>JAPDPK010000040.1:3700000-4900000 GCA_031772115.1 Heritiera littoralis
AAAATATCAAAATTAATTATTTATTGGTTTATTAAAATTTATTATTCCGTACATGTACAGTACAAAATAACAAGTCCTCACAGTGTAAAAATGCAAGGTTGAGAAAATGAGAAATAATGTGAAAGTGTTATTGGAACTTCGAGTGATAAAGAAGGCATGATTTATAATATGGATTCAAGAATTACCTATTTTATGCTCATGTAGTGTTAATACCTTGAAAATTAATATATATTGTGTTTGAGATAGGAATAATGGTTGAGAAATTATTATCAAACTAATGAGACAAATTGTGATACTTATTTAGAAATTGATGAATATTAATTTAGTGGACAGGTGTGACATGGTGATTTAGACTATAGTAAGCTATTCAGTATAGTAATGTGTCATGAGGATGGAAACGAGATTATTCAACTTTGTAATGTTGTAAATTAATGGATGATATGTCCATTAAATGTATGTGTACCGAATATTATACGATTTATGATATTGTGAATATTATCTAATTGAAGTAAATGTAATCCTATCAATAAGAGGGGACTAACTAGAGATGATTTAATCGATAGGTGTGACATTGTAATTGAGATGACGACGAATGAGTCGTTACAGTAATAGGATCAAGATGATGAGATATGCCTGTAGTACCTTGTGAACCTTGATAATCTCTTGGATTAACGTATATAAGTATATATTGAAGTGGTGGACATAATAGTTGATTAGAATTGGATACAGATTTTGGTGAAATGATTTAGTGTATATAGTTTTAGAGTATCAATAAGGATTGTTGAAATGTTATGATACACTATTGTATATTTTCAGAATACTAACGAGATGTATAAACAAATATAGTTGTATACATATGTATAGTGATTTTGATGGATTTTGAGTCGATGATTAGAAATTTGGACAGTGAATTTACTGTGATTTCGTGAATGAGGCTTGGCTATGACATACACATTGTATGGAATTGTGATCTTGAAGAGAGATTTATGCCTTTAGTAATCTATGAATTTTACTTAAATTATTGTGAATTATTGCTTAAGTAATATTTAAATATTCATAAGATACTAAGAGCATCCATAATAATGGTGGGGGCTTTAGCATTGATATTATGGTGTGAAAATGATGACATGATAATATGATATTCTGAATTGATGTGAGATGTGAATGGACTTAGTACATAAAAAATGTCGTCAATACGATGTCAATTGACGATATAAGGTTTCATGAAGTAGGTTGCATATGCATAATGCTTGCTCATATCACGTTGTTTGGACTCATGTCTTCCCTTATGGTTTTAAGGCAGGCTTAACATGTGATTTGATCTCTAAAATACACATACTGTCTTAAAAGTGAAAGTATTGTTTATTAATGAGATTTATTGAAATCTTTAAGAAGTGTGAATAGTTAAAATGTCTATATAGCCACATGTCGCGACCCCAATTATACAATTATCAACTAACTTTTAACTTCACATAAGGTTTGGTTAGGCTGTTTCTCAATGTCATCCTTCCTTCTTCTTATAATTATATTTCATCACTTAATATAATGATCTCAATTTCAACTAAAAGTAATTTTTTCATATATACATATAAGTCAATTACACAGCATCTCACATAACTTACATAACCTATATCCCCAAATGGTTTAATATACATCACTGTAGCACTGTACTGTACAATAGCTGAAGTCCATAACAAATGAGTATCCCTTCAAGGAATATTGGGAAGCATATCTCGAAGGAATACTATAATATCCAAATATGCTCTTCTATCGAGAGCGAGAATTCACCTCAAGTAATCTGGATGAAAAAATGTTGTAAAAAGGTGAGTTTACGCTTAGTAAAAAACATATGTAAAAGAGCATACTATGTCACTATATGCAAGTTTCCTGCTTGGCTTTATAATGTCATGTAAAATCCTTATAAAGCATATACAATATACTTTCTTAAAATACCATATAAGTTCTTCAAATATCATATACACATAAAATCAAATAAATCAAATACTTTCAAATAATATCAATTCACTTGAAATCACATGTACAAATATTCAAATACTTTCATGTATCTCAAATCACGTGAAATTACATATACAAATAACTTCAAATAGATGGGAGACAGTTAACCTTCCAATAGAATCATGCACCAAATAAATCTTATAAGGGATACCAAATATATCCCGTAAGAGATGTCAAGTAAATGCATACCCACGTATGGGCTGGGGATCCTCCCCAAAGCCAAATACAAATAAGAGACATATGGCCATAGTCGATAAACTATAGTGAACACTAGTCAGGACAACTGTGGCACTGAGGACCGGACTAAGGTTCCTCAGCCAAGTACAAATACACATAATATGTATGATCACCAAAGGAGTCCACAGTCTCCAAAACATTTGTTATATACCTTTTTAAAATTACAATTATACTTATATAAACTAGGCTTTGAAAACCTTCAAATAGGGCAGTCAATTGCTATGGCAAATATCACTTTATAAAAATTCTTTTCTTTTTAAAATTCAAATATCTTATTTTTCAAAAACCAATAGGGTCGTCGACTGGTTCACAAACAGAAAGTTTTTCGAGAAAATGAAGTCGACTGGCTCCTTAGCAATTGACTGGTTTCGCAAATAGAATGCTTCTGAAGACAAGGTAGTCGACTGGCTCCATAGGCAGTCGGCTAGTTTTGCAAACAGAATGCTTTCTGAGGAAAAGTAGTCAACTGGCTCCTTAGCAGTCGAGATTGATGGCAAACAGAGTGCTTTCTAAAAAATAGCAGTCGATTACTATACAAGGCAGTCGATTGGTTTGAGTCGATTTCGAAAAAATTCACGTTTCGTCTGTCTCTAGGCAGTCGGCTGCTATTTAAATAGCAGCTGCCCCTAGCCAATTTGTAACTAGGAGTAAAAATCCAGAATTTAAACCTCCTGCACTTAAAACCATTTCGTATCTTATAAAAACATGCAACCAAAACAGACATAGCCACCCTACATCCATTACACATATTCCTAACCTCAATTAACTCTGAAATTGCAAATCACTTGGTTGCACCAATTCTTTTCCTTCATTTCTTCAAAAGCTGCAAACATCATAATAATTCCAACCTTTAAGAAACCTCTACACATATGCTATACCAACTCAACATAACCCCAAACCATAAATAGAATTAAAGAAATCAACTTCATCTTTTACCTTTGTTATTCACCAAATTAACAGCAATAAGATCTCCTCAAATTCGTTGATTCAGCCTTTCATATTACGGTTATAGCTTTAGCTAGTGATGAGGAGTAATTTTCATTAAGTAAGCTTAACGATTTGATGACAAGAAATGGTTGTTTGTCAAGAGTTCACTCTCTTGGAACTTAGAGAATTTGAGAGAAAAGAGCAAGATGGCTATTGCCCTTGTGATAGAGAAGATGGTGACAATGCAAATTTTCATTTAATGCATCTCTATCCATTTACATCTCATCTCAGCCATTAACCATTTGACTCTTGACCATTTGACCATTCAATTGCTATTATTCCATCCATGTCCCATATATCATTCATATATTAAATTTTCATATTTATTTACTTATTCCAAGTTGGAAAACTATACAAATATGGGAAAATTACAAGAAATTGGGGATTTCACACCATATATTGTGTGGGCTATCTTAAATGATTTACGAAGGAATTTTAAAAAGAGATTTTGATTCTGAGATGATAGGTACCCTATTAATCATGCTTAAGTGATATATGTCTTTGTGGCATAAAGTATATATATATTGGGTGATTCTACCTGTGTGGCATGGAAACCCATTTATATATACGTGATATGTATATAATTGCCTAATGAGACCATTTCAGGCTATTCCGACAATAATTGCGATCACTTTCAGAAGTTTTTAGCTAATTAATCAGACTGGGATGATCAAAGATCATAAATAGGTGCCTTTTGACAGAAACTTTACCATTGATATTTACAATGGGTTAAAGATGATATGATACCAGAATAAGGATCTATGCTTAGTCTCTCAGTCAATGTTAAATGTTGTCTAGAGTATGGTTTATCATATATGAAACTTTAGATATGATATGTTTGTACAGTATATCTGATATGACTATTATTGAATATGATTTACACATGGTTTTATACCACAGATGATATGATTTGAGACTATACATGTTTTGAAATGTGTTTTAAAGTATATGTTAAACGATTCTGAAACTATATGAGTTTCGTACATGATTATATACTACATGTGACATGTTTTGAAATGGATGCTTTATACAGCAAAAATTTCATACATTACATATTGAGCCCTATCATGATAGTACATCTTGCATTGATGCATGATATGCACTGACACAAGGACACTTAGTGTCTTTAGGACATGATCAAATAAATACTTAAAGGATATTGATTTTTAAATGATACTGTGATATATACTTGCATGATTTATGCATTTGCATTAGAGACAATATAATCCTAACTCTATTCTTATATTAGTAACTTATTAAGCCCTTGCTGATTAAACGAGATTAATTTTTCTTACAAATTGATCTAAGTTAAAAGACATATTGGGACAGTTTTGGTGATTTGATAGTGTCTCAACTTTTGAAGTCCTTATTGTTGAATATTTTCATATGGTAATATTTCTTCCTTATATGCTTTTACTTTTCGGCAATGTTTATACAGTACTATAAGATGGGATGTGAACCAGGACAATGAATGATTAATATAATATTTTGTTGTTATATGATATGTATGTGATTAGTAGTTATAGATACTAGGACTGTTAAGATGATACTTAATTGATAAATATAATATGGATTGTGGGAAATATTATTGTGTTGCATTGTGATGATTTGCAGGTGATTAATTAGGAAAAATCTCAAAATATAAGGGGGATGTTTTCAATTTGTTTCTAAGAAACGATAAGTTATAGGCATAAAAATGACTCTTACTGTAACGGTCCAGTTACATAGTAATACACATGTTTTTACACTATTTTTTCGGTTCGACTGTCTATGATACTTCACTTTTACATTTACTATTAAACAATTTTGTATAACATTGTTAATATGATACACATCTTCTATCTTCATTCACAAGAAAGTAGTACTGGAAATAAGTCTAAATACGAAAAATAAATGATCGTACCTCATGTAATAAATCAAGTTGTCGCATCGTCCTCAAATGCACGGCCGAAATCCTTAGATACCGGACTCTCAGTCCTCGAAAATCTGAAATGTTAAAATTAAGTGGTGAGCAAACCACGACTCAGTAAGAGAGTTATATGCAACACTTGATATTCAGCTACCTATATGCTGAAAAACTTTTTCGCTTTCTTTAAATCATCCTAAAAGGGCTCTAGGCTCACATGTAGTAAGGATACTACAGTCAGCTAGGGATCCGAATGGAGTAAAGCAGGTATTTTGAAATACTTGTCTTGTCCCAGAACCTAGAAGCAACTATAGAGAGTACTTTATAAATTGTTCTCAAAACGATTTAATATTCGTTTTCCATAGAGTAAACAACTTATTTCTCTTCACTTCAATATGATTTAAAAACACGTGACTGTTCAGTAGTAAAACAGTAGTTTACTTCTCTTCTCTTCAGTATAGTTAAAAACACATGACAGTACAATGGTTTGTAAGTATCCAATCATTGGATAAACACTTCTAGAACTATTTCTATCTTGGAAATAATTGTCATGTTATTCTTTTAGAATAAGCATCAATTTCTTTTTAGTTCAGTAACCGTATCTTACAGTTCAGTAAAACAGTAATATTCAGTAAAACAGTATCTCGATACGGTTCACTCAGTAAACAGTAAACAGTAGCTACCAATTCAGTAAACAATATACGGTAGCTTTTTGTTTAGTAAACGGTAAATGGTAGCTTTCAGTTCAGTAAAACAATAAGCAGTGGCTACCATTTCAGTAAACAGTCAACAGTAACAGTACAGTTCAGTAAAACAGTGTTTTGGTACGGTTTTGCTCAGTAAACAGTAAACAGTACCGTAGTTCAACAGTAGTTCAGTACAGTAAATAGGATTCAGTAAATCTTTTCAGTAAACAGTAATCAGTAAGTGAGACTAGGCATCACCATACAATTAAATCATGCTATCATCGTCCACTAAGAAACACAGTAACAGTAATGAGATCTATGGCCATGATCTATAATATGTCCTCGGTGTACACTTGCTAGGTGACATCCGGGACGTTGATGACTAGCTGGTCAATCAGCCACGTGACAGTAATAATACGATGCATGAAACTTAGGGCCTAAGTCTCGAAATAGTATAAACCGTACCATAGCCTTTATGGATTTTAAAATACAGTAAATCGAAATACTTTACAATTATCCATAAGGCTCACATGTAAATATAATCACCTTTATAAATTAACATTTTCAAAATATTTCATAAAGGTATAAATCGTTATTTTCCATAAGTGAAAACCGTTTATAAAATCATCACACTGTAAAATATAAAGGTCATGACTGTCCTTTTTCACTGTAAAACATGTACGCACGCTTTTCCGTGTTTTTTATCGAAAACATGGTTTTCAAAGTTATCGGAATTCAATTCAAATACTTTCATGATTTATGGAAAAATAAAATATTTATTTTCCAAATTCTATAATCCTGTTACCATGTTCTCCTCTATAAACACGTGTAGAGACCTTCTAGTCTCAAAATACTGTTTTCCATCTTTAGTTAACCTTTATGGAATTTCTATAAATAATTATTTTCACCATTAAAACCATAAAGATTATTTATGAAATCAAGTGAATATTTGAGGAATTATTAATAAAATATTCACTTTGTATCTTTTTATTTTTCATCTCGTATTACGTGTAATCTTACACTTCAAGAGAATTTTCGGTGAATTTATTTCTACACTTCTCGAAAATACGAATATTTTAAAATTAAACTTTCGTATATTCATGTTTTATGAAAAATAATCGATTTCTCGATTTTCGTGACTGAAAATCATTTCTCGTGAAATCAAATCATTTATGATGATTTTCGGTAATTTTCAGCAATATAACGGTAGCCAATTGGCTAGCCTCATGCACGGAAAATACAATTTATAATTTCAACCAGTAAATCACCACAATTTTCCAACCAATCATCATCAAAAGTATTTATAAAATTAAATACATATTTAAAACATGCATATCGAATATCCTTACAGGCTACACATGCCTCCCTTACCTGTCTCCGGTTGACGACTGCCTCATTACGTCACGCCCGTGTACACCTTTCCCGATTCCATCATCGATGGTGATTTTCTGGAAATAAAATTCTATAATTTAGAATTTTTCCATAATTTATTAAAATTCACTCGAAATTAATTTCCAGAATTTCTTACCGAATTTTCATAAAATTCTGAATTTTCGAATTCTCTGGAATTTTCGAATTCCCGAAAATTTCTTTTTCTCTCTTTCTTTTCTTTTCTTTGCTTTTTTCTTTTTTCTTTTTTCTCTTTTCTTTCTTCCTTTTTCTTTTTCTTTTTCTTTTCTTTTTCTTTTCCTTTTTCTTTTTCTTTTTTTTTCTTTTTCCCTTTTCTGGCTAGACTGGTTCAGACCAGTCAATCTCCCCTCGTCGCCGGTTCTTCTTCGGCAGCCGGTTCTCCGATGGTTCGGCAGCTCCACAGCTGGCCAAGGTGGCAGCGAAGCTGGATCAGGCCTCGGTTCAGCCTAGATCAGTAGCACGACGACGGATCTGGCGGCGTGGGTCTCGGCCTCTTCTCCTCCTTTTTTCTCCCTCTTTCCTCTTCCTCCTTCACTGCCGGCGGTCTCTTTTCCTTCGGTTCACCTTTGCCGACGATGAGGATGCAGTGGCGGTGGCCAGATCGGCCGGCACCACCGTTTCTGTCTTTTTTTTCCTTTCGATTTTCCTTTTCGATTTTTCGCTCATTTCTTTCCTTTTCTGCTTTAGGCCGTCGCAGGTCGCTTCTCCTCTTCCCCCTCGTCTCATCGGCGACGTCTCTCTCTCCTCTCTCGGTCGATGGCGTCGGCTCCTCTGTTGGGTTGTCTCCTCTGTTACAACAAAGGGAAACGGGGTCAGGTGTCCTGATCTCGTTTCTGTTTCCTTTTTTTTAATTATATTTATAAATATAATATTGATAATATATGTATATAAATACATATTTTTGTACTATATATAGATATATATATATATATTTATATTAACAATGTATATATACACTTTATCTTAAAATAATATATATACTTCATTCATATATATATATATAAATGTATAATAATATACTTATGTATTTATATATGATATAAAATAGTATATATCTCAATACATAATAATATATACTATATTTCATATATGTACATATGTACTTATCTCTAAATATATTTATATAATATAATTATATAAATATATAAG
The DNA here is from genome assembly GCA_031772115.1 of Heritiera littoralis. NCBI lineage: Eukaryota > Viridiplantae > Streptophyta > Magnoliopsida > Malvales > Malvaceae > Heritiera > Heritiera littoralis. Next base: position 3,708,392 of record JAPDPK010000040.1, read on the forward strand.
TATACGCATTTTTATTTCTTTAATAGTTGGATCTCTTATATCCAATTTGAATTTCCTTCACACAAATTTCCTAATTCGTCATTTCCTCAATTCACGGAATTTTCACTGATATTCCGTTCTTATAATTATATTTATTTCCGCTTATCTATTTTCTTTAATATTAATTTCCAATATTAATAATTTCCAATAAATGGAAAATTTTACGGTTATCACATTTTCCCCATCTTAAGAAATTTGATCCTCCGAATTTAACTTAACTTAAAAGGTGGTACATTCCGTATACTTATGATTTTTATTCCTTAGATCAATTTTAACATAATACTGCCAGTACACATTCAACATCAAAATCCTTTTTTGATCACTACATATCGTCTTTCATCATACATCTATACTCCCGTAAGATTTCTTACCAATTGGGAGTTATCAATTTCGACTCCTTTTCACACAACATGTGGTTTATACCGTTCATCATCCGTTTTCTCATTTGGTGCCAAGTCAATATAGTCTGATGACTATCAGTTACTTGATTTAAATCAATCGTATGTAATTGTCCCAATAGCTTTCACATCTCATGCATCCACTCCCTCAATAAATCTTGAAGTGTTTCTATACTATGCTAAGATATTTACATCAGCACGGAGCGATGCTCTCAGTAATTTTGGAATCTCAAGGCCTTTTGCTACTTCTCATTAAGTATATGGCAACTCAGAGATTTTCATCACATGTAATGCTCACTGGAACTGTACATATACATTTACGCCGTTTCACACTCATACTTCGACTGTGGCACTAGAGAATCCAGGAATCTAGTAATGGAAAAGTGATCCCATTAGACCATCAGTCATTGATCACTTCCATATCGTTATATTATCTATACAATTCCACCATTTTTATCATCTCGAGGCGGTTATTTGTATAACCATTTTTTCATTTACCATTTTTTCATTTATATACTGGTCGTAAAATAATGCATGTCATTCATCTTACTCCTTTGAGTATCATTAACTTTCACCTGTCAGTTTGGCTCGATCTTTTTCATCTATCCATAATCATGTGATAACCAACGTGAAATCACTTTTAGTCTTAATTTCGGGAATTATTCTATGTTCCCTACTCATCATGTAACTTACTTTCTTATTTCATTTTCATATTTTCACTCTCATCATTTCAATCGGTTTTCTCAAGTGGTATGGTACTCTACTGTTAAATCTTTTAACATTTTGCATACCATCTTTTCTTCACACTTATCCATTTACCAACTTTAATTTCTTTAATTATATAACATCTATAGAGCAGCTAGTCCCATCACTCTTCTATAGACTGGCAATAGTATCTAGCTAGACTCATTAATTTCGTATCTCAATCATTATCTCTCTATCATAGACAGATTCACTGTCATTCTGTCATTTCGAGATCATATATCTCCGAAAGAGACACTGTCTAGCCAACTCTTATTTGCCAATCTTAACACAAGTCCAAAGTCTTTGAGACTTTGAGGGGTCATATTCCACAATGTTGCTCATATTCCATTTGTATCATTAACTATTTCGGTATCTCTTCAATTTATTCTTATATGGATGCCTCATTCATTAGGCCTATATACATCACAAGGTAATTCATTAACCTTGTAACCTCAACAGGAACTCGTAAAATTTTATCGAGTTCTAATTATTATTTCATGGACCTCAGTCTCCAACTTTTATCTAATGACGCTTAATACAGAGGCTAGTCTTATGAACTCCTCATATATCTCTGATTAGATTAATAAAGCGTCCATTTTAATGTAGATGAATACTTGTTCTTCACAAGAACTTTATTAAAGAGTAAGAATTTACTATATCATTTTAATTCATCTACGTATCAAGGTCATCTGTACTTATCTCATTCACTCTTATACAGACAACTTCATTATCCTCAATTTACATTATCTGTGTTTCCATCAATCACACTTTTACAAGTGAATTTCATTATTCACACATTTTCCAAAGTTGTTGTAAAGCTTTCGGACTCTTTCTTTGTTTTCCGATATAAGCTTACAATTAGATTTCATATCCACAATCGAGTCAATATTAACCTGATCTCTCATATCTATATTACTCTGAAAATTTTATCAGAAATCACATTCGATACTTTCTTTAATGACACATCTCTTATCATTTTGGACATTTCATCCTCATGTCCTGTCATTTCACTGTACATCCTCAAGGTAGAGACACTAAATATTCAAATCATTTCGACACATACTCTACCTTGATTCCATTATTTACTCATATTTCACAGCATATCATTCACAGTAATTAGAAATGCTGTATCGAGTATAACTATTTAGTTTACACCTTTCACAGCTAACTGACTTATTATTGCTGTAATTTACTTTAAAATCAATTTCATTTAATGAATTCAAGTTTAATTCCCTTGAGCATGTTATCCACGAGTGTCGCGCCCGATCTTCCTTAATATCTTACGGAAGCCTAAATTGCGGAATTAGAATTTTTTTTTATCCCTTATATCACTATTCGTTTGTAGGTGAATATGTAGGCTACTTTTCAATTTCATGTGATCCTTGGATCAATAAGATCATCTACATCATATTTTGTAATGTATTCAGGCATATCTACCAACATACATAATGCCAACTCAAAAGCATAATGGTCATAATATTCCAATAATAATATAACCTAGCTTACATCCCAGACTCATCACATAAGTGTATATATATATATAATATATACACAATCAAAAGAATTCCAATACACTGTGCCATCATCCCTCTATGTCTATACAAACCTCTGGGAGCCATATACCTTAGACTATGCAGGGAAGTCCACTCTCAAGAAGCTTCCTAAGCCTAAATGAACAATCACTGTATCGATCACTCTGAAAGGGAGAGGAAAGAAGAAGGGAGTGAGTCGCAACTCAGTAAGTAACAACAATAAGCAACTAAATAATACCAAGCATCCCTCGATTTTGAAAGCTCATTCAAATCACTTTCAATCATATCAAATCAATTATGCTGCATTAAAACTCAAATACGATATGGAAACTCAATAACAATTTGTAGTCAAATATAGAGTTCCCTCAGTAGACTTTAAAGTCTCAATATCAAATCATACATAAAGTATATTGTGCGATCAATAAAAACCAATCATAGTACCAAGAGAGTCCATACAATATCAATCGATGTTACTTAGAGCTAACAATTAACAATCTACGGTAGCGAACCGTAGCGATCATCCCATAAGGGACATGCCTATGCATAGACCCCCAGCATCATTGCGCACATGACACCAGGACCTGCCCAACGTAATATACGGGACAAGCCGATCGATTCAGAGACTTTTACTCGCAAAACAGTGCTCTAAGTCATTCAAATGTGTTTATAAAGTTCTCAAGGTACAGTGCCCAAAGGTCTCAATACCCCGGGTCTAAAACAAAAATCCATTAGTCTTTCAATAAAATTCATTCTTATCAAATCGGCCTTCCAAGATTTCGTATCACAATCACAGTGTATAAATATGTAGCTAACAATCGTAGGCTCGCTAAGCCTTTTAAAACACTTTAAATTTTAAAACAAAATCAGAAAATCATATTAACCACAAGCTTAGCTCAATTTGGAAACTAAAATGGGTTATCACATTAGAGCAATAATACATAAAACCAAATCAAGATTTGGCGAGCCTATAACATGTTTGTAAAACATTTTCAGAAAGCTAAACCAATCAAGTCGATCCACGTCGAGTTGAGGCCACTGGCGAGTTTGCCTCGACTCCGGCCAGCTGAGGGACCAGAGAGCCGTCGGAGAACCGGCTGCTGGAGGAGAACCGGCTACGAGGGGAGGGGACCGGTTTGGAACCGGTCTGAGCTAGGAAAGAAAATAAAAGAAAAGAAAAGAAAAAGGAAAAAGAAAAAAAAAAAAAGAAAAGAAAAGAAAAAGGAAAAAGAAAGAAAAAGACGAAAGAGAAAGAGAAAAAGAGGAATTTCGGGAATTTGAAAAATTCCCAAGAATTCGAAAATTATGGGAAATCTCGAGAATTACGGGAACCGGTAAGAAATCCCGAAAAGTGTTAAATTATTTAAATAATTATGGAAAAATTGTAAATTTTAGAATTTAATTTCCAAAAAATTTTCTTGATGACCGAGCAGACGGAATTGGACGAGGTGAACACGGGTGCGACCTTCGAGAGGCAGTCGCCGACCCGAAACAGGTAAGGGAGACATGTGCCGCCTGTAAGGATATTCGGCCACATGTTTTAAATTATGCATTTAATTTATAAATGCAATTTATAATGATTAGTTTTGAAAATTGTTGTGATTTATCGGTTTCAAATTAGGATGAAATACCAGTTGAGAAATATAAACTATATTTTTCACGCAGGAGGCTAGCCAAATCGGCAGCCGTTATACAGCCGAAAAATTATCGAAAAATTACTGAAATTTACCGAAAATCACCGAAAGCCATAATAAATTATTTGATTTCACGTGAAACGATTTTCAGGTACAAAGATCGAGAAATCAAGTAAATTTCATAAAACATGAATATAGTGATATTTAATTTTAAAATATTCATGTTTTCGAGTATGGTGAAAAGGAAATCACCGAAAATTCACCGGTAGGTGATATTTCACGTGAAACGAGATAAAAATGAAAAAGAGACCGAAGTGAATATTTTTATAAATATTCTTAAATATTCACTTAATTTAATATAAAACCTTTATGGTTTTAATTGTGAGACAAATAATTATATAAATTCCATAAAGGTTAAGCAATGATGGAAAACTATGATTTCGAGACTAGAAGTCTCTACACGTGTTTTTAGAAAGAAACATGGTTACAGGATTTATGAATTTGGAAAAATAATTATTTTATTTTTCATAAATTATTGAAAAACCATGTTTTCAAGTGAAAGCACGGTAAAGCGTGCATATGCGTTTTACGGTGGAGAAATGATAGTTTTGCCCTTTTATATGTTACATTGATGATTTTGCAAACTGTTTCACCGTGAGGAAAACACGATTTATACCTTTATGAAATATTTTGAGAAATATTATTTAAATTATAAATTTCATAAAGGTGATGATTTTATTACATGTGAGCCTTATGGATATTTGTGAAATATTTCGATTTACTGCATTTAAAATCCATAAAGGCTATGGTACGGTTTATACTATTTTGAGACTTAGGCCTCGAGTTTCATGCATCACACTTATACTGTGTAACATCCGATTTTCACTAAAATACCAATTAACCTTTTCCTTTTTCTACAATTGGTTAGGCTGTTTGTCAATGTCATTTTTCTTTCTTTTCAATGGTTTAATTCATTTTCCTTTACTTACCTTTCATATAATTATAATTAATATTCATATAACCAAATGTTATTAAACATATGAGATATATTCATTGGAAACAAATTCCAGAATTCACAATTTCACTTAATTTATTGTACTTAGAATATTTCCTGATATTTTAGAAGATTTCTGAGGAAATTTCGGCAGCATAATTGCTGCAAATATCCTAACCTCTTGCATTTCAAACAGTTTATGTACCAGCTGAAATTCCCAAATTTTGCATGATTCAAATGCAATTAAATACAAAATAACCTCATGTAATTAAGTCCACGAAAATCACGCATTCGATATATCCTTATATAAAAGTTCAGGTCTCTAGACACGTATAGAATTTCTTTCTTTTAAATTTACATCCCCTTAGCTTTTACAACATAATAAGTACTGTACTATTCAAGTCTGAAATATATAGAAAATACAATATACCTTCATTGGATAAATAACCAGCCTCGAAGGAAATACTCTAAGGTCTAAAAATCGTGCTCCTCTCGTATGAGCAAAATCTACTGCAAATAGTCTGGGTGGAAAAATAAGGGGTGAGTTTATGCTCAGTAAGGAAGAGCATATAAAAGAGTGGTACCATGCCACTATATGCAGTAATAATCATGAATTTAAATTTTTATAACCAAAATAATGCATGCGGTTTCATGAAAACATATATAGAAATCTCGTTTAAAACATATACGATTCATATACTTTTTCACTTTTTATAATCCTTTAAAACAATCTGTTGTCTGTCAGTAAATCGATTATCTCGTATACTGTATCATTCAAAATCAATTTATCATCTGTCTGTAAAATCAATCATATCACATACTGTTGAGATCACTATAGAAGTTAACATCCAAGAAACTCATGCATGAATGTATCCCTACAGGGACCTGTATAGGATTAGGCGTACCCACGTGGGACCAGGCATCCAGCCTTAAGCCGTTCCTACCTGTAACAATGGCCATTGTTGAAGATCTACAGTGTACACTCGTCAGCGACAACTGTGATAGGAAAAGGGGAAGGTACTGGGGACTTAGCTATGGTCTCCCAGCTCTAATCATCAATCTGTATGCATGAATCCACAAGGAGCTAACGCTCTTATAAAATCAGTTTCATATATCATAAAATCACAGTAAATCAATTTTCATGTAAACTATTTTTCAATCGATTTCTATTCATGTAAACAAATCAACACTTTATATATTCTAAATAAATCTTATAAAACTCATAAAACATATTATCATCATTTCACGTATTCAAATATTCAAACTATATAAAAATACTATTTATTTAAGATATTGAGCGTGTAAATAATTAAGGGAAATTTTTTGTACTTTTCGGTAACCTTTCGGTAAATTTCTATCCTAACCCCTTTCATAAATTTTGATTTATAATTTCTAAATCACCCACTTTTTCCCACATGCATACACGGTAGTTCCTACACTACTTCCATATACTATTCCTTACCTTAATTTGCAGTGTAGGATAATCGATCCAATCGCACCACTGTGCCACTTAATTCTCCAAATTATGCAATGCACGATAACATTTTAAAATAGTTAACATTCACTGTTCGAATTTATAAAATCTTTTTATTTTCCTAAACTTTTATTTTTATTTGTCAACACTTGAAAAATAACATTATGGAATTCCCATGAATTCTTATGATGACCGGGTAGGTTAAATGAAATTTAATTAATTTAAGTATTTAGTTGTATTTCCTCACTCTATATATTATTATTTAACCTTTTATCCATTTAAAATTAATTTCTTTCCTTCATGGACAGCTCACACCAAAATTGCCCTGCTCCTTGATTCTTCATAATTCATGTCATTTATCAATATTTGTATACTCTAAGATTTTCTATAGTCAACTACATAGTAGTCCATCAATTTCATATTTTAATAGCTTTAATTTATTGCCATATTTATCACATCTTTTGCTGCCAATTTCCTACAGTTTACACTAGAAAGCTAGCTAAATTTTCTTTCCTTTATTAATGGCCGGCTACCTATACCATTCTACTTCATATTTTTGTCAATTGATTCTTTTGACTACCTTTAATTTATGTTCAAAGTTTCCTTTCCCTTGCCATATCATTCACACCAACATCATCTTTTTAAGCATCAAAGTCAAAATCTTTCCTCTATTTTTCTACCACTAGTTGTACAATGTTGACTCATTTCATATTTTTATTACTTTAAGCTTTATGGCTATATTTTCTCCTTAATTAGCCTCCATTTTTGACCCCTTGACTGGCTGCTCAAGCTATTCTAATTTTTTGTTTTGTTTCATTATGGTCAGCCCCCCTATTTTCTGTCATTAATGCCACAACAGCCTACATTTCCTCCCTTAAACACCACAACCGAATACCCTATCCTAATCTATTCATGTTCTTACTTCAAGCGAATATCATAAACATCTCATACTCATCAAATATAACCATTAACAAGAGGTAAAAGTGTCCAAAACCATTGCTGGAAATTTACCTGTACAGTTTTCGATTCTGCCAACCACAGGACAGCTCACGTATGAAGGTTTTTGGATGAGTTCTTGGAATATATAGGAAGCTCTTGAGGCAATGATTAATTTTCCTTAATATATCTAAGGAAATAGCTAAAGTGAAAGGGAAGCTCTATTAAGAAAACGTGCGAAACCCTTAAGGAAATCGAGAGAAAACGAGAGAAAGCAGAGCAGCAAACAAGGGTCGGTAAAAAACTGAAGAAGTGGCTAGAAGATGGGTGTGTTGTGTCATTTTAATTGGTCTTAAATTACATTTTTAATTTTAAATTTTTAATATAATTACAAAAGGTCAAAATACCTATTTAAATTTACTATATTTTCATCATTTGCCATTGTACAGTGTTTTCTGACTTCCAAGTCAGAATTTTCTATAAATCTTAAGTATTTATCTTAGGTAAATTTTAAGTCAAAAATTGACCACTTTGACTATCCCTTGAGAAAATCCAATTTGCCCCTAAATTATCTTATTATTTTCATTCCTATTCCATTAATATTTTATTATTTTAAATTTTCTGAATTTATATTTTATTTTTACTATTTTTCCATTTCAGAAGGCATTCGGGTCAAAGACTGCCCTGTGGGGCCCATTTGGCAATTTTCTCCGTTAACACTGTAGCATGTGGGAATTAATTTTCATAACTTCACTTAATATTCTTATTCGATACCTTCAATAAGTATAGGAGGAATGGTGAAATTTGGGCTCTCACATACTGTTACTGTCACGTGGCTGATAGACCTGCCAGTCATCAGCGTTCCGAACGTCACCTGGCAAGTGTACACCGAGGACACCATATAGATCATAGCCATAGATCTCACTGTTATACTGTTACTGTGTCTCTTCGGGGATGATGATTACTGGTCCATTAATGGACGATGATAGCATGATTTAATTGTAAGGTGATGCCTAGTCTCACATATTGTTATTATTTGTTGAAAGGATTTACAAAATCCTATTTATTCTATTGTACTGTATTGTTTACTGTTCTGAACTACTGTTTACCGATTACAGTTACTGATGAAAAAACTATACCAAAACACTGTTTACTGAACTGTACTGTTTACTGAAATGGTAGCCACTGATTACTATTTTACTGAAGAAAAAGCTACCATTTACTGTTTACTGAACTGAAAGCTACCATATACTATTTACTGAATGGGTGGCTACTGCTTACTGTTATTGATTGAACCGTATCGAGATACTGTTTTACTGAATACTGAATATACTGTTTTACTAAACATTACGATACGGTTACTGATTTGAAAAGAGAAATAAATGTTTATTCTAAAAAAATAACATAAGAATTATTTCTAAGATAAAAATAATTGCAAATGTACTTATCCAATGACTGGATATTTGCGAACCACTGTACTGTCACATGTTTTACTGTACTGAAGAGAAGAGAAGTAAACCACTATCTTTATTACTGAACTGCCACGTGTTTTAAAGTATACTGGATGTGAAAAGAAATAGTGGTTTACTTCGTGGAAAAACGAAAAATTATATCGTTTTGAAAACAACGGAAATAGTACTCTCCACAGTTGCTTCTAGGTTTCGGAACAAGTCAGGTATTTCAAAATACCTGCCTTACTCTATATGGATTCCTAGCCGACTGTAGTATCCTTCCTACATGTGTGCCTAGAGCCAGCTAGGAAGATTTTAAAGAAAATGAAAAAAATTATTTTCAGCATATAGATAGCTGAATATCAAGTGTGACATATAACTCTCTTACTGAGTCGTGGTTTGCTCACTCCCTAATTTTAATATTTCAGGTTTTGATGATGGTGAGATCCAATATTTGTGGATTACGGCTGCACATAATGGACAATGTGACAGACCGACTAAGTTATATTAGGTATGATCATTTATTTTCTGTATTTAGACATGTCTACAGTACTGCATATTTGTAATTAAGATAGTGGATGTGTATAATGTTAACAATATTTTATTAAATTGTTTAACATCAAGTGTAAAGTGAAGTATCACAGACAGCCCAACCGGATAAATTGTGTAAAATAAGGTGAAAAATGTGGTAACAAGGCGTTACAGATTTAATGGTATCAGAGCATGGTTGGCCTGATGTCTGTGGATACTTTGGAAGGAAAAGTGTTAAACATCCCCGGTAGTACTGTGTTGTCTGAATACATAGAGAAAATAAATGCTTGTGAATTAAGGAAAATGATTTAAAGGGAGTGAGAAAGTGTAAATTGAGAATGTTAAAGAAGAAAATAATGGGCTCAAAAATTACCAGAAAATTTGTGATTTTTATAATCTTAATGAAGGCCTGTTCGGTAAGGAACCGAAAGGACTCGGTGAGGGCCCCACTAGTACTTTACGGTCCGGATCGAATTGAGACCTGAAAATGATGGTATGAAAGAGGGGATTGACATATCATCATTAAATAGACTTTAAGATCACTGATTGAGGGTAATTTGAAGAGAGAGAAAATTTTTGGCCAAAAATTACCAAAATACCCCTACCTTCAAAATTTTACTGGGAGTCAGAATAGACCAACAGAGGTTGGATTTGATTGATTTGACAGAGAAATTGATGATATAAAGCTGAATTACAGGTAGAATAATCTAATTATGGATTTTAGTAGACTTCTCTATCGAAATCAAACAAGATCTTAAATGGCTGATATTAGTATGAGAAATGATACTATCAGCACATAGATAATGAGATCATTGATTCAAAAGTATACTGAGGAGAAAGAAATAAATGTCAAAATGACAAAAATGCCCCTATGTTGGGCGATGTTCTGAACAGTGATAAAATCGAGTTGAATTGGAATCCATTAATAGTAATGGAGTTATATATGGCATAGAGGATGTCATATGAATATAACGATCCCTATTACTGACTTCCACTTACACTTAGATTACGGACGCGACTGTGAGTGACCTAGTGAACGGGCTAGGCACTCTCAAAGAGGACAGTACACATATGTAAAGGCGGACGGTGGACGGGCCGGGGCCTTATATGATGCGATCCAAAGAGTGTAGTGGAATGTCATCAGATGATTGGCCCGGTTATTGACTGTAAGGGTCGAAAATTAAGAGTGTATTGAACGGGATCGTTGAATACTATGGAAAGTGAAATGATTACAGGAATTGACTGATGAGGTGAATAGTACAGATAATGAAATACATATTAGTGTGGTTAATTACGGTTCTATATATTTTACTACTTTGAGGTATCAAACAGATAATCTTATATAGAACCGAAATATCTTGAAATATGTGCTACAGAATGAGGTACTATGTGGAGTACTGTGAATTGGAGAATAAATATATGAACAGTAAAGTGATAAAAAGAAGATGACAGCTAACCTAAGTTCTTCAGAACCCTTGAAACAGAACTGTGATGGGCGACCCAATGATGGGCCACTCGTAGTGGATCATGTGTTGTGAGATACAGGCGAACTATGTTATCGCCGACTCACTAGTAAGGGTAAACTTGGGGCCAAAGGATCGCCTAGGGGATGCTCGCCGACAGCCGATTCAAACAAGCGGGACTCTTACAAGGAGCTTAATGATAACACGAGTGTAAGGAACTAGGTACGTAAGGGTGCCAGGTTCAAACCTCGTGGATAATATGCTCAAGGGAGTTAAACCTGAATTTATTAAATGAACTTGATTCCAAAGTAAATTACAGTGGTAATAAATTGGTTAGCTGCAACATGTGTTGATAACTGTTGTCCTTACGACAGCTTACTGGAATGAGATTCGTAAGGCTGTAAAGTATGAGTAAACAATGAAATCAAGGTAGAGTATGAGTCGAAATGAATCGAATAGTAAATGTCTCTACCTTGAGAATACACAGTGTAAATGATAGGACATAAGGATGAAATGTCTGAATTAATAAGAAATGTGTGATTAAAGAAAGTATCGGATTTGATTTCCGATAGAACTTCCAGAGTTATATAAATTGGAGGAATCGAGATAACATTGACTCGATTTTAAATATGAAATCTGATTCTAAGCTTATATCGGAAAACTTAAGAAAATCCGAAAGCTTAAGAAATCCACTCTAGAAAATGTGAGAATAATGAAATGCACGTGTATAAGGTGTGATTGAGGGAAATACAGATAACGTAAATTGAGGATAAGAAACTTATCTGTATAAGTGTAAGTGAGAGAAGCATTGATGATATTGAGATGTAGATGAAATAAAGTGATATAGTAAATGTTTACTATCTAATAAAGTTCACATGAAGAACAAGTATTCATCTACATGAAAATAGACGCTTTATTGATCTGATCACAGATATATGAGGAGTTAATAAGACTAGCCTCAGTATAAAGCGTCCTTAGATAAAAGATTGGAAACTAATGTCCGTAAGATGATGATTAGAACTTGGAGTGAATTTTACGAGTTCCTATTGAGGTTACAAGGTTAATGATTTGCCTTGTGAGGTATATAAGCCTAAAGAATGAGGCATCCATACATGAGTAAATTGATGAAATACTGATAAAGTACAAATGGAAAATGAGCAGCATTGTGGTATGACTCTTAAACTCTTAAAGACTGTGGAATTGTGCTAAGATTGGCAACTAAGATGTTTGGCTAGACAATGTCTCCTTATGAGGGATATATGATCTCAAGATGACAAAGTGACAGTGAATCTGTCTATGATAGAGAGATAATGATTGAGATACGAAAGTAATGAGTCTAGCTAGATACTACTGCCAGTCTATAAAAAGAGTGATGAGACTAGCTGCTCTATAGATGAGAACTAATTAAAGAAATTAAAGTCGGTAGATGGATAAGTGTAAAGAAAAGATGGTATGCAAGATTTTAAAAGATCTTAACAGTATAGTACCATACCAATTGAGAAAACCGACTAAAAGGATGAGAGTAAAAATATGAAAAGATGAAAGTGGGAATATGAAAACGAAAATGAAAGTGGAATAAGGAAATAAATTGCATGATGAGAAGGGAACATCAATATGAAACAGTTTCCGAAGGTAAGACTAAAAATGAACTAATGTTGGTTATCACACGACAGTGGCTAGATGTAAAATCAAGCCAAATTTGACAAGTGAAAGTAACGATACTCAAAGGAGTTAAATGAATGACACGTGTTATTTTACTGCCAGTATATAAATGAAAAATGATAATACATATAACCACCGTAACATGATAGAAACGGTGGAAGTATAGAGATGATGTGGTGATTAAATATATAAATTGAGGAATCAGTTGTGGAATCTAAATTATGAAAAGAGATGTAAAGACCATACTACATGAAGAGAACACGATTGTCTCATGAGCTATGATTGTAAGAGATGATCAATAGTAAAGTATGCAAGTGAGATGCAGCCTTGATAAAATGAATGTTATGGACAATAAAGAGTCCAAAAGAGATATAATGATATGAAAGTGATTAAGGACTAATGATCTAAATAGAATCAATTTCCATTATCAGAATCCTCTATTCTCTAGTGCCTTAGTCGCAGTATGAGTGAGAAACAGTGGAGATGTATATGTACAGTTCCAGTGAGCATTACATGTGATGGGAGTCTCTAAGTTGCCATATGCTTAATGAGAAATAGCAAAAGGCTTTGAGATCCCAAGTGTATTGACAGCATCGCTCCGTACTGATGTAAATATCTTAGCGTAATATTGAAACGCTTGAAGATACATTGAGAGAGCAGATGCATGAGATGTATAAGCTACTGGGACAATTACATATAACTGACTGACATGTGTAATTGATAGTTTTAAACTATATCGACTTGGCACTAAGTGAGAAAAATGGATGATGAATGGCATAGAGTAGCTGTGACATGAAAAATACTGTGCATGGACCCTTATGTGAAAAGAGGAATGAAATGAATGACTCCCAATTTGATGAATGAACTTACGAGAGTATAGATATATATGATGAAAGACAACATGTAGTGGTCTAAAGTACTCTTGATGTTGAAAGTGTACTGGCAGTATTACTTGGAGGATGACTTAGAGATTAAGAGTCGTAAGTATACGACATGTACCACCTTTGGACTTAAGTTAAATTCGGAGGACCGAATTTCTTAAGGTGGGGAGGATGTGATAACCGTAAATTTTTTTTGTTTATCGGAAATTATAAATATTGGAAATAAATATTGGAAATAAATAAATAAATAAATAAAATTATGAGAATGGGATACCAGTGAAAATCTCGAGAATTGAGAAAGGAACGGATGGTGGAAATTCGAGTGAAGAAAAGTTAAATTGGAAATTCGAAAAATAAGGAAAGGAGAAAATTAATTTGGATAAATGGAAATCCAAATTAAATAAAAAAATGAGGAAAAGAAAATGAAATATATTTATATAATTTTATATTATATAAATGTATTTTGATGTAAATACATATGTATTTAAATACCGTATGGTATATAGTATATATTAAATATACATTGGTATATATAAGTATATATATATTTGATAAATTTAAATAATACATATGTATTCAAGTATGACATTTTATGTATATATAAGTATATACATATTTGAGAAAATGCAAAAATTAAATTATATTAAAGTTGGAAAATATATATTGTAAATACAATATATATGAAATTTTCTACATTTATATATAAAGAAATATATAAATGTTAAGCAATTTAAATTAAACAAATATATATACTAAATATGTATTTTGATAATACATAATATATATATATATATCTTTATATACATATATAATATATAGTTATATAGTAATATAATATATATAATAGTAATATTATATGTATTATGTATATATATATATATATGTATATATATATGGATATATAATTAAATTAAATGAATAAAAAAAAAGAGAAACAAAAACAGAGGAAAGATCGGGGAAGGATCCCGACCTTCCTAGGCGAGATCGACGGTGGCCAAGCTGCCACCGCCGGCGAGGTAGAAGGAAAGAGGAAGGGACGTCATCACCGGCCAGAGAGGAGGAGACGACCGGTGACGAAAAAGGAAGGAAACAGAATCGGAAACAGAGGAAAACTCGGCGGAAGCCGAGAGGGAGAAAAGAAGAGAAAGTGGCGGTGCCGGCGGAATTGGCCACTACCATTGCCACCGAAGCTCCACCGGAGGAAGACGAAGAAGTGGGATGCCACTGGAGAGGCGGGGAACGGAAAAGGAAGGTCGACGAAGGAGGAGAAGAAACCAAGGGAAAACCGACTCGATCCGCCACCGTGCCGTCGATCCAGGTCGAGCTGAGGCCACCGGCGAGTTTGCCTTGACGTCGGCCAGCTGAGGGACCATCGAGCCGCCGAAGAACCGGCCGCCGGAGGAGAACGGCCGCCGGAGGAGAACCGGCGACGAGGGGAGGGGATCGATCTGGAACCGGTCTGAGCCAGGAAAGAAAAGAAAAGAAAAGAAAAAAAAAGGAAAAAGAAAAAAAAGAAAAGAAAAGAAAAAGGAAAAAGAAAAAAGAAAAAAAAGAAAAGAAAAGAAAAAGGAAAAAGAAAAAAGAAAAAAAGAGAAAGAGAAAGAGGAAAAAGAAGAGGAAGAAAAAAAAAAGAAAAAGAGGAATTCCGGGAATTTGAAAAATTCCCGAGAATTCGAAAATTACGGGAAATCCCAAGAATTACGGGAACCGGTAAGAAATCCCGAAAAGTGTTAAATTATTTAAATAATTATGGAAAAATTCTAAATTTTAGAATTTGATTTCCAGAAAATTTTCTCGATGACCAAGCCGATTGAATCGGGCGAGGTGAACACGGGCGTGACCTTCGAGAGGCAGTCGCCAACCCGAAACAGGTAAGGGAGACATGTGCCGCCTGTAAGGATATTCGGCCACATGTTTTAAATTATGCATTTAATTTATAAATGCAATTTATAATGATTAGTTTTGAAAATTGTTGTGATTTATCGGTTTCAAATTGGAGTTAAATACCAGTTGAGAAATATAAACTGTATTTTTCGCACAGGAGGCTAGCCAAATCGGTAGCCGTTATACTGCAGAAAAATTATCGAAAAATTACTAAAATTTACCGAAAATCACCGGAAATCATAATAAATGATTTGATTTCACGTGAAACGATTTTTAGGTACGAAAATCGAGAAATCAAGTAAATTTCATAAAACATGAATATAGTGATATTTAATTTTAAAATATTCATGTTTTCGACTATGGTGAAATCACCGAAAATTCACCGAAAATTCACCGGTAGGTGATATTTCACGTGAAACGAGATAAAAATGAAAAAGAGACCGAAGTGAATATTTTTATAAATATTCTTAAATATTCACTTAATTTAATATAAAACCTTTATGGTTTTAATTGTGAGATAAATAATTATATAAATTCCATAAAGGTTAAGAAATGATGGAAAACTATGATTTCGAGACTAAAGGTTTCTACACGTGTTTTTAAAAAGAAACATGGTTACGGGATTTATGAATTTGGAAAAATAATTATTTTATTTTTCATAAATTATTGAAAAACCATGTTTTCAAGTGAAAGCAGGGAAAAGCGTGCATACGCGTTTTACGGTGGAGAAAGGACAGTTTTTCCCTTTTATATGTTACATTGATGATTTTGCAAACTGTTTTATCGTAAGGAAAACAGGATTTATACCTTTATGAAATATTTTGAGAAATATTATTTAAATTATAAATTTCATAAAGGTGATGATTTTATTACATGTGAGCCTTATGGATATTTGTGAAATATTTCGATTTACTGTATTTAAAATCCATAAAGGCTATGGTACGGTTTATACTGTTTTGAGACTTAGGCCTCGAGTGTCATGCATCACACTTATACTGTTACTGTCACGTGACTGATAGACCGCCAGTCATCAGCGTCCCGGATGTCACCTGGCAAGTGTACACCGAGGACACCATATAGATCATGGCTATAGATCTCACTGTTATACTGTTACTGTGTCCCTTCGGGGATGATGATTACTGGTCCATTAATGGACGATGATAGCATGATTTAATTGTAGGCTGATGCCTAGTCTCACATACTGTTATTGTTTACTAAAAGGATTTACAGAATCCTATTTATTGTACTGTACTGTACTGTTTACTGTTCTGAACTACTGTTTACTGATTACTGTTACTGATGAAAAAACTGTATCAAAACACTGTTTACTGAACTGCATTGTTTACTGAAATGGTAGCCACTAATTACTGTTTTACTGAAGAAAAAGCTACCATTTGCTGTTTACTGAACTGAAAGCTATCGTATACTATTTACTGAATGGGTAGCTACTGCTTACTGTTACTGATTGAACCGTATCGAAATACTATTTTATTGAATACTGAATATACTGTTTTACTGAACTGTACGATACGGTTATTGATTTGAAAAGAGAAATAAATGTTTATTCTAAAAGAATAACATAAGAATTATTTCTAAGATAAAAATAATCGCAAAAGTACTTATCCAATGATTGGATATTTGAGAACCACTATACTGTCACGTGTTTTACTGTACTGAAGAGAAGATAAGTAAACCACTATCTTTATTACTGAACTGCCACGTGTTTTAAAGTATACTGGATGTGAAAAGAAATAGTGGTTTACTTCGTGGAAAAACGAAAAATTATATCGTTTTGAAAACAACGGAAGTAATACTCTCTACAGTTGCTTCTAGGTTCCGGAACAAGTCAGGTATTTCAAAATACCTGCCTTACTCTATCTGGATCCTTAGCTGACTGTAGTATCCTTCCTACATGTGTGCTTAGAGCCAGCTAGGAAGATTTTAAAGAAAATGAAAAAAATTATTTTCAGCATATAGATAGCTGAATATCAAGTGTGACATATAACTTTCTTACTGAGCTGTGGTTTGCTCACTCCCCAATTTTAACATTTCGGGTTTTGATGATGGTGAGATCCAATACTTGTCGATTACGGCTACACATAATGGACAATGTGACAGACCGACTAAGATATATCAGGTACGATAATTTATTTTCTATATTTAGACATGTCTAATGTACTACATATTTGTAATTAAGATAGGGGATGTGTATAATGTTGACAATATTTTATTAAATTGTTTAACATCAAGTGTAAAGTGAAGTATCACAGACAGCCCAACCGGATAAATTGTGTAAAATTAGGTGAAAAATGTGGTAACGGGGCGTTACAGTTACGTCCCATGTACTGTGAAATATATGTTTGGAAAATTTTCAATTATTGACTTATACTGAGATTAGTCTACTCTTGGTATAGTTTGTCTTAATTCGAATTAGAATGAGGAGGATTGGACATAAAGGCAGGCCCGAAAGGCCACCTCGGAGGCTGATGATGCAACCATCAACTCCATCACCCTCATATGTTTGACATGTAATAGGCTATATATAAAGTTAGAAACTTTAAGTCATCTATTGCATACTAGCACTCCGTTCAAGGAAGTCTTAGATGAAAGAGAGTGCTTATCATCAGTGTAAAGTGAAGGTCAGAAATAAAAACCTAATAGTGGATCTGATATTGTTGCTCTTTTACGACATTGGTTTCATTTTGGGTATAGACTGAATAGTCACCCATAGTACTGTCAATGCCTGAATGTTAAATGCTCAATAGGTGCATAAAACAGTTTAGTTGTGGATGGTTTGAAGCCTCAAGAAGTGAGACAATGGCCTATAAGGTAGTGTGATGTACGACAAGAATTGAAAAGGCACAGTAGCCAATAGGTAATATTTGGTTGTGGAGATTGATATGGTATGCCTGTCGAGGCTTAAGAATTTCGTCTGATGGAATTAATTGTGAAGTAATCTAGCATAGTTGGCCTAAGATAGGTCATGCAATGATCTGAGATGGTCGATTGGAATACGATTTGCTTTGAAAGAGATAGAATTATTGCATCTGATATGATTGATGAAGAAATGGGTATTGATTGAAAGATGCAAGAGGAATTCGTTGATATGGAATTGCAGAAATGTATGATGGGTACTATAAGGCTTTTGATAGAACAGTAATAAAAATAAGGATTTGATGTTAAGAGATAAGAGACTATGAAAATTTTGGAATGAGCTTGGATACATGAGAATTGTGTTGAGATATAAATTTGAGTTATGATAGTGCATCTTAAGAATAGTATATATATGTGATCAAACATTGAAATAAGGGACATGTATGAGAGTTACATAGAATGATTTACATGAAATGTTTTAAATTGCATAAAATATAGATTTATTCCAAGTGCATATGATGTTCTAATTGTTTTAATTTGCATAAAGTCTTAATATGTTTTTAAATAGCATAAATGATATTTTAACTACTTTTTACATAAACGATTTATTATTTATTTATGTACCAATGAGTTATTGGTATATTTAAAGTTTTCAATGAGTTTTTAATGAGCTTTATTGCTTCTAAATTTAATAATCATTCTTTTATATGATTTATGAAAATGTTTTGAGACAGTTGCTCCTTAGTGATCATGCATACCGAATGTATATGACTAGAGATCCTGATCAAGTCCGCAGATTTATGACTGTGGGAATATGGTCAAACCCACAGGTTTTCACAGTGAGCACCTGACCCGTGCGAACTGTGACTGTCGACGATAGCCACTCGTTACTAATTTTCCCTCAGAGAATACTGTATCATGCATGATTCTATTAGATTTGACTGTCTCCACTGAACTGAATGTGAAATGATTTGGATATTAAAATGATTTAAATACTGATTTGTTAATTTGACAAAAAAATTTTTTGTCTAACTTCCTTATGGATTTAAGAGATGTTCAAGATCTCGTATATGTTGAGAAGTGTATGACCTTCAGAAAACAATGTGATTTAGAAAATATGTGAATTGGAGAGTACATGAATTTCAAATTATTTGACTATTGAAATTTGCCTCTTTGAATTACATGGACCTTGAAAGTCTAATGAAGTGAACCTTATGATTTTGAACTATGTGGATTCAAGACCCACAAGACTCTTCATATTCTCACTAGTAAAGTTGAAACAAATACGACATGTTATAGAAAAGGGATCTTTGAATGGAAAACTGGAGATCATTAGAGCATGTCGTGTAAGATAATAAATTGATGTAGAAGTTAAGATTATGTGAAATAAGAAACTAGGGATCATCATGTCCTGGAATTGGTCTTAACTCAGTTCGATAGTTTCTAAATTATAGTAGGATAAAAGGTCACAATGTGTGATCTAATGAGATATGTCCAATTCGGTGGACCTATTGAGTATTAAGCTTTGAAATTGACATAAGAACAATATGATCTTTAAGATAAGTGATAATATGGAAAACTATTCTTCAAATTACAGGACTTTAATATGATATGAGATAGAGAGAATGATAGAGAAAAGCTCCCTCATATGTTGGGAGGACATTGATCAATGCAGGAATAACTTAAAAAGCAGCTACGAGAGTTGCTAAAGAAGGGTTTTACATGCCCAAGGGTATCACCATAAAGGCTCCGGTATTGGTAATGAAAAAGATAGACGATAGTTTGAGGCTGTATATGGATTATAAACAGTAAATAAGGTGATAGTTAAGAATAAATATCATCTCCTATGATTGACGATTTACCAAAAAAAATGCCCAAGTAATTTTTAAAATTGATTTGAGCTCATGGTACCTTCAGTGGAGAATCGAAAGGAAAGAGGTCTCAAGGCAGCATTTAGGAAAAGGTACAACCAAGTCAAAACTTCGAGTAAAAGATTAATGATGATGAATTTTTGGGGTATAACGATAAGATAAGTGCTTTAGAACTTGTGGAGAAAGCTTATGAGAATGTGAAGTTAATATGTGATAAATTGAGGACAGCCCAAAGTAGACAAAAAAGCTATGCCGATTGTCGGAGGAGGCCTTTAGAGTTTCAAGTTGATGATAAAGTGTTTTTGAAGATCTCTTCATCTAAAGGCATAATGAGATTCGGCAAGAAAGGGAAGTTAAACTCTCGATACATTGGTCTATTTGAGATACTAGAGGATTGGTGATGTAGCATACCGACTAGCATTACCACCAGAGCTATCGGGTGTGCATAACGTCTTTCATGTGTCGATGCTAAGGAAATACCATCTGGACCCATCCCATGTTATCGAGTGTGAAACTTTGGAGATCAGGGAGGACTTAAGCTATGTCGAGAGACCTATTCGGATCTTAGACAGGAAAGATAAGGTATTGAGGTCTAAGACAATCCCTTTAGTCAAAGTACTTTGGCAGCACCACTCTTCAGAGGAAGCCACATGGGAGTTGGAAAGCTTAATGAGAGAAAAGTACCCTCACCTATTTCAGCTAGACACGGAAAAATTTGGAAGACCAAATTTCCTAAGGTGGGGATGATGTAAAAACTACAAACTTTGTACCATATTAGTGAATAAATTAAGAGACATAGAATAAGCTTGAAAACTATGATATACTTTGTAATTTCCATTATTCCACGTAATGAGAATGAAGTTACAAGTTTAATCAATTTAGTACCAAATGGTCCTTAAGATGAATTAGAAATCTTATAACTAAGTTCAAGAATCATATAAGAACAAATAGATGCATATATTCCATAATATATATGTATATTTGTTTTAATAAAACGAAAGACACAAGTATACTAAAGGAAATGTAGTATACATAAATATTAAAATATTTAAAATAATATAAGGAATTCATACATATATACTTATTGAGTGTTAAATATGTATATATATCGATATATGTAAATTATAAGATAAAGGAGGTATATATATATACACATAGCTCCATTAAAAATATATTAGACATAAAATATATATTTATATATATGTAGATAAGTAAAAATATATATTATATATGTAATACTTGAAATAGATATACACATACTTATTATATATACGGAAATACAACAAAAAAAATAAATATATATACGAATACATATATATTAGTTACATATATATATATACTAGTTATGTAACTATAATTATATATTATAAAATATAGATAATTGTGTTAGGAATAGAAAATTTAAAATAAAAAAAAACAGATTTTAAATATAAAATAAAATAGATTAAATAATAGGCTTAGTGGAGTTTGATGAGACTTTTTCCCATCAAACCCCACTAAGCATAGCCCCATCGTCCATCAAGATCATCACTATCGGAAGGCTTATCAAGGAAAGCTACAGACTTAAGAAAAATAGAAGTAGTCTCTGCCAAAGTCAGACCAAAATGCTAAGGAAATTGAAAATGAAATGGGAAAGTAAGTGAGGCACGAGAAAGAGAGAGAGAGCTGAAAGTTAAGCTCCAACGTGAAGGAGTGGAGAAGGAGATCTCGGCAAGGAAGAGGAAAGGAAGAAGAAAAGCATGAAAGGGCTGTTTGCTGATCTCTCTTGAGATATTATCGAGGTTTAAGCTGCCAAGAAGAGGAAGGAAATGTAAGCTTCAGGCAAGAAAGAAACAGACACCGACTGAAGTAACGACAGCCATGAAATGAAAATCAAGGAGATGCAGGGAAAGGTAATTCGTTTTTATTTTCTTTTGCAAAACTAGATCAGTGGCGTGAATGCTATGGAATTCCTTGGTAATTAAGGACATTTAACTGGTGCTAAAACGAGGGAGTAAATGGTCTGATCAGGACGCATAAAATAAGGAAGACATTTTTTGATGTTGACAAAGCACCGATCAAGTGATTTATTGGCTAAAGGAAGGAAGACAAAATATGTGAAAGAGAGGCTTTTAACATAGGGTTGAAAGGAGCTGGTGCTAAGCTCTAAAATGGAGTCATGAACGGGACAGCAAATGGGGCAGAATGTAGTGCTAAATTAAGGTTGAAAAATTTGGTGTTTGAGCTGTGATTGACGGGCTGCTGGAAGCAAGGATTCTAGCTGACAATGTGAGGCTTTTCGGTTGGCAATTTAGGAGACTGAAAGTGTGAATTTTGTACTAAGTTAGAACTCTTGATGAGGTTGAAACAAAGTTGGAACAAGATGCTGAAAATAGTAGCCTTTGAAACTAAGAATGGTGGCTGCTTAAAAGTGTCTTTAAGTTAGCCGAATAGTGACAAAATAGATTATTAAAAGGCTGAGTTTAAGGATGTTTCAAAGGCTGGAATAGAGGCTTTGTAAAGGTAGTAAACAGGATCAAAATGTTGGCTTTTGGTAGACTGTTTTAGGGTTCAGTTATGGGTTAAAGCAGTGGAAGAGGGCTGACGTTAAAAGTTATTTTTGGGTTTTAGTTTGGGGGTTACCTTGCAACGTTGGAGTGGCTATTTTAAAGGCTGTTCACGATGGTTTTAAAGGCTGATGTTAGGTGGTTAAATATTAGTGTAAGGGGCATGATTTAAGGGCTGTTTACCACGTGATTCACGGGCTGAATATGCTTAGTTTAAATGTTGTATTGTGGTTGTTTGAAGATGAGAATTAAAGCACAAAAAATGGAAGCAACAGTGGACACGGAAGCTAAGCTTTGGTGCTCAAAACAGAACATCTAAAGGCTATTAAAGAGGAAGAACCAAGAAGGTCAATGAGCTTGGAGTAGCATTTCTCTAAGGCTAAAACAGTGCATTTTTTTTTAATGTAAATATCATGTGAATAAATACAAGACCTTGGAGCATTGAGGTAGAAGCTTGGAAATTTTAAAGAGGTAAGACTTCTTTGCTTTGAGTCTTAATTTTATACACATGTATGTATAGATTTATATAAATATACATACATATCACTAGTATGATAATGATAAGTTAATTATTGGCATGGGTTTTAATTGAACACTTTAAGGAGAAGAAGCAATATGAAATTCGATGGAAGAAGTTTTATTATTATTTTTTTAAAGGTACGAAACCATACATCGGTTTAGGATGGATACAAGTATATAAATATATACACACACACACGCAAATTTATATCATTAGTATGATAAATAGAATATAAATGAATAAATTCTAAGTGTACAAGTGGCTGCGATTTATTTTGGTCTAACATATATTATTAAGACTGATAAAGATATGGATAAATATATAAATATATATATGTATGTATATACATATATCATGATGATCAATATGTTATGTGTAGGGGTGTAAATGATACACCGGTACTCGCAAGCTACTCGGGCTCGACTCGAAAAAAACTCGAACTCGGTTCGATTTTTTTCGAGCCGAGCTCGAGCTCGAGCTACTCGATATGTCAAGCGAGCCGAGTTCGAGTAATGTAGTATCCGGCTCGAGTAGCTCGCGAGCCTAATCGAGTATTTGATATTTTAATATATATTTTATTATAATATTATAAAATTATAATTATATTTTTACATAAATATTAAAAATACTAATATTTCTAATCCTTTCCACTTTTCCTTTCGACATCTTTTCCTTACCTTTGTTTTTAGCCGCTTTCTCTGCACTTGCTCCATCGCCCATCTCCCTCAGCTCCGGCAACGCCACCTCCCTCAGTTCCGACTTCCGACGACGCTTCCCCCTTCAGATCTGGCTTCCCCCTTTAGATCTGGCTTCCTATTGCCTTAGTTTTTAGCCGCTTTCTCTGCACTTGCTCCATTCGCCCATCTCCCTCAGCTCCGGCGACGCCACCTCCCTCAGTTCTGACTTCCGACGACACTTCCCCCTTCAGATCTGGCTTCCCCTCAACAAAAGAGTGTCATCCACACCAGATCTGGTGCCCACGACGGCAACGAAGCAATCATCTTCCATAGATCTGATGCCGAAGAGACCGTCCACCTTCAGATCTGGCACCGGCAAGACACACGGCCTTAAGATCTAGCACGGACGAGAGCCTTGGTTGGCCTCTTCGCTACCATCTCCACCCTCACGCACGCCTCTCGATCATCTTCCACAGATCCGGCGCCGACGAGACCGTCGGCCTTCAGATCTAGCATCGACGAGATCAGTCGATTCAATCCCAATATCTTTTGAAATTTTTTTCTGTGGTAAAGCTTTATTTTTTTTTTTGTTTTCTCTTTTGCATGTAATATATCTCTTTTGTGTGGGGCGTTGATGACTCCTTTAGAAGCTCGAACTTAGTCTCTCTCCGTCTGGTTGTCGTGGATTTCCTGGATTGTTTTGGTTCTCTGTTTGGGCATTTTTGGTTGTTCTTTCTGGTTGAGTCATTGGTTCTGAATATTGATGTTCTTGGCTCTTGGTCGTTTGGGTCTTGCCCATTAGCCGTTTGTACTTTTGCCTCTTTGGGCGAGAGGAGTTGTATCTTGATCAGTTCTGGGTGCCAAGTCTTGCTGATGGCTTGCGCAAGACTATTGTCTTTTGCACAGATTATAAAAACACTTTATTTGCCTTTCAAAAGTCTATATATTTCTTGTATTCTTTGTTGTAATGTGCACAATTTTTTGTTTGTTAACGTTTCTAATGATTTTCGTTTTATTTTTTTGCAGAAAATAGAAAGAAGGTTGCTGTTATTTGGGTTGGAACGATCTGGAACCAGTACCATCTTCAAGCAGCTGCGGTCTATTCCTGAATTTCTGACGCCAGATTCATAATTTTGCATTTTGTGGTATGAGTGCATCTTGACTTCCTGATTTTCCTTGTTTTCTGCCTGTACTTCATTGTTGAATTTTCCTTTTTTATTTTTTTTTCATTCTTTTTGTTGAGTTTCAAACAACAAACAACGTGACAAGTTTTTAATATTTTCCCGTATTTTTTTTCATTCTTTTTGTTGAGTTTCAAACAACAAACAACGTGACAAGTTTTTGTTGAGTTTCATCTCCCCACCTTCAAATTGCTCTCTTCGTATATGTAATGCTTTCTTTTGAAACTAGCAGTTAATCCACTACTGGTACAGCATTATATATCCTTAGTGTTTAGGTTGGGGTCTAAACTCAATATTCTGAACCTTAAAGGTAAGTGGTCTGTGATTGTGCAGAGAGCAGGATCTAGGATACTTGCTAGTTGCTACCATCATGATGAAATTACATATCCATCCAAATGACTGATCTGATTAGCCAAAGACTGTACCTTATACTAATGATGACTGTGTTTGCCCCTTTTGGAGCTGTTGCTTGACCGCTGTGATAAATCTTAACGTTTCTGGACACTTAATGCAGGATAACTTTCTGCAGACTACCACTGCATGAACCCTTGAGCATCCTCATTTCAGCAGTTTTTTTTCCTGCTATCTTTAACTTCTTCCATTTAATATGGCATTTCTCACCATCATCTGTATCTCTTCCAGATTTGCACACCCCCTTAAATAAAGAGATAAATATTTAGGAGGTTCAGAAGCAAGAGTGTTGGGTTAACCAATTATTGCTATTTTAGAGGATTGGAATAAGTGGAGCTAGAGCTTCACAAAAAGTCCCTCTCACAGGAAAATTAATTTCAGTCTCTCTTCCTTGAAAAGTTAAAAGAAATGCTTTTATAGGACAGTAGAACCTTTACTAACAAATGCTATCTATGCACAAGCTTCTATGAATGTTCGTTGTGTTGCTAGATTTACATATGCAATAATGCTCCTTTTTCTTTGACCATTTAGATTGTTTGTTGTGTTCTTCGTGAAAGCTGCAATAAGTAGGGGTTTTCTTTTTTCTTGTTTTCGAAGGATATATCGGCTATTTGACGAAAACAATTCTCTGATGATGATGATGATGATTTGATGAAAACAATTCTTTGCCCTTCAAGATAATTTGAACTTGCTTGCCATGAATGTCTTGCTCTTTCAGTATTCTCATTTTCTTAGCTTAAAGGCACATGACTATCGAAAAAGCTGCTGAAATATAATATTTTTTTTCATTCTTTTTGTTTGTTAACGTTTCTAATGATTTTCCTTTTATTTTTTTGCAGAAAATAGAAAGAAGGTTGCTGTTATTTGGGTTGGAACGATCTGGAACCAGTACCATCTTCAAGCAGCTGCGGTCTATTCCTGAATTTCTGACGCCAGATTCATAATTTTGCATTTTGTGGTATGAGTGCATCCTGACTTCCTGATTTTCCTTGTTTTCTGCCTGTACTTCATTGTTGAATTTTCCTTTTTTATTTTTTTTTTCATTCTTTTTGTTGAGTTTCAAACAACAAACAACGTGAAAACAAATATCATAATATGCATATATACTGTAACAGACAACAATTAACTCAAGTTAATGATAACAATTTACATAATATAATCAAATCAAGTCTATCAACCAATAAATAACCTCATCAACATCCCTATAAACCCAAAAAAAATGTGATATTAACCAAAAAATTGACCCACAATAAAGCTTTTTAAGTGTAGCATGATGCAAGTCAATAGCTTCAAAGAAACAAGAGCTTTGCAGGATAGTAGAGGCCTCCTCCAGCCTCTTAGACCACATACAACTTAAGATTACAATGGAATGTTAAAATTCTTAAAATTCTGTGCTCAACCCTAGCAATAGGAATTCCACAACAGAAATGAGGAGCTGCAAGTCCATAGCTATTCTATAGGCCATAAACACATACAAGAAGGAATAGAAAGCAGCAACAAGAACCCATAGCACAATCAAAGAGCATAAGATGAATTCAATGCTAGTTATCCATGTAAGCATCAATGTAATACCACACCAAAATCATTGAACTAAGCATCAATACCCCTTACATTACTACATTCAAAATGATCTATAGGCAGTACTGTTACTGAAACAAAATTAAATCAGCAGCAGCCTCAACTAATCATCACCAAATGGCAAAACTGCAATCAAAATAGAAGACGAGCAGAAGAAACCCAAAAGCATTTTAATAAGAATCAATCACCATAAAAACACAAAAATCCTATCGCAAAATCAACAGATCAACAAACACACGAGCAATTTAACTGCATCAGAAAATGCATTCATCAAAATTAAGATTTCATCCAAAAATTCGCTCCATAATAAGCAAAATCACCTATAAATAACCTCATCAACATCACGTTATTAATTAAAAACCAGTAGCTTCTTAATCTTATTTAGCAATTTTTTTTCTGAAATAGCAAATTAATATTATAAAATCATTGTTTAGGCTTCATTATCTTACAAATTAAAAAGGATTGCTTTACAATATAAGAAAATAAGTATAAAAGTTTTGTTGATTATCAAGCTCGGTACACAGGAATGTTAAGGAAATAGACATATAATAGCAACAAAAAAGAGTATTCGATCAATGATCATGTTGCATGTGCTGCCAACTGGTGTGAAAATGAATCTAAAGGATAAGTATTAGTGATTTAGATGTGAAGTGTTGGTGTGGTAGGACAGCCAGAATGTGTCAGTTTTTTTTAACTTTGAAATATTTGAATAAATAATTTTTCTTTAATTTTATGTCTTTTTTTGTGTTAGAAAACTAGACATGTCAAGCACACCAGATGTTTCCTCGACACCATTTCAACCTACATCGGATTCAGGTGCAAGTCGAATTGTGTTGGATGATGTTGATGATGGTTCAAAGGATGAGAATTTAGATGCTAACACCAATAAAACGCCAACCATTGAGACTAGTGATAAAGAAGGTGGTGATGTTGATATTCAAGAGGGTGAGGAAGAAGAAGGTAATGAGAAAAAGAGGCAAAAGACATCTGCTGTTTGGTTGGAGTTTAAGGAAGTTAGTCTTCCTGATGGCTCTAAAAAGGGAGAATGTGTCCATTGCAAGAGGAGGTTAGCAATAAGCTCGAGTAAAAGTACGACTCAGTTTAGTAGACACTTGAAGACTTGTTTGAAGCGAAAACTCTATCAGAGTCAACAGCGAATGATTAATTTCCAACCAGCTGACACAAGTAGTGATGTGCAAGTGCTATCTGCACTCACAGATGGCAAGTTTGATATGGCCAAAATGAGAGAGGCAGCTGCGCATTGGATACTCATGCATGAGCATCCTTTCTCAATTGTGGAAGAAGAAGGTTTTAACATGATGCAAAAACGTGGGATGCTTGAATGGGAGAAGATATCACGCAACACTATTAAGAAGGATTGTGTGCAAGTGTATGAAGCAGAAAAAAAGAAACTAAAGGGAGTTCTTAGAACCATCGACAAGATTAGTTTGACGACGGATTTGTGGAAGTCAAGTAATCAAAAGATTGAGTACATGGTTCTTACAGCACACTTTATAGATGCTAATTGGAGATTGCAAAAGCGTGTTATCAGCTTTGTTCACATACCTCCTCCTCGTCGTGGTGTTGAGATTGCTGATTGCATTTTTAAGTGTTTGAAGGAATGGGGAATTGAAAACAAGGTGTTTACACTTTCTGTGGATAATGCTTCAAACAATGATGTGGCAATTAGAATTCTTAGAGACACCTTTTCGAGAAATAGGAGGTTACTTTGTGGGGGAAAACTTTTTCATGTTCGGTGTTGTGCACACATCTTAAATTTAATGGTTCAAGATGGTCTTTCAGAGATCAAGTATGTGATTGAAGATGTTCATGAAAGTGTCAATTTTATTAATCAGAATGAGGCAAGACTTAACACTTTTTCTGAAATAGCACAACAGTTGCAGTTGCCTGATAGGAAACTCATTCTCGAATGTAAGACACGTTGGAATTCAACATTTGAGATGTTGTCGACTGCAATTAGATTCAAAGAAGTATTCCCAAGATTCAAAGAACGAGAATCTAACTACCATTGTTGTCCAAGTGAAGAAGATTGGGAAAAGGTGGAGAAGGTTTGTGAGATTTTAGAGGTTTTTAATTCAGCCACTAAAATCATATCTGGGAGTAATTATCCAACTTCTAACTTATTTTTGAATGAGATTTATCGTATAAAAGTGTTGTTGGATAAAAAGGCGCAAGATGAGGATGAGTTTGTTCAAGTGATGGTGCGTAAGATGAAGAGCAAATTTGATAAGTATTGGGGAGAATGCAATTTGTTAATGGCTATAGCAGCTATCTTGGATCCAAGGTGCAAAATGAGGGTAATTGAGTTTTGTTTTCCTCGAATGTATTCTGAGAGAGAAGCAAGAGAAAATATTGCTAGAGTTCGAGATGCTTTGTATGAGATTTATGCGGAATATGTTCGTGAGTATCAATCTGTCAATGAGCAAATTGCTGAAACTCATGTGTTTGATGGTGGTAATAGTGGTGGGAGTACACATACTTCTTCTTCGGGTTGGTCTGAGTTTGCAACTTATGTGATGTCCGTTGAAACTTTTCAACCACAACAATCAGATTTAGATAACTACTTAGCTGAGGGTTGCTTTATTTATAAAGGAGATTCCAATGCCTTTGATGCTTTGGACTGGTGGAAAGCAAGTACTTTAAAGTATCGTATTCTATCCAAGATGGCTCGTGATATTCTTGCTATTCCTATCACTACGGTGGCTTCAGAGGCTACTTTTAGTGCGGGAAGTAGAGTAATTGATACTTATCGTGCCTCATTAGCTCCTGACACAGTCCAAGCATTACTTTGTGGAGGAGATTGGTGTCGGAATCTTCATGGAGTGAAGAAGAAGAACAAAGTAAGTTTCTTTAATTTTTTTTTATTTTATGGTTGTCTTACTTTTGTTTGACTTTTAACTACGTTTTTCTTTTACTTTGTCTATGTAGAAAGAGAAGCAACCTATTGAAATTGCACTTAAATTCCCCAACTGAGATAAAGCACTCTATTTCAAGGTAAAAATACTGCTGTCAGTTCAGATTTAAACCTAGAAGCTAGACTTTTAGATACTAGTAGCCCTGATAATCCATCACATATTGCAGCAGCTGGTGCACCAGAGAGGGTTTCGAATGAAAGGTATCAGGAAATGTTTTTCAATCATATTGTTTTCCATTTCAATTGCTGTTCTTAATTTGGCTTAGTGATAGCGTCTTTCGTTTTGCCTTTCTTAATTTTGGTTTGAATGTTTGCCGATATCAATTTATGGTGTTACTGAGAGGAGATGCTAACCTAGAACTTTTCATTTTTGTGGTAATTTTGTCTGAAACTATTTTTATTCATTTTTCATGAGAAAGAAGAAGCCTGCTTTATTCGTTCCAAAAGAAAATAAAGAGCAAGAACAAGAAGCAAGAACTTTTTTATGGATGTTTATGAATATAACGTTTTTGAGATGGAAGATTGTGCTTTCTTTGATTTGGTTGCACCTGTTTTGATAGTTCTTTGGAATAAAACAATGATGCTGAAAAGATAATGGTAGGTTGAAGTTGGTTTTAAGAAATTATTTTAACAGTGATGGATAAAATAGACAGATGAATGAAGTTATTCGTAATGCAGGGGATCTAGTTATTCTCTTTGTTAGATGCAATGTGGTTGATTAAATTGGTTCTTGTCTGTCATTTTATTCTTTTATTGAAAGAAAGAGACTTGTGCCATCTTGAATGGTGAGGTATATCGGGCGCATCGAGTGATTGTGCTTCATATTGGGGAGAATCAACATTTGATTACCTGTGTCAATTTGATTGTCTGTCCTATTTTTGCTATTATTCTTCTGGGCACCACTAGGGAAATTTCAATTAGATTTTTTTTCTGGGCTCCAATCCATTAATGCAATGAAATATTTGGAATATTGATAGGAAAAGAAAAATCAATAAACCTGTTTGAATTTTTTCTAGCATATATATCCTAGATCCGTATTGTGGTGTTGCAGATTTTATGGAACATATTATTCTTTCTGGTAGGAGATAGACTTTCAGAACATACCCAATATCTATAAATATAATCACCTAATTAGCGGCAGAAACCTTGAAACGTAGTTTCCTATTAAAGGGCCTATGAGGCTGATTTCCTAAAGCAGTCCTAGTGGCTCTTCATCAGATCATTGCTTGAGTTAATTAATTCAAGCAAGAAGAAGAGAAAGTCGTTGTATGCATCACCAATTATGATTTATTTTTACCTTGCTTATAGAAATTCTTTCTTTTAGATACATGGTGATAGATGAGATCTTCCTGTTTCACTTTAGATCATTTGTTCTTTTCTTTGAAAGAGTGATATTCCTTTTAGAGGAAAAGTATTAGTTAGTTTATGCTGTAAGTATGAAACGTCAATTTAAATGAGGAATTTAATGATATTGCTTCATGTTCCCAGAAAGTCTAATAGGTGTGAGCATGTGAGATGCAAGAACTGTAGTTGATTTAGTAAAACTGTTGGTAGATTTTTAGAAGGTTCTAAGTATAAGATGTGGGCTTTATGTGCTACTTGTCATGGATGATTGCTACTTCTGTTTTGAACTAAGCTGAAAGCTCAATGGCTCTTGTTTATTCTATTAAAGGAAATGCATTTGAAGGATTTTTTCTAATTAATTCTATATACTTGAAATGATACTATCCTTTTTGTCTAGCAACGTCCTATTGAATGGGCTATTATTTCCTGGGTCAAATTCCCTTTTGGGAACCCAAGATTGAGTATAACTCAAGAAGAATTTAAGAAGTGCTTAAATGCAAAAGTTTTTGATAGATTTTAGGTAAAGGACAATCTTTGAGTGAAGTGTGTACCTTAGATTTTGTTATATATGGCTTTAGTGTTTCTTTTGCTCCTGATTCTAGGATACATGTTTTAAGAGAATTGGGTACAAATCTTTGCCCCTCTCTCTATCTGTTGTGCATGGTTGCAGCTTGTCACTTAATTGTTGTTTTCTTTTTTCATTCTTATTTCAGTAACTTGATGAGAACAAGAAGTTGATATTGGCAATTTTGGACAATCAGAACCTAGGAAAACTTGCTGAATGCGCCCAGTAAGTAACTTATAAGTTTCTCTTTTTCTTTTATCTACCTTAATGGTTCATGTTGCATTTTAAATTAACATTCAAGGTTTTAAATATATGTTTGCTTTAAGTGGGAAGTGGCTAGTCTAAACTGCTAGACACATTGTCATGTCAGAACTGTTGCCAAACACTTGTATCAGGTAAAGCTGTTGATGCCGTGAGAATGTGGTGCGTGGAGCTCATATTGAAGTATCTAATGTTACTTTCTATTAATTAAAATAGTTCCTTCATCCTAGATAATTGTATGTCTTTCTCATTGAAACTGGGACCTGAATTGATCAGTCTCTAGTTCAAAATGAACCTTAGCTGTTGAGTTTCTACATTGTCTGTAAAAATAATTAGATGTTTGCTATTTGAGTTGGGTAAGTTTTGGAGCAACTTCTCTACTTGCTGAAACTTTTCTTTGGTTTTTCTTCGTCTAGTTTGGTTAAACTACTTTGAATAAAGTTGTATAAAAGATATTTGGATCTTTCTTCTTGATATTTTTCTTGTTGGGTTTCAAGAGGCTTTCCTAATTCTGATATTTTTTTTTTCTGTTTTGAGCTAATTCTGATCTGGGTTTTTTTGTTTAGGCCTAGATATTCTGCTTTTTCAAGAATTTTTCCGTTGAGGTAAGCAAATTATATCCAGAATTGCATTATACTTTTATAAATGTTTACTACATATGTTTTTCATTTTTTGGTTGAGATTGGAGGGTGGAAAGAACACTAATTATTTTTATTCATTTAAAGATAAAAAGCTGAGATGAAATTTTATGCTAACATGGAATTCATTTATTTCTTGCACCTGCTGATCTGTATCCATAACAACAGGGATGTTTACTGGAGCTGGTAATGGATTTCATGGTGGATCAAGTGGAGTTGATGATGGATCAGTTGTGATTTTGTCTTTTTTTTTTTTATGTTGTTTAATTTATGATTTTGAAATTATGTAAGATGTTATAATTTTTTAGATAGATTAATGTTGTATGTTTGTGTGGAATTAAGTTACTTTTCTTTTTATTGTAAGGTTTTTTATCATTGTTGATGTGGTATTGATATTATTATTAAAAATTGTTATATTTTATTGTTATTAGTTGATAATATTTTCATGTATATTAATTGTAAGGTCAGTTTCTAAGGTTCATTTTTTTTGTTTACTGATTCCTTGTGGATTTATCTGGTTCAGAAGTTCTTTTCTCTTGCCATTTTAGTGTTCTTTTGATTGAATTCTGATATATTTCCTTCGGGTATTTTTTAGTATATAAATTCGAGCTCGAGCTCGAGTTTATGCTCGAATTCAAGCTCGAACAGTCGAGCATGATATCGAGTTTGATCAATCGAGCTTAATCGAGCGAGTTCGAGTAGCTCGTGTTCGAGCTCGAGTTCGAGCTCGAGTTCAAAAGATATGACTCGATCGAGTTCGAGCCGAGTATCGAGTAGCAATTTTATAGTCGAGCTCGAGCTCGAGCACCCTGCTGTATCGACTCGGCTCGGCTCGATTACACCCCTAGTTATGTGTTATTAAAAATGATATAAATGTATAAATATATATTTATTTATACATAATGAATATTGATAAGGAGAAGAAAAGAGATGAGCATGTGTAAATATATATATACCTATAATATATGTATATAATGGAATATACACTGGTATAAACACATAGGTATTTGAACATATATAAATATATGTGTACGTAAGGACTTAGACCATGAGTATATTGCGACTAACGATTAGGGGCTAGTTTCGGATTAATAGTTAATTAAAATTAATAGCATTTTTAAGATCCTTGTTTTAAGTATGTGATTAAACATAATGATAAAAACTTATCGAAATGTTAATGGATTATGTGTAGTGAATCGGAACGGTTGAGGACTTAATTTCGAATTCCAAAAGGTCAAGAAGAAATGATTAAACCTCGAGGTAAGTGGGTTAAATAAGCCTTGCTAGTATCATCTTGTAAGAGATGAATAAATAATTATTAAAACACTTATCTAAATTTACCTCAAGTTTTTGGAATACTATGGGTAAGACTATAAGAGTAAGTACGGTAAAAAATACAAATTGGACATAATGTGATCGTGAATAGTAGTTGTTTAGAAAGGAATCTTGCTTGTGATTTCACGTTATGTGTTATAGTTTGTTCGTGGTTATTGAATGTTTTAAATTGTATACTTTTTGGAGCTGCATTTTTAGGAATGCATATGAATTAATTAAATCGCACCAAGGGAGCATGTTAGCATATTGTGATACTTTGAGAATGCATATGTGATTTGTGTGCGATATGTATAGCTCCCAATATTGAGTTCTTGGACCTAAATTAGTACCTAGTCTTGTTTGTCGAAAGCTAGGAAAAAGGTAACCCGAGTAGAACTCAACCCTTGTACCGTGTGAGCCACCTCTAGAGAACTCAAGGGACCTACGTGCTACATAGGTTCTTCGAAAACTATGGGAGCCACCTTTAGAATCCTTTGAGAGCTAAGTGCTACACGAGTTCCAATGTGATAGTAGAAAGTATGTGTCATAAAGGCCAAACCGAGTAAAGACTCGACCTTTGTACCGTGTGAGCCACCTCTAGAGAACTCAAGGGACTTACATGCTACATAGATTCTTCGGAAGCTATGGAAGCCACCTCTAGAATCGTTTGAGAGCTAAGTGCTACACGAGTTCCGATGAGATAGTAGAAAGTATATGTCATAAAGGCCAAACCGAGTAAAGACTCGATCTTTGTACAGTGTGAGCCACCTCTAGAGAACTCAAGGGACCTACGTGCTACATAGATTCTTTGGAAGCTATGGGAGCCACCTCTAGAATCCTTTGAGAGCTAAGTGCTACATGAGTTCCAATGAGATAGTAGAAAGTATATGTCATAAAGGTCAACCCGAGTAAAGACTCGATCTTTGTACCGTGTGAGCCACCTCTAGAGAACTCAAGGGACCTACGTGCTACATAGGTTCTTTGAAAAGTATGGGAGCCACCTCTAGAATCCTTTAAGAGCTAAGGGCTACACGTGTTTTGATGAAGTATGAGGAATCATAGGTTATTCTGAGAATAAATAAATGATTGTGATTCGTGAATGTGATGAATGTCAGTAGATGGAATAGATCTTATACATAAGACAGAGAATGTGTATAATCATTGAATTATACTTATATATGCCATAAAAACATGTGCTATTTGAATGTTTGTCTTCTTTCACACTTAACCATACTAATAAAAAGAATGATACTTTATGAGTTTGTGATGAATATCAGTAGATGAAATAGATCTTATACATAAGACAGAGAATGTGTATAATCATTGAATTATACTTATATATGCCATGAAAACATGTGCTATTTGAATGTTTGTCTTTGTTGGCTCTAATAGGCAATACCGAGAGGGGGGGTGAATCGGTTCTTCGCTAGCCTTAAGCCCGTTTTTCGGTTTCTCTAAATTCTCTAGCCTATTTGAATATTTTCTAAGTTCTCTAACCTAGGCAAGCATGCAATTCAAATTCAATATAATAAGCACAAATATAATTGCAAGTAATTAAAGAGAGTAGGGAAAGAGAAATGTACGCAAGTGATTTATAGAGGTTCGGCAACCTTGCCTACGTCCTCTACCTTGAGACGCTCCCAAGGATTTTCCCCAAATTCACTATCCTTGAATTTGTTACACTCCCTCTTTTCAAGGCTCAAGAGAAACCTCTCTCTTTTTCTAGGCTCAAGAGAAACCTCTCTCTTTTTCTAGGCTCAAGAGAAACCTCCCTTTTTTTCTTAGGCTAAAGAGTAACCTCCCTCTTTTTCTTAGGCTAAAGAGAAACCTCCCCTTTTACAAGGATTGAATGTGTTTACAAGAGAAGTAATCAAAGAAGGCCTCTAGATAGGCAAGTGATTACAAAGATTAAGCACAAATAAAAGCCTATACAAGATTTGTGCTAAGCATTACAAGGAATAAGAGAGTGATAGAAGATATTGAATTCTAGCTCTTGAACTCTTTGATTTGCTTGAAGAGATGAAGAAATTGAAGAATGATATGTCTTAGGTGCTCTCTCTTGTTTCTTCAGCTTCCAAGCCTCTATTTATAGTCCCTTGGATGTATTCTGGCCGTTGGGTGGAGCCAAGATTGAATATTACCGTTGTATCTCACAAAACTAGCCGTTACAGGCTATTTTCGGACAAAGGGATCGATCCTGCTACAGTGGGGATCGATCCCTTTTGTCCAGAATCTTGATTCTGAGCTTCAGGGACCTTGGGAAGACTTTCTGCCAAAAAGGGATCGATCCTGCTACAGTGGGGATCGATCCTGCTACAGTGGGGATCGATCCTTTTCTTCCAGAGGGCATTTTTCCTGCACTTTTGGGTTAGAAATGATATGACCTTTGATCCTAATTCAACCCAAAATGTTTATAAGCGTTAAGGGAGTTTTTCTTTACTTTCTCAAATGAAAATATTGTCCAAGCAATCATCAAGTGATTTTCTAAAATATTCAAAACATTTATAAAGAATTAAGACCAATAAGAATATGCATCATTAAATCATGGTCTTAATGTTTGATATGAATACTTGAAATGTATTGAGAAAATCATGTGTGATAAGGCAAATTTACAATACGAATTAAAACATTAATGCTTACTTAAGTTTTTGTCATTTCAAAATATATATATTGCAATTTAAAGCTAACAATCTCCCCCTTTTTGATATGACAAAACTTAATGTAAATTTGCTTTGAAAATTCTTAAATAAAGAAAGATTTTACAAAGCTCCCCCTTAATATAAGCATGGGTTTTGAAAATGAATTTTCAAACTATTTCTCTCCCATTATCTCTCCCTCTTAATATCTCTCCCTTTTTAATATCTATCTCTCCCCCTTTTTTTCATAGCAAAAAGAAGGAAAAACAATAAAAAATATGCTCCCCCTAAAAATATGGCTTATGTGAGAAGAAATAAAAATGCTCCATCCAACAAGAAACATGTTAGTATATGGGACTCATAGCACAAATTCATAAGACAATGTCCATAAAGAGTATGAAATGTTTAGGCATGCAAAGGACAAGGCTTATTATCCTATACCAATTGTTTATAAATAATTTTGATACCAATCGTTGATAAGTAATTTTGCAAAAAGGTTCCAATTGGTAATAAATTAAGCAAGCACCTAAGTATATCAATTGTTCTCTTAAGTCCAACTAAGGTGCATGGCAATATATCATGATTATGAGCTGAAATTATATAACATATCATATGCATGTGCTCATAAATCATTCTCAAGAAATATTGTGTCTAGAATTAAATAATACATCAATTAATCACAAATTCTAGCACACAAGAGTTTCATGCAAAAATATCCTAAGAGAATTCTTCTCTATTTGTCATTTCAAACTAAAGAGCATGAGAAGAATTGTCAATTTAAAGCTCATACCAATTGGCAATTTAGATTTGGCTTACCAATTATTGAAAATATGGTTCCCAATGATACTAATTGTTATTTCAATCTAAATACCAATTGTTACTAATGGTTGACTTAGGCATTTTGCATGAATCCAATATTTATGTGTAGTGTGTTCATGTCAAGAAAATAGTCATTCTAAATAAGCAAGAACACAACACATATCATCAAATATGCATATGGATCAATTACACATTAGCACACTATCATAAAGTATTAATCCATATTCATATTCACCAATTCATACCATATGGTGTTGGATTATGCCCTTAGAACCATTCATTAGATGATTGACTTTGGCAATTTTATGTATCATGACATTTTTATTTATAGTTCATTATTATATTTGTCTTATAACTGCGTAATATAATCTTATATGATAATGTCCTTAGAATAGTAATAACACACTATTCTTAAAATATCCCTAGTCAAGTATTATTGTAAACAAGGATAACAATGATACGATAAGACTAGTATGTGGTTGACTGATGACCATTGTCATGGATATAGGATATCAAGTCATCACATAGGTACATGTTAGAGAACTATGTACTGGATCGACCCTCCATGAGAACGCTACATGGATTGTTATATGAGTGTCATAAGCGATTCTCATAGTGATGATGGTGTATGTGATCCTTTGACTTGAGATCATCAGAGATCCCAACATAGAGAATTGCATACTTTAATGCTGCTAGATGTCATTCGTAACAGGATGGACTATAAAGGTAGTAATTGGGTATGCCTTGATCTATGTAGAGGGATGTTGAGTGATCAAGATAGGATTTATCCCTCTTATATAACAAGAGTGATGTCTTGGGCCCTTTGATAGAGTGAGACTAAAATGCATGGTCGTGCTCAAATAAGTCAATATGAGATATTGATTTTATTTGTTTAATTAGTCTACTCAGGAATCAAGAAACGCTGATTAGACTATACAAGTGTGACACATTCCATGACTTGTGTCTAATCAAGACATAAAAGGATAAAGGGATTAGACTACACAGTAACATCTATCACGAGTAAGGTTATGTCGAGTCATTGACATTCTCGTTACATGGGTAGCAATGATGTGTTGCTAGATACCGCTCATTGCCTGTGACAATTTTGTCATTGCCATTGTTTTGAGAACCTATTGGGTCGCACACTTAGAACGGATCAATGAGGAGCTTAATTAATCCTATTCTGAATTGGATTAAGGATATAACTAATCCTATTCTGAATTGGATTAGGGATATAACTAATCCTATTCTAAGTAGGATTAGAGTTCTGTTTGGCAGTAAATTTTAGGGTAAAATTTTCTGCCTATAAAAAGGATGTTTTTCTAAAACATAGCCGCACTTTTTAAAAACAGAAAACAAAACATTCTTTTTAATCGAAGGTAGCAATTCGGTTATAAGGAATCAAAAGCTCTTTAAGGCTTCTGATCGTGAGACGTTCAAGAGTTGTGAGATCCGTTCGTGTGGATACCGTAGAGGCAGGAACGAAACGTTGTTGCTTGTGACTCGACCAACGAAAGAAAAATCAGAGAAAAACGTTAGGTAAAATCTTGAAACCCTAATCAGGCAACTCTCCGAATCGATCCTGGTGGAGGCCGAATGTTTTATTTCCGCTGCGTGTTTGTTTCGGTTTCCTTCATATGGAAGATTCAAAAATCAAGGTATTCAAGCAAACACATTTTCTTCCATGGCTTCAAGCACAAAATCCTATGCTCATTTTCCAATTCAAGTCCTTAACCAATTATGAGCAAGGAAAGATTCAAAATTACCATTTTAATCAATTAATAGCCATATCTCTAGTTGTTATCATCATTTAACCTTCTAGAGGGAATATGCTATTTTAACTAAAATGGCTTCACCTAAGTGAATCAATATTATCAAGCTAAAATATATTTTATCATTAAAATCATAAACTATGAGTGAGGTTAAACACATAATATCATGAAAACAACTATTCTCATCTCATAGGCATGATTATTGATTCAACTTAAGCAAACATGATTCAATGCATGTATATCAATTGTTGGTGTTGTCCTTAAAGCCCAAGTACATGGATGATAAAGTTTCATGCATTTGAACATTTGGGATCCATTTATCATCACAAATTATAGTCCAA
The DNA here is from genome assembly GCA_031772115.1 of Heritiera littoralis. Lineage (NCBI taxonomy): Eukaryota > Viridiplantae > Streptophyta > Magnoliopsida > Malvales > Malvaceae > Heritiera > Heritiera littoralis. The sequence goes on from JAPDPK010000040.1 coordinate 3,748,295, forward strand.
TGACCATTACCAATTGTTGAATTTACATTTGAAATCAATTCACTAGATGTATAATAATCATGAAACCTAGAGTGGAGTAATTGAGTGAAGCTAATAGACATAATCCTATAAGCATGCTTGACTAAGATGAACAAAAGGAATGATGAATATTCATTATGCACAAGTTCATCAAATTCTCAAATATATCCATAAATTCTTGAAATAATTCTTCAAAATTATGGTTAATCATTTATTGAAAGTATGTTTCAAGATTATTTCAAGAGTTATGCAATTCATGAATGTTTTCAACAAGAAGAATGATTTTGCACTTGTGAGTTGTTTGTTGGAAGTGATACCATTGGTCGGAAATGATTCAAATTGTTGGAGTTGAGGCATGATATAAATGAAAAATGATTTTTCATACTTTAAAGATCATCAAAAAGAAGTTAAATCAATGAATTTTAAGTTGAGAGGAGAGAAAATATCAAAACAATGAAAAGTTCTTCTCAATTTCGGTTGAAAACATGCAAGAGTGCCTTTTCTGGCCTGGGGGGATCGATCCCTTTAGGAGGGGGATCGATCCCTCATAGTTTCCTGCAGATTCTGCAGTAGTTTTGACAGAAAATTCAACTTGTGAGGTACCAAAACTCCGTTTTTGAGTAATTTAAGTCCAAGTAAATGTTTAAACATTTGTAAAACATGATTTTGGACTTGTATGAATGAAAAACATGAATGACAAACCATTTAACAATAGATTTTGCAATTTTGGTAGGATTTTCACCAAGAAAAGCATTTTTGGCCTCATGGAAGGTCATTTTGAGATTTAAGCATATTTTGACCAAACCAATGCATTGAATTACATAAATTTGTCAAAACAAACTTGTTCACATAGATTTTAAGCATATATATCATTAAAGCATATATCTTGTGAACAACATGCTATGATTTCCAATATACAAGTTCTTCATTAATGCTCATGACATGGCATTTTGCATATATGACATATTTGACTTCTTTTGAGCAACTAAATATATTATCTAGACATATCAAACTTGCTCAAGATGCAGAAAACCAAAAATCATTTCAAATTCACTAAACATGCCTTTCATTCAATGTATCAAGAACAATTCATCAAGCACTCAACAATCATTTATTATGTTTTTTGCTCAATCACAGTGCATCATTAATCATTAACCAATTTTCTCATCAAAGCATAACTAATCAAATAAAAAGTTTAAGGTGAAAGGAATTAAGCTTACAAAACTCCTTTGCTAAAGAATGCTTTGCCTTGACCAGAATCCACCTTGTGCCATCCTTTGAAGAATTGTTGTGATGGATCGTCAAGCTTTTTCTTTTTCTCATTGGCACAAGCAATCTCCATAGAGGTGTGTAGGGCATTCAAACTCCATTGTTTCTTTGTAACTCCATGCTCTATCACTCCTACAACAAACACATTCATGCATGTTTTGGTATCCACATCTTCTTAACTACTCTTCCTCTAAATGTAGTTTTTCTATATGTGCATGCTTGTGAAGAGTGTCCTAATCTATTGCATAGTGAGCATGTAAAAGATGTATCATGCATAGAATTTTTGCTCACAAGGAAATTCTTTAGATGAGTTTCTTTTTGTATTGCATTATAACCTAACCCATCTTTATCAAAGAAAGCTCTTTGGGTCTCTAACATATGATCTAGCTTTTGTTGACCCATATAAAACCTAAAGAATGAGTTATGCAAATTTGTATTCTTTTTATTTAACTCATTTCTTTCTAAGTTAGCCTCTTCTAGTTTCTTCTCTAATTCTAGCTTAACATTGGTCAAGGTTTCCTTTTCTATTTTCAAATTAGCAATGATTTTCTTATATTTAGAATTCATGCATTGAAATTCATTTGCTAATTCATTAAAGTCATTTTGTAACTCATCAAATGTAAAGTCATTATTTTCACTAGAGCTACTACTAGCCTTATCATCACTAATAGCCATAAAGCATGAGTAGGCTACCTCATCATCTATGTTTTCCTCATCGGAGCTATCACTATCGCTCCATGCAGCCACAAATGCTTTCTTCCTAGGTTTCCTATCGTTTTCTTTCCTAAGTAAGGGGCAATCTAGCTTAGTGTGACCCGGTTCATTACATTCATAACATACTAAGGGGTCTTTTTCTCTCCTACTAGATTCTCTTCTTATTACCCCTCTACTTTGGTGCCTCCTATCATTCTCTCTCTCTTTCATTCTCATAAATCTATTAAATCTTTTGGCAAACATTGCCATTTCTTTTTCTTCCTCATTTTGTGACGTCCCTGTCACTTCATCTTATCACTTATCTTTTTCCTTCTTTATTTAGATTTAGTTCATCCAGTGTCATTCTTTCCTTATTCTTAAGCTAATTATCTAATAGCTTATGAACTACTGTTCAATTTCCATAAACATAAAAATGATATATATAAATATCATTCCATTTCCGCAGGATCTCATACATCATCTTAACTTATATCCCCGACATCTTATATACATTATTTCTACTTGTACTGTACTGTAGCTGAATTACAATTTAACTTTACATATGAACATATAAGTATACCTTCTATGCTAACTGGGAAGCGTATTGAAAAGGTACACTTCGATTCTTCAAAAACAAGCTCCTCTAGTCGGAGCAGGATTCACTTCAGGTAATCTGTAGGAAAAATGGTCGTAAAAGGGTGAGTTTACGCTCAGTAAGAAAAGTATGTAAAAGAGCGTGCTATGTCCCTATATGCACCTTTCCTACTTGGCTCTATAATGTCATGTAAAGCATTATAAAGCATGCATCATAAACCTCTTTCATGCATTGTTTGCAACCATGCATATTCATTTCAAATGACATGGCAATCATACTTTGTATGCTTCTTTTAAAATATAGCATACATATAAAACATGCATCATACTTCTTTCTTTGAAACATCATACTTCATAACATACTTTAAAAACATACATCATACATTGCTTTATACATACATCTTGTACTTTGAAATAGATGGAAACTATGTACAATGTTTAAGCGAATGCGTCGTCATATGAACCGTTCATTCCCATTCATATGACTCATATGACTCTAATCATGCATTAGTACATTGGTATACCATGTAGAGGTCAGGGATTCTCTCCTGCCTTAATAATACCATAGTGCACACTAGTCAGGTGTCACTTATGGTCTTGAGGATCGGACTAGGGTTCCTCAATTAACATACATATTACTGAGGACTTGATCAGAGTCTCTCAACCATCAGAAATGCATAATCATTACGCAGTCCATAGTCTCAAAACATTATAATATAATTTTTCAGAAAACACTTTTGTGTTTAAATCAAATAAGCTTTGAAAGCTCTTTTCATACATGGCAGTCGACTGGTCTTATAGGGCAGTCGACTGCTCCTTCATAACTTCTTTTATCAAAATAATTTCATTTAAATTTTTCGATATTTTCATATTTGAAAATACATGGGGGCAGTCAACTGGTTTTCAAACAGAATGCTTCTTAAGAAATAGCAGTCGACTGGTCCATATAGCAGTCGACTGTTTTTGAAACAGAATGCATTTTGGCAATTACCAGTCGACTGTCCCATATAGCAGTCGACTGGTTTGAAACAGAATGCTTCTGGAAAAATAGCAGTCGACTGGCTTACATAGCAGTTGACTGGTTTGCATCGGTTTTCGAAAAACGGCGTTTTGGTTGTCTCTAGGCAGTCGGCTGCCACTTAAGGCAGTCGGCTGCTCCTAACCTAATTGGTACTAGGAGACAAGTCCGAAAATGCATCTTTTCCTGCACAAAACCAGCTGATGCTTCTTTCCAAATCACATACACATATCACAAAACATGCGGACATAGCCGCCTTACGTCCGTTACATAATTTCCTTACCTTGATTCCTTCGGAAACGCAAAATCACTTGGCGCGTAACCCTAGCTTTTCCACTTCTTTAACCTGAAATCATCACATCAATTTAAACCTCTAACTTATCATCATACACATAATATACTAACTCAAAACAACCTCAAATCATGAACGAAATTGTAAGAATCATCCTCTTCTCTTACCTTCACTAGAGACCAAAATTTCTGATGTTAAGATCTCCTTCAATACTTGGATTCACTCTATCAAACTTTGGATATCTCCTAGTCTAACGACAAGGATTATTTTTCGTTAAATGAACTTAGTGAATTGGTGAGGGAGTAAGGTGGTTTAGCAAGGAGCTTGGAATGGAAACTTGGAAACTTGGAGATGGCACGAGAGGGAAAGGGCTGGAGGCAGAGGCTGAGTTGGGGATAGCTGATGGAGATGGTGAGTCATGCACTTGCATTAATTGCATGCTCATCCCTTTAACCATCTCAGCCAATCCATTTGACTCAAGACCATTTGACCATCAATTAATTCCTCCTCCATATGACTCATCCATTTAATCTCTAATTAGATTTCTGATTTTATTTCTTGTCTCATTCTCCATTTATTTTCCTGATATCATTTTCTTTATCCTCTACTCATTTCCATAATAACAAAATAAGCTCTTTGCCTAATTGGTTATCAACTTTCTTATTTCTTCTATATCCCATACATCATTCATACATCAATTACACATCAACTTCATATTCATTTTATCATATCTACTTAGAATACTTTACATACATGGAAATTGGGGATCTCACACATTTCCACTCTCATCACTATCATCTTCAAAGACCTCATGAGTGGAAGACTTAATTGCTACCCCTATTTTCTTTGAAGGCACTTCATTTCTTTTCAATTTCATCTCATATGTAAGTAAGGAGCCCATAAGTTCATCTAGAGACAAGGTGTTAGGATCCTTAGATTCTTCTATAGCAGTCACCTTTGCCTCCCAAGATTTTGGCAAGCTATTCAAGATTTTCTTGACCATTTCTACATTGGAATAGCTCTTGCCTAATGCCTTAAGTCCATTAATTATATCATTAAACCTAGTGAACATTTCGCTAATGGACTCAATTTCTTTCATCCTAAATAGCTCATAATCATGTGTGAGCATTCCTACTTTGGTCTCTTTCACTTGATTGGTCCCTTCATGTGTGATGGCTAATTTGTCCCATATTTGCTTAGCAGTTTCACATAGAGACACTCTATTATACTCATTGGGACCTAATGCACAAAAAAGGGTGTGCATAGCCTTGGCATTCATTTGTGCCAATCTCATGTCATTTGTGTCCCACTCATCCTCACTCTTAGGGATATCTTTTCCATCTACTTTCTTCATGGGAATTCTAGGACCATTTACAATAATTCTCCACACTTCATAATCATTTGATTGTATAAATAACATCATTCTAGTTTTCCAATATGAATAATTTTCACCATTGAAGAGTGGAGGTCTAACTAATGATTGTCCCTCTTCACCTAGGGGTGTGCCTACATTCAAGTGAGCCATTTACGATCGTTTTGCTCGATAGAGGTTAGTCTAAATCAATCTCGAGCCCAAGCTCTGATACCAATTGTTGGCTCTAATAGGCAATACCGAGAGGGGGGTGAATCGGTTCTTCGCTAGCCTTAAGCCCGTTTTTCGGTTTCTCTAAATTCTCTAGCCTATTTGAACATTTTCTAAGTTCTCTAACCTAGGCAAGCATGCAATTCAAATTCAATACAATAAGCACAAATATAATTGCAAGTAATTAAAGAGAGTAGGGAAAGAGAAATGTACGCAAGTGATTTATAGAGGTTCGGCAACCTTGCCTACGTCCTCTACCTTGAGACACTCCCAAGGATTTTCCCCAAATTCACTATCCTTGAATTTGTTACACTCCCTCTTTTCAAGGCTCAAGAGAAACCTCTCTCTTTTTCTAGGCTCAAGAGAAACCTCCCTCTTTTTCTAGGCTCAAGAGAAACCTCCCTCTTTTTCTTAGGCTAAAGAGTAACCTCCCTCTTTTTCTTAGGCTAAAGAGAAACCTCCCCTTTTACAAGGATTGAATGTGTTTACAAGAGAGGTAATCAAAGAAGGCCTCTAGATAGGCAAGTGATTACAAAGATTAAGCACAAATAAAAGCCTATACAAGATTTGTGCTAAGCATTACAAGGAATAAGAGAGTGATAGAAGATATTGAATTCTAGCTCTTGAACTCTTTGATTTGCTTGAAGAGATGAAGAAATTGAAGAATGATATGTCTTGGGTGCTCTCTCTTGTTTCTTCAGCTTCCAAGCCTCTATTTATAGTCCCTTGGATGTATTCTAGCCGTTGGGTGGAGCCAAGATTGAATATTACCGTTGTATCTCACAAAACTAGCCGTTACAGGCTATTTTCGGACAAAGGGATCAATCCTGCTACAGTGGGGATCGATCCCTTTTGTTTGATCCCTTTTGTCCAGAATCTTGATTCTGGGCTTCAGGGACCTTGGGAAGACTTTCTGCCAAAAAGGGATCGATCCTGCTACAGTGGGGATCGATCCTTTTCTTCCAGAGGGCATTTTTCCTACACTTTTGGGTTAGAAATGATATGACCTTTGATCCTAATTCAACCCAAAATGTTTATAAGCTTTAAGGGAGTTTTTCTTTACTTTCTCAAATGAAAATATTGTCCAAGAAATCATCAAGTGATTTTCTAAAATATTCAAAACATTTATAAAGAATTAAGACCAATAAGAATATGCATCATTAAATCATGGTCTTAATGTTTGATATGAACACTTGAAATGTATTGAGAAAATCATGTGTGATAAGGCAAATTTACAATATGAATTAAAACATTAATGCTTACTTAAGTTTTTGTCGTTTCAAAATATATATATTGCAATTTAAAGCTAACAGTCTTCTTTCACACTTAACCATACTGATAAAAAGAATGATACTTTGTGAGTTTAAGAATGGAATGAAAGCATGAATAAGCTTATGAAATCTGTGTACATACGAATTGGTAGCAAACCTTGATATAATGCATACATGCCATTTTATAAAACTCATGCATGTATGATCGTGTTTTACGATATAATCCTAGTATGTACTTATTTAAACTACTTACTGAGCCGTGGATTTGCTCACCCCTTAAATTTAAACATCTATAGATCTTACGAGTTGATAGCCGGCTCAGGCTTCGTATAGGCTCCCGAGAATTGTACCTAGTAGTGGTACTCGTCTGCGTTCTCCAGGCGTAGCTTTTGTATTTTTGAGGTATACTACTTGTATATCAGTTGATAGTTATATGTACTTTAATTTCACAGTACTAGGAAAGAATATGGGATGTAGCTTTGGATCGCAGTAGATTATTATGTGAGTCTAGGTGATTATCAAGTTCGATCCGGGTTGTGATGTATATTTTGAATGATGTATAATTTGTTAAATGTGGACTTATTAATGATTAAACCCTTGAGAAGCATGAGATGTTTAATTGTGTGAACTGTGGGGAAACAACAACTGGCTGTATTGTGAAGTTTAAAAATGTATCTTTATGCAGGTGATTTTACTGGGGAAATCGATAAAATACAAGGGGGAGGTTTTCGACCCACTTCTTTTGGGAATAGTAAAATAAGACTAAAATCATAAAAATCACCTTGAGAAATGTGACATAGCTCAAGAAATAATATTAGTAAGATAGGATTTGATTTAGATACTACACTAACACCGAATACAAACCGTAAGTAGAAAAAGAAAAATTTGGTTCGTAATTTTCATAAGCAATAAAGTAAGTGTTAAGTGGACATCATTGGCCTTCTGGTCGTGACAGAGGCAAAGGTAACCATAATAGAATAGTCTAAAGATCCTAACATCTTATCCCTAGATGAACTCATGGGCTCCTTACTCACATTTGAGATGAAACTAAAAAAGAATGAGAAGCCAATTAAGAAAGTAAGGGTAGCCTTTAAGTCTTCCACTCATAAGGAAATTAGAGATAATAGTGATGAGGGTGGAAATGAGGAAGAAAAAGAGATGGCAATCATTGCAAAAAATTTAATAAGTTCATAAGGATGAAACTAGAGAAGATGATAGAAAGCCTTAAAGAAGAGAAGTGATGGAGGTCGATCAAGTAAGAGGGACATAGACCCCATAGTGAGCTATAAGTGTAATGAACCAAGTCATACTAAGTTAGAATGCCCCTTACTTAGGAAGGAAAAGGATATGAAACCTAAGAAGAAGGCATTTATGGTTACATGGGGTGATAATGATAGCTCTAATGAGGAAAACATAAATGATGAGATAGCCTACTCATGCTTTATGGCATTTGGTGATGATGAGGCTAGTTCTAGCTTTAATGAAGGCAATGATTATATTTTTGATGAATTACAAAATGCCTTCAATGAATTAGCAAATGCATTTGAATGCATGAATTCAAAATATAAGAAAATCATTGCTAAATTGAAAAAAGAAGCTGAAATGTTAACAAATGCCGAGTTAGAATTTCAAAAGAAATTAGAACAAGCAAAGTTAGAGATAAATGAATTGAATGAAAAGAATACTATGAGAATCCTATTTTTTCCTAATATATTTCATAGGTTAAAGAGTGTAGAAATTGAAAAGTAAGAGTTAATCGTTGAGACTTCTAAATAGTGGTTCTGCTTGATAAGGATTGGGGAAGAACACAATGCAAGCCCCACAAGGACTTCTACTGTCCAGTTTGAGATAAGAATCTAGAGTAATGATATTTGGAGTGAAATATTGAGATAATAAGAATCTGCATCTCAAAATTCTTTCGTTTGAGCATGTTTTGAGAAGCATGCAACAAATACAAAATTGACAATTGTGTCCATAGGTCGAAAAAATATTTGCGAATAATGGTCAACTTGGTTTGAGTTTTGACCAGCATACAGTTATAGTAAATCCTCGTGTGGAGAAGTCTTAATCAATTCTAACTTGTGGACTGAATCAAATGAAGATGCCAAAAACTATGCAAATGAGCATTTAGGGCTATTTTGGTAATTTCACCAAAACGACTAATCAACCTCAATCAAAAGTCAATTTCTACATTAAATATGAGTAATATCTATGGAAATAAAATAAATTAGAAGTTAGATAAATGCATTAAACATTAAAATATTGTTAGTATATTTTTAGAATTTATAAAATTCTTAAAGGGTAAAATGGTAATTTCACCAAGATTACTTTAAGTATAAATATCACTCATTTCTTGAAATTTCCATCATCTTCTTCACTTATATGGCCGGCCACCTTAAGAACTTCATGGTTAAAGCTTAAAAAGTTTAGGCTTAAGAGAGAGAAACTTGTAAAACCTTAGTATGCACTCATCGGATCGAAAAACTCACTAAATGAGAGTTGTTCCTCTCATCAAACTCTATAACATACCTCCAAACCAACCATTGGAATGGCCATTTGAAGGGTGAAAAGCTCTCCTAAAGGTTCAGCCATTAAGGAGGTAAGAAAGAGAAAATTCTGCCTTTGCTTAATCTAATATATGTGATAGTTTTAGATGCAATAAGCTTGTGTATGGTGTTAGTTTGCAACAAAATCATGTGTAGGGAGTCTTTAGAGTTTTGGCCAACATGAATCCATAGTGTTATTATGCTTGATTTCATGCAAAAATATTGTAGAATTAGTGTAGAGAATGTGTAATATATGAATATGATCTTATAATGTTGAAATGAGAAGTTTGGCAAGTGATGGTACATTCGGCCAAGAGAGAAAGTGTGGATTATCATGCACAATTTGATAGATCAATGGTTATAGAATATTATATAAATGAAAATAAGATTGTTGGTGAAGTTAGAATTGAAAAAGAAAGTGTTTTGCTTGTAGTTGCAATTATAGGCACCGGTAGGAAGCAATTCGGTTTTGCTATTGTATTAGAAAATAAGATAGATCTTAAAGAGTTATATAATTTTATAACTGAAGTATTGAATTTTGACTATGTTTGAATACTGTTCTGCAGCACCAAAGTAAGTGAGAGGTGTTGGAAGAGTAATTGAATATATGCTCGCTTGCTTGTGCTTTCGCTACTGTTTTGACCATACTAAACTGCATTCTGATTTGGATTGGTAAGGGACATATATAGAAGATGTGAGATCCAATTCTATTGTACTGTACATGTACGGACATGCAAATTTTAATTAATAAATAAATTATTTTTGTACATTTTTACAAAAATTAAATAAAAAGCTATGTGGGCCCCACTTAGATTTCAGTGCCCAGACGATGATATGAATGAGAAAATATATTTTTGGGAGGTTGAATAATGATATTATGGTGATTTGGAAGTCAAAATATGCAAGTTTCATTATTTTGAAAAGTATGAGAAACAAATTGGAAAATGACAAATACGTCTTGAAGGTATTTTTGTAAATTGTGCCCAAACTAAAATGATTTGGAATGAAGTAATAATATCATGATACTCTATATGAAAAGGAGAATAAAATAGTGTCATAAGACTTATCAAATCGGTAGTTTAATCGAAAAATTTCACTAGCAGTTTGCTAAGGGTAAAATCGTAATTTCACGCAATCAATTAACCGCGTGTTGATGAAACCACCATGATTCATCAAAACATGCCTAATAAGAATTTTTGGTGATGAAATGTGAATTTTTAGAGTTCAATTACATAGTTAGAAAATTTACAGAAGCTTAAGGACACTTTTGTCTAAAATCTTTATAACCAAAGGTAAAATGATTATTTAACATAGGAGAATGGTCAATATTTCACTACTATTGATGTAGATAAATTAAATTTAATTAAGAAGTAAATAAATAAAATTTAAATTCTTAAATTGAAACTTTATTAAACATTATTATGGCAAAAATGTAAAGGTTGAAAAATATTAAGGAGGAATTTTTAGCCTTTGACACTTGGCAAATTTTCATTGGATGAGACACAAATAAAGGGAGTTAAACTCAGCTTATTTCTTCCCATCTCTGTCGACTTTCTCTGTTTGTTCATCGACTTAACTTGGCTGCACCATTTCTCTACATTTCTTCATGTTTTCTTCTCGTTTCTTCCATGTTTACCAACCAAGTTCATCATGTTTTATTACTAAACCACCTAGCCTCATTTACTAAACCCATCTTCCGTCCTAAAAACGTGAAAGACTCAAGCTGGGAAGATTGGATAGCAAAAAATCATGACTAGTTTGGAAAGGGTGGGCTGTTCGGCTAACATGGTAAGTGAGGTGTAATTGAGTTTTATGCTATTTTAGTTGATGACCTTAAGTGCTTAGAGTATAAACAATATAAGTTGAACTTAAATTTAGAACAAAATGAAGAAAATAATAGGGGAGGTGTTCGGCTGTGTGTGTGAATTTGTGGAAATTTATAATGACTTTAATATATTTTGGATAGGAAATTAGTTGTAGAAGATGAATTGAGTTGGATTGGAACTTGGATTGAATTATAAAATGTGAAATCATGGAATTTGCTTGATGATTGTTCAAAACAGAGCAGTGGCGTGAAAGGAGGCTGCTGTCCACGAGTTGGGCTGTGTAAAAGTGATGAAATTGTTATGAATTAAAGATGTTTGTTGAAATTTCTAAGTGAAGTAAAATATGTTTCTAAATTGATTAGGAAAGGAATAAATGGAAAACCAAGAGGATGAGTCAAGAGGGAGTTCGGTCATGGCCATTTGGAAAGTTGTCAACAGTGGGGGAGTGCATATGGTCGGTTCAGTTTCTTCGGTTCGGTTTTTGAGAAAAACCAAAAAAATCGAAGTACTATTGAAGAAAACTGAACGACCAAATTTATCTATCAAACCGAATCAACTGAACCAATTAAATTTCGGTCGGTTTGGTCGGTAAAATAAAGGTTGGTCTTGGAAATCCCCAATTTTCATGTAATTCCTCCATGTTGGTAAAGAATTTCAATTCCATATGATTAAATAAACATGAAGTTGATGTGTAATTGAGGTATAAATGATGTATGAATGATGTATGGAATATAGAAGAAATAATAAAATTTAATGTCAATAAGTCAAATAAATTATGTCAATATCAGGAAAATAATTGAAGTAGGAAAGAAAATAAAATCAGATTTTATTTTGGTAATTAAATGGATGAATGGCTGAGATGAGAAGGAGGAAAAGAGGAAATTAATGGGTCAAAAGGGGTCAAGGGAAAGCATGGCTGAGATAGATGATGAGATGAGCATGCATTTAATGCAATGGCATGACTCATCATCTTCATCTCATCACCAACGTCAGCCCCCTCTTCCAGCCCTCCCTTACGTTCTTCCTCCATTTTTCCTAAGCTTCCAACTCAAGTTACCTTGATAAGCTACCCCAATTCTCCAGCAATTCATTAATTTCATTTAATGAAAATCGATCCTTGTCGTTAGACTAAGAGATATCCGAAGTTTGGTGGATTGATTCCAAGAATTGGAAGAGATCTCAAAGTTTGAGATTTTGGTCTCTAGTGAAGGTAAGAGAAGAAGATGATTTAGTCATTTTCGTTCATGATAAGGAGTTGTATTGAATTAGTACAAGATGTATATGGTGATTAATTAAAGGTCTAACTTGATATGATAATTTCAGATTCGAAGAGGTGAAAAGCGAAGGTTGATGCTCCAAGTGATTTTGCGTTTTCGAAGGAATCGAGGTAAGAAATTTATGTAACGGACGTAAGGCGGCTATGTCCGCATGTTTTATGATGTTTTGATGTGGTTTGGAGAGATGTACTAGTTGTTTTGTGCAGGAAAAATGACATTTTCGGACTTGTCTCCTAGTACCAATTAGGTTAGGAGCAGCCGACTGCCTTAAGTAGCAGCCGACTGCCTAGAGACAACCAAAACTCCGTTTTTCGAAAATTGGTTCAAACCAGTCGACTGCTATGTAAGCCAGTCGACTGCTATTTACCCAGAAGCATTCTGTTTCAAACTAGTCGACTGCTATATGGGACAGTCGACTGCTATTTGCCAAAATGCATTCTGTTTCAAAAACAGTCGAATGCTATTTCTTAAGAAGCATTCTGTTTGAAAACCAGTCGACTGCTATATGGACCAGTCGACTGCCCCCAGGTATTTTCAAAGATGAAAATATTGAAATTTAAATGAAATTAATTTCGATAAAAGAAGTTATGAAGGAGCAGCCGACTGCCCTATGAGACCAGTCGACTGCCATGTATGAAAAGAGCTTTCAAAGCTTATTTGATTTAAACACCAAAGTGATTTCTGAAAAAGGTATATTATAAATGTTTTGAGACTATGGACTGCGTGATGATTATGCATTTCTGATGGCTGAGAGACTCTGATCAAGTCCTCAGTAATATGTATGTTGAGCGAGGAACCCTAGTCAGGTCCTCAATCCCACATGTCACACCTGACTAGTGTTCACTGTGGATTTCTAAAGGCAGGAGAGAATCCCTGACCTATACGTAGTGCACTACTGTACTAATGCATGATTAGAGTCACATAAATGGGAATGAACGGTTTATATGACGATTCAATCGCTTAAATATTGTACATAGTCTCCATCCTATTTCAAAGGATATACGATGTATGTTTTAAAGTAAAAAAGTATGATGTATGTTTTAAAGTATGTTATGAAGTATGATGTTTTAAAGAAAGAAGTACGATGTATGTTTCAAGTATATGATGCACGTTTTACATGTATGCTGATTTAAGAAGCGTACAAAGTATGTTTGCCTATACCATTTGAAACAAATATACATGGTTGCAAACAATGCATGAAAGATGTTTATGATGCATGCTTTATAATGCTTTACATGACATTATAGAGCCAAGTAGGAAAAATGCATACTGAGGCATAGCACGCTCTTTTACATAATTTTCTTACTGAGCGTAAACTCACCCTTTTACGACCATTTTTCCTACAGATGATCTGAAGTGAGCCTCGCTCCGATTAGAGGAGCTTAATTTTGAAAGATTGCAGTGTTCCTTCTCGATACGCTTCCCATTTAGCATAGAAGGTATACTTATATGTTTATGTACAGTAAATTGTAATTCAGCTACAGTACAGTACAAGTAGTCTTTATGTATATAAGATGTCGGGGATGTAAGTTAAGATGATGTATGAGATCCTGTGGAAATGGAATGATATATATATATATATCATTTTTATGCTTATGGAAAGTGAATAAAATTTTAGGAGCTATTAGAAAATTAGCTTAAGTGTAAGGAATGATTGGCACTGATAAACTAAATCAAATAATGTTGGATAAGATAATAAGAAAAAGTTAAGTGAAAAGATGATGTAGCGGGGACGTCACATGGTCAGTTTCTTAATCTATTCCTGTGCACTTTTTTCTTTTTAATTTTCCAATCAACTAACAAATAATAACCACAAAACTTTACACCAAAAAACATAATAATAGCAGTGAATTATTTAACAAATAAAACTTAACAACATTTTTTTATGCTAAGCAAAGATATTATTCAATAGATTAAGTCTGGGTACAAAACTGAAAAAAAACAAAAGAAGGGGAATAGTATAATATAGGAAGCTGCACAATGAGCAAACGAGACCCCCAAAATAGGAAAGAACAAAATCAAAAGCCAAACAGAATATCTTAAAAAATAAGGAAACTGGAGGCACAATGCGATGAGGAGATTGGAGAGACAAAATGGGCACGATAAGGAGAGATAGAAAGGGGAGAAGGAGACGCGATGGATCAGAGAAAGAATAGGAGAAGGAGGCTCGATGAAGTAGAGATAGAAAGGGGAGAAGGAGATGCGATAGAGGAGAGAAAGAATAGGAGAAGCCAAAAAGGAGACAGCGATGAAGGAGAGACAGAATGAGAGCAGTTGCAGACTAGGGAACAACGCCAGCGGGCGGCAACGACAGTGTTTGGAGGGTGAGATTCGATCGATTTACTGATTTAGGGTTGGGAATGGGAAATTGGGAAAGGTATATCGTGAGAGGCTAGACTGGAAGGGGGTTGGGATTTGGGAATATGTGGTGTGATAACCGTAAATTTTCCAATTTTTTGGAAATTAATATTAAAGAAAATAGATTAGTGGAAATAAATAAATAAAATTGTGAGAACGGGATATTGGTGAAAATCCCGAGAATTGAGAAAGGAACGGATGGTGGAAATCCGAGTGAAGGAATTTAAATCGAAAAAAATAAGGTTGGAATTGTGGAAAATATAGAAGAAAGGAAATTTAATTTGGATAAATGGAAATCCAAATTAAATAAGAAAATAAGAAATGAATATGATATATATTTAAATAATTATATATTATATAAATATATTTTTATACAAATACATATGTACTTAAATGATATATAGTATATATTATTATACATTAGTATATATATGAATATATACTATTTCATAAATTTAAATAGTACATATGTATATTTTATGTATATATATACATATATAAGAAATGTAAATATTAATTTACATTAAAGTTTAAGAAAATATATATAAAGGTTATTTAATTAAAAATATATAAATATACATATATATATACTACAAGATATATATTTTGTAATATACAATATATATTTTATATATAATATATATTGTACTATATTATATATGAAATAATATATGTATAATATATAGTATATATTATATGTATAAAATATATTATATAGTATATAGTATATTATATACTAAATATGGAAATAAGACAAAAAAAAACAAAAGAGGAAAGAAAACAGAAAACAGAAGGAAAGGAAAGATCGGGAGGAACCCGATCCTCCCAAAGGGGCTGACGGTGGCAAAGCTGCCACCGCCGACGAGGGAGAAAAGGAAAGGGTGAAACGGAGCCGGCAGAGAGAGAGGAGAAGCCGTGACCGACGAAAGGAAAACAGAAACGGAGAAGGAAAATTCGACGGAAGCCGAGAAAAGAGGAAAAATAGCAAAGTGGCGATACCGGCGGAATTGGCCACCGCCACTGCCATCGAAGCTTTGCCGAAGGAAGAGGAAGAGGTAGGAGGCCATCGGTGAGGCGGAGAACGGCGGAGGAAGGACGGCGAAGACGCAGAAAGAGGCCGACCTAAACCGAGTCGATCCGTAGCCGTGCCGCCGATCCAGACCGAACGGAGGCCAGATCCAACTCCGCCGTGGTGCCGGCCAGCTGTGGAGTTGCCGAACCGTAGGAGAACCGACCGCCGGAGAAAAACCGGCGGTGAGGGGAGGTGACCGGTTCGGCTGGGAAAAGAAAAAGGAAAAAGGAAAAAGAGAAAGAAAAGAAAAGAAAAGAAAAGAGAAAAAGAAAGAAGGAAGAAAAAGAAGAAAGAGAAAGAGAAAAAGAAAAGGAATTTCGAGAATTCGAAAAATTCTCGAGAATTCGAAAATTACGGGAAATCCCGGGAAACTCAAAAAATCCGAGAAATTCGGTAAGAAATTCGGGAATTATTTTCGAGTAATTAATTTGAATAAATTATGAAAAAAGTTCTAAATTTTAGAATTTAAATTCCAGAAAATTCGCTCGATGATCGAGCCGATGAAATCGGGCAAGGTGAACACGAGCGCGACGAATGAGGCGGTTGTCGACCCGAGACAGGTAAAGGAGACATGTGCCGCCTGTAAGGATATTCGGCCACATGTTTTAAATTATGCATTTAAATTTTATAAATGTAATTTACAATGATTGGTTGAAAACTGTGGTGATTTATCTGTTTGTAAATTGTGGTGATTTACCGGTTCAAAATTATAAAACTATATTTTTCGTGCAGGAGACTAGCCAAATCGATAGCTGTTATACTGCCGAAAAATTATCGAAAAATTACAGAAATTTACTGAAAATCACCGACAATCATAATAAATGATTTGATTTCATGAGAGTTAATTTTCAGTCACGAAAATCGAGAAATCAATTATTTTTCATAAAACATGAATATATGGAAGTTTGAATTTAAAATATTCATGTTTTCGAGAATGGTGAAAATGGAATCACCAAAAATTCACCTTGTAGGTAATAATTCACGTGAAACGAGATAGAAAATGAAAAGGACCGAGGTGAATATTTTATAAATATTTCTTAAATATTCACTTGATTTTATATAAAACCTTTATGGTTTTAATTATGAAAACAATTAATTACATAAATTCCATAAAGGTTAAGAATGATGGAAAAAAAACTATGATTTCAAGACTAAAGGTCTCTACACGTGTTTTTAGAAGAAAACATGGTTACGGGATTTATAATTTGGAAAAATAAATATTTTATTTTTCCATAAATTATGAGATTATGTGAATTAAATTCCGATAATTTTCAAAACCATGTTTTGCATACAAAGCACGGAAAAGCGTGCGTACATGTTTTACGGTGGAAAAAGACACAGTCACAAGATGTGTTTTCAGTGTGACTATTTTATAACTTTTTTCACCGTATGGTACCTTTACGAAATATTTTGAAAATATTTAATTTATTTTATAAATTTCATAAAGGTGATGATTTATTCATGTGAGCCTTATGGATAATTGTGAAATGTTTTACACTTGTGTTTAAAATCCATAAAGGCTATTGTACAATTTTATGCTGTTTTGAGACTTAGGCCTCTAGCTTCATGCATCACGTATTCTGTTACTGTCACGTGAGTGATTGATCAGCTAGTCATCAGCGTCTCGGATTGTCACCTAGCAAGTGTATACCGATGACATATTATAGATCATGGCCATAGATCTCATTACTGTTATTGTGTCCTTAGTGGACGAGATAACATGATTTGATTGTAGGGTGATGCCTAATCTCACTTACTGTTTACTGTTTACTGAAAGGATTTATGGAATCCTATTTACTGTACTATTTACTGTACTGAATTACTATACTGTTTATTGATGAAAAATCGTACCAAAACACTGTTTACGAAACTGTACCGTATACTGAATGGTAGCCACTGATTACTGTTTTACTGGACTGAAAGCTACCATTTATTGTTTACTGAATTGAAAGCTACCGCATACTGTTTTCTGAATTGGTAGCTAATGTTTACTATTACTGACTGAACCGTATCGAGATATTGTTTTACTGAATACTGAATATACTATTTTACTGAATAGTACGATACGGTTACTGATTTAAAAAGAGAAATAAATGTTTATTCTAAAAGAATAACATAAGAATTATTTCTAAGATAGAAATAATCGAAGAAGTAATTATCCAATGATTGGATATTTACAAATCACTGTACTGTCACGTGTTTTTACTGTAGTGAAGAGAAGAGAAGTAAACCACTATTTTTACTACTGAACTGTCACGTGTTTTAAAGTATACTGAAGTGAAAAGAAATAAGTGGTTTACTCCGTGGAAAAATGAAAATTATATCGTTTTGGGAACAATGAATATAGTACTCTCTATAGTTGCTTCTAGGTTCCAGAACAAGTCAGGTTTTTTAAAATACCTGCCTTACTCTATTTGAATCCCTAGCCGACTGTAGTATCCTTCCTACATGTGAGCCTAGAAACTCTAAGAAGATTTAAAGAAAGTGAAAAAAATTATTTTCAACATATAGATAGCTGAATATTAAGTGTGACATATAACTCTCTTACTGAGCCATGGTTTGCTCACTCCCCAATTTTAACATTTCAGGTTTTGATGATTGTGAGATCCGATATTTGTGGATCATGGCTGCACATGACGGACAATGTGACAGACCGACTGATTTATGAGGTACGATCATTTATTTTCTATATTTATACATGTATGCAGTACTACTTGTTTATTAAGTAAGATAGGGGATGTATGTAATATAAACAATACTTTATGAAATTGTTTAACATAAGAAATCAAGTGAAGTATCACAGACAGCCCAACTGGATAAATTGTGTAAATTAAGGTAAAAAGTGTGGTAACAGGTCGTTATAGATTTAATGATATCAGAGCATGGTTGGCCTGATGTCTGTGGATACTTTTGGAAGGAAAAGTGTTAAACATCCCAAGTAGTACTGTGTCGTCTGAATACATAAAGAAAATAAATGATTGTCAATTCAGTTAATTGATTTAAAGGGAGTGAGAATTGAAAATTTAGAATGTTAAAGAGAAAAATAGGCTCAGAAATTACTAAAAAATTGGTGATTCTTATAATCTAAATGAAGGCCTGTTCGGTAAGGAACCGAAAGGACTCGGTGAGGGCTCCACCAGTACTTTCCAGTCTGGATCGAACTGAGACCTGAGAATGATGATATAAATGGAGGGGAATGAAATTCATTATTAAACAGACTTTAAGATCACCGATTGAGGGTAATTTGAAGAGAGAGAAAATTTTAACCAAAAATGACCAAAATACCCCTGCCTCCAAAATTTTACAGGGAGTTAAAATAAACCAACAGTGGTTGGAATTGACTGATTTGACAAAGAAATTGATGATGTAAAGCTGAATTATAAGTAGAATAATCCAATTATGGATTTTAGTGGACTTCTCTGTCAAAACCGAACAAGATCTAAAATTGTTTATATAAGTATGAGAAAGGATAATATCAGCACATGGATAATGAGATCATTGATTCCAATGTATACTGAGGAGAAAGAAAGAAATGTCGAAATGACGAAAATGCCCCTATGTTGGGCGAAGTCTGAATTGTGATGAAAACAAGACGATCTTGAATCCATTGATAGTAATGGAGTTATTAATGGCATAGAGGATGTCATATGAATATAACGATCCCAAGTACTGATTTCCACTTACACTTAGATTATGGACGCGAATGATGAGTGACCTAGTGAACGGGCTAGGCGTCACGATAAAACCTTAAGAGGTGACCCATTGAACGGGCTGTGCATTCTCAAAAGGGACAGTACACATGTGTAAAGGTGGACGGCGGACAGGCCGAGGCCTTATATGATGCGATCCGATAAGAGTGTAGTGGAATGTTACAAGATGATTGGCCCGGTTATTGATTGTAAGGGCCTGAATTACGAGTGTATCAACTCGGATAATTATTACAAGATCGTGGATATTATGAAAGTGAAATGAATACAGAAATTGATTGAGAAAGTAGATAGTACAAAAATTGATGAAATCCATAGCAGTACGGTTGATTGAGGTTCTATACATTTATAATGTTTTGAGGTATTAAACGAATATTTAATTATAGAACCAGAACATTTGAGATATGCCTTGCAAATTGATGTACTGTATGGAATACTGTGAATTGAATAGTAGGCATAAGAATAGTAAAGTGATAAACAGAAGAAGATGACAGCTAACCTAAGTTCTTCAAGACCCTTGAGACAGAACTGTGATGGGCGACCCGCAGTGGATCATGTGTTGTGAGATGCGGGCGAACTATGTGATCGCCGACTCACTTGTAAGGGTAAACCTGGGGCGAAAGAATCGTCTAGGGGATGCTTGCCGACAACCGATACGAACGGCGGGACTCTTACAATTATTTTAATGGTAACACGAGTGAAAGGAACTAGGTATGTAAGGGTGCCAAGGTTTGAACCTCGTAGATAACATGCTCAAGGGAATTAAACCTGAGTTCATTAAATGGAAATGATTTTAAAGTGAATAACTATAATGAATTGGTTAGCTGTAGAATGTGTTGATAATTGTTATACTCGATACAGCATTTCTAATTACTTTGAATAATATGCTGTAAAGTACGAGTAGGTAATGAAATCAAGGTAGAGTATGAGTTGAAATGAATTGAATAGTAAATGCCTCTGCCTTGAGAATACACAGTGAGAATGACAGGACATGAAGATGAAATGTCTGCAATGACAAAGAGATGTGTGATTAAAGTAAATATCGAATGTGATTCCCGATAAATTTTTAGAGTTATATAGATTGGAGAAATCGAGCTAACAATGACTCAATTGGTTATAAGAAATCTACTTATAAGCTTATATCGGAAATATAGAAAGAATCCGAAAAGATTAAGAAAATAACTCTGGAAAATGTGTGAATAATGAAATTTACTTGTAAAGAAGTGATTGATGGAAATAGAGATAACATAAATTGATGATAATGAAGTTGTCTGTATAAGGGTAAATGTGAGAAACACATATGATATTGAGACGTAGATGAATTAAAAAGGATGTATTAATTTCCTATCATTAATAAAGTTCTTGTGAAGAACAAGTATTCATCTATATGAAAATAGACGCTTTATTGATCTAATCAGAGATACATGAGGAGTTATAAGACCAACCTCGGTATAAAAAGTCCTTAGATAAAAGATTGGAGATTGATGTCCATAAGATGATGATTAGAACTCGGAGTGAATTTTACAAGTTCCTATTGAGGTTACAAGGTTAATGAGTTGCCTTGTGAAGTATATAAACCTAAGGGATGAGGCATCCATACATGAGTAAATGGATGAAATACTGATAGAGTCTAAACTATAAATGGAACATGAGCAGCATTGTGGTATGCTCCCAAACTCTCAAAGACTATAAATTTATGCTAAGATTGGCAAATAAGAGGCTTGGCTAAATAGTGTCTCTTTTTGAGATAAATAATCTTGAAATGACAGAATGACAGTGAATTTGTCTATAATAAAGATAATGATCGAGATACGAAAATAATGAGTCTAGCTAGATACTAATGCCAATATATAAAAGAGTTATGGGACTAGTTGCTCTACTAACAAGACATAATTAAAGAAACTCAAGTCGGTAAACGGATAAGTATAAAGAAAAGATGGCATGCAAGATGTTAAAAGATCTTAGCAGTATAGTACCATACCAATTGAGAAAACTGACTAAAAGGATGAGAGTTAAAATATGAAAAGATGAAAGTGGAAATATGAAAACGAAAATGAAAGTGGAATAAGGAAATAAGTTGTATGATGAGAAGGGAACACCAATATGAAACAGTTCCCGAAGGTAAGACTGAAAGTGATTTCATGATGGTTATCACATGATGGTGGCCAGATGTAAAATCAAGCCAAAACTTGACAAGTGGAATTAATGGTACTCAAGGGAGTAAAATGAATGACATGTGTTATTTTACTCCCAGTATATAAATGGAAGAAAAATGATATATACACATATCCACAACTTGAAAGTAGTGGAATTGTGTAGATAAAGTGGTGATAAAAGTGCTGATTAGTAAAGTCTGCAAGTGAGAGGCAGCCTTGGTAAAATGAATGTGAACATGAATATTGTGGACAATAAAGAGTCCAAAGGAGATACGATGATATGGAAGTGATTAAAGACTGATGATCTAAATAGAATCACTTTCCATTACCGGAATCCTAGATTCTCTAGTGCCATAGTCAAAATATAAGTGTGAAACGGTGTGAATGTGTATGTACGGTTCCAGTGAGCATTACATGTGATGGGAGTCTCTGAGTTGACATATGCTTAATGAGAAATAGCAAAAGGCTTTGGGATCCCAAGTGTATTGATAGCATTGCTCCGTACTGATGTAAATATCTTAGCGTAATGTTGAAACACTTGAAAATACATTAAGAGAGCAGATGCATGTGATATGAAAGCTACTGGGACAATTACATACAACTGATTAACATGAGTACATGATAGTACCAAACTATATTGACTTGGCACTAAGTGAGAAGAATGGATGATGAACAGCATAGATCAGCTATGATATGAAAAATACTGTGTATGGACTCTTATGTGAAAAGAGTGGAAATGAATAACTCCCGATTTGAGAAATAAACTTACGGGATTATAGAAATATATGATGAAAGACAGCATGTAGTGGTCTAAAATACTGTTGATGTTGAAAGTGTACTAGCAATATTACTTGGAGGATTACCTAGAGGTCAGAAGTCGTAAGCATACGGCATACACCACCTTTGGACTTAAGTTAAATTCAGAGGATCGAATTTCTTAAGGTGGGGAGAATATGATAACCTTAAATTTTCCAATTTTTTGGAAATTAATATTAAAGAAAATAGATTAGTGGAAATAAATAAATAAAATTGTGAGAACGGGATATTGGTGAAAATCTCGAAAATTGAGAAAGGAACAGATGGTGAAAATCTGAGTGAAGGAAATTTAAATCGAAAAAAATAAGGTTGGAATTATGGAAAATATAGAAGAAAGGAAATTTAATTTGGATAAATAGAAATCCAAATTAAATAAAAAAAATAAGAAATGAATATGATATATATTTATATAATTATATATTATATAAATATATTTTTATACAAATACATATGTACTTAAATGATATATAGTATATATTATTATACATTAGTATATATATGAATATATACTATTTCATAAATTTAAATAGTACCTATGTATATTTTATGTATATATATATACACATATATAAAAAATGTAAATATTAATTTACATTAAAGTTTAAGAAAATATATATATATATAAAGGTTATTTAATTAAAAATATATAAATATACATATATATATATACTACTAGATATATATATTTTGTAATATACAATATATATATTTTATATATAATATATATTGTACTATATTATATATGAAATAATATATGTATAATATATAGTATATATTATATGTATAAAATATATTATATAGTATATAGTATATTATATACTAAATATGGAAATAAGACAAAAAAACAAAAGAGGAAAGAAAACAGAAAATAGAAGGAAAGGAAAGATCGGGAGGAACCCGATCCTCCCAGAGGGGCCGATGGTGGCGAAGATGCCACCACCACCAGCGAGGGAGAAAAGGAAAGGGTGAAACGGCACCGGCAGAGAGAGAGGAGAAGTCGGTGACTGACGGAAGGAAAACAGAAACTAAGAAGGAAAATCAGACGGAAGCCGAGCAAAGAGGAAAAATAAGAAAGTGGCGGTACCGGCAGAATTGGCCACCGCCACTGCCACCGAAGCTTCGTCGGAGGAAGAAGAAGAGGTAGGAGGCCATCGGTGAGGCGGAGAACGACAGAGGAGGGACGGCGAAGAGGCAGAAAGAGGCCGACCTAAACCGAGTCGATTCGTCGCTGTGCCGTCGATCCAGACCGAACGGAGGCTAGATCCGGCTCTGCCGTGGTACCAGCCAGATGTGGAGCTGCTGAACCGTCGGAGAACCGACGGTGAGGGGAGGTGACCGGTTCGGCTGGGAAAAGAAAAAGGAAAAAGAAAAAGAAAAGAAAAGAAAAGAAAAGAGAAAAAGAAAGAAGGAAGAAAAAGAAGAAAGAGAAAGAGAAAGAGAAAAGAAATTCCGGGAATTCGAAAAATTCTCAAGAATTCGAAAATTACAGGAAATCCCGGGAAACTTAGAAAATCGGAGAAATTCGATAAGAAATTCGGGAATTATTTTCGAGTAATTAATTTGAATAAATTATGGAAAAAAATTTCTAATTTTTAGAATTTAAATTCCAGAAAATTCCTTCGATGATCGAGCTGATGAAATCGAGCGAGGTGAACACGAGCGCGACGACCGAGGCGATTGTCGACCCGAGACAGGTAAGGGAGACATGTGCCGCCTGTAAGGATATTCGGCCACATGTTTTAAATTATGCATTTAAATTTTATAAATGCAATTTACAATGATTGGTCGAAAACTGTGGTGATTTATCTGTTTGCAAATTGTGGTAATTTACTGGTTGAAAATTATAAAACTGTATTTTCCATGCAAGAGGCTAGCTAAATCGGTAGCCGTTATACTGTCGAAAAATTATCGAAAAATTACTGAAATTTACCGAAAATCACCGAAAATCATAATAAATGATTTGATTTCATGAGAGTCGATTTTCAGTCACGAAAGTCGAGAAATCAATTATTTTTCATAAAACATGAATATATGAAAGTTTGAATTTAAAATATTCATGTTTTCGAGAATGGTGAAAATGGAATCATCGAAAATTCACCTTGTAGGTGATAATTCACGTGAAACGAGATAGAAAATGAAAAGGACCGAAGTGAATATTTTATAAATATTTCTTAAATATTCACTTGATTTTATATAAAACCTTTATGGTTTTAATTATGAAAACAATTAATTACACAAATTCCATAAAGGTTAAGAATGATGGAAAAAAAACTATAATTTTGAGACTAGAGGTCTCTACACGTGTTTTTAGAAGAAAACATGGTTACGAGATTTATAATTTGGAAAAATAAATATTTTATTTTTCCATAAATTATGAGATTATGTGAATTAGATTCCGACAATTTTCAAAACCATGTTTTGGATACAAAGCATGGAAAAACATGCATACATGTTTTACGGTGGAAAAAGACACAGTCACGAGATGTGTTTTCAGTGTGACTATTTTATAACTGTTTTCACCATATGGAAAACATGATTTATACCTTTATGAAGTATTTTGAAAATGTTTAATTTATTTTATAAATTTCATAAAGGTGATGATTTATACATGTAAGCCTTATGGATAATTGTGAAATGTTTTACACTTGTGTTTAAAATCCATAAAGGCTATTGTACAATTTTATGCTGTTTTGAGACTTAGGCCCCGAGCTTCATGCATCACTTATACTGTTACTGTCACGTGGCTGATTGACCAACTAGACATCAGCGTCCCGGATTGTCACCTAGCAAGTGTACACCGAGGACATAATATAGATCATGGCCATAGATCTCATTACTGTTACTGTGTCCCTAATGGACGAGATAGCATGATTTGATTGTAGGGTGATGCCTAGTCTCACTTACTATTTACTGTTTACTGAAAGGATTTACGGAATCCTATTTACTGTACTATTTACTGATAAAAAATCGTACCAAAACACTGTTTACGGAACTGTACTGTATACTGAATGGTAGCCACTGATTATTGTTTTACTGGATTGAAAGCTACCATTTACTGTTTACTGAATTGAAAGCTACCACATATTGTTTTCTGAATTGGTAGCTAATGTTTACTGTTACTAACTGAATCGTATCGAGATACTATTTTACTGAATACTGAATATACTGTTTTACTGAACTGTACGATACGGTTACTGATTTAAAAAGAGAAATAAATGTTTATTCTAAAAGAATAACATAAGAATTATTTCTAAGATAGAAATAATCGAAGAAGTAATTATCCAATGATTGGATATTTACAAATCACTATACTGTCACGTGTTTCTACTGTACTGAAGAGAAGAGAAGTAAACCTCTGTTTTACTACTGAACTGTCACGTGTTTTAAAGTATATTGAAGTGAAAAGAAATAAGTGGTTTACTTCGTGGAAAAATGAAAATTATGTCGTTTTGAGAACAATGAATATAGTACTTTCTGTAGTTGCTTCTAAGTTCCGGAACAAGTCAGGTATTTTAAAATACCTGCCTTACTCTATCTGGATCCCTAGCCGACTGTAGTATCCTTCCTACATGTGAGCCTAGAGCCTCTAGGAAGATTTAAAGAAAGTGAAAAAATTATTTTCAACATATAGATAGCTGAATATCAAGTGTGACATATAACTCTCTTACTGAGCCGTGGTTTGCTCACTGCCCAATTTTAACATTTCAGGTTTTAATGATTGTGAGATCCGATATTTGTGGATCACGGCTGCACATGACAGACAATGTGACAAACCGACTGATTTATGAGGTACGATCATTTATTTTCTGTATTTAGACATGTATGCAGTACTACTTGTTTATTAAGTAAGATAGGGGATGTATGTAATATAAACAATATTTTATGAAATTGTTTAACATAAGAAATCAAGTGAAGTATCACAGACAGCCCAACCGGATAAATTGTGTAAATTAAGGTGAAAAGTGTGGTAATAGGTCGTTACATGTAGGAATATTATAAACGGTACTAAAAAATACATAACTATTTTTTTTCAGTGTATAATCAGTTTATTCGGTTACTTCGATCTCCAAAATTTTAATCGAGAACCGACTGATGAAACCAAACAACCCAACGCTGTAATCGTCCTTACCGAGGAACCGATGGAGCTGAATTGAAATCACCGTTTTTCTTCTATTTAGGTCGGTTTAATCAGTTAAAACCGATTTATGCTCACCCCTAGTCAACAGTTCACAAAACGTGACCCAGAAAAAGAAAAGAAGACAACTAAAGAAAAAGAAAAAGAAAAAGAAAGGAAAATAGAAAAGAAAAGAAAAGAAAAATAATAAAGAAAAGTTATGTGACCAAATGGCCATAAGAGTAAGAAAAGAAATAAATATCAATGAACATTGAGGTAAATTTTATAAATAGCTATCAATTGAAAAATAAATATAATAATGACTAAAGTCAATTGTGGAATGGAAATTTAGAAATAATATGTAAGAAGTTTAGTTAAAACATGAATTATGGTGGATCATGTTAAATTCTCAAAATTAATACTTAAAACAAAGTAACAAAGTGGTGGCAAGAGTAAGTAGAAGACTAGATTTATGAAAAGAGAAATTATGAAATGAATCGAATTTGGGACCAATTGAAGTACTTGGTTAATCAAATTTTCTATGTGTAATGTTGAATATTAAGAAGTAAGAGATAATAAGGTAAAATTCATGGATGACCATTCAGCCAAGGCTATTTGGAGGTGATATCAAGTTATATTTTACGATTTTAATGTTTCAAAATAATATAGAAATTAAGAGAAGATCAATAGTGCATTTGGATATGAAATTTGAGTTAAATCGGTGAGTTGTGTTTTACTACCAATGTAAATTTCACTGATTAGACATAAGTAGTGTACAATGTGGCTGCATTTAGTGATGAACGATGGTTCAAAAATTAGAGAATAATTAATGGAAATTATTGGTGAAATTATTTTGCAGCCTGAATAATCGGATTTCGTGTGATGACACCGAGAAATTCGACACCATGAGACAGGTAAGAGATGAGTATGTGAATTTGTAGGGATATCCAATTGCATGCTCTACATGCTGTGAATTTTATAAGATTTATTGGATATTGATTTGCTTCCAAATGCTATGAAATTGTGGTTTTCGAGCTGTTGAGACTTTGGTTAGAAGTGTAGGGAGGCTAGGACTTTGACAGCTGTTATGCTACCATAATTTATTGAAAACATTTCTAAAAATATTTGAAAATATTTTAGTGCATTATTGGTAGTTATCCTAGCCTCAAAATGATAAATTAATTTTTTATAAATGGTGAATTTACCGAAAAGTACTTATTAAATATTCATGATACCCATTTCGGTAAAGGTTAAACTACCAAAAATTCATGCCACGTGTTTTATAGTGAAACGTGTGATTGGTGAAGTGAAATAGTAAATAGTGAATATTTTATAAACGATTTTTTAGTATAATATTCACTCTATTACTATAATTTTCCTTTATGGATTAAATAAACTTTATCACGTGTAATGATTTCCATAAAGGCTTTATCACCGTGTAAATATGGTTTGAGGCTAAAATGTCTCTGCATGTGTTTTATGGTGAAAAATGTGTTGGTGCAATTACTATTTATTTTGGAAAATAAATATTTTTATTTTTCATAAAGTATGAAAATATTGGAATTGATTTCCAATAACTTTAAATTTCAAATTTTGAAAAAAAAGCACGCAAATACGTTTGGATGTGTTTTACGGTGAAAAGGAACAGTTACGAAATTTTACTATCACTGTGTGATTATTTTATAAACTGTTTTCATCGTACGAAATACTGTGATTTATACCTTTATGGATTTTCTGAGAGTATCATTGATTTTACTTAATTTCATAAAGGTGATGAGATTTCTTATATACTATTTTGAGACTGTTAGGCCCCATATCATGGTCTTGTGTTCATGTGTACCCTCTCATGTGTTAAGCTGTTGACATTGAGCCATCTTCAGCATCCCGGTTGTCACCCACTCGGTGTACGACCGAGGATACCTATAGACTATGGTCATAGATCTCGTGTGTTTATTATATTGTCCCTACAGGGATCTCACGTGTACCCTATTATTCCCTACGGGACTTATAGCATGATATCATCTGAGTGTTGCTTGGTCTCCACTATTATTCCACGTGTTATTACTAATTTTGGTGATAATTATCCAAATATACTGTTTATTGTAATGCTTTATCATTAGTTGGTGAAACATGTGAACGGTGTATTTTATTGCTGCACGTGTTTAAAGTGATTGATTTCAATGGTAGAAATTAAACAATTTCAAGTATTGTTCACATGATTTAATAAATTTTTTTATTTAAACATGTGATATTTTATATGCAGTAAATATTTTAGTGAGTTTTATATTAAAATAAATTCTACTCCTTATAATCGCTCTGGGTTTCTAGAACAAGACAGGTATTTCAAAATACCTTCCATACCCTATCTAGATTTCTTGACCGACTATAGCATCCTTTTCTTTTAGTGTGCTCAGTATACCAATAGTAAACTAAAAGGTTTTACTGCATATAGTCTTTGAGATATCAAAATTTGCATACAACTATCTTACTGAGCCGTGGTTTGCTCACTCCCTTACTTTTATCATCACAGATTTGATGTAGAGAATAGCTGAAGTACAAACCATGGATTAGCTGCGCTTTGAGTAGCTCGAAGTGTCATATAACAGATTCCCAAGGTATCATGTTTACATTTGTATATTCAGACCTGTTTATACAGTACTACTGGTTGTAAATGTATTTCAGGGGGATGTAAACTAACTTTTATAGTCGATGAATGTCAAATTATAATAAATATATATTGTCTAATGCTTTTACTGTGGTAAATAAATAGTTTGTAAAGATATCACAGATAGCCCAACCAAATCACGTGTGTAAAATGTGCGAAAAAGTGTAAAATACTGTGTACTAGGATTGTGACAGAAGACGTAGGTGGATATCATGATTTCATATTTGAATGGTTTTGGTCTTATGAAAAAGTAAATGAAATTGATTGTTTATGGTTTTGATGAAAGCTTTATGTTTCCACTTGATTGAGGTTTTAAAGACAGATTTAAATTGTCTATGGTATTGATTGGATTGAAGTTTTAAGATTGAAACACTGCGACTACATTAAAATCAACTGGTTGTGGTTATTTAAACTGTGTTTGAATTACAGGAGAGTTTTTAACTATAATATTGTTATGCTGTCGAAATTTTGTAAACCGCTATTTTTGAATGTACTTGATCGAAAAAATTAGTTTGCTATAGTATTTAAGTATAAAACCATAGTTATAAATTGCATTGCATGAATTTGCTAATGTTTAAAAGGATTTGATGAATTTTCAAGATACACATCAATTTGTAACTCCATTTTGGAAAGGATAAATAACAATTTTAATATTTTTTCATGAAACTGGTAAGTTTTAGACTTATTATTATATGTAAATAAAATATTTTGAGCACTGTTTAGAGCACTGAGAATATTTTATACTGTAGGTGCTTTTACTGAATGTTATTGCTTTGAACGCAATGATTTTAAAGATTTATGGACTGTCTAAAAATATGTTTTAATTGAATTGATTACTATAAAATGTTTTCAACTGTTTATAAGCTATTTTGAGACTATTTGCTCCCCACATTACCTTTGCGGTAATCATGCCGTTTGGCTTTGGTTTTAGCTTTGATTCTGAATGCTGTTTGACCTTGACCCTGTCATTAGCATCTGCAGTTGTCAGTTGTTCAGTGTACACTATGGGTCCTTCTATGACTATGGCTATATGTCTTATGATTTATTCCCTAAGTTGGAATTTTGCATGATTTTACTCGGGATGGGATGTTGCTTGGTCTCCATTATGAAATACTATACAGATTATGACATCGAATTTGATATAGGTTTTGGATATTGAATATGAATTATGGAAACGTATTTGAAAATGTACTGATATTGAATTTTATACTAGTTTGATATTGAATTTGAATTATTGGAAACGTATTTGAAATGTACCAATATTGAATTTGAAATTGTATCAATTGTATTGCTAATGATTTTGAAGTGTAGAATCATTAACTTTGAAAATGAAATGTCACCAAACTGCATACATTGACTTTGACATAAGTTTGGGATTTTGAGAATGTTTTGACATCGATATTGAACACATATGAATTGCTTCTTTGTGAACTTTTTATAGGACCCTATAGTAGAGCCTAAGGACTGGGATATGTGAGGTGCTTTAAAGCATTCTTCCGTACTCTGCCCAGTATCCCTAATAGATAATTGAAATCATTCCCTCCGATGTCGTGAATTATTGTCACATATTCGAGTTTTCATTAAATGAAATATTATCTTTGATTTTGTAATTGTCATATAAAGAAACATATGTAGGATGCATGCATATAGTTTGCATGATATCTTCTCTTTTATATATGTTTCTTACTAGGCGTAAAGCTCACCCCCTTTTTACTCTCATAGATTATCTAAAGTAATTTACTACCAAATTAGGAGGACTTTTGGAGTATTCCCTCAAGATTGCTAGTTATACCTCAGAGGTATACTTATGTACAATTACTTTATGTATTTAGATAATATATGTACAGTACTATATCGTACTTTTACTTAGTACTCAAGATGTAAAATTATAAAGCATTGAATGTTAATTACAGTTGTGTTTGAATGGTATAAATTACAAATAAAATAGTTTATGTTTGATGAAATTGAGATCGGAAATAAGATGAATAAAATGGGACCTATATGATGTTGAATAATCGAGTAAGCTAAGTAAGTTTAAGCTTAAATTGGCAATCGTGACACTGCACACAACCTTACTCATTGAAATTTGTGACACTACACTACATACAAATTTGCATAACTCATTTTCTAAGTTCTAAATGAGCCAACAAAAATTAGATCACATGTTTGAGACCTAAAAAGCCTTTTTTGACAAAAATGGGTTAGGTTATAATGCAAAACAGAAAGCAACTCATCTTAAGAATTTCCTAGTGAGCAAAAATTCTATGCATGATTCTGTCACAGCCCGTGACCCTATTTTTAACCTTTTTCTATACATCTTATTTGGTTGGGCTATCTGCGATACTTTACTTTTCTTTTACATATTAACAATTTCATATTAAATTATAATATGAAATACATCCCCTATTTTAATTCATAAGGAAGTAGTACTGTAAATAAGTCTAAATACGAAAAATAAATGATCGTACCTTATGTCATAAGTCGAGCTGTCGCATCGTCCCCAAATGCGCAGCTGAAATTCTTTAAGTGTTAAAATCTTAGTCTTCGAAAACCTGAAATGTTAAAATTAAGGGGTGAGCAAACCACGGCTCAGTAAGGGAATTATATGCATACTTGATATTCAGCTTCCTATATGCTGAAAAACTTTTTCATTTTTCCTATTGGCTCTAGGCTCACATGTAGGAAAGATACTACAGACGGCTAGGGATCCGGATGGAGTAAAGTAGGTATTTTGAAATACCTATCTTATTCTGGAACCTAGAAGCAACTGTAGAGAGGAATATTCTTTCTTGTTTTGAAATTCAAATCCTTTCTTTTTTATTTCGTAACATTTTCATATTCTTTTTCAAAATAATGCTTTTATGAAATAAAGCATTTACATAAAATAATTAATATTCATATTTTCTTTGAAAAGAATATTAGCTAAATCGTCATCATTTTCCTTTAAAACTCATTTCATGTTTTGCTGTACAATCATAATTAGTACAGTACTTTAAAATAGCAAAATAAGCTATTAAACCTTTTTCGTATAACATATTAATCATTTAAATCTAATATTCAATTTAAAATTTAAATAAGAATATTAGATTTACTTTCCTCCTTTTTCCTTTTGAAAACATATAACATATTCATGTCACATATAGTCTAATATTCAATTTAAAATCATAGTAAGAATATTAGACTTATAAACTATTTTTCCTTTTGAAAACATATCACATGTTCATATTACATATCATATGAAAATCATCTCATAGTACTAAAATCAGTACTGAAATAAGCATTTTATAAAAATGCTATAAATCATTTCATTTCACGTATTACATATTATGTAAAACATTTTCACATATGGAGACTTAGGCACGCACGCCCAGCCCGTCCAGTGGGTCGTTACTCATATCATGCTATAGACCCCGAAGGGTATAAATAATCATGTCAGATCTATGGCCATAGTCTATAATTGTCCTCGGCGGATCACTGATCAGGTGTCGGCCAGGACTACATATCACATATCACATATCACATGTTACATATCACATATCACGTATTACATATCACATGTCGGCATGATAGAGGGCCAACTAGTCTCAAAACCAAGTTTTCATCATAAAATAACCTTTATGAAATTTATAAAATATATAATTTCATAATTTAAAATCATAAAGGTTATAAAACTATTTAGTGAATATTTAAGAAATAATTATGAAAATATTCATAAAAATATTCACTTTACTTCTTTTCATTTTTCGTCTCGTATTACATGTATTTTACATATTAAGAGAATTTTTGGTGATTTCATTATCACCATTCTCGAAGAGGATTTTCGGTGATTTCCTTATCACCATTCTCGAAAACATGAATAATTTAAAATCATTTTAATTTTATTCATGTTTTTATGAAAATATTCATTTTCTCGGTTTTCGTGGATGAAAATCATTTCTCGTGACATAAAATCATTTATTATGATTTTCAGTAATTTTCAGAAATTTTTCGATAATTTTTCGGCAGTATAACGGCTGCCGATTGGCTAACCTCCTGCACGAAAAATACAGTTTATAATTTCCAGCCAATACTTCATTCCAAATTCCAACCAATCACTCATCATAATAATTTCATAAAATATTTTCATAAAATATTTCATAATTAAAACATGCAGACTGATTATCCCTACAGTGCTGCACATGCATCCCTTACCTTTTTCGAGTCGGCGACTTCCTCTTACCGGTCGCGCCCGTACTCCATCTCCCGATTCCTCATCTCGATTGCCGAAAATAATTTCTGGAATTTAAATTCTAAATTTTAGAATTTTCTCAAATTATTTAAATAAATAATTTATTTAAATAATTATCATAAATAATTTCTCGGATTTCTTACCGATTCCTGAGATTTTCGAGTTTCCGAGAATTTTTCGAATTCCCGAAAATTTTCATTTTTCTCTCTCTCTTTCTTCTTT
This sequence comes from Heritiera littoralis, assembly GCA_031772115.1. Classification (NCBI taxonomy): domain Eukaryota; kingdom Viridiplantae; phylum Streptophyta; class Magnoliopsida; order Malvales; family Malvaceae; genus Heritiera; species Heritiera littoralis. Next base: position 3,782,019 of record JAPDPK010000040.1, read on the forward strand.
TCCTCTTTTCTTTCTTCCTTTTTCTCTTTTCTTTTCTTTCTCTTTCTTTTCTTTTCTTTTTCTTTTTCTTTTTTTTTCTTTTTCTTTTTTTTTCTTTTTCTTTTTCTTTTTCCTTTTTCCTCTTCCTTCCCGTCAGACCGGTTTAGCTCCCTTCCTCGCCGATTCCTCGCTGGCGGCCGGTTCTCCGGCGGTTCAAGGGCTCCACAGCTGGCCGACGGCACAACGAAGCTATTGGTGGCCTCCGTTTGCTCTGGATCGGCGGCACGGCTGCGGATCGAGTCGGTTTTCCTTCGGTTTCTTTCGTCTCTTCACCGGCCTTCCTCCTCCGTTCACGACGCCTCTGGTGGCCTCCATCGTCTTCCTCTCCCTCCATTGGTGCTTCGATGGCAGTGGCGGTGGCTGGTTTGGCCGGCACCGCCACTTTCTCTTTTCTTCTCCTTCTTAGTTTTTCGCCGGTTTTCGCCCCTTTTTCGTTTTCGTTTTTCCTTTGCCGGTCGTCCTCTTTCCTTCCTTTCTTCGCCGGCGACATCGTCTCTCCCTTCCTCTCTCTTTTCCCTCACCGACGGTGGCATCTCCGCCACCGACGATTCTGGTTGGGGGGGTCGGGATTCCTTCCCCGATCCTTCCTCTTGTTTTCTGTTTCCTTTCCCCTTTTGTTTTTATTTTACTTACTATATTTAGTATATAATATATTATATACTATATACTATATAATGTATTTTATACATATAATATATACTAATTATTATACATATATTATTTTATATATAATATAATACAATATATATTATATATAAAATATATATTGTATATTACAAAATATATGTCTAGTATATATATATATGTATATTTACATACTTAAAAATTAAATAACATTTATATAAATGTCATAATTCCATATATATTGTATTTACAATATATATACCTTTAAACTTTAATGTAATTTAATATTTACATTTTCTCAAATATGTATATACTTATATATACATACAATGATGTAAATAATACATACGTACTATTTAAATTTATCAAGTAGTATATATACTTATATATACCAACGTATATTTAATATATACTGTATACCATACGGTATTTAAATACATATATATATTTACATCAAAATACATTTATATAATTTGTAATTATATAAACATATTTTATTTTCATTTAATTTCCTTCTTCATTTCTTATTCCAATTTAATTTTCTCCACTTCTTAGCTTCATCAATTTTTAGGAATTTCAACGATATTCCCATCTCGTAAATAAATTTTATTTATTTACTTTAATTTATTTATTTCCTCTTATCTATTTTCTTTAATATTAATTTTCAAAAATAGAAAATTTGCGGTTATCACAGATTCATCTCTCACATGCTCACTATGCAATAGAATATGACACTCATCACAAGCATGAACATAAAGAAAAACCACATTAGAGGAAGAGTAGTTAGAAAAATGTGGACTCCAAAGCATGCTATAAATGATAATGAATTGAATGTGAAATGGATCCCTAAAAGATCAAAAATTATTTGCACTAACCTTCATGGACCCAAGAAAGTTTGGGTACTAAAGCATACTTGAAGTTGTTTTGTGTTAGAAGTGTTAAAGCATGGAGTTACAAAAAAACATTGAAGTTTGAATGCTCTACACACCTCTATGGAGTTTACTTGTCCCAATGAGGAAGATGAAAAGCTTGAGGATCTATCTTTGGTAAGGTCACTACAATTATTCAAAGGATGGCTCAAGGTAGACTTAATGAATCATGGCAAAGCACTCTCAAGCAAAGGAGTCTTGTAAGCTTAATTTCTATTTCCTTAAAACTTTTATTTCCTTAAATTATTTGTGCCTTGATGAGATATTTTGTTAATGACCATTGATGCATTTTTGAAAAGCATGTTAAATGATTTTAAAATGATTTTGCGTTTTATTGGATTGTTATGATTTGAGCAAGTATGAGATGTGTTGATAATATATTTACTTGCTCAAAAACTGTCAAATATGTCATACATGAAAAATGCCATTTCATGAACTTTAATGAGAAATATGCATATTAGAAATTATAGCATGATGTTCACAAATATTGTGATTTGATGATATATGTGCTTAAAATCTATGTGAATATGTTTGTTATGGCATATTTGTGGCTTTAAACATATTGGTTTTGCCGAAATATGCATAACTCTTAAAATGACTTTTCATGTAACCAAAAATGTATTTATTGGTAAAAATCATTCCAAAATTGCAAAATCTATTGTCAAATAGTTTTTCATCAATGATTTTCATTCATTTAAGTCCAAAATCACGTTATACAAGTGTTCAAACTTTTGTTTGGACTTAAACACTTGAAAATGGAGTTTTGGCACCTCTTAAGTTGATTTTTAGGCCAAAATCTGTAGTATTTGAACAAAGGATAGATCATACATACTCTAGGATCGATCCCTTCATCTAAAATACAACAATTCTAAATTCTGAGTTTGAGGGATCGATCCCCCACATGTGGGGATCGATCCCTCCTTTAGGCAATATGTTTATTTCTGGCCTTTAAAGCTAAATTTGAAAAGGATTTTTCATTTTCTTGATATTTTCTTTGAATTTAAAATCCATTATTGTAACTTATTCTTGATGATGTTTTAACATGTAAAATCATCTTATATTGGTATCATGTTTCATTCTCAACATTGAGTATCATTTTTTATTGAACTTAAAGTGCAAAATCACTTTTCTTATTGATAGCTCTCATGAAATGCATGAATCTTGAAATATCTTTCCAATGAGTGCTTAAACATAATTTTGAGATTGTATCAATGATTTGTGTATATATTTGAGAATTTGATGAACTTGTGCTTGATAGATATGTTCAATCCTTTGGTTTATCCTAAGGCAAGCATGCTTATAAGATTATATCTCTTTGCTTGACTCATGTATTCCACATTAGTCTTCATGTTATGTATGTTGTGACATCCCAATTTCTAAAATTGGAACTAACTTTTTCTTTTTTGATACAATTAGTTGGGCTGTCTGTTATGTCCTTTTTTCAATTTCATTACTACTTAATTAAGTTCTCATTTTTCATGTCTACTCAGTTCCATAACAATCGATAAAAATTTAATGTCATTATCTGTGTTCGATCATTTAATTCAAGTATAAGCCATGAAACAACCTCCAAACTGTATCTATATAAATAAAAAATACTTCCTTTGCCAAGTACAGATAACTACCTTTAACTTATAGACCATAATTGACATCCATTATGTTAGCTTTAAATTGCCATATATATTTTGAAATGACAAAAACTTAATTAAGATTTAATGTTTTAATTCATATTGTAAATTTGCCTTATCACACATGATTTTCTCAATCCATTTTCAAGTGATCATATCAAACATTAAGACCATGATTTAATGATACATCCCTATTGGTCTTAATTCTTTATAAATGTTTTGAATATTTTAGAAAATCACTTGATGAATGTTTAGACCATGTTTTTATCTGAGAAAGTCAAGAAAAACTCCCTTAAAGCTTATAAATGTTTTGGGTTGAATTAGGATCAAAGGTCATATCATTTCTAACCCAAAAGTGTAGGAAAAATGCCCTCTGGAAGAAAAGGATCGATCCCCACTGTAGCAGGATCGATCCCTTTTTGCCAGAAAGTCTTCCCAAGGTCCCTGAAGCCCAAAATCAAGATTCTGGACAAAAGGGATCGATCCCCACTGTAGCAGGATCGATCCCTTTGCTCGAAAATAACCTATAACGGCTAGTTTTTGTGAGACAACGGTAGTATTCGAGATTTGGCTCCACCCAATGGCTAGAATACATCCAAGGGACTATAAATAGAGGCTTAGAAGCTAAAGAAAGGAAGAGGAACCACTCAGCAACTCAAAATCTCATATTCCTCAAATCTACAAGCCTCAAACAACAAATCAAGAGCTACAAAGTTTCCATCATCTATCATTCTCTTATTCCTTATAGTGCTTAGCACAAATATTGTATAGGCTTCTCATTGAGCTTAATTTCCGTAATCACTTGCCTACCTAGAGGCCTTTCTTTGATTACATTATTTGTATCTTATCATTCCTTGTAAAGGGGAGGTTTCTCTTAAGACTAGAAAAAGAGGGAGGTTTCTCTTTAGCCTTAGAAAAAGAGGGAGGTTTCTCTTGAGCCTAGAAAAAGAGAGAGGTTTCTCTTGAGCCTTTAAAAAGAGGGATTGTAAAGACAAATTCAAGTGTAGTGAATTTTGGGAAAATCCTTGGGAGCGTCTCAAGGTAGAGGACGTAGGCAAGGTTGCCGAACCTCTATAAATCACTTGTGTAAATCTCTTTCTCCCTACTCTTTATTTACTTGCGATTATATTGTGTTTATTGCATTGAACTTGAATTGCATGCTTGCCTAGCTTAGAGAACTTAGAAAATATCAATCTAAGCTAGAGAATTTAGAAGAACCAAAAAACGGGCTTAAGGTTAGCAAAGAACCGATTCACCCCCCCTCTCGGTATTGTCTATAAGAGCCAACAATTGGTATCAGAGCTTGGGCTCGAGATTGATTTAGACTAACCTCTATCGAGCAAAACGATCATAAATGGCTCACTTGAATGTAGGCACACCCCTAGGAGAAGAGAGGCAATCATTAGTTGACCTCCACTCTTCAATGGTGAAAATTATTCATATTGGAAAACTAGAATGATGTTATTTGTACAATCAAATAATTATGAAGTGTGGAGAATTATAGTAAATGGTCCTAGAATTCACATGAAGAAAGTAGATGGAAAAGATGTCCCTAAGGATGAGGATGAGTGGGACACAAATGACATGAGATTGGCACAAATGAATGCCAAGGCTATGCACACCCTCTTTTGTGCTTTAGGTCCCAATGAGTATAATAGAGTATCATTATGTGAGAATGCCAAGCAAATATGGGACAAATTAGCCATCACACATGAAGGGACCAATCAAGTTAGAGAAACCAAAGTAGGAATGCTCACACATGATTATGAGCTATTTAAGATGAAAGAAAATGAGTCCATTAGCGAAATGTTCACTAGATTTAATGATATAATTAATGGACTTAAGGCATTAGGCAAGAGCTATTCCAATGTAGAAATGGTCAAGAAAATTTTGAATAGCTTGCAAAAATCTTGGGAGGCAAAGGTGACTGCTATAGAAGAATCTAAGGATCCTAACACCTTGTCTCTAGATGAACTTATGGGCTCCCTACTTACATATGAGATGAAATTGAAAAGAAATGAAGTGCCTTCAAAGAAAATAGGGGTAGCACTTAAGTCTTCCACTCATGAGGTCATTGAAGATGAAAGTGATGAGAGTGGAAATGAGGAAGAAAAAGAAATGGCAATGTTTGCCAAAAGTTTAATAGATTTATGAGAATGAAAGAGAGAGAGAATGATAGGAGGCACCAAAGTAGAGGGGTAATAAGAGGAGAATCTAGTAGGAGAGAAAAAGACCCCTTAGTGTGTTATGAGTGTAATGAACGGGGTCATACTAAGTTAGATTGCCCCTTACTTAGGAGAGAAAAGGATAGAAAGCCTAAGAAGAAAGCATTTGTGGCTGCATGGAGCGATAATGATAGCTCCGATGAGGAAAACGTAGATGAAGAGGTAGCTTACTCATGCTTTATGGCTATTAGTGATGATGAGGCTAGTAGTAGCTCTAGTGAAAATAATGACTTTACATTTGATGAGTTACAAAATGCCTTTAATGATTTAGCAAATGAATTTCAATGCATGAACTCCAAATATAAGAAAATCATAGCTAAATTAAAAATAAAAAATGAAGCCTTGACTAATACTAAGCTAGAATTTGAAAAGAAATTAGAAGAGGCAAACTTAGAGATAAATGAGTTGAATGAAAAGAATACAAATTTGCATAAGTCATTTACTAGGTTTTATATGGGTCAACAAAAATTAGATCACATGCTTGAGACCCAAAGAGCTTTCTTTGATAAAGATGGGTTAGGTTATAATGCAATACAAAAAGAAACTCATCTAAAGAATTTCCTTGTGAGCAAAAATATTATGCATGATTTATCTCTTATATGCTCACTATGCAATAGAATAGGACACTCTTCACAAGCATGCACATATAGGAAAACCACATTTAGAGGAAGAGTAGTTAGGAAAATATGGGTGCCAAAGCATGCAATAAATAATGATGAATTGTGCTTGTAATGGATCCCAAAAGGATCAAAAATTATTTGCACTAACTCTCATGGACCCAAGAAAATTTGGGTACCAAAACATGCATGAATGTGTTTGTTGTAGGAGTGATAGAGCATGGAGTTACAAAGAAACAATGGAGTTTGAATGCTCTACACACCCCCCATGGAGGTTGCTTATGTCAATAAGAAAAAGGAAGAGCTTGGAAATCCATCCTTAGCAAGGTGACAACAATTTCTCAAAGAATGGCTAATGGTGGATCCAACACATCAAGGCACAGCACTCTCAAGCAAAAGAGTATTGTGAGCTTAAATTCTCACTCCTTAAAATTTTTGTTACATTTAAATTGTTTATGCCTTGATGATATGGTTTGTTGATGATCTTTGATGCTTTGTGAGTTGAATGATTGAACAAAAGGCATGATAAATGATTTTTGAGTGCTCAATGAATAGTACTTGATGCATTGAATGAAAAGCATGATTTGTAATTTTGAAATGAGTATTGGATTTCTGCATTTTGAGCAAGTTTTCTAAGTGTTGATAATGTATTTACTTGTCTCAAATGATCAAATATGTCTTTTATACAAAATGTCATGTCATGAGCAATAATGAAGAACTTGTATGTTGGAAATCATGGCATGTTGTTCACAAGATGTATGCTTTAATGATATAAGTGCTTAAAACCTTTGTGAACAAGTTTGTTTTGACATATGTATGTAATTCAATGCATTAGTGTTGCCAAAACATGCATAATTTTCAAAATGACCCCCTTTGAGGCCAAAAATGCATTTTATGGTGAAAATCCTTCCAAAATTGCAAAATCTTTTGTAAAATGGTTTTTCATTCTTGTTTTTCATTCATACAAGTCCAAAATCATGTTTTACAAGTGTTTAAACCTTTACTTGGACTTAAATTACTCAAAAACGGAGTTTGGTTACCTCACAAGTTGAATTTTCTGTCAAAACTACTGCAGAATCCGCAGGAAACTATGAGGGATAGATCCCCCTCCTAAAGGGATCGATCCTCCCAGGCCAGAAAAGGCACTCCTGCATGTTTTCAACCGAAATTGAGAACTTTTCATTGTTTTGATATTTTCTCTCCTCTCAACTTAAAATTCATTGTTTTAACTTCTTTTTGATGATCTTTAATGTATGAAAATTCATTTTTCATTAATATCATGCCTCAACTTCATCAATTAATATCATTTCCAACAAATGGTATCACTTTCAACAATCAATACCATTTTTCTTGAGCTCACAAGTGCAAAATCATTTTTCTTGTTGAAAACACTCATGATTTGCATAAATCTTGAAATAATCTTGAAACATACTTTCAATGAATGCTTAAACATAATTTTGAGAAATATTTCAAGAATTTATGGATATACTTGAGAATTTGATGAACTTATGTATAATGAGTATTCTTCATATTTTTCTGTTCATCTTAGTCAAGCATGCCTATAGGATTATGTCTCTTAGCTTGACTTATCAATTCCACACTAGGTTTCATGATAATTATATATATAGTGGATTGATTTCAAATGTAAATTCAACAATTGGTAATGGTTGTTGGCCTATAATTTGTGATGGTAAATGGATGCTAAATGTTCAAATGCATGAAACTTTATCATCCATGAACTTATATTTTTATGGCCAAATTATTAAAGAACTTAGGCTTTAATGACAACACCAACATTCAAAGATAAATGCAAACTTGAACAAATGTATGATGATTGATATCCATGCATTTATCCTTGATTGTTTTAATGTTGAACTTACATGCTTGCTTGAGTTGAATCAATAATCATGCCTATGAGATGAGAATAGTTGTTTTCATGATATTATGTGCTTAACCTCACTCATAGTTTATGGATTTTAATGATAAAATATATTTTAGCTTGATAATATTGATTCACTTAGGTGAAACCATTTTAGTTAAAATAGCATATACCCTTTGGAACCTTAAACGTTAAAATTCACTAGGGATATTGCTTTGAATTGATTAAAATGGTAATCTTCCCTTGCTCATAATTGGTTAAGAACTTGAATTGAAAAATGAGCATAGGACTTTGTGTTTGAAACCATGGAAGAAAATGTGTTTGCTTGAATTCCTCGATTGTTTTGAATCTTCCATATGGTATACATTTGTGAATATGAATATGGATTAATGCTTTGTGATAGTATGCTAATGATTAATTGATCCATATGCATATTTAATGATGATGGTATGTGGTTGTGTTCTTGCATATTTAGAATGATTATTTTCTTGACATGAACACAGTACACATAGATATTGGATTCATGCAAAATGCCTAAGTCAATCATTAGTAACAATTGGTATTTAGATTGAAATAACAATTGATATCATTGGCAACCATATTTTCAATAATTGGTAAGTCAAATCTAAATTGCCAATTGGTATGAGCTTTAAATTGACAATTCTTCTCATGCTCTTTATTTTGAAATGACAAATAGAGAAGAATTCTCTTAGGATATTTTTGCATGAAACTCTTGTGTGCTAGAATTTGAAGTTAATTGATATATGTCTTGATTCTATGCACACTCTTGCTTAAACGTGATTTATGAGCTCTTGCATATGATATGTTATATAATTTCAGCTCATAATCATGATGTATTGCCATGCACCTTAGTTGGACCTTAGAGAACAATTGATATACTTAGGTGCTTGCTTAACTTCTTACCAATTGGAACCTCCTTGCAAAATTACTTATCAACAATTGGTATCAAAATTTTTTATAAACAATTGGTATAGGAAAATAAGCCTTGTCCTTTGCATGCCTAAACATTTCATACTCTTTATGGACAATGTCTTATGAATTTGTGCTATGAGTCCCATGTACTAACATGTTTCTTGTTGGATGGAGCATTTTTATTTCTTCTCACATAGCCATGATTTTAGGGGGAGCATATCTTTTATTATTTTTCCTTCTTTTTGCTATGACAAAAAGAGGGAGAGATAGATATTAAAAGGGAGAGATATTAAGGGGGAGAGATAATGGGGGAGAAATAGTTTGAAAATTCATTTTCAAAACCCATGCTTATATTAAGGGGGAGCTTTGTAAAATCCTGCTTTATTTGAAGGGGAGTATTTTATTAAAGAATTTTCAAAGCAAATTTACATTAAGTTTTGTCATATCAAAAAGGGGGAGATTGTTAGCTTTAAATTGCCATATATATTTTGAAATGACAAAAACTTAAGTAAGATTTAATGTTTTAATTCATATTGTAAATTTGCCTTATCACACATGATTTTCTCAATCCATTTTCAAGTGATCATATCAAACATTAAGACCATGATTTAATGATACATCCCTATTGGTCTTAATTCTTTATAAATGTTTTGAATATTTTAGAAAATCACTTGATGAATGTTTAGACCATGTTTTTATCTGAGAAAGTCAAGAAAAACTCCCTTAAAGCTTATAAATGTTTTGGGTTGAATTAGGATCAAAGGTCATATCATTTTAACCCAAAAGTGCAGGAAAAATGCCCTCTGGAAGAAAAGGATCGATCCCCACTGTAGCAGGATCGATCCCTTTTTGGCAGAAAGTCTTCCCAAGGTCCCTGAAGCCCAGAATCAAGATTCTGGACAAAAGGGATCGATCCCCACTGTAGCATGATCGATCCCTTTGCCCGAAAATAGCCTATAACGGCTAGTTTTTGTGAGACAACGGTAATATTCGAGATTTGGCTCCACCCAACGGCTAGAATACATCCAAGGGACTATAAATAGAGGCTTAGAAGCTAAAGAAAGGAAGAGGAACCACTCAGCAACTCAAAATCTCATATTCCTCAAATCTACAAGCCTCAAACAACAAATCAAGAGCTACAAAGTTTCCATCATCTATCATTCTCTTATTCCTTATAGTGCTTAGCACAAATATTGTATAGTCTTCTCATTGAGCTTAATTTCCGTAATCACTTGCCTACCTAGAGGCCTTTCTTTGATTACATTATTTGTATCTCATCATTCCTTGTAAAGGGGAGGTTTCTCTTAAGCCTAGAAAAAGAGGGAGGTTTCTCTTTAGCCTTAGAAAAAGAGGGAGGTTTCTCTTGAGCCTAGAAAAAGAGAGAGGTTTCTCTTGGGCCTTTAAAAAGAGGGATTGTAAAGACAAATTCAAGTGTAGTGAATTTTGGGAAAATCCTTGGGAGCGTCTCAAGGTAGAGGACGTAGGCAAGGTTATCGAACCTCTATAAATCACTTGTGTAAATCTCTTTCTCCCTACTCTTTATTTACTTGCGATTATATTGTGTTTATTGCATTGAACTTGAATTGTATGCTTGCCTAGCTTAGAGAAATTAGAAAATATCAATCTAAGCTAGAGAATTTAGAAGAACCGAAAAACGGGCTTAAGGTTAGCAAAGAACCGATTCACCCCCCCTCTCGGTATTGCCTATAAGAGCCAACACATTATAGTTTAGTTTAGTTTACATCCCTTGTACTATTATACGTATAAAAATGGTACTATGCATACAGTTTGAACATAGAAAAGTAAAAACAACATACCTCTACAGTAACCAAACAACTGCCTAAGAAATACTGTCAAAATCCAATGGTCTCTCTCTTGATAGATAAGGCAGTAATCACTGTACATAATTTAGAAAAGCGAAATAGGGGGTGAGCTTACGCTCAGTAAGAAATACATATAAAATAATTGATATTAAGCACAACTATATGTGTGTATCTAAAACATGCTCTTACACTAACAGTCACTATCGATGACAGTGTTTGGGGAGCTTTATTGCAAAGGATACTATAATCGATTAGGGTACTGGGCTGAGTACAAAAGGATGCTTTGAAGCACCCCACTTGTCCTAGTCCCTAGGTTTGATTATAGGGAGTTTACAAGAATTTCTCGGAGAAGGAATTCATGCATATAAAATCAGTGTCAAATCGATTCAATACCTCGATAACATTACCATACAATAAAACAATCATATCAGAACATAAACTAATTCAGTAAAACAATCGATAAGTAGTTCAGTAAAACAGTTCAATAGATAGTTCAATAATACAATTTAGTAGGACTGTTTAGTAAAACATTCAGTAAACAATTCTATAGATAGTTTAGTAAACCATTCAATAAACATTGCAGTGGAGATAAGGCAACACCTAATAGAATCATGCGGTTTCAGTATCCTAAGGGAGTAATAGTAAGACATATGACTATAGTTAATAAAGTCCACAGAATGCACTGATCAGGTGACAACTGTGGGTGTTGGTGACGTGATCAAGGTCAAACATGTGAGGACCCGTTATTTTGTACTGTACATGTACAGAATAATAAAAATGTTTTAAATAAATAAATAAATAAAATCTTGATATTTTCTAAATATCGAAATTAAGGTGGAATAGAATTGAAATTTTCGATATTGTACAAGGGTAAAGTTAGCTTCTTTCAAGAATTGATCAAAGTGGATCAAATTTGGACTAAATGGGCTTAAGAAATAAATGAAAGATTAAAGCTAAAAATGGGCTGAACCAGAAAGTATACTGTACAGTGGCAAAGAGAGTAATTAAGGTGACTTTAGTGGGTATTTTGGACTATAATTAAATGAAATCAGATTTTAATTAAATAAATTTATATTATGACCAATTAAAATAAGCCAACAAGCAGCCTTCATTTATTTCCTTCAGCTTGTTGCACCGCCTCAACAAAATCTGGTTTCAGCTCACAGTTCTGTTTCTCCTCCACCGATTCATGCTTCAACTCTGAAATCACCATCCTCCCATCACTAAATCAGTAAGACTTCTTCACAAAACTTCATCCTCACCACCATAGCTTCATTATTCTTTAAAAACCTCAGCCAAAAACAACCAAAAGGAGGCTCCCCTGCAGCTGGATGGTGGCATCTATGCAGGTAAAATAATTCCAGCCCACGTTCCTGCTCTTGAGTAATTAATTTATTTATGCAGGTAAAATAAAAACATGTAGGAAGTTAGTAGGACTGAGTTGCTTAAAGATGGATGACGTTAATGGCTGAAAATTTTGCTGCTCATGTGTGTGACGTGAAGAGCAGGATTTTAAAATCTAACATGAAAATAATTAAGGTTATATACATGTAGGAACCTATGGTGTTACGGTAGTCATGAACATTTTAAAAAGAATATAACATGGTGTTTTGGTAGGATAAAAAATAGAACAGAAAAGAGGGGCTGGAAACCGAAGGAAATGAGAGGATGATCTGATAGTGGATACTGAAGGTGATAAAAAGCTGGATTAAAAAGTCAGAAAAGGAAGGGGGCTGTTGAGGATAAATGAGAAAGAATAAAGAGTGAATGTATGAGAAATGACTTATGAAACAAAAAGGGTCAAAAATAATGGCTATTGTTGACGTGAATGGTGAGGAAGAAAGAGAGCTGAAAATGTGGCTGTAGGTTAGTAACATAAAGGATGGAATAAAAAATTCTGCTGAGTGTGTGTCGTGAATGATGAGAAAGCAAGATTGAGTATAAGGAAATATATATATATATATATAATATATATATATATATATATATATATATATATATATATATATTTATATATATATATATGGGACATGTTGTCTGTTGACTTTGATAAATTAAGAGATAAAAACATGAAGCATTCAAAGCATGAAAACTTAATGTGAAAATTGGCTAAACCGAATGGCACAAGGTTGAAAAACCGAACAGCAAAAAGGGAGACCAATTATGAGTGTTAACCGAATAGAATGAAGGTTGGTATGGTGGTCAACAAAAGAGGTTAATAAGGTGTGAAAATAAGAAGGAATGAGGTACTGCCGCTGCCGTAAATAAAGAAAATATGGCTATAAAATATAGTTAAAATGCAAGTATGGTAATGTGTGAGGGCTGCCGATTATGGAGAAAATAAAAGGAATAAAATATTTCATTTTATTTCTTATATGATGAAAAATTTACAAGAAAGAAGGCAGCCCATTAAGTGGTACATTGATTAACAAATAAAGCAACAAGGAATTTAATTTGATAAAGGCCATTCGGCCATAAAGGAAAAAAAAAAAAATGGCATTGATAGTAGCCATTTTAATTATGAAGCTTTATCTACATCTATAATTTTTATAAATCATAGCTTAAATTGAAGGATTATTAAGCTAATGATTTTGGTGAATTAAATTGCAGTCGAAAGCTCGATATTCACGTGGTGCACGAAATAACGTGATCTCGACACACAGGTAAGGGATGCATGTGCAGTACTGTAAGGATATTCAGTCTGCATGATTTTAATTATGAAATGTTTTATAAATATATTTCATGAAAATATTGCGATGAATGATTGGTTGGAAAATTATGGTGAAGTACAGGTTGAAATTATAAACTGTATTTTCTGTGCAGGAGGCTAGCCAATCGACAGCCGTTATACTGCCGAAAAATTATCGAAAATTTCTAGAAAATTTCATAAAATCATAATAAATGATTTTATTTCACGAGAAATGATTTTCAACCACGAAAATCGAGAAAATGAATATTTTCATAAAAACATGAATAAAATGAAAGTGATTTTAAAATATTCATGTTTTTGAGAATGGTGATAAGGAAATCACTGAAAATTCTCTTCGAGAATGGTGATGATGAAATCACCGAAAATTCTCCGGATATGTAAATTGAATATTTTTATATATATTTCTTAAATATTCACTAAATGGTTTTATAACCTTTATGGTTTTAAATGATGAAATTATATATTTTTATAAATTCCATAAAGGTTTTCTGATGATGAAAAATATGGTTTTTGAGACTAGTTGGCATCCTATCATGCTGATATGTGATATGTGATTTGTAGTCCCGGCCGACACCTGATCAGTGATCCGCCGAGGACAATTATAGATTATGGACATAGATCTGACATGATTATCTATACCCTTCGGGGTCTATAGCATGATACGAGTAACGACCCAGTGGACGGGCTGGGCGTGCCTCAGTCTCCATATATGAAAATGTTTTATATGATATGTGATATGTGAAATGTAAATGTTTTACATGATATGTGAAATGTAAACGTTTTACATGATATGTGACAAGTTAAATGAAAGAGATTTACAGCATTTTACAAAATGCTTATTTCAGTACTGATTTTAGTATTACGAGATAATTTTCATATGATATATGATATGAACATGTAATATGTTTTCAAAAAGAAAAAGAGTTTATAAGTCTAATATTCTTACTATGATTTAAATTGAATATTAGACTAAATTGAATATTAGACTACATGTGACATGAATACGTGATATGTTTTCCAAAAAGAAAAGATGAGGAAAAATAAATCCAATATTCTTATTTTAATGTTTAAATTGAATATTAGATTTAAATGATATATATGCTATACAAAAAGGATTAAATAGCTGATTTTGCTATTTAAAGTACTATACTAATTATAGTTGTACAGTAAAACATGAAATGAATTTTATATGAGAACGATGAGAATTTAACTAATATTCTTTTCAAAGAATATATGAATATTAGTTACCTTATTTAAATGCTTTATTTTATAAAAGCATTATTTTGAAAAGAATATGGAAATGTTATGGAATATAAAGGTAAAAGGGATTAAATTTCCAAATGAAAAGGAAATTATTCTCTACAGTTGCTTCTAGGTTTCGGGACAAGATAGGTATTTTAAAATACCTACCTTACTCCATCCGGATCCCTAGCCGACTGTAGTATCATTCCTACATGTGAGCCTAGAGCCCATAGGAAAAAAATTGAAAAAGTTTTTCAGCATATAGATAGCTGAGTATCAAGTGAGGCATATAATTCCCTTACTGAGTCATGGTTTGCTCACCCCTTAATTTTAACATTTCAGGTTTTTTGAAGACTAAGAGTCTGACACCTAAAGGATTTTGGCTGTGCATTTGGGGACGATGCGACAGCTTGATTTATTACATAAGGTACGATCATTTATTTTCTGTATTTAGACTTATCTATAGTACTACTTCCTTATGAATTAAGATAAGGGATGTAATCCATATTATAATTTAATATGAAATTGTTTATATGTAAAAGAAAAGTAAAGTATCGCAGACAGCCTAACCAAATAAGATGTATAGAATAAGGTAAAAAATAGGGTCACGGGCTGTGACAAAACAACAAACAGTAAAGTTCAAATAATACGGCATAATTACCCAAAGGTAGCATATGGGGAGCCAACAGTTTCAAAACAGTCCATGAAACAATCAAAAACATTTTATAGAAGTCAATTCAGTCAAACATATCTTTAAATAGTCCATAAGTAACTAAAACAAGTGACAGTTTCATTTAAAACGTTAAAGTTAAGTAAAGACACTTACAGTATAAAAATCGTCTCAGTACAATAAATAGTGTTCATAATATTTTATCTATGTATAAAAATAATTCTAAAACTTATCAATTTCATGGGAAGCATTAAAATCATTAAAAATCCTTTCCAAAACAGAGTTACAAATACGTGCACACTTATATACCAAAAAGATCGAACCTAACTACTCATTCGTTTCATTCATCCTAACCTACACTGACAATTTCTTATTAGTAAATTACGATTTCTCAATCATTTTATGAAATTTTGACAGCATAACGATACTATCCATCCTAACCCTCCTACACTTTTAACACAGTTCAATAGCCACAATCTAGTCCATCAATACCAATTCAATCACAATAACAAATCACACAGTTCAGTCAATCAATTTCAATTCAATCTTATTTTTTACTTAGGAAATTCAATCAGTCATTCCCAATGTAGTCACAGTATCCCTACGCCTTCTATATATATCCCTTACCCTAATAATTGCACAATTCAATTCAATAGCACCAGAACTAATAAGCAAGCATATATTTGCCTATCCTTCCTTACACTCCTCACTTCCAGGCTACAAAACAGTATTCAAACATCGTCAAACTTCAATATTGCAGTTATAATAATTATATTACTCTTTTAGATCTATCATATTTTCTAATACAATGACAAAACTGATCTATTTCATACTAGTACCTATAACTGCAACTACAGTAAAAATGCTTCCTTTTTCGATTCTCACTTCATTGACAGTCTTATATTCATCAATACAACGTCCTATAACCAAATTGGTATAAAGCCATGTATGGTGACACCAAGTTCCATGCTTGGCTGAAAATACATGCACACACCACACTTAACATTTAAACATTCTAAGGCTAAAATCATGCATATCATTTTCTCCACATCATTCCTACACCATTTTTGCATGAAACAACAAGACATACTAACATAAACCCTCTTGGTCGAAACCCTAAAAGCATTATACAATCTGTTTTGATCAATTCTAATACCATACATATGTTTAAACAGTAAGGAACAATCACAAATAACCATTAAAACTTAAAACTGAAAACTCTTTCTCGCACCTCTTCAAATGGACGAAACTTCAAGGCTTCCAAACACCTCTCAAATGGCCACTACAAGGCTTGATATGGAGATATGTTGTAGAGGGGATTGAGATGCGCAAGTTTGCTTAAGGAGGAAATCGGTTTTTCTTGCACCTCTTCAAATGGCTGAAACTTCAAGGCTTCCAAACACCTCTCAAATGGCCACTACAAGGCTTGATATGGAGATATGTTGTAGAAGGGATTGAGATGCGCAAGTTTGCTTAAGGAGGAAATCGGTTTTGATGGTGTTTTCCTAGGGCTTCTCTTGGTTTCTCTCTTCAACAATTAGTCACAAAATTGAGAGAAAATGGTGAGATGGTGGCCAGCCAAGGTGATGAAGATGACCAAAATATCTTTAATTATTTATTTATTTTGTTAAATATCATTTAAGGCCAAATGACTAAGCTGTCTTTTTATAATTTCAATAATGCCTAACATATCTTAAGCTATTTAATAATTATTTAAACATTTAATTTAATTCCATAAATATTTTATTTTAACATATATTTCATATATACATTATGAGAAAGTCAAAATTTTGACTTTTGACATGGTTTGGTTGGCCTTACTTGTAAAATTACCAATGTAGCCCTAAACGAAGGTTTTTTTGGCTCATTCGCATTGTTTTTGGCATTTTCGTGTGATTTAATCTACTGGTTGGAATTGAGTGAGACATCTTCACATGAGGGTTCAACTATAAATGTTTGTTGGTCAAAAGTCAAACCAAGTTGACCATTATTTAGAAATATTTTTTTGGTCTACAGACACAACCATTATTTTTGAATTTATTACACACCTTCAAAGACATGCACAAACTGATAAATTTTGAGATGCAGATTCTTACCATCTCAGTGTTTCAATCTAAATATTGATACTATTAAGTTTCATCTCAATCTAGACAGTAAAAGTCTTAGTGGGGCCCACAGTCTAAATCTCCCTTTATACCTACAAAGCATAAGGCATATGGTGGTTATGAGAATTCTCATCTTTCTTACTTCAATAATAGTTTAATATGATGGGAAGAAAGAGTGAATCTCACATATGCATTTATTGGAATATGAGTAATTAAGATCAAAATATATGCTTTAATGATAAGATGATCAAACTTGACCTTAATGTTTGAATTTGAATATGACTTAGGTAAATATAATATTAAAGATACTTAAAACATTACTTAGTGTAACGGTCTGAGTGTACAATTTTACACCATATTTAATTATATTTCACACACTTTTACCGATTGGGTTGTCCGTGATGCTTACAGTATAATAATTACCGTACTAAATAGTACTTTCGTTTACAGTGTAATTTCCCGAAACATGAATATTTCATTATTTCGTATCAAAGTTACATTCCTTGTATTATATTCCTAATTAAAGTAGTACTGTACAAATTTTCTGAATATATAAAAGAAAATAATATACCTCCGATGTCTAAAGTCTGCTATCTCGAGTAACCGAACTAGTAGCAGATAACTCCGAATAGTACTTCTCTTAATCCGAATCAATACCTGTCGAGTGGAAAATGAAGGGGTGAGTGAACCACATGCTCAGTAAAGGAGTTGCATGCTGCTCGATATAATGAATCTATATGCTATAAAACGATAAATTTTCTATCGGAGTACTCATTATAAAAGGAAGGATACTATAGTCGGTTGGGAAATCCAGATAGAGTATGAAAGGTATTTTGAAATACCTGTCTTATCCTGAAAACCCAGAGCGACTATAGGGAGTAATTCGTAATTTCTCCTTATAAAATAAATTAATACTCGATTTCCATCAAAATAAATGGAAGAAACCATTTATTTTCTTTCATATCAGTACAATTTAAAAACACGTGCCAGTACAGTGGTAAATCAGTAGAATGCAGTAAACAGTATTTCATAAACAATATTCAGTAAACAGTATTCAGTAACAGTTGATTGAGAGTAGGCATCACTCTAAATCATGTCATGCTATAAACGTTCCCGAAGGAACATAGTAACAATAAACAGTTTAGATCTGTGGCCACAGTCTATGGGCACCTTCGGTGTACACTACTTGTCAGTGACACCGGGACTGCTGATGACTTGGCGGGTCTATCAGTCACATGAACAGTACAGGATAACAGTAAAGCATGAGTCTCGGGGCCTAAAGTCTCAAAATCGATATAATTCTCAAAACTACCTTTAAGGAAATATATACATGAATTAAATCATTGAAATAGATATAAAAATTCCAAAAAGGTATTTATTCTCATTTTCATATACTGTAAATCAGTCAATAAATATTCATGCTCAGGTGAGAAAACAAATAAACATTCAATTTTGAATATTTAACATTATGTAAAACATAATTAATTTCTCAAATAAATAAGATTATAAAGCATGAATATTTAATTTTATACTTTCTCAAAATTTCCAATTTATGGAAAATTAATGGAAATTACATTTAAGATTTCTCAATTAAATCATTTCATGCATCTAAAATATTTTATACTATTTTAGAATATTTTAGGAAAATTTCCGACAGCATAACAGCTGTGGATTCCTAACCTCCTGCATACAAATTTCAGTTTATAATCCAGCTTTCCAAACACAGAATTTGCATGGTTTATAAGAATTCATGCTTCTAATAATTCCATAAAATTTAGCTGAATAAAACATGCATTTCACTATATCCTTACAACTCACACACTCCCCCTTACCAGCCTTATGACGTCGAGCTCCTCGACTACTTTTACCGAATTTCATCGACTCGGGCTGCAAAATAATTTTACCAAAAATTATTAGTATTCCTCTTCTTATTTTTAAGCCACTAAAATTTATAAAATGCAGCCACTAACTTCATGTTATGAGCTCAACCAGTATAAATTATACTGGTGTTAAACTCAATTTGTTCATTCTAGCTTCTTTTTGGTTTTAATTTTACCATTTCTTCTCCTTTAATTTCTATGACTATTGTTGACCAAAATCCTTAATTTCAATGTCATGGCCGAACTCTTGATGGCCACTTTCATTGACTTTCCAACACTTTTCTTCTATTTTTTTTGTTTTCCATTTCATTATTTCCTTATCTACGTGAACCCCTTTTACCCTCTCCTTGCATGAAGCCTTAATTGCTTCTAATCTTTCATGCTAAACGTAACCTCTTTTTCTAGTCCAATTCTGCTTTTCAACTCTTTTCACTATTCCAAACTTCTTCTTCCATGTTCAACCGAGACTTCATTCTTCCATTGTCAAAATTGGTTCTTTCACCATCCAAATTTCCTAAGCTTTCCTTTCATTTTATCTAATTTTCTTTAACCATTTCACATCATCACGCTACATTTTCAGCTCAGTTACCTTGTTTATTCTCATACATAAGAAGATCTCAATTTATTATCCTATCATGATCTAGCAAGATTTAATTAAAGATAAAGCTAAAATCATGTTTCTCATAATAAACACATAAGAATTCCTCATTTATTATCAAAGAACTATAAAAATCTTACCTTGATCGGCTAGCACTCCAAAACAGAGAAACTTTTTGTTTTTTTCCTTCTTCACGTCAGCCTCTCTTGGTTGTTTTCTTGATCTTTCATGATTCCTTAAGTAAGCTAAAAGTTTAAATGAAGGTGGAATAATCAAATATCCAGAGAGTAGAGTTTGCTAAATTTTTTTCTTGGCTGCTACAAGTGTGAAACCGAACACAACCATCGAAGTTGAAACAACTTCTCCTGAATCAGTAAAGGAGGTCGGCTGAACAATAAATTGGCTGAAGTAATAATCCAATTTCTTTTCTTTCTTCATGCTATCCAATCTCACTTCACCACCTAGTATCTTATCTATTTTCCCTTATGATTCCATATCTTGTTTGCATTAAAAACTGAAGACTTTGACAGCCAAAAAGGAACCACTAGGAGAGTTGCTTGTGGCTATTCCGTTTTTGACCAAGCTCTTCTTCTCTTTGAGTAAGCTTTAACCAATGAAATTTTTCTTATCTGGTAAGCATTTAATACTCCAGCTTTTAAGTCCTATTTCCCTCATATTTCTACTTTTAAATTCATATTTTCAGCAGCCTTTAAAAAGGCTGGATAGAAACGTACCACAGCAGCAAAATGGCGTGGACTTCTCCTTGACCGATCAGTTTGGTCTTATTTTTCTCTTCTTTTCCTTGCCTTATTTCAGTCTACTTATTTTAATATATAATACCATTGAATGCTTTATCTTTAAATACCATTTTCCACCTATTTTACACTATAAAATTCATATTTTATCAGCCTTTAAATTGCTAAACAGAAAATGGTACAGGAGCAGCAACAAAGTGGCATTCGAGTCCACTTTGCTGCATGATTTTGTTTTCTTTCTTTGCTTACTTTAGCCAATCATATTGGCTCACATGTTAACATTAATTACCTCTTTCTCTTGTTATCAATTTAGCATTTTATTTTATAAACATGTGGTTACAATTTCAGCCAAATTTTTCCAGCTGAGTATGCACATGGCAGAAGAGGAAGTCCTCAATTTCGGCTGCACCTTTTCTTAACTTTCTTCACACTTCTCTTTTCAACGCTTCATCCAATGAGCTCTTAGTCTTTATTTTAGGTGTTAATTTGGATTTATTATACATTCTTTTATCCATGAAACAAATATCTTTCCTTTGAATTGTTTCCAGCCGAACACACTAAGTGTAACAAAATTGTGTTGGCGTGTTTCCTTCTTCCTTGGCTTTTCTTCATTTCCTTTGGTTGTTATTAAGCCAATAATTCCAATAATAAAATTCCACCATATGTCTACTTAATAACTCCCCTTCATCTAATATTATTTATCACATATATTTTTATTTTTCTAATTCTTTCTCTTCTCATTATCTATGCTCTTTAATTCGTCTTTTCATATTTGTTTCAACTTTATACACTATATTGAAATTCATGAATCCAAAAATTGCAAGTTGAGAGTGGAAATTCATTCAGTCTTCGTTTAATTTCTACTAAATAATTAACTTTCACTATCAATAATTCACAAAGTATAGTGTACAGTGTAATAAAATCAGGTCTCACATTTCTCCCCTCCTTAAGGAATTTGGTCCTCCAAATTTCACTCGGACCTGTCACTAAAAGAGCTCTGGATGCTTCCCACGCATAAGGCTCTCTAACTCCCACGTTGCCTCCTCCTCAATGTGATACTGCCAGAGCACCTTAACCAAAGGAATCGTCTTAGATCGCAATACTTTATCTTTCCTATCCAAGATCCGAACTGGCCTCTCAACATAACTCATATCCTCTCTGATCTCTAGTGGCTCGTGTCGAATTACGTGAGAAGGATCTAGACGATACTTCCTCAACATCGAGACATGGAACACATTATATACTCCTGATAACTCCGGTGGTAGTGCTAACCGATATGCCACATCTCCCACTCGATCTAAGATCTCAAAAGGTCCGATAAATCGAGGACTCGAGGAATCAACTTTCCTCTCTTCCCGAATCTCATTATACCTTTGGAAGGTGAGACCTTCAAGAACACATAATCACTCGCTAAGAACTCTAGTGGTCGGCGTCTAGTATCTGCATAACTCTTCTGCCGACTCTGAGCCATTCTTAGCCTCTCGCAAATAACCTGTACATCATGAGAAGCTTACTCGACCAAATCGGTAGCTAATAGCTTACGGTCTCCTACTTCTTCCCATGCTATCGGGGATCTACATCGTCTGCCATACAAAGCCTCATAGGTGCCATACCGATACTCGCATGGTAGCTATTATTATACGCAAACTCTGCCAAGGGTAAATGATCGTCCCAGGAGCCTCTAAAATCCAATGCACATGTTCTCAACATATCCTCGAGCGTTTGTATCATACGCTCAGACTGTCTATCAGTCTGGGGATGAAAAGCAGTGCTAAAATTCAACTGGGATCCCATAACTTCTTGAAATCTCTCCCAGAAGTGAGACGTGAAGCGAGAGTCCCTATCAGATGTAATACTCACTGGAACACCATGTAACCTCACTATCTCCCTAACATACAAATCGGCTAAGGCACTAACTGAATCAGTAGATCTCATGGTCAAGAAATAAGCAGACTTAGTTAACCTATCCACTATCACCCAAACAGGATCATATCCCTTCCGGGTTCGTGGTAATCCCATAATAAAATCCATGGTAACAAGCTCCCATTTCCAAGTAGGAATCGATAATGGTCGAAGCATACCTGCAGGCTTCTGATGCTCAATCTTAATCTGTTGGCATGTCAGACATCTAACAACAAAACCAGCAATGTCCTTCTTCATCTTAGGCCACCAATATACTCTCCAGAGATTTTGGTACATCTTAGTACTATCCGGATGTAACGTATACCTGGAGGCATGGGCCTTTGATTAAATCAGATCTCTAATCTGCTGATCACTGGGAACACATATCCGGCCTCTAAACCTCAGTATCCCATTGGTGCCAATCTCAAAATCTGACTCAAATCCCATCTGAATCTGGCTGGCAACCCCGATGCAATAATCATCACTCCTTTGAGCTTCCCTGATCCGATCTATCAGATCCGGCTCTATACGAAACTAGCCATAAATCCATACTGGTCAGAGGAAATAACCGTCAAGCTGAGGCTAGAAAACTGCTCTATTAAATCATGTTCCCTGATCATCATGTAAGAAACCATGCCAACATGCTTACGGCTCAGTGCATTAACCACTACATTAGCCTTACCCGGGTGATATAAAATCTCGCAATCGTAGTCTTTTAGCAGCTCCATCCATCGTCGCTGCCTCGTGTTCAACTCTCGCTACGAGAATAGATATTTCAGACTCTTATGGTCTATATACACCTGAAACTTCTCCCCGTACAAATAATGCCACCAAATCTTCAATGCAAACACTACTGCGGCTAGCTCTAAATCATGTGTTGGGTAATTCCTCTCATGATCCTTCAACTACTGAGAACCATAAGGTATAACCCGACCATGCTGCATGAGCACACATCGTAATCCTTGAGCGGACGCATCAGTGTACACCATAAATCCACCTAATCCGCTAGGAAGGGCTAATACGAGGGCAATAGTCAGTCTCCTCTTAAGCTCAAGGAAACTACGCTCACACGCATCATTCCACTTGAACTTCACATCCGTACGTGTGAGTCGTGTCAATGGAGCAGTAAGTCTGGAAAATCCCTCCACAAACCTACGATAATATCTGGCAAGACCTAAGAAACTTCGTATCTCAGTAACTGTGCTAGGCTTCTCCCACTGCACAATGGCCTCAATCTTGGACGGACCAACTGACACCCCATCCTTCGACACTACGTGTCCCAGAAATATAATATGGTCAAGCCAGAACTCGCATTTACAAAACTTGGCATACAACTTCCGGTCCCTGAGGGTCTGTAAAACCATCTGCAAATGCTGCTCATGCTCCTATGGAGTCTTAGAATAAATCAAGATGTCATCAATAAACACTATCACAAACCTATCCAAAAACGGATGGAATACCTCATTCATCAAACTCATAAAAGCTGCAGGGGAATTAGTCAACCCAAAAGGAATTACCAAGAACTCATGTGACCATAGCGAGTCGAAATTGTATCTTGTGCACATCCGACCCCTTAATCTTCAACTGGTGGTAGCCTGATCGAAGATCTATCTTAGAAAACACCTATGCACCCCTGAGCTGATAAAATAAATCATCAATCCTGGGCAAGGGATACTTATTCTTAATGGTAGCCCGATTCAGCATCCGATAATCTATACACAACCGAAGACTACCATCCTTCTTCTGGACAAACAATATTGGAGCTCCCCACAGTGACACTCTGGGACATATAAAACCCTTATCCAGTAACTCCTGAAGCTACTTTTTAAGCTCCTCTAACTCAGTCAGTGCCATTCGATATGGGGGTCTAGAAATCGGTTCCGTACCGGGTACCAAATCAATCGTAAACTCCGTCTCCCTATCTAATGGTAACCCTGGTAAGTCCTTTGGAAATATGTACGGAAAGTCCCTGACCATAGGAATCTCCTAAATCTCTGGACGTTCTCTCTCTACATCCTCCACACTAGCAATATAAACTTCATCAACATTCATACACAACCACAATTCAGTACACATATCATGTCATGAAAAAAAATTCACATACTTTTATTAATTTACAAATAATTTTACAATGTACTTTTCGGGCTGAGAGAAGGTAATGAACTTAGTAGTATAATCTAAACTGACGTGATTCGCAGCTAACCAGTCCATACCCAAAATGACATCAAAATCATACATATTCAATATAATTAGGTCAGCTGTCATAACCTTTTCTCCTACCATTATTTTACAATTTCTATATACAGTATCGGTCAATTGGGATTCTTTAAATGGAGTATTTACTTGCAAAGTACACTCTAACAACTCCGGTTCTACTGGGACCTTGTTAGCACATCCAGGTGATAAGAACGAATGTGTAGAACCTAGATCAAATAAGGCAATTACTGGAATGTCAAAAAGATAAATTTTACCTTAAATCACATCTGCTGAAGTATCGGCAGTCTCCTGATCCAATGTATACACCCATCCCTGTGTCACAGCCTGCTTTCCCTTCTCTGCGGCTGTCGCCCGTCTAGGCTGTGAGGGTGTCGCCTTCTTCGATCCACTCGGAGTTGCCGTTGCTTGTATCTGAGGTACTGTAGGAGGAACAGTGGAAGCAATAGACTCCTTAAGCAACGAGTAATCTCTAACCATATGCCCCATCTGTCCACACCGAAAACATGCCTTAGACAGAAAGTAATAGGGGCGTGAACCATGCGACCTACCACAGTGTCTACATCTGGTCCCAGGACTCCTCTGAGTAGAAGTGGGGCCAATAGCAGGAGTAGAAGTTGCTGATCTAGTAAATCGGCCCTCTGTAATCTGTATGCCCATAGGTCTAGTCCTCTTAGGCTGCTCCCTACCATGTCTCTCCTTCGAAAACCTCCTAAACTTACCCTTACCTTTACTCTTACCCTTACCCCCGGCCTCTGTATGATACTGCTCAAAATCCCTCTCACATAGCTGAGCCGGTCGTACCACCTCATCATAAGTCAGAATATCAAATGGGGCTAGCTTTGATTTGATGGAGGGTCTCAAACCAGCCTTAAATCTCTCTATCTTATGCCTCTCATTAACATTGGTTTGTGGATCAAATCGGCTCAAAGTAGTAAACTTAGCCTCGTACTCATCTAATGCCATACTACCCTGGACTAAATCCATGAACTCCTGCTGTAATTTCTGTTGAGTAGTATCAGGAATATATTTGCGCCTAAAAGCATCCACAAAAATATCCCAAGTGATCTCCTGATGCTGGGAGAATAATACTGTCTAGGTGGCCTTCCACCAGTACTTCGCATCATCTGTCAACTAGAACACTGCTAGACCTGTCCTCTCAGTCTCCGTTCACCTCAAAATCCTAAATAGCTTCTCTATAGCAATAACCCACTGCTCTATCGCCAACGGATCCCTAGCACCCTTAAACTTTGACGGATCTAACTCCCTGAATGATCGTACCAGGGTGACATCATAATATGACTCTACATCTCGAGGCGGCTGAGCTAATGGCTGTGGCTGAGGTGCCGGTGGTGGAATAGGCCAAGGCTCAGGTATAACCAGTGCCAGCTGTGGTGGGGCTGGTGCTACTACAGGGGCTACAGGAGCTGCTGCTCTCTCTCTCTCCGCCCTATCTGTAGCTCTGTCAGCCTGATACATAGCCATAAAATCTTTCAATATCCTCTCCATCCTGTTCATCCGATCACCTGAACTCTCGGGCTGCTGAGGATAAGTAGGTCCTACGGAGGGCTTCAGTGCTGGCTTGGGTATCTGCGAATCCGGAGTTTGTGCTGCCCTACCTCTACCTCTACCTTTACCTGAGTGGGTCACCCTTCTTCCACTCATGTCTGCACCATAAAATCATTTATTCCACTTTCCGTTAGTATTTCTATTATACATTCAGATTATACAGTATTACAGGGAATGTTTACTATTCATGTTTTATTTTAAACACCATTAGATATCAGACCAATCTTGCTCTGATACCATTAAATCTGTAACGATCTGAGTGTACAATTTTACACCATATTTACTAATATTTCACACTTTTATCGGTTGGGCTGTCCGTGATGCTTACAGTAAAATAATAATTACCGTATTAAATAATACTTTCGTTTACAGTGTAATTTCCAAAAACATGAATATTTCATTATTTCGTATCAGAGTTACATTCCTTGTATTATATTCCTAATTAAAGTAGTACTGTACAAATTTTCTAAATATATAAAATAAAATAATATACCTTCGATGTCTAAAGTCTGCTGTCTCGAGTAACCGAACTAGCAGCCGATAACTCCGGATAGTACATCTCTTAATCAGAATCAATACCTGTGAAGTGGAAAATGAAGGGGTGAGCGAACCACGTGCTCGGTAAAGGAGTTGTACACTGCTCGATATAATGAATCTATATGCTATAAAACGATGAATTTTCTATCGGGGTACTAATTATAAAAGGAAGGATACTATAGTCAGCTAGAAAATCCAGATGGAGTATGAAAGGTATTTTGAAATACCTGTCTTGTCCCGGAAACCCAGAGCGACTATAAGGAGTAATTCGTAATTTTTCCTTATAAAATAATTTAATACTCGATTTCCATAAAAATAAATGGAAGAAACCATTTATTTTCTTTCACATCAGTACAGTTTAAAAACACGTGCCAGTATAGTGGTAAATCAGTAGAATGCAGTAAACAATATTTCATAAACAGTATTCAGTAAACAGTATTCAGTAACCAGTAACCAGTATTTAGTAACAGTTGGTTGAGACTAGGCATCACCCTAAATCATGTCATGCTATAATCGTTCCCGAAGGAACACAGTAACAGTAAACAGTTTAGATCTGTGGCCACAGTCTATGGGCGCCTTTGGTGTACAGTTGCCAGGTGACACCGGGACTGCGGATGACTTGATGGATCTATCAACCACGTGAACAGTACAGTATAACAGTAAAGCATGAGTCTCGGGGCCTAAAGTCTTAAAATCAATATAATTCTCAAAAATACCTTTAAGGAAATATATATATATATATATATATATATATGAATTAAATCATTTAAATAGATACAAAAATTCCAAAAAGGTATTTATTCTCATTTTCATATACTGTAAACCAGTCAGTAAATATTCATGCTCAGGTGAGAAAACAAATAAACATTCAATTTTGAATATTTAACATTATGTAAAACATAATTAATTTCTCAAATAAATAAGATTATAAAGCATGAATATTTAATTTTATACTTTCTCAAAATTTCCAACTTATGAAAAATTAATGGAAATTACATTTAAAATTTCTCAATTAAATCATTTCATGCATCTAAAATATTTTATACTATTTTAGAATATTTTAGGAAAATTTCCGACAATATAACAGCTGTGGATTCCTAACCTCCTACATACAAATTTCAGTTTATAATCTAGCTTTCCAAACACAGAATTTGCATGTTTTATACGAATCCATGCTTCTAATAATTCCATAAAATTTAGCTGAATAAAACATGCATTTCACTATATCCTTACAACTCACACTCTCCCCCTTACCAGTCTTATGACGTCAAGCTTCCTGGCTACTTTTACGGAATTTCGTCGACTCGGGCTGCAAAATAATTTTACCAAAAATTATTAGTATTCTTCTTCTTATTTTTGAGCCACTAATATTTATAAAATGCAGCCACTAACTTCATGTTATGAGCACAACCAGTATAAATTATACTGGTGTTAAACTCAATTTGTTCATTCTAGCTTCTTTTTTGTTTTAATTTTACCATTTCTTCTCCTTTAATTTCTATGACTATTGTTGACCAAAATCCTTAATTTCAATGTCATGGTCGAACTCTTGATGGCCACTTTCATTGACTTTCCAACACTTTTCTTCTATTTTTTTGTTTTCCATTTCATTATTTCCTTGTCTACGTGAACCCCTTTTACCCTCTCCTTGCATGAAGCCTTAAATGCTTCTAATCTTTCATGCTAACCATAACCTCATTTTCTAGTCCAATTCTGCTTTTCAACTCTTTTCACTATTCCAAACTTCTTCTTCCATGTTCAACCGAGACTTCATTCTTCCATTGTCAAAATTGGTTCTTTCAACATCCAAGTTTCCTAAGCTTTCCTTTCATTTTATCTAATTTTCTTTAACCATTTCATATCATCACGCTACATTTTAAGCCCAATTACCTTGTTTATTCTCATACATAAGAAGATCTCAATTTATTCTACTACCATGATCTA
Source organism: Heritiera littoralis (assembly GCA_031772115.1). Taxonomy (NCBI): domain Eukaryota; kingdom Viridiplantae; phylum Streptophyta; class Magnoliopsida; order Malvales; family Malvaceae; genus Heritiera; species Heritiera littoralis. The sequence goes on from JAPDPK010000040.1 coordinate 3,810,842, forward strand.
GCAAGATTTAATTAAAGATAAAGCTAAAATCATGTTTCTCATAATAAACACATAAGAATTCCTCATTTATTATCAAAGAACTATAAAAATCTTACCTTGATCGGCTAGCACTCCAAAACAGAGAAACTTTTTGTTTTTTTCCTTCTTCACGTCAGCCTCTCTTGGTTGTTTTCTTGATCTTTCATGATTCCTTAAGTAAGCTAAAAGTTTAAATGAAGGTGGAATAATCAAATATCCAGAGAGTAGAGTTTGCTAAATTTTTTTCTTGGCTGCTACAAGTGTGAAACCGAACACAACCATCGAAGTTGAAACAACTTCTCCTGAATCGGTAAAGGAGGTCGGCTGAACAATAAATTGGCTGAAGTAATAATCCAATTTCTTTTCTTTCTTCATGCTATCCAATCTCACTTCACCACCTAGTATCTTATCTATTTTCCCTTATGATTCCATATCTTGTTTGCATTAAAAACTGAAGACTTTGACAGCCAAAAAGGAACAGCTAGGAGAGTTGCTTGTGGCTGTTCTGTTTTTGACCAAGCTCTTCCTCTATTTGAGTAAGCTTTAACCAACGAAATTTTTCTTGTCTGGTAAGCATTTAATACTCCAGCTTTTAAGTCCTATTTCCCTCATATTTCTACTTTTAAATTCATATTTTCAGCAGCCTTTAAAAAGGCTGGATAGAAACGTACCACAATAGCAAAATGGCGTCGACTTCTCCTTGACCGATTGGTTTGGTCTTATTTTCCTCTCCTTCTCCTTGCTTTATTTCCGTCTACTTATTTTAATATATAATACCATTGAATGCTTTATCTTTAAATACCATTTTTCACCTATTTTACGTTATAAAATTCATATTTTATTAGCCTTTAAATATCTGAACAGAAAATGGTACGAGAGCAGCAACAAAGTGGCGTTGGAGTCCATTTTGCTGCATGATTTTGTTTTCTTTCTTTGCTTACTTTAGCCAATCATATTGGCTCACATGTTAACATTAACTACCTCTTCCTCTTATTATCAATTTAGCATTTTATTTTATAAACATGTGGTTACAATTTCAGCCAAATTTTTCCAGCTGAGTACGCACATGGCAAAAGAGGAAGTCCTCAATTTCGGTTGCACCTTTTCTTAACTTTCTTCACACTTCTCTTTTGAAAGCTTCATCCAATGAGCTCTTAGCCTTTATTTTATGTGTTAATTTGGATTTATTATACATTCTTTTATCCATGAAACAAATTTCTTTCCTTTGAATTATACACTAAGTGTAACAAAATTGTGTTGGCGTGTTTCCTTCTTCCTTGGCTTTTCTTCTTTTCCTTTGGTTGCTATTAAGCTGATAATTCCCATAATAAAATTCCACCATATGTCTACTTAATAACTCCCCTTCATCTAATATTATTTGTTACATATATTTTTATTTTTCTAATTCTTTCTCTTCTCATTTTCTATGCTCTTTAATTCGTCTTTTCATATTTGTTTCAACTTTATACACTATACTAAAATTCATGAATCCAAAAATTGCAAGTTGAGAGTGGAAATTCATTTAGTCTTCATTTAATTTCCACTAAATAATTAAATTTCACTTTAATAATTCACAAAGTATAGTGTACAGTGGAATAAAATCAGGTCTCACACTTAGTGTCATAATTGTTTTTGGCCTACAATTTGTGATGATAAATGGATCTTGAATGCTCAAATGTATGAAAATTTGTCACCCATAAACTTAAATGTCTCTTATGGTCAAATAGTTAAAGAACTTAATCCTTAATGACAACATCAATATTCAAGGAAAAATGCAAACATGAACAAATGCTCCTTGATTGATATCCATACATAGATTCTTGATTATTTTGATGTTGAGCTTGCATGATTGCTTAAGTTGAATCAATGATCATGCCTATGAGTTGAGAGTATTTGTTTTCATGAAATTTTTCTTGGCCTCACTCATAGATTGAGAACTTTAATGATAAAATATACTCTAGTTTGATGATATTGATTCACCTAGGTAAAACCTGCAATGTCTGGAATTAGAAAATTCCGAACTAAATCTTTTCACTTCTATCTTTCATATTCAATTATTCAATATCAGTCAGTTTGCATTCGGTGTCGATGTAAGTTCCTTTTACCATTCCCGTTACAATTAACCTTTATACCCGTAAATTAATTAAAACATAAATAATAATTAGGAAATCAAAATAAAATCTCTTAAATAATATTTATAAATCTATTTACAACAATTCAGAGTAATTTGCATCTCATTATTTCAAGTACTTTTATAAGTTTCACAATTACAGTAATTACATCCCATCACAAATACATTTGTTGTGCATTTGTAAGTCTGAATATAAATATAAAACTTTGCATGTACCTAGTCACTAGGTACTTTAACTTCTAGTAATTTTCTTCAATTATTCTATCATAGCAAATGACATGTTCACTTATGAGCTATTCGGAATGGTGAGTAAGGGGTTGTGAGCTTTAGGGAAAGTCCAGTAAGAGACATTTATAAAAGTGCGTACTATATGCAGTTAATTAAAAATGTTTATTTTAATAAATACGAAATGCATATAAATGTAAACATTAAAAATGCATAAAACCTTTAATTTCTAATAGCTCACTACGGGACGTTATAGGAAGGATACTATAGTCGACCAGGAAATCGGATGGAGTATGGGAGGTACTTTGAAGTACTTGTCATTTTGCGATCCCTAGATGTGATTATAGGGAATAAACAGTTGTCGATAAGGTAATCATGTAGCATAAAACATTAATAATTTTATGTAGTTTTCAATCAATAACAGTATATAAAACAATTTTATTTTAAACAATTCAATGATGCAATTTCAGTATACAGTATGGTAATAATTTCAAAATCATGAGATAACGCAATAATTTCAGTAATTTCGTTCAGTGTAGTAAAGCGATTCATTTAAAATCGTTAAAAATAGAATAAATGCACTTGTATTGGGAAAACATATATTGTAAAACTCGTATTACTTCTTTCGTCACTTTTTAATCAAATCATATACTATTTTCATAAATCCAATCATTCAATAAATCAATCATATGTAAAATATCACATATTGGTAGAAAACAATCTCTTAGAGATTCATGCACGCACTATATCCCATAAGGGGCCTGTATAGGAAGGCTAGGGATCCAGAACTCCTTAGCCAATCCTACGAAGCACTATAACAAATGGCCATCGTCGATCACTCATAGTTCGCACTAGTCAGGTGCTCACTGTGTAAACTTGTGGGTTTGACCATAATTCCCATAGTCATATCATGTAAAAGGAAAGGTTTGGGACGTCTCTCAGCTTAATCATCACTGTCTCATATGCACGATCATCAGGGAGACAGCAATTTCATAAAATCACTTCATATAAATCAATTCAAGTAAAACGTTTCATGAAATTCAATTCATATAAATCATTTCATATGATTCAAATCATGTAAATCATTTCATGTATTTCAATTCATATAAATCTTTTCTTGTAATTCATTTCTTGTGAATCATTTCTTATAAATCAATTCATATAAATCATTTCATGTAATGCAATTCATGTAAATCATTTTATATAATGCAATTTATATAAATTAGTGCATGTAATGCAATTCATGTAAATCATTTCATGTAGTGTAATAATAATAATAATAATAATAATAATAATAATAATAATAATAATAATAATAATAATAATAATAATAATAATAATATATTTCCTGCAATTAAAATCAAATTTAGACTTGTATGAGAGTAAAATAAAATTCTATTTTCTTGTTGGGAAGAATTGAGTGTGAATCAATTTTGATTTAATTTTGAAATTTATGATGAAATTAAAACATTTCCTATGCAACTCTTATATACGTTCCTTACCTCTATTTTTATGTAAGGTAAGAATCCGATCGTACCACGTACGTTTTCTTATCTCACAAACTTAACACTGCACATTAATTTCAAATTTTATTTAAAATCCCATATTTTAATTCCAATATATATATATATATATATATATATATATATATATATATATTCTAGTAATTCTAGTTATCTATTTATCACTTCCCATGCTAAATGAAATTTAGTTTATTTTATTTTATATTAATTATCAAAATTGTAATTATAGGTAACTATAGTCAAATTTCATTCTTTTCTTTAATTTCCATGTCATCAATAATTTTAATTTTTATTAAAATCCAATATATAACCTAAATGAATATTCCTTAATTCCCATTTTCTAATTTAATAAATATTCTATTAATAAATGACCATAATTTAATTTGTATTCCTTTCTAATTTAATTCCATACCATTATTTTTATAAATAATGTCTACAATTAAATTATATTCTTTTCTTCTATTTCATTCCACCCATATTATGTAATTCTTGTTATAGCCAATTTAACATTCTTAAACTTCACTTATTATTTTCTAAATTATACTTAAGATTTTGTATTTTAGCTATAATGAATCTTCTACAATTAGTTTATTAGATTTCTTTCATAAGCTACAATATATTTACTCTTAAATTATAAATCTTCCCTAAGTCTATTTTCACTAATACTCTTAATAACCTTCATAAATATTCTTTCAATCTTTGATTATGACCATTCATCTTCTAATAATTACCCTACATTATGCTTTGCCCAAATTCTTCAATTAACTAAATCTCATTCTTTTTCTAGATTTAAATTTTATAAATTTTCTTTATTAATTTAGTATTTCTATTCTACACTATTAATTCATTATAATTTACCTCAATATTTTTCTATTTTGCCATGGCCAAATTCTTCATGTAATTTTTTTATTCTCATTTTTCTTTATTTGTTTTCTTCCCAATTAACTTAGAAAATATTTTCCACTTAATTAATTTATTCATCCTACATGTGTTATTCTTTAACTATAATCATATAAAATTTACATGAAAAACTTATACATTAGGCCTTGGTCACATTTCATATTTATCTATATTTTATCATTTTCCCAATTTTAACTTTACAATAAATCTTAATTTATCATTATATAATTTTATATTTACCATTTATCAATTTACATTAACATTTCTTTTCTTTTCTTTTCTGTTTTCCTTTCTTTTCTGTTTTCTTTTATGGCCGGCAGTAGCTTCACATTTTTTCCTCTAATGGCCGGCAGCTTCAAGTGCTAATCTCATGATTTTTCCTCCTTCAATTAATCCAAAATTTTGGAACCTCTTTTACCCATTTAGGATTATTATCAAATACCCTTAAGGCAGCAAATTTCACCACCATCGTGCAGCCAATATCCTTGGCTGGCTAGTTCTTCATCACGCCAACAGCCAATATTTGAAATCTACCATCATACCAATCTTCATGTTTTGAAAACAAATCATCATCATGACCAAGTTAAATTCACTTTTTACTCCTAATTCCTACCCAACATGCATCAAAATTACTAAAATTTCTTCACCTTTCTCTTTTAACAAAATCTGGTTTCATCTTCTACACTACAGCCAAACACCTCATGGTTCTCTGCAATCCATTTTGATTCAATCTAAGGCTGTAAATAAATTTTACTCATTTCATACTATCACACATACTAATTAAAATTGAATGAAAGTATTTCTTTTCTCACCTCTCCCATGAAACCGAATAGGACAGCAGCCCAAAATCACCTCTGGTTCCTTCAATTCAACTCCTAAAATTCTTGATTGGAGGTGTTCTTGAGGCGTGGGGTAAGAACTCTTGGAGGAAAAGAGCAGAATCGTGCATTCAAAATAGCAGGGGAGTCAGTTTCCAGCAGCAATTAGCAGAGTGAAAGTCGGTGATGGGGCGGAGTTTCAGCCTTATTTTATCTTCTTTTAGTTATAATCCAGCCAATTACATCTTGCCACATGGTCACATAAGAAAATTTCCCTTAAAATTATCTTAAAATTCCCCTTAATAGTATTTTATTATTTGCAAATCGGATTTTAAATTTTTTTTATTTAATTTTAATTATTTTGGGTCAATATAAGTCAAAGGCTGACCAATTTGATCAACTACTTATGAAAAGACTAAAATACCTCTACACAATTCCATTATTTCCATTTATATCCTATCCTTTAATTTAATAATTTAAATTCAAATTTAATATTTTACTTTTATTATTTTTTATATATTTGGATCAAACATGGTCAATTATTGGCTTCCCAAATGGTTTGACCAGGTGTGAGTAGTGAAATTGCCAAACTACCCCTATACATATACTTTTAGTTTCGTTCACTTTATTTTTGACAGTTTCACGTAATTCAATTCACGGACTAGATCCATGTGAAACTTCTTTACACGAGGATTATCATATGACGGTCTGTAAGTTCAAAGTCAATTTAGTTTGACCGTTATTCAGGAAAATTCTTCTAAGGTATGGACACAATAGTCATTTTTGAATTTGTTCCTCGCTTTTCAAAATACATTCGATCGAGGTGATTTTGAGATGCAAATTCTTGCTATATTTATATTTCACCTCAAATAGCATTATTCTAGGGTCTCACTTCGATCTAGACAGAGAAAGTCCTAGTGGAGCCCTCATTGATTACCTCTCTGAACCTTATCGAACCGACCCTTTTATTTAAATATTTTTTTAAAAAATCAATATTTTCTTTTAAGTTTCTACACTATGTAGCTTATATCGAATATGAGAAAATTGGGGTTCTTACAAAACCATTTTAGTTAAATAGCATATACCCTCTATAACCTTAAATGATAAAACAATTAGGGATTTGGCTATAAAATGATTACGACGATAATTTTAAAACCCTTCCTTGGTCATAATTGGAAAAGATCCTTAAATGGAATAGGGTTCTTTGTGTTTATGATTATGGAAGAATATTAATGAGGTTTGAATTCTTGAATCTTCCATGTGATTAAATTTATTCTTATGAGTATGGATTAATACTTGGCGATAGTATACTTATGTTTATATTGACATTGATTTATTTATTTATTTATTTGTGAAATAACTTCTAATGTACCAATCTTTTATTTGTTGGTAGGAGCAATTTTTTATGTCCTCAAAAATTTTAAGCTATATTTTTAAGGGGGAGCAATTTTTGTTTATCATTCTTTTTGCTATGACAAAAAGGGAGAGAGATAATGTGGTTTGTAAATTGGTTTTTGAAAATCATGCTCATATTAAAGGTGAATTTTATTTTTAAGTCATGCTTATATTAAGGTAGAGCTTTTTTAAAGTATTTTCAAAACAAATTTACCTTAAGTTTTGTCATATCAAAAAGGGAGAGATTGTTAGCTTTAGATTGATATATATATATATTGAAATGACAAACACTTAAGCAAGATTAAATGAATAATTAATATTGTAAATTTGCTTTATCAATTATGATTTTCTCAAACCATATTAAGTGCTTTTATCAACTACAAGACCATGATTTAAATTGATAATATTTTTATTGGGTCATAATGTTTTTAGAAAATAATCTTGAATGTTGTATTAAGTAATTTTCTCAAAGAATTTATTGAATATATTTTTAGAAAATCAATTGATAAATATTTGGGCTATGTTTTCAAGGAATATTCAAATTAGATAGAAAAATGAATTTGGTATAATTTTAAAATCAATTTATATGTCTCCTCTATTATTGGCATAAGACTTTTGTCAACTCTGAGCAATCTTTAGTCATTCACATATAGTTCTAACATTCTCAGAAGCTTTCTCAACTAATTCGGGAGCAAAAACCTTTCTGTCACCAACCTCTTTCCAACCAATTGGAGATTTGCATCTCCGTCCATACAATGCTTCATATGGTGCATGCAGATACTAGCATTGTAACTGTTGTTATAGGCAAACTCAGCTAATGGTAGACGGTCGTCTCAAAAGCTTTAAAGTCAAGCACAAAAGCTCTCAACATGTCCTCAAGAGTCTGAATTGTTCTCTTAGACTAATCGTCGATTAGTCCCTTATATTGAGTCAGTAACCTCAATTCTAACCCATATAAGAATTTTGAAATAGTTATTAGAAAATTTTCTCTAATTTAGTCTAATATATATCATGGTAGGATATTTGATGACATGATAAAAAGTGATCATCCAAACATCAGCTATGCTCAATTAGAGAAAGCATCTCATGATCATTTTCCAAAATGGTTTAAACAATTTGCAAGTATTGTAAGAATAAAGCAATCATTACCATATAAATCGGATATTCATGGTAATGATTACTTTCAAGGTTTCAACTATGTAAACGTGCTAACCAAACTGATCCACATACGTATTATAAAGATATCTCATGGTCCTAGGCGTATGATAATGACTTATTATTGTTATTTTATAAATGGTTTCAAGTTTTATACATTAGATTACGGTAGATCTCGGAAAACAATGAACAACGGTTTATATGTGAAAGAAAGCTATTACAATGATTTTAAACGTGACTTCTATGGCAAATTGATAAATATAATCGAGTTAGAATATTTTGGAATTGGAATTAACGTTGTGCTATTCAAGTGTCAGTAGTTTGATACAATAAAAGGTCTTGGCATTGATCCCAATCATGGCCTTGTTGATATTAAGTAGAAGTCTACATTTGCTACCAATGAACCTCTTATATTAGCTGCACAAAACTGGCAAGTGTACTTTAGTCCTTATCCATCTAGAAAAAGAGATTATTATGATTGTTAGGCCTTGTTCAAAATAAAGGCAAGGACTAGATTTGAACTTCACACCTGTGATGGTCGACAGATAATTGATTTGAATGATTGGGTTTACCCAAATATAGATGTTTTGAACCCTAGAATAGTTGCATATTCAGAGGAACTAGACAACCTTGCTTTTCTTGTTGATGGTGATTATAAAGTCAATAATATTGAAGAAGAATAACAAAAAGAAGAAGAAGTTGTTGCTGATGATAATCATGATCATGATAAGGAAAAATGAAATAGGAGCACTTATGCAAAACATGTTTTAGAAACTTCCTGCAATTGAAGAGAAGAAAAGCAATGCATCATTTCTAGTCTGATAATATTTCTAATTGCAAGGGGTATAACTTTACCAAGTGGTTGCAATCCAATTATGGGATGAGTAAGTTGAGAATGAACGGGAGATGCAACTGTGGGTGGAGAAGTCTAGAAAAGGAAAACAAAATAGTTTCTGGTTCATGAGCATAGGATGGTAAGTCAAAATAATAAACTTATACAATTTTTTATATTCCTTTTATGGTTTTAACTATTTTTTAATTTAATGTAGACGCAAGGTAAGGGTCGAGCACCAACATATAAGGAATTTTTTTTATCAAACTCATAGGCGTTTTAGGTGGGATGGTGATTATGTGGACAACAAGTCCAAATCTATTAGTGTACATAATGCATTCTAATTGCTTCTTATACAGTTTATCATTTTTAAAGTTTATAATTTAATATTCTTTTTGTGATTACATTGTAGGAAAAGTATGTTGTGTTGTTGACTGAGAAATATGGTGAAGATGCGAGTGCCCATCCCCAATTTGATCCAACCGCATGGTGTGAAGTCATTGGAGGTACGGATACGACACATACACATATTTACGGATTTGGGACTAGGCTACAACGCCTTGATTTGCAATAGGGTGCACCATTTAGATACAATTCTATCCCCACTCAATCTTCTTGCACATCCTATTCTGTTTACGATCCTTTTTCCTTATCCTAGTCCCTCGGTAAGTGGTTCTCATGAATCTAATTCAGAAGTGCAACATTTGAGAGGACATTAAAGACATGATGCTCGGGATAACTGAATTGAAAACTACATTAACTAATTTTATGACTCAAATGATGAGCTACACATCGACTAATGCTACTAATAGAGGGGAGCTCAAAGCTGGAATGTCTGGATCGAGATGCCATATTGATCAGTGAGATCTCTTTTTTTTTTTTAATTTTGTCTTGTATGAATTATGGATGTTCATGATGATGATGTTATGACAATAACGATGATGGTCGTATCTTTTGTTTTGATTGATATATGGATGTTAAATGGATAATTGCTGATGTTAATTTCTAGTTGGATGTGATATCGTTGTTTTTTTTTGCATATTTTACTCGTATATTTGATTATTTTAGGTACCCAAAATCAAGTCGGAAATATGTTTTCAGAGTAAAATAAAAATAAATATAAAATTAAAAAAAATTCACTTTTAGCATCAAAATTCTGAAGCTGAAATCAATTAGAACGAAATTTTAAAAAAAAAATCACTTTTAGTATTAGAATTCCAAAGAGAAAAGCCTTGCAACGGAATATTTTAAAAAATAAAAAAAAATCCACTTTTAGCATTGGAATTCAAAAGCCAAATGTCTTTAGTGATGAAATTTTTTTAATAAAAAAATAAAAAATTCATTTTTAGCATCGGAATTCTGAAACTAAAAATCTTTAGTAACAAAATGTTTTTTTAATAAAAAATTCACTGTGTTGAAATTTCAAAGTTCAAAGCCTTTAGTGACGATAAAATTTTAAGACATTTTTTTTTCATTTTCTTAGTTTTTTATAAAAAAAAAGAAAATAAAATCATGTAGCATCGAAATTCTATCATTAATACTTTCAACTACATAACAGAATTAACAGCAAAATTCATTGTTTTGCGATAAAATCTTTTAGTGACTTCAAATTTTCCGATGGATATGGCAACGAAAATTCAGTGGCTAAATCCATTGTTAATACTCATTAGTTACTGAACATGAAAATTAATGACAAAAATTCTAACACTAATTCTGTCGTTATCAACTTAATTTCTTGTAATGCAACTCTTAATGTATTTTCAATGTGTCTTAAAATTCGTTTATTTAGACTTAATAGCCAAATATACTTTCAACATTTGCATAAAATAAAATTAAACCCTGAACGTTTTATCTTATGAAAATCAATCCATAAACTTTTATTTTACTGTAAATAAACCTTCAACCATTCAAAATAATATAATTAAATCCAAATCAATTAAATAATAGTAACTTCTATTAACATTACACACGTAACATGTCATGTGGCAACCAACTTATCCACGTCAATTGTCACGTAAGATGTTTTAACAGCAGTTGATATCATTTAACAGATCTAAACTTAATTGCAAGATTTTAAAAAATTGAAATTTATTTCAATAAAATAAAAATTTATAATCTAATTTTCACTTAATAAAACATTAAAGATTTAATTCTATTTTATGCAAAAATTTAAAAGAATATTTGTCTATTAAGCTGCTTATTTACTTTTCATACATCCTCTTAAATGTTCCATCTCCATACATGCATTTAATAAAATAAAAATTTATAAACTAATTTTCACTTAATAAAACATTAAAAATTTAATTCTATTTTATGCAAAAATTTAAAAGAATATTTGTCTATTAAGCTGCTTATTTACTTTTCATACATCCTCTTAAATGTTCCATCTCCATACATGCATTTAATTATTTCAATATATTTGACGAGAATTCTTTTGTTCATTAAATATCACCATAACACTTTTCTAGGTACTTCATCGTATGTTTTCTTTAAATTATCACTTTAATAAGAAATGGCCTAACCAATCACAACCCTGTTGACCTCTCGACATCCATCGAAACACACCTTGTGGATGATGGAACAATCAAACATCACACAATCTAATACCTGACATACAAATTGGAAAAGAAAAAAGCACCAAATCTATTACTCCAACTACAAATACAATTGTAACCAATAATTCAACCACTAACATAGCAAAGCTTTTTCAAAACTTGAGCAACAAAGTCTTACAGTACATTCACATTGTCCATATGAAGTTTGATTTTCATATCATCACGTTACCAAAGCTCCTGTAAAAACCTCCATAAAACCATTAACTTCACGTTCTTAACAGCTTCTCATAGTTGCGTTTTCATCTCCCCTTTCGCGTCCTGACCAATTGTTGTGGATGTGCCTTGTGCTGCAGCCATCGCCATGACCTCCCCAGGGGGTGGGTGATCAAATTTGCAGGTTGCACCATACTTGCATGTTCCAGTCTTCATGTAGTATGGACAATGAATAGATCCCTGGCACAGTATCCGCACAATTATCTTAGTATCAAAAAAGGAACAAAAAAAAAAACCATCTAAAACTACAACTTTTATGCTTAAAGAAGGCATCCTAGACAAATGCTGATCCAACACACACAAACAAACAAACAAACAAAATAACAGAAAAGGCACAAAATCATATTCAAAAACTAAAGGCATCGGGACAAAAAGAAGAAAATAAAAACCTCTCTTCTAGGTAATCCTGCAAGAGTGAACTTAACAGCCTGCTGAGAAGTTTCATTGGTTGATGCTGATCGATCAATGGGGTGATGGAACTTACATCTATCCCCAAACTTACATTCCCCAGTCTTCATGTAATACTGCAATGTAATAATAAAACGGGAAAAAAAATCATCAATTTCTTATCAATTCCTAAGTTGCAGGTGTAATTACAAAGTAAGCCAAAAGTTTGTTCAAGGATGCTTTATAGCATGAAAGAAATATGCAGCTCTACTCAAAATCACCTGTATGAAAACTATCATGTTGGTAATAAAAATATTGATAACAATGAATGCCAAAATATTAACTAAATAAAAACATATATTACAGCTAGAAAATGGCAAGGATTGGTGCATACATCACATTCACTCTGTCCAGGTCTCTGAGGATACACAGTAGGAGCCACTCCCAGCTTCAATAGGTAAACAAACAACGTGCATCAGCATTTAAGCAAACAATAACAATTCAAAAACATCAAGAAGAAAACCTCCCCAGCACAAAAGTTTTTGAGTTTTATTGGACAGAAGACATTTTGAAAAACCTAGGAGGAAAGATTGAAGTAACAGATTACACCAAATTTGGCATAAGGGTATCGAGATCAAGAAGCAGCCCAAGGCAATCTGTTCTTTGAGGAACTTGAAACCACAGAGGAATGAATGGAACTTGAGAGAAACTGCAACGCTATAAACTTGAGCATAAGAAATGCAGCATACAAGTGAATGACTTAACAACTAACAAGTAATAGCCCTTGTATGAGATAATGAGACTTAGTCCCAATTGGTATTTTGGTGAGATTGCAACAATCAGATGGAATGGCAGTAAGATTGAATTAGCAGTGGCCCCATTACTTGCAAAAAAACAGCAATGTAAGGAGAAGATAAATTGACCCTCAAGAACATATTACCAAAAATATTTAATAATAAATGATTTACTAGTTTATTTTTCTTTTGTAATTTGACATCTTTGAAAAAATTAATTCAATTAAAATTAATGTCTTTGTTATTTAACAATAATTAACCTGAGCATATTACCCAATGGTAAATGCAAGTATCCTCTGCTCAAAGAGCTAGCTACAAATCACCTCTCCCACAAATAATAATAATAACTGTACTCTATTTCATATTGAATACCTATACTTAATTTGGTACGAAGATTAAAAAAAAAACCTTACTTTTTTCTTAGCCATCCATCCAACCCTCCCATTAACTAAATGGGAATTGAGTGGACACGCTAATATAAAAACAACCCAAAAAATGGGTTGTCCAAGGGCATTGGGTACAAATTCTTCAAACCGAATTAGCAATTAATTTTATAACAGAAATAAAAGATTTGCATCAAATTTTTTATTTTTCTGTTTCCTAGTGCCTTTTCCCTTTTTCTCTTTCTCTTCTTTTCTTCTTCCCTACCGGTTATACAACCCAGCACCACGGGGCAGGACCAAAACAACTAGAACTAGAATATCAACACAAGGTCCAAAACTAGTTCTGAGAGGTGCGACCAGATCCTAATTAGACTAATGCCAATCTAGCTAGTCATGCCTGAATCCAGTACTGGTGAGTCAAATTAGGCAATCAAGCTAGTCATGGCTGAATCTAGTACTGGTGAATCAATTCGCAATCAAGGAAGGCCAAAATCTAGACTCAACAAGCTAGACGCAGCCTGTACATTTGGAAGGAGGGAAAAGGGGAAGCAAAAAGAAAGTAGAAAAAAAAAAGGAAAATGCAAAAAGGTAATTCTTTTTCTTGTTTTGAAAATGAAAACAAGTTTTCGAGAGAAAAGTGAACAAATTTGATAACTACCGATTTTGAATAGTATAATATAATTTTATAAAAATGATGAATATAATTTTATAAAGGCTCTGATGATGATGATGATGATGAATATAATTTTATAAAAAAAATGAAGTTTGATGGGCATGTTGGGCCTGTCCACACAAATGGGCAATGAGGGGTTGGACATACATATACAATTAAATGGTTCATAAATGAGTATCTGCAACCCTATCCATTTAAAACTCGCCCATATGCACTCAAGCCACCATTTGCTACCCTCGAATATATATATAGAGATAGAAAGAGAGAGAGAGAGAGAGAGAGAGACTTATAGAGATGGAACAGTGGAAGGGAGAGAGGTGTAGGCCTATCCAATGAAATTCACCTCATGAAAAAAAAAAGTTACATGCAGAAACCCAAAAAAAAAAAATTCCCATTACCGTTGGCAATGTTGGTTGAGCAAGTAGTGTTGTCTGACATAATCTGGGGTCAATAGTTTGATATATAGAAGCACCTGGTGTAACAACTCCGATGTTTAAATTACTTGCAGATCCTACAAGGGAATGGCCCATGACTGCAGCAGGAGGATTGAATGCTGCACAAAAGCTCAAAAATTAAGTGCAACGCACAAGTATGGAATAAAACATTTGGAATTAGGTACAGTTTATCATTTCTTTTATATCACAAACACTGAATTTAACTTACCATTCCTGTCAGGATGATTGTAACGGCAACTAGAACCATACTTGCAACTAAAATTGAAAAGGTAAGTTAGAAACTTTTGGAAGTTTGGATAATACTCCATAATTCTTCAATAATAAAACAATTTGCTGAAAGACTAATATTTATACCTGCCGGTTTTCAGGTAAAATGGACAATCTACTTCATCCTGTCAAAAGTAAACAAACATTATCTATTAAGCCAGACACACAATATTATCAAACTTATAATTGAAAATAAAAGAAAATTTTAGAACAAATATTCTAGAAACAACAACCCTCAGAATATTCTAGAGATCTATATTAACTCAAATATTAAGTCTCAAATACTCATTCCAATATCTAAAATGTTAATAATCAAAATCTAATATCTTTAGCTCAAATCCCAATATACAAACAGCAAGACAAGCTATTCTTGTATAAAGCTGTGTTATCAACATTGGACCAGACAAGCCATATTATCCGTGAACTGTCAAGTTTATCAGTTTGACAATATACATAGAACCAAATAAAGAAGTAAAAACTGACGAAATCATAACCCATTGAACCAGAATTAAGCTATCAAATTGATTTTTACATTTCGAGCTTCAACAAATTAAGGTATTTCTAGCCCAAATCTTTATTTTCAGTAATCATAATTCATAAATAAGAGCTCAATCTGGCACCAGCCAGAAACTTCTGTTTACCTAGCTGGTTAATGGAAAAAGTAAATAATGATGCAACTTTGAAGCTAGATCTGTGGTGGTCCAATCATTCAAAAGAACAGTGCCACCTTCAAACTGTTTGTCTGCCTCCGGTCTAGCAAAGGTATCCTTCCCACTTCTGAAACAAACTTAGGGAATGGTCAGGTCCTTAGACAAGCTGTTTAAGGTCGTTGCCTTAGAGAAGCCCAAGTTCATCCAGAGTCATAAGTTGAAGCACTTGGTTTTGATGAGCAGTTATGGATGGTCCCCTTAATTCTACACAACTATCATTTTATAGAATCATTTGGGACTGGTAGACATTACAACACTGGCAAAGAATTTCAGCAGGATAGAATGCATGATAGGGGTGATAGGAATTTCCTTACGCATCAAAGGGGCCATGGGCATTTTCGTAGGCAGCATGAGGATTATCACGAGTACTTTGATGCCCGTCAGTTAGTTGACTTGCGATCTTTTTATGGAATGATGAAGTCTATAGAATTCTTAGAAGAGTAGAGAACTATTTTGAGTGTTGTAACTTGTGTGAAACAAAAAGAAATTGTAGTTTTCTAAAATAAAATTGTTATTATTAAGTGCAGCCAAGAAATTCAGAATAGTGTCCAACAGGCCCTAAACTTAGGTGAGCCTCCTATAACTCAGTGAGTTGTCATGAGACAAAATTTGAAAAACAAGTATTTACCTCCCTATCATAGAAGTCAATTATATTAACAACTTTTAGATCTTAAAACAAGACACTACTGTGTCTAATTACAAGGTCAATTTTGATGGACCTATGCTTGGGGTGCAAATGACCTTTTCATATAAGTTTGGAGATTTATTCATGGCTTTAAAGAGGAGATTAGAAGGGCTGTAGAGTTGTCTACTCCAAGTTCTATAGATGAAGCTTACAAAAGTGCCTTACTTGAGAGAGTTTACTAGGACTGTTTCCCAACAAATGACTTCTTTTTAGTATAATGGTCATGATCAATCTAAGGGTTTTTGTGGCTCTTCAATTAGTGTCTTGAATGTCATGCTAAAGGTCACACAGCTTCACAATGTCCAGAACAAGCCTTGTAGACCAAGACTCCAAGGAAACTTTTTAGATAGAGAATTTCAAATAGCACATCCCATTGAATACCCTAAGTATGAGCTCAACCTTGGAAAGGATGGTAGTGCACACCAAATTACCATGATGATAGGTGATTTGGAAGTCAAAGATAGCTTAGAGGTCGTAAGGGGAATGAGATCATTGATATTGTTAGTGTGCCTACTTAGTGTACAAGTGAGTTCCCATTCAAGAGTTTTTTGATTGCAAATGACGTTGGTAATTTTGATTTGAAATTAGTTGTTGTTAGGATTGATCTGTGTTTGATCATAAATTTCATGACAAAAATTCAATCTTGCCTCATAGAAAAACAGTCCCACATGTATATTGATTTTAATCGAGATTTTTTTCCGACATTTTTTGTCTCAATGTTGGGATTACACAAAAAAATTATGGCAAATTATCATTATCATCATTAGAGCCTTTATGCTAATAAATTGGGGTAGACTACAAGAACCAATATCTGAAATCACGTTAAATCGTCCATATTCTCCTCCTCCACACATTCCTATCCAAGGCAATGTATTCATCCAACTCTAATACATCCATATCTTTCCGAATTGCTTTCTTTCAAGTATTTTTCAATCTTCCTCTAACCTTGACCCTTCTTTCATCATTCATAGCATTCACTTTCTTAACTGGAGTATCTACAAATTTACGTCGTACGTGTCCAAACCAATGTAAATAACTTTCGCACATTTTGTCTTTAATAGGTACCACTCCAACCATCTTATGAATGTTTTTATTTCTCATTCCATCGTTTCTTATATATGCACACATCGACCGCAATATTCGCTTTTCTGCTATACTCATCTTTTGTGTATGCAGAATTCTGACAAATTATATGGATTTAATTTTACTATGGACATGCATGGCAAGACTAAGACATTTGGTGTCACTGACAATATAATGGTTTGCATTACTCTTGAAAATTTACTTGCCTATCATTAAATTCAGTGCCTAATACATTTCCCCCATATTTTTTCCACCCACAACTTGGACTTAGTGCATATGTATTTGCTTTCCTTAACCACTTGAATGTTACGTTTTTCATGTGGAAAGTACAGTACCTCATTGGGATTCTTTTGAGCCAATTGTTTTGCCTACCAGTATTCCTAGACACATTTTACTGGTGGCAGGGATTCCTGGTGATAAAGTTCTTGCTTCTTGTATCGACAACTCTCAATATTATATTGTTCATTGGAAATGCCATTTATTTTATCTCTTTATGGACTTTCTAAAGCAGTACAGTATTTGCATTCTAGCTCTCTAGAATCAAGTTCTTTCAACCTGGGAAGATATGATTAGTTATATTTGAGCCTTTTATTTTATTAGGGTTTTTTAATTAGGTTTGTATTTGATATTTTCCCTTTTAATAGCTTAGAGATGAATTTAAGGGACAAGACCATTGGCAGGTAAATGATTGGAGGATTGATGGAGGTTTCTACACTACAAGTCTAGGTTTTTATCTCTAATTCTTTGTTTTATTTTGCTGCATTTTTAACTTGTTTTTGTTTTTCTTTGAGTGTTTTTTGTGTTATTTGTTGAATCTCATCTTCTTTTGGTGAGATTCATATCAAGGACAAGTAGAAGTTGGGTGCAAGAGCCGTACAAAGAAGCTGGGAGAAGCAGAGTTTGGTGGTGGATGTGAAGCCAAGAAAGCTGGCATAACCGTTGGAGCTGAGATGGCATCTTAGCAACCAATCATTCGTCATTTTTGAATAGAAATATGTAACTAGCATCTGCCAGATGACCTTTTCTTCTAGTAATTAGCAAATTCTGTTAAACTCAGCACGCATTGTTCTTATAAATTGACAGCAATGTAATGAGCCAAATTATGAAATAAAAAAGTGACTTTTCTCTTCTCATTCTTCTCTCAGTTCTCTTTCTTCCTCTATTTCTATCTTTTCTCTGTTAAATTCCATTTAGCAGATTATTCTATATTATGTAACAAGGGTTTTGGGCTTTACTTATAAACACCTATGCTATTTAGTTTCGATTAAGTTTTAGATGATGAACGTTTGAATTATTGTGATTTTCTTCCCCTATTTGTTCTTTTCTGGTTTTCTCCCTAGTTCTTTTGTTTCTCACCCAACTTCCTCTATTCCTCCCTAGTTGTTTCAGTCTTTCTTATTTTACCTCTAGATTTCAATATTTTATCTCTTCTCCCTACTTATTCTACATCAGTGACCATCCAACTATTAATTAAAATCCAAAAACAAATGCAAGCACACACCTACACACATTACCAGTCTTATTGGAAGTCCTTTGGAATTAAGAAATGGTGCAGGCTTAAGATCTACAGTTGCTTCCCCAATCCTGGTGATTTCAATCTGCTCACATTTGGCATTGTCTTGTCCGGATGATGGTATTTGGATATCTTTTGGGTGGTGGAATTTGCACGTTGCACCAAATTTACATTTTCCAGTTTTTACATAGAACTGAAAAAGTTACAAGATGAAGAATTATAAATTTAAAATCTCAAATTGGAATCAGCGATACAAGAAGAAACAAAAGGAAGGAAATAAATATCTTACAGCACATGGAGGCTCAGAGGGCCTTTCTGGTAAGACAGATACTTGTGTATTCTCAGAACCCTAAGAAAAGAAACATGACATTGTCATTAGAGTAAAAAATGAAAACAACAACTGCAAAGTAGGGAAATATCGGATGACTAGAACATACAAAAGTAGCCAATTTATCTTTTGGATGATTGAACTTGCAGTTTGAACCAAACTTGCATCTTTGAGTTTTCAGAAAATACTGCAAAATAAAATATGCAATAGAACAGAATATTTTACTAACTCAAATTCAACTTAATAAAAAAAAATTAAAAGTATAAAAAATCATATAAATCACTGCTCACAGGACAATCTGGCTCTCCTGCTCTCTCAGGGAGGAATTCACCCGTAGCAAGAAGTGGAACCTAATGAAATAGAAGCAAATAAAAATGTATCATAATAACATAAACTGATTTTCCTTTTTGGCAATACCAAGATAGAATTTCTAACATAGAGAAGCCAACACGGGTGCTAAGCTCATTGATATGTTCACATGACAGAGAAACAACTTAATAAAAGGTAGTGCAACAAATAACCATGTCTCTTTAATTGGAATAACCATGTAACACTTGTCAGAAAAGGTAGGCAAGTTTAACAAAAGTAACAATTCGACCAACCCTATCTTTAAATATACACAGTAAACAAATGATGAAGTAACAGAAGTGTAGATATTAAGAAATTTAGAAATACTATAATAGCCCATCAAACTTAGCCAAACAGCTGAGAAAAGCATATCATTAATCCTTGGGTGTGTCAGCCTCTCCCTCCAATACATTGAACCCATCTAGCAAGACAGACTGACAGCAATGGACACATTCCTATACATGCACAAACACACACTTACCAGTAGGAGATACGAGAGTTACCCCCTTTTTACCACAATTCTTTTTCCTGGGCAAAGGTCAGACAAAGTCTCAGCTTCCTTAAAAAGACTACCAAAAATTCTTGAGACAGTGCCTTAAGGAGAAGCCCATTTTCTACAAACCATCATTCTAGGTTGATCTTAGTAGCAATTACCCCAAAAGAATGACTCCTGTGCTCATGTCCTAGATGCCAAACATCTAGCAAGACAGACTGACAGCAATGGACACATTCCTATACATGTACAAACATGCACCAATCGGTAGGAGATACAAGGGTTGCCCCTTTTTATCACAATTCTTTTTACTGGGCAAAGGTCAAACAACATCACAGCTTCCTTAAAAAGACTGCCAGAAATTCTTGAGATAGTGCCTTAAGGAGAAGCCCATTTTTTGCAAACCATCATTCTAGGTTGTCCTTAGTAGCAGTTACCCCAAAAGACTGACTCCTGTGCTCATGTCCTAGACGAAATGCCAAAAAATAACTTGTTTTTTCCCATCTTCACTCTTGCAAAGTTGAAGAGAAAGAACAGTACTCATGCGTATTTGTGTCTATATTTTGGTACCAAGATTGGGTGAACTCCATTAGTCATATATGTTGATGCAATAGGAGGATGAAAATTTAGATATAATTTCAATTTTGTAAACTTTCAGTAAATAATGGAATTCTTAATTTCATTTCTATTGAAAATCATTATAATAGATGAAGTTCCCAAACAACTACTTTAAAAATACAAGTATAATTATCCAGTTTACATCTTACAAAACAAGACCGTTACATAAGAAAAGCACACATCTTGCTATAGAGGCAAATCTATTAGACCCCTATGTTATTTTAGATTTTTGCATAATCTAATCGGCAACCCAAACCAGAATCCTCTGATAACACTAAGGACCATGCCCACAAATGATGACATCAAATAAACATAAGAGTCATTAAGTGCATATTCCCACAAAACCTTTTCATTCAATAATCCAAACACCAGTTAACCAAATTAAGCTTCAGTTCACTTGTCCATATCAAAAAGAAGACACCTTCACACCATGAAAATATTCAACTCAATGGGTAAAGGAGGTGGAGTAAGTCAGATGCTTTCTTCTTAAAAGCATTACCAAAATGCTGGGAATTCCAATAAAGGACCAAGAAATCAGGTTAGTATGATAAAGACACTCTAAATAAATAACATAAAAATATTCAATCATAACAATAACAAGAATGTAAAATTCAGAAGAGAGGATGAATTTTTAAACGGCTAATATTGGAACCACTTTAGAAAAATGGATCACTTCTTTAGTACTTGGTTACTAGATATCATTGAGTACAGTGATTGAAGTTTATAAAACATGCAAGCATAATGCTACAGTGGTGCAAAATCTTTTAAACATAAGTAAAACAAAATGCATACCCACACAACCCTCGGAAATATGTTTATCCATGCATAATAGGAGCAATCATATACATTGTTGGTAATAAATAGCAGGTATACAATAGCACTTTTCTTTTTAATATTAAAAATCTATAATATAAAAAAGTCAAATTAATTTCATTCACATAGTAATGTTTATATTGTACCCAAAAAAAAGTAATTTCTATAGGCATATTCTAATATGATTCATTATCATCGGTGTAAAAGATGGCAATAAACGGTCACCTCTTTCCAATATGGGATTCCACCCTCAGGAACCCAAATAGGATGGTCAAACTTGCAGCTATCTCCAAACTTACAGGTTCTTGTGAGCATATAATGAGCACAATCCTTCTCTCCTGGCCTCTGTGGATAAATAGGTAAATTGCTTGCACTCTCCAATCTAGGTCGCTTGACTAAAGAGCTAGTAGAATACCAAGCTTCAATCTGCCCAATTGCATTATGGGCATCCAAAACATTCTGATGGTAGAGCACTATAGTACATAGTAGTTATTATATACAATAAAACAGGAAATATATACGTTACTATTATAAGTTTGACATAAAAAGTACTTTTATAAAAAGCAAGATATAATAGTTTGGAAATTATATACCAAATAACAGTGAGAAAGTAATTATGAATACTTTAAACTTTAGATTAAAAACTATTACTAAATACTAGAAATGTAGTTAGACGACATAAAAAGTTAATTAGAATTATTAGGAGATACTCAACATCTTCAACAGTGAAATTAGAATCATTCAGATCAACGTAACTTACAATACATTTTAGAAATCAAAAATATAAAATCGGGTCAGTATTTTGGACAAGCTGATGCAAGCCAATAGGCTAGGGGTTCCCAGATAGTATTAGACCACACACTATGTTACAATGAAAACTACAAATGTTAGTACAAGAAAAGGCTCAATAATGTCATCAGTGCACCCATCTTTGAAGAACCACACAAACATGTGACATTATGGTTAAGTTGTTTGGACTGATTAAAATGGCATAATTTATTAGAGAGAAGCAGAGTTTATCTAAAGTTTGAAAGTAAAGGTTAATGCCCAAGGTCACCCTTAGCATCAATATTTTGAATAAATTACAGCAACTAAGAAGGCAGTTTCATTACAAGTAAGACAGTCAACCACAATAAATAGGAGAGAATTGAAACTGAGAATCAGATATATTTATGCAATTTGAAACAAAAAGAAGCAGTCGTTAGCAGTTTGTTTACCTTGAGAGGGGCGTTTGATGGGTGGGGCGGCAGCAGCGGAGGAAGAGACGTCGACGGTGGGAGGCCAGGGCTGAAGGTGGTGAAGCAAGTGGGAATGAGGCGTGGTGTCGGAGTCCAGATAACGCTGGAGAGTGGAGGCGGAGAGGGAAAGAGAGGCAGAAGTTGGCGGGCTTGAGTACCCATATAATTGGTTGGCCATTTGGAGAGAGCTACTAACCCTAATTCACAAAATCTAACTTCGCTCACTGCTCGCAGCTCAGTGCTCAATTAGATACTAATTCTCAAAAAGTTTTTCTTTCTTCATATTTTTGTCTCTAGGTTTTTTCTTTGTTCACTCTGGCAGGCACAGCAGATAAAGCAGGGATGCCGCAGGCGAGTTGGAGGGACGAGCTCAATAAGCTCTTTTATTTGAGCAATTTTATGTAGAGCCCAGAATTTAATCTTTATACCCTTTTCGTTTTTTTCTGAAAGCAATTTCTAAAGGTATGTTTGGTATCGTTTTTATTTCTTATTTTTTGTTTTTATTTTTAATTTTTTTGAAAACAGAAATAGAAAACATGTTTGATAACATGTTTTCGTTTTCAAAAAACGAAAATGAAAACAAAAATTTTTAAAATTGTTCGAAACAAAAATTTTTTATTTTCATTGTTTTTGGAAACATATTTTCATTTATGTTACTGTTCATAAGTAAGTAAACAGAATTTATATATTAATATAATATTAATATTTTTTATAATAAAAATATAAATAAAATTAAATAAATTTTTTAATAAAATAATATTAAATTTTAATATAAAATATTAATTAATATTTCAAAATTAATATATTTACTTTAATATAAAAAAGTTGAAAACGTAAAAAACAATTAAATATAAATTACATTAAACTATAATATTATAATATTATAATATTATTTAATTTAAATTTTTATAATATTTTATTGAATATATTATATATTTTAAATAATGTCATTTATTATAATTTTGATATGTTAATAATTAATATTATTATCTAATATAATTAATTTTTATTTACTATACAATATTATTATTTAATATTATATTCTATCTTAAATTTAAAATATATCACTACTACTATTAAATAATTTAATATTATTAAATAAGTAAATACTTAACATTAAATAATATTATTTATATTCAATATAATACATTTTAATAACTATATAATTCATTATAAATTAATTAGTTTGATATTTTATTTAATAATGTAATATTATTATTACAATTAAATAAAAAATTATTATTAAATATAATTTATGATTATTACAATTAAATTAAATAATATTATTTTATTTAATATTATGTTTAATTATAATATTATTTAAATTATATTAAATTTTTATATGATTAAATGAAAATATTTAATATTAGTACTAAATAATATAAAATAATATTATTTAACATTATCTACAGATTATTATTTAATAAATATATTATTTTTTATTTAATTTTTTAAATTTTATTTTGTGAATTGAATTATTATATCTGAATCAATTTAAATATTTGTTTTCAAAACGTAACAGTATTAAACAAACATGTTTTCTATTTTCAGAAATTGAAAACAAAATAAAACAAAACAAAAACAGAATTTTCAAAAATAGAAAACATGAAACAAAAAACAGGAAACGATACCAAACGATCCATAAGTGTACCCTTCGTATTACTATTTAAACTTCATCACTAAGGTTGTATTTGGATGTGAAATTTTAAGGAAAGAATTCATTTCAATCAAGATATTTAAAAGTTTAAAATGTAAATTTCTTGTTTGGTAAAAAATTTTGAAGAATTTAAAAATTTAAGAAAGATTTCAAAAAGGAATTTAAAATGCTCAAATTTCCTTTTGAAAAGCTACGTAAAGAGGTGGTTTTTTTAAATTTTTTCCACTCTTTTCTATTTTATTAGACATGACCTACTATTAAATATAAAGTTAAAACCAAAAAAACATATTATTTTTATTTAAATTTAATATATAATTTTATTTTTTATATTATTAATAATATTTATACATTTTTACAAATCTAAAGATACCCATATTACATATTTTATTTGATATTTTTCTTTTTCTAATATATAATATTTTTATTTTTTTATAATTATTTTTTATTTAATCAAATTCCCGTATTCAAAAATTCTTTCTAAAAATTTTTTATTCAAATAAGTCAATTATAAATGCTAGAATTTTAAAATGATAAATTTTGAAATATCTTTATTTTAAAATACCTCAAAATTTTAAAATTCTCTATCCAAACGCAGTCTAAAAGTACCACATTCCCTTAATAAATTTACCCAATTCTCTCAAACAAAAAATTCTTTACTCCGTAATATTTTAATGAAATTACTAATTTAACATTTTAAATATATCTTAGTTTACAATCTCTTTTCTCGCTATTCTTTTTTGTCAAAATTTCTCTATGTTCTTCATTTACATTCCAAAAATCCCAATTCTTAATCTCCATGATTAGCAAAAATCTACAAAATCATTCACTTTCTCATTTTCGACGTGTTTGTTAACTATTTTGTCTTTTTGAAATAAAAATAACTTGTGAAAAAGTGATGAGGAATCAAAAGGTCATCTCGAGCAAATAAGTTTGTGCAAGAACAGTGACCTTGTGTAAATTTACTTGCGCAAAAATGATGGTCTCGCGCGAGTGAGTCAACGCAAGTGTAATGGTTTGGCATAAGACCATCCCAAGGCACAAATGAGAAAGACTTAAAAAAGTTTCGTAAGTATTGTTGAAATTGAAAGAGAGTCAATTAAGAGGGATAATTTTGATAAGGCATCATCAACACGCTTTTCCACTGCAAAGGAAAAGATGAAAACTTATAAAGAAATGATAATTTTTTTTCTTTCATTTTATTTAATAAATCAAAAGATTTTGATAAAAAAATTTAACAATAGATAAATCCAACCCCAAAATGTATTACCCTTTTCAACAATAAAAAACAACAATTTTGTTGTCGCATTCACAAGCAAATGAAAACTTTTTCCTAGTCAAAATATAAATCACTGAAAAAAATGGAAGAAGAAATAAGGTTCAGAGAAGAAAATTGTTGGAGAGATGAGAGGACCAAGAAAGATCTTCTTTGGTTAATAATTTAGGAATTTTATTAAGGTTAAAATGGTATTTTTGTTTGAGGATATTTTTGTCCTAAAATTAAAGGGATGTATAGAGCATTTTTTGAAGTGCATTTAGAAGCACTCTTTTTTAATTTGAAAAAGAGGGGTAGATTCAGAATTTTTGAAGATAGTTATAATACGAAAATTTAAATACTAAAAAATCTAACTATATATGATGAAGATCAAGATTAAGATATAGAATTTTAAGATAACACAAGATTATTGGGGCCGAGATCACCTTTGGGGCCAGTTTGGCATACTTGGAGTGAGCTGGAATTGTATATTGGGCTAGTTGCACACCCTGTGTAAGCCACATGCCTATATTGATATTATGAGTGTTGAACATTATATTAAACCTCACATATTTATTTTTAGATTTTTAGGTTTATGATAATTTCTTTAGGATTATTATTTTATTAAAATTTTATTCATGGGTAGAGGTGGCAAAAATTGACCCAACACAAAAAACCAACCCAATTAACCTGAAACCAAACCCGACCGATCCAATTTAACTAAAAAAGTCAACAACTTAAATCCATCCTAATCCTAATCCGAATTTATCCGAAACCAAATTTATCTGAATTCACATCGATCCAAACTCGACCTAATCCGAACCCGAATTGATCCGAACCCAAATTCATCCAAATTTAGATTAACCCAAACCCAATTTTACCTGAACTCGAATTGATCCGACTCCAAATTAACCCGAACCTAAATTGATTCGAATCCAAATTAACTCAAACTTGAAAAGATTCAACCTTAAATTTAATATTATCAATAAATATTTAAATATTAAAATTAATAATCAAATTGTTTTAATATAGTAAAAATATAATTTTTTCAATAATATGAGTGTTATTATATTATATTCACTTTTGTATTATATTCATTTGAACTAATGTATAATTATTTAATAGCTAATCTATAATAGAGTACAAAATCTATATCACTCACACTTAATGTCTCTAATTATTCTATAAAAAGTCAAGAGAAATTAAAGAGATGTATAGTACTGTATTATGATATTTAGTAGGGATTATTAAATCACTTTGATTCATAAAGTTATTAATTATTATAGATAATAAAAATAAAATGAAAAAAATGTAATTAATTTATGAATACCGGTAAATATATTATAAAGAAAACTATCATACATATTATTAAATGTTTTGATTATTTCAATCTCAGTTTTATTATAGGTCATGTAAGAAGAAAATTTTATTTTCATAAGTTTTGTAATTCTTAGAAATATGATTTCAGTTGATTTTTATACTAGACAAATCACATCAAGATGACCAATGCTTAACCTGAAAAACCTGTCTGCTCATCCTGAATCCAAATCCAACCAACCCAAATTAACTAAAAAAGTCAATGACCCAAACTCGACCTAATCCGAACCCAAATTGATCCGAATTCAAATTAATCCAAACCCGACCTTATCCGAACCTGTAGTGATCCAAACCCAAAATAGACGGATTTTTTCTTGATCCAAACCCGACCTTATCCAAATCCAAAATGATCCGAACCCAAAATTATCCAATTTTTCCTTAACCCAAAATAATCCAATCCGAAATAACCCAACCCAAACCCAATCTGACCCACCAATTTGCCACCTTTATTTATGAGGATTTTAAGATATTTTTATTCCCAAGGGCTATAGATTATTCTATTTTTCGGATTTCTTTAGATTTATTATTTTTTTAAGTTTTGGTGTTTCTTTTATTTAGTTATAAATAGGCATGTAACCCTTTGGGAGAACATAGCATATCGATTTCAGAATTTATTGAGAGACTTTTCTTTTTCGTTCTTTTGAGAACTTTTCAGAACTTATCAAGAATTCATTCTTTTGGCGTTCAACAATCTTGACTCATCACTCACCTTCTCAAGTCTTTCTTGACTATGGCATTAAAATTATACTTTTAGTTTTCTATTTCAAGCAAACTCTAAATTAAAGTTTCTTCTTCTTCTTTGTTATTATGAAATATGTTTTAAACTTTCTTTGGTTGAATTCTTGTGATATGATCCTAGGTCTCATTGTCATCTTTGAGGTTCGTATCATCTTGTTATCAAAGTAAAGTTTTTAAATCAGGTTTGTGAAATCTTCATTAACGATTTCTTGTAGTCTTCTCTCTTATTGCAATTCCTTGAAACATCTTCTTCTTTACTTGTCTTTTTGTCACCCTAGTGTCATCTAGTTATTCTTTGCTTATTATTTCCACGATTTTTCCTATCGACCTAAAATAAAAAAAATCAAACCTTAATTTTCAAATCTCTTCGAACCATTCTAATTGTAGTCTTGGGGTATCTACTAGTTTTGATTAATTAGTGTTACTTCTTGAAAAAGTTCAAAAAAAGAAAATTAAAAAAAAGGAAAAAAGAAAAAAAAAATTGATTGATTGTTCAAAGGAAAATATTGAATTCATGCAAAAAGGGGAAATAAAGTTTTACTTCTATTTAAATCTTTCCAAAAAAGAAGATAGATATTTTTAAACTTAAGTCCTACAAGAATTTGAATCTAATTAAATCTTTTCTTTATGTCTTTCGTTCTTGATTTGGTTATTCTTCCTAACACCAATCTAGTTGCATGTGTTTCTCGATTATTCATTCTTTATTGTTTTCTTGATCGTTCTTTGAGTTTCTTT
Source organism: Heritiera littoralis (assembly GCA_031772115.1). Taxonomy (NCBI): domain Eukaryota; kingdom Viridiplantae; phylum Streptophyta; class Magnoliopsida; order Malvales; family Malvaceae; genus Heritiera; species Heritiera littoralis. The sequence goes on from JAPDPK010000040.1 coordinate 3,839,214, forward strand.
TGTGTCTTTTCATTCTGATTTATTGAGATTAGCTTGTTACAAGGTTTTTTTTTTTTTAATTGAGATTGATTAGTTCAATAATGAACTACGAGAGAAAAATTGTGTGAGGGAAAAAGGCAAAAGCAGTGAGTAACATTGGTAGAGAAAAGCCAATATAATTGTGTGTAAACATGAGTGTAAGTTTCATATAGTGAGGAGTGGAGTGAAACATGTGAGGGAGTATTGTGACGTTCTTTCTAATATTCTTTCCAAAATTCAATCATGTCAATAATCAAAGATAAACAAGTAACCAAGGAGGAAAGTATAGGTATATCATTCATGTTCAAAGCCATGCTACCGAAATTTGAGATGACGAACATTATGTTTAAAGAGATTATTGACAAAATGGAGAAGCAAGAGGTTGCTATAGCTACTTTACGTCAAGAGTAGCAACATGAGACTTTTAATGTGCATGGTAATGTTTCTAGTGACAAGTTGGAGAGCAACCATAGGAAGGAAACAGATGATGATAATGAAGCTTAGAATCTTGTAACGGGCAGAATGGTGAGGGGTAGAGGAGATAGGAATGGTAAAGATAGGAACTTTAGAAGGAGAGAGGATAGGTTGGACGAAGATCTAGGTAGTATTAAGATGAAGATTCCTTCATTACAAGGTAAGAATGATCCTAATACGTACATAGAATGGGAGAAAAAGGTAGAGTTAGTATTTGATTGCCATGATTATTCTGAAATGAAAATGGTGAAGTTGGCAACCATGGAATTTACTGACTATGCCAAGATTTGGTGGGACCAACTTGGGCTAAGTAGACATAGGAATCAAGAATGTCCTATTGACACTTGGGATGAGATGAAAGCGGTGATGAGGAAAAGATTCATCCCAAGTCACTATTACCGAGATCTATACCAACAATTGCAAATCCTTACTTAAGGGTCAAGAACGTGGATGATTATTACGAAGAGATGGAGATTATCATGATTTGAGCTAATGTAGAGAAGGATAAAGAGGCAACCATGGCATGATTCTTGCAAGGGTTGAACCAAGAGACAGCTAATGTGGTAGAGATGCAGCACTATGTGGAGTTGGAGGATAGGGTTCACATGGCCATAAAGGTGGAAAGGCAACTCGAGAGGAAAGGTACCCCTATAAAGTATGGGCAGAATTGAGGTTCCTCATCCTCAGGGAAATCGAATTGGAGTAAAAGAGATGATGAGGCTTTTCTTACGCCTATGGTTGATGTACCTGAGGCAAAGGATAAGGGTAGCAACCATGATATAGGTATAACCAAGGCTACCTAAGGGAGGAATAGAGATATTAAGTGCTTTCAATGTTTGGGGAAAGGACATATTACATCTCAATGCTCGAATAAATGAATAATGCTTTTGAGAGAGAATGGTGAATATGAGATCTATTGTGAGTCTAATGAGGATTCTATGCTGCCATTAGAGGATGATGAAGATAATATGGAATTACCTATGGATGGAAAGTTATTTGTAGCACGCCAAGCTTTAAGTGTACAAGTGAAAGATGAGGATCAATTGAGATTAAAAAAGTGTGAGGAAAAAAGAGTGAGGAAAAAAGAGTGAGTGAGACCAAGGCTAAGCAAAAAAAGAAAATAACAAAGATTAAGTTGAAAAAAAAAAGATACAACCGAAAATGTTTAAAGGAAAGAGAGAAAATCTATAAGTGTTTATGCAAAAGAAAGGGATTTCAACGCTGCGTTTCTAGCAAAACAGCCTACATTTATGCTTTTGTATAAAAATTCCTAATTAATAGTACGAGCTTAACCCTTTTCTACCTAGTATTGTTTTATCTCTTTTACAGATTTTAAGAAAGTTATTTTTGGACTTGGTGATTGGGTTTGGAATCATATATGTGAGGAAAGGCTCCCTGCACAAAGGCATTCTAAGTTGCATCCACGAAAAGATGGACTATTCCAAGTGGTTGCAAGGATTAATAATAACGTATACAAGTTAGATTGTTCTTCTTTTCATGTAGATGCTTATTGGAGGACAAATCTTTTTAAGGAGAAGGAGAATGATGAGCATCAAGACTAAGATCAAGACTAAGAAGTTCAAGATAGCATGAGATTATTGGGTCGAGATCACCTTTTGGGCTAATTAGCATACTTAAAGTGGGTTGGAATTGTATCTTAAGTAGATGCACATCTTGTGCAAGTCGTATGCTTATACTTATATTATGTGGGTTGAATATTGTATTAAACCCCACATCTTTATTATTAAAATTTTAGGCTTATGATGATTCCTTTAAGCTTATTATTTTATTAGGATTTTATTCTTGGTGGTTTTAAGATATACTTATTCCTGGGGATTATAGCTTATTCTTATTTTTGGGATTCCTTTAGGTTTATTATTTTATTAAGTTTTGGGTTTCTTTTATTTAGCTATAAATAGGCTCATAACCCCTGGGGAGAACACAACATATAGATTTTAGATTTTATTGAAAGACTTTTCTCTTAGTCAATCTTGTGGCCATGTTTACTTCGTTGACTTTTTTCACAACTTGAACATGTGATCCTTTTCTGTCTTTTCCATCATTTCCATTTCCATCATTCTTGCTTTTCCTCTTTTTAGCTTCTTTCTCCTTTTTCCTTATAAGGTAAGTTTAAGGAACACCATTTTCCCTCCAAGCTTTGAATTTCCATTCTACTTACCTCTTTGCACCTAAAACTATCTTCTTAATTAGTCTTTGAGCAAAAATTTCGATCTACTGTCCTTCGGCCAAACCCCTCCATGGCCTTCTTCAAAATTTTCTTCTTATTTCCTCTAACTTAGTTGCTTTTGCTCTATTGTTGGTCAAGGTTTGACATTACATCAAGACAAGCTATTTGCCACGTTTTCTTGAGGTAACACAACTAATTCTTTCACTTTCTCAAATCTTCAAATATTTTATGCCATGCCATTGTGATTTTGCTTGATATTTTTGTTGATTCTTAAGTATGTCTATGCATCTTCTTTGTCACATTGTATGTTCATGTTGTATCCTTGCTTATCTTTGCATATTATAATCGGCCATGAAGTGTACTTGCATGTTGTTGTCAAATTTCAATCATTCTTGCTTATCTTTGCCAATTTTATACATTCACTTCTCGTGGCCATGCCTAAAACATACTTATTGTTGTCAAATTTTGATCACACATGGTCAAATCTTGTCTGTGCTTTGTTTCTTGTTGTCGATTCTGAAGCATGCCTTTGTCACTTCTTTCTTTGATATTTCAATCCCTCATACTTGTCGAATTAAACTTCATTGCATGCCTTGTAGATTAGTTGATTTTCGTATCTAAAACTTCGTGTTGCATACTTTATGACATAGTTGAAGTAGGTTGTTTGACCTTTAGTGTATATCCATAATACTCGACCAAACATTAAGTGTAGATTCAACTTTCCTTGCTGCCATTCTTTGCATTAATATAATCTTTGTGATGTTGTTGCATGCTTATTGTACGCTCATTGCTACTCGCTTTTTTTTTTGCTTCATTATCTTAGCCTCACATAATGTCATCCAGAAGTAGTAGTAGTGCAAGCAGTAATAGTATGAAGACCGACAATTTTCGATTTTCGAACTTGTAAATAAATATATAAATGAAGTAAATTAAGTGTTGAGATGTAATTTTAAAATTCTAATAGTTATGAAGAGATGACATCAAGATTCTAAGTTTAGCATGCATGATGAGAAATACTAGAGAATTAATTAAGATTAATGTATATATATAAAAGATATATATATATATATATATATATATATATGTTAATTAAACAAAGAAAATATATATAATTGTATATTAATCCAACAAAAAAATTAATGTAAAAAGAATACAAATAAGTATAAAAGGAAATATTATAAAAATATACTAACAAAATAAAAGATATATTTGTGGAAAAAAATTAATGTGATATACATATACACGCACATATATATATTGATAAAGTCAAATCAGAAAAATATATATATTGAGCATATAGTAATAATATACATATATGTAGATTAATATATATATATATATATATGAGAATAGAAATATAGACATACATATATATTTAAGATATAAGAAAATAGTAGCAAAAAAGTATTTAATAAAGTATTTAAAAAACAAGTAATTTTTTATTGGCTTCCTAAGGAAGCCAATTGGGTGGCAACTACTCCTACTAATGTGGGAGCTGGTTTCATCCAAAAAAAAAAGGAATGAATATAAAAAAATAAGATGAACGAGTATAAAAGAAAAAGAAGAATGAGTAGAGAAAGAGGGATACAAGAGGAAGGAGTATAAAAAAAGAAGAAGAGAGGTTGTAACGGCATCATGAGAGAGAGAGGGGTGCTAAAGGTAGTGGCTATGGCTGGAGATTTGGTTGAAAGGAGGGCTCTCTCTCGGGAAAAATAGAGGAATAAGGAAAGAAAAATAGAAATAGCCAACATGAGCTACATTTAGGCAGTCGATATAAACTTAGGAAATTGAATGAGAGGCATTCGAGCAAGCAGTATGAGGGACTGAATAGTAGCGATGTAGAGCTATAATGGTGGCTGTTGTGAGGCGTGAAATAAAGCTATAAAGGGTTGAGACGAAAGGTGATTTTGGGAACTGTTTGGGCTATGTTTTAATATGGTTGTGAAGGCTTGATTTTGTGGCGTACAAAGGTTGAAAGTGGGCTATTCAAGGCTATTTTGATGGCTAAATTGCAACTGGATGGGGCATGGTACAAAGGTGGGTATTGGCAGGTTTTTTTAAAGCTTGAATAGTGAAACTTTAGGCTATGTTAAGGGTTGTTTTGAGCTGGTACAGTGGTCTAAACCAAAGCTAATTTTGGAGCGTGAATGGAGGAGAAATCATGGAAGATGCTCTCGATGGCAATTAGGGGCTAGCTTCAAGGTTGGAATAGGGGTACTCTAGAGGCTAAAATCAGCTTTGAGTAGTAGCATTTAAAGGCAGTAAAGAAATAAGAAACAAGGCGTTAAAGGTTGTTGTTCGAAAGCTGATTCGGGATAATGAAGGGCAGTAGTTTGTAGCTCTTTTTCAACCGAAAACATGGCACTTTTTGGTCCAAGACAGAGGCATAAGGTGTTAATTTTGCGGTTGTTAATAGGGACCTTTGGCAAGACTATTAAGCATCGAGGTAAGTGATTAAACATATTAAGGACATGTTATTGAGGAGTTAATGAATTTATTTATGGTGAATTGGGGCGGTGTAGAAGTTGAGCTTTGATTTCGAGGCTCGAGGAAAAAGTTGCTAAGCATCGAGGTAAGTTGATTAAGTAAAGCTTGCTAGAATCATCTCATAAAAGATGATTAAGTTTCTTTTTATATAAAAGATTAATTTATTTTTGGGTTAAGCTATGCAAATGCTATTGATTGGGCAATTGAGTTAAGTAAAGGTAAGATTGAAGATTAAATTGATTTATGATTTTTTGGATTATTCTTGGGCTGGATTGAAATCTAGTTCCTTACCTTGTGCATTGTGACCAGCCAAGCTTGTATGTTAGGTGAAGTGAATTGTGCATGTATCAAGAGAATTATAAGAACCTTGTGGTTATGTATGTGAAAGCTAAGTGTACATGTGCATGACTTACATTAATTACACTAGGTAACCATGCAAAGTGTGTAGCAGCATATCATTGATGCATACACGATTCATGCATAGCATATTTTGATGAAAGCTACTTTTATGCGTAAGTTTTATAATGACTTACATTATATTTTAGCTTGATAGATTCTGGTTTTGAGTTGACCTTTGAAATATTGAAAATCATGCGTACTTGAATACTCAAAACTATTTTAATTAGTGTTTTTACATTCGTGGGAGCCACCTCTAGAGTCTTAAGGAAGTTACATGTTGCACGAGTTCCTCTGAAATCGTAGAAGTTACCTCTAAGATCCTAAAGGAGCTAAGTGCTACACGAGAGATTTGTTTTCAAACGTTTTTGAGTGCGAGCATACACTTTGAGCTTCAGGTCACTTCGAGCTTATCGAGCTTCGCATTAGATTCTATTATTCATCTATTAAGCTTTGTGCTACAAACCAGTGCAGTGTAGTATACCTATTGAGCCTAGTACTTTAGGTAAATTATACTTGTTTGGAAAACTAGCAGACAAGTTCCAGCTCTCAACTGCGTAGCGAGACTGGAATAAATCTATGGCCATAGTGTTTTGTCGCTTGTGACACTTATTTATCGGTGAATGTTTAATCGATTGGGGTTATGCCTAATCTCTCTAATAATCGTTTTCAATAAATTAGGGCTTATACCTAAAGTGATAAATGTTGGTTTTGAAATCATTTTCAATGGATTAGGGTTTACGCCTTAAGTGATAAGTGATTAGTTTTGAAATCATTTTCAGTGAATTGGGACTTAAGCCTAAAGTGATAAGTGATTGGTTTTAAAATCATTTTGATTTGAGGCTTTTGCCTAAAAATGATAATCGATCAGCTTTGAAACCCGTTCTCAGTCCTTTAAGGCATTTCTCATAACTAAATTGATTTTCGATTTTCGTAAGTTCATTTATTTTAAAATGAAGTTCATAAGGATTGTGTTTTGAAGCAAATGCATAGTTGTTGTGTTTTGAACCAAGTGCATAGGGTTCGTGATTTGAACCAATGTGCTTCAAACTACATGCATTGTGATTGTGCTTTGAACTAAGTGCATTGTGATTGTGTTTCGAACTAAGTGCATAATGATTGTGTTTTAAATGAGGTGCATAGTGATTTAGCTTGAATTAAACTGCATAATGTAGCTATTCTAAATGAGGTGTATACTGAATCTGTTTGGAATGAAATGCATAGTGAATCTGTTGAAATATAGTGCATAGTAATTCGTTTGAACTAAGCACATTGACCATTGTAGTATTGTGCCAAGTGACTGTGTGTTTTAGGCATTGTCTTGAGGTCAAGGAAATGATATACGTAAGGTATCCTTTCGACTAGTAACCCATACAGCTTTAACCTTTAAAGTGTGAGTCTGTATTGGTGCTTTTGATATCAAGATATAATATCACACATTCAAGTCATCTTATTAACTGCTCATGCATACACATGGATGTAGATCGACATGAGCTGAGCATACATTTATGTAAATTACTTATTGAGTTGTGGATTACTCACCCTTTTTTTTCACTCTATGCAGACTTTTGAGCTAGGTTCCAGTTGCCAGAGTGTCGTGTGGGCTCTCGGGGATCATACCTTGTCTTGGGGATCATATCATGTCTTGGTACATACCAATGTCCTTCGAGCCTTACTTTTGTTGCTTTTGAGGTATACATTAATTGTTTAATCTTTTGTTTACATGTATAGACAATATGTAATGCATACCACATGTTCATTTGCAATACATTAGAATGTAACTTAGGATAATCATAGATTATTGTATGCGTTAGTATGATTATTAAGTGTGATCCTGGATTTGATATGACTATAATGATTAGTTGTGGATAGTATGATTATTGATAAGATAACGAATTGATAATTTGCATTGTGATGTGAATGTGTGGAATTAATTGTGTTTGGGTTATATATGTAAATTACTTGCAGTTGATTAATTAGGGAAAGTAACAAAATATAAGGGGGTTGTGAGATCCGATTCTACTATACTGTACATGTACAGACATGTAAATTTTAATTAATAAATAAATTATTTTTGTACATTTTTACAAATATTAAATAAAAGGCTACGTGGGGCCCACTTAGATTTCAGCGCCCAGACGATAATATGAGTGAGAAAATATATTTTTGGGAGGTTGAATAATGATACCATGGTGATTTGGAAGTCAAAATACCCAAGTTTCATTATTTTGAAAAGTATGAGAAACAAATTGGAAAATAACGGATATGTCCTGAGGGTATTTTCGTAAATTGTGCCCAAACTAAAATGATTTGGAATGAAGTAATAATATCATGATACTCTATATGAAAAGGAGAATAAAATAGTGTCATAAGACTTATCAAATCGGTGGTTTAATCAAAAAAATTTCACTAGCAGTTCGCTAGGGGTAAAATCATAATTTCACATAATTGGTGAACCACGCGTTGATGAAACCACCATGATTCATCAAAATATGCCCAATAAAAATTTTTGGTAATGAAATATGAATTTTTGGAGTTCGATTCCATGGTTAGAAAAATTTACAGAAGCTTAAGGACATTTTATCCAAAATCTTTATAACCGAGGGCAAAATGGTCATTTAACATGGAGGAGGGCTGATCAAATTAGTCAGTAATGACCAGAAACTGACTTCACTAAACTAAATTTAATAAAGATAAAATTTATAATCTGAAATGAAATTAATAAAAATTTAATAGTATGATAAAAAAGCAAATTTTAAAAATAAAAAGGAAATTTTAAAGGAGAAATACATTAGTGGACCATGTGGCAATTTGTTATTGGCTGAAACATGAATAAAGGGGATTATATTCGACAATGATGAAGCTAAGACAACTAGTGTGTGTTGCTTGAGTTTTGTGATGGCTTTAATTCGTTCATGGCTGAAATGATGTGTTTAAAACTTCAAATGGATTTAAATGAGAAGGAAGAAGAAAACAGGGGGCTTCGATTGAGAAAGAAGAATTGGAAATTGATGTGTATTTTAAATGTTTGTTGATGGAAAATAAAAGATTATGATGAGTAGAAACAGTAAGGAACATGAAGGTGGTGTTCGGCCATGGATTTGGCTGCGCGATGGTGATAAAATTTCTGTCGTAAGGGTGTTTAATAATAATCCTAAGTGAAGTAAAATATGCTTCTAAATTGATTTGGAAAGAAATAAATGGAAGCCGTCAATAGTTCACAAACGTGAACCAGAAAAAGAAAAAAAGACAGCAAAAGAAAAAGAAAAAGAAATGAAAATAAAAAAGAAGAGAAAAGAAAAATAATAAAGAAAAGTCATATGACCAAATGGCCATGAGAGTAAGAAAAGAAATAAATATCAATAAATATTAAGGTAAACTTTATAAATAGCTATCAATTGAAAAATAAATATAATAATGACTAAAGTCAATTGTGGAATGGAAATTGAGAAATACTAGGTAAGAAGCTTGGTTAAAACATGAATTATGGTGGATCATGTTAAATTCTCAAAATTAATAGTTAAGACAAAGTAACAAAATGGTGGCAAGAGTAAGTAGAAGATGTGATTTATGAAAAGAGAACTTTGAAATGAATCAAATTGTGACCAATTGAAATACTTGGTTAACCAAATTTTCTATGTGTAATATTAAATTTTAAGAAGTAAGAGATAATAAGATAAAATTCATGGATGACCATTCGGCCAAGGCTATTTGGAGGTGATATCAAGTTATATTTTTATAATTTTAATGTGTCAAAATAATATAGAAATTAAGAAAAGATCAAAGTGCATTCGGATATGAAATTGGAGTTAAATCGATGAATTGTGTTTTACTACTAGTGTAATTTAAATGATTAGATATAAGTAGTATATAATATGGCTGCATTTAGTGATGAATGATGGTTCAAAAACTAGAGAATAATTAATAGAAATTATTGGTGAAATTATTTTGCAACCTGAATAATCAGATTTCGTGTGATGACACCGGGAAATTCGACACCAAGAAACAGGTAAGAGACGCGTATGTAAATTTGTAGGGATATCTGAATGCATGATTTACATGCTATTAAATTCCTAAAAATTATGGAATATTGATTTCTCTCGAATAAAATGAAAACTGTGGTTTTCTAGTTGGTGAATCTGTGTTTGCAAGTGTAGGGAGGTTAGGACTTGGGCAGCCGTTATGCTGCAGAAATCTATTAAAACTATTTCTAAAAATGTTAGAAAATATTTTGGTGCATTATTGATATTTTTCTAGCCTTGAAATTATTAAATTAATTTCTTTTCGTAAAAGGTGAACATACCTAAAATATTCATCAAATATTCATAATATCAATTTCGGTGAAAGTTTTACTATCGAAAATTTAACCACGTGTTTTATAGTGAATTATGTGATTGATGAAGTGAAATGGTGAAAAGTGAATATTTTATAATTATTTTCAGTATAATATTCACTATTTTATTTATGATTATCCTTTATGGAACAAATAAGTTTTGATCACGTGTATTGATTTCCATAAAGGTTTTACCATTGTGTAAATACTGTTTTAAGACTGTTAGGCCCCATATCATGCTCATGTGTTCATGTGCACCCTCTCATGTGTTAAGCTGTTGACATTGAACCGTCTTCAGCGTCCCGATTGTCACCCACTCAATGTACGACCGAGGACACCTATAGACTATGGCCATAGATCTCATATGTTTATTATATTGTCCCTACAGGGATCTCACGTGTACCCTATTATTCCCTATGGAACTTATAGCATGATATCATCAGGGTGTTGCCTGGTCTCCACTATTATTCCACATGTTATTGCTGGTTTTGGTGATAATTATCGAAATATATTGTTTATTGTGGTGCTTTATCACTGATTTGTGAAATATGTGTACAATGTATTTTACTGCTGCACGTGTTTTAAAGTGATTGATTTCAATGGTGGAAATCAAACAATTTCAAGTGTTGTTCACATGATTTAATAAATTATTTTATTTAAACATGTGATATTTTATATGCAGTAAATATTTTAGTGAGTTTTGTATTAAAATAAATTCCTACTCCCTATAGTCGCTCTGGGTTTCCAGAACAAGACAGGTATTTCAAAATACCTTCCATACTCTATCTGGATTTCCCGACCGACTATAGTATCCTTTCCTTTTAGTGTGCCCAGCATACCGATAGCAAACTAAAAGGTTTTACTACATATAGACTTCGAGATATCGAAATTTGCATATAACTCTCTTACTAAGCCGTGGTTTGCTCACTCCTTTACTTTTATCATCATAGATTTGATGTAAAGAATAGCTGAAGTACTGACCATGGATTAGCTACGCTTGAGTAGCTCGAAGTGTCATGTAACGGATTCCCGAGGTATCATGTTTGCATTCGTACGTTCAGACCTGTTTATACAATACTACTGGCAGTGAATGTATTTCAGGGGGATGTAAACTGACTTTTACAATCATGAATATTAAATTACAATAAATAAATATTGTCCAATTTGTTTACTGTTGTAAATGAACAGTATTTAAGAGACATCATAGACAGCCCCAACCAACTCATGTGTGTAAAAATGTGTGAAAAAGTGTAAAATATTGTGTACTTGGGATGTGACAATGTTTTGTCCAAATGGTAACATGTATGTAGAACCAGGATACTTTAAGAGGTCGTGGGTTTAAACGTGAAATGACGCGTCCCAGTGGGGAATAAAGCCGTGAGGGTGGTGATCGCCCAAAGCGGACAATATGTTGGTGAGTGTTAGGCAACCACCCCTCTCACGTTGTAAGAAGGCACGACCCTACTGTGTGGACTGGGTTGGGTCCTTATAATAAAAAACGTGCGTTTTTATTGTAAGATCCGACCCAGTCCACACAACAGGGTTACGCCTTTTTACAACATGAGATGGCGATCGCCCATTCTCACCAACGTATTGTCTGCTTCGGCGGTCGCCCACCTCACGGCTTTATTCCCCACTATGACGCGTCATTCCACGTTCGAACCCAAGACCTCCTCAAGTATCCGGGTTCTACATACACGTTACCATTTGGACTGGTAACGTGTATGTAGAACCCGGATACTTGAGGAGGTTTTGGGTTCGAACGTCGAATGACGCGTCACAATGGGGAATAAAGCCGTGAGGTGGGCGACTGTCGAAACAGACAATACGTTGGTGAGAATGGGCAATCGCCATCTCACGTTGTAAGGAGGCGCAACCCTGCTGTGTGAACTGGGTCAGCTCTTATAGGGGTAGTTTTCGATCCATTGCTTTTGCTAAGATGAATATTTAAGTGAATGACTATAATCCACTCTTGAGAGTTTAGTAAATGCATTTACGAATTAAAGTTGGAGTTATTAAGGTTAGAGTATATCAAAAAAGTAAGTGAAAATCATTTAGTAACTACATTGACACCAAATACAAACCTTAATGTGAAAAGAAAAATTTAATTAGTAAATTTGTTAAATGGAATAAGTGTAAGTGTTAAGCGCATGTCATGACCTTCGGGTTGTGATAGATTTAATGGTATTAGAGCTCGATTTGTCTAGTACATGTCATTGTAGTTTAGAACGTGATAGTGTTATGTGAGACCCGATTCTACTACACTGTACACGTAATATGTCATTAATTATTGAATAAAAATTGATATGTTAAGTGATTATAAGTGAAAGTGTGATGTGGGCCCCACTTATCTTAATGTGTTCTGATGGGCTCAAGACTGAAAATGTTGTGTACAATGGGTAATAAAATATAATATTATGATTTTGAGGTTTAAAATCATTGAATTACATTATTATGAATTTTTCTGAAATTTTTCGTGAAGGTGGAAAACAAATTGGAAAATGACGGATACGTCTTAAGGGCATTTTCCTAAATTACTCCCAAACTAAAATGAGTTGGGTCAAAGTAAAAAAAATACCATGATATTCTTGATAAAAAGAAGAATAACATAGTGTCAAGAGATTGATTGAAAACAATGTTGAAATGAGAGAAATTCGCTGGCGGGTCGTAGGGGTAAAATTATAATTTCTCACTATCCGTGCACCGTGCGTCAACGAAACCACTTCCAATCATCGAAATATATTCAATGTGATTGATTGGTATTGGAATCAAAATTTTTGGAGTCCAATTACATGGTTTTTACGACTACAGAAGCTTAAGGGCGAAAATTGTCTGAAATTTATGAACCAGTGGCAAAATGGTAGATTGCCATCCTTCTAGAAGCAATTTTTAAGAGTCAACAAGGGATGGCCAGCCATAAGAAGTCAAAATGCAACAACAATGCTTAAAGTCATAATCCAACAACTTATGCTTAAAGTAAAAATACAACAACTCATGCTAACTTTCATTTCTAGATAGGTTATATATACACTCTTCCCTTCTCCATAGCCACTATTTGTTGTCTTCTTCATTTGGTTTCACGACACCCACAAGGAAAAAGAAAGAAAAACATAAGGAAATCTCCATTTTTTCACTACAATCCTTTATAGAAAATTACTTCCCATCACTTCCTCTCTTCATTGGTGTCCACATCTCATCACAAGAGGAAGAAAACAAGGAGAAAGAGGGCAAGGGAGTGTTCGGCCAAGGTAAAAATATGCCAAAAATTTCATGTTTTATTTTGATTCAAAGTTACATTTTTGATAATTCAAAGGTGTAGATTACATCTATGGCATTGGATTTGCATAATCTTGGCTTAATAAAATTTTGCCATTTTGTGGGTTTCGGTTGGCATGGGAACTTAGTGAAACCATGCATTTTCTTGTATAAAAATGGTAAGAAATGACTGAATGAGATGGAATAAGAAGGTTAGAAACATTAAATTGCAAAAAGGAATTAAAATCAAGAAAATGGGTTCATGAAGGCATTCGGCCATGGAGTTTTTGGGGCTGTCATCATGCTGCAATTTATGGTTTGAACATGGATAGTGACTATAGAAATTAAGAGAAGAAGACTAGTGAAATCAGATTAAAAAACGGAGCTAAAACGGAAAAGTTAAGGTTTACTACTAGTATAATTTATACTGGTTAGTCATAGGCAATATAATTAATGGGTCCATTTTATGAAAGTTAATAGCGAAAAATTAAAAGGGAAATTAATGATTATTTTTGGAAAAACTATTTTGCAGCCAAGAATTACAGTTTACGGTTGGTGCTACCGAACGAATTGATATCGCTAGGCAAGTAAGGGAGAAATGTGTGAGTTGTAAGGATATAGTGAATTGCATGATTTGTTAAGTATGACTTTATAAAATTATTGGAATGATGATATGCTTTGAAAATCATGCAAATTGTGGTATACAACTGGTTTTATATAGTGTATCTTAAGTGCAGGAGGTTAGGAAAAACACAACTGTTATGCTGCCGAAAAATTATCGAAATTTATTCTAAAATATCATGAAATATTTTAGATGCATAATTTAAGTAAATTATGAATTTGGAATTTATTTCCATCAACTTTCCATAATTTGGAATTTTAATGAAAAAATGTTAAATTAAATATTCATGTTATGAATATTTATTAAAATGAGAATAAAAAAATATATTCTTTGAAATGTCTTATATTTAAAAAGAATATTTATTAGATTTCTCACTAAAAACATGAATATTTATTGACTGTTTTCACTGTATTATTATAAGTGAATTTATTACCTTTTTGGAATATTTATTTAATTAAATAATTATTTTTATTTAAATTTCTTAAAGGTATTTCATATGGAACTAAATGATTTAGAGACTTTAGGCCCCAACTTCATGCTCGCTGTTACTGTACTATCACGTGGTTGATTGACCTGCCAAGTCATCAGCAGTCCTGGGGTCACCTGGCAAGTGTACTCTGAGGACACGTATAGACTATGGCCATAGATCTTACTGTTTACTGTTACTGTTCCCTACAAGGATTATAGCATGATACACCGAGGGTGATGCCTTGTCTCCAACTACTGAATTCTCCAATTACTGAATACTGTTTACTGAACTGTGATTTACTGAATACTGTTTACTGAACTGTGATTTACTAAATACTGTTTACTAAACTGTGCTGAAACCTAATGTTTACTGGATTGTGATTTACTAAATACTGTTTACTGAACTGTATTAAAATCTACGGATTTTTGAATTGAAAGCATTTATAATATTCTTTTAAATTTGAAATAATTACTGAACTGTTATTAAAAAGTGAAACTTAAATGTTTATTGCATTGAACTATTTATTCACTGTTTACTGAAACATTTTATCGTACTGTTACTGAACCGATTGATATACTGATTTCCACTGTTTAAATTGAATTGATTTACTGTACGGTTTTACTACTGTTACTGTCACGTGGTTCTGAAAGTATTACTGATGGGATTAAATTAAATGGTTTATTTACCATTTATTGTACATGGAAAAATCATTAATAAATTGTTTATATGAACAATTTATGAAATATTCCCTATAATTGCTCTGGGTTTTCAGGATAAGATAGGTATTTCAAAATACCTTCCATGCTCCATCTGGATTTCCTGGCCAACTATAATATCCATCTGTTTAATGTGCCTAGTGAACCGTTAGGAAAATAAATATTTTCGAGCATATAGTTTTCGCTATATCAGTCTTGCATACGACTCTTTTACTGAGCACGTTTCGCTCACCCCTTTATTCTCCAACTCCGCAAGATACTAAAAGAAATTAAAAAGGGGTATACATTAGAGGATATCGACTGAATTTGGATTACACGAGGCTACTTGTGTTGGACGGGAGGTAATTGTACTTTCTTTTATACATTCGGTTGAATTTCATAGTATTACTTAATTTGTAATATAAGAACATGGGATGTAAGTTGTAAGAAAATGATGTTAAATTTCATACTCCAAACTTATAAAATTATTTAGAGTTACTGTTTATTATTTTTACTGTACAATTGTAGAAGCATCGCAACCAGCCCAATAGAAATACATGTGTGAAAATATGTTAATTACTGTATATTTGGGCTGTTACATGTTACATCCCATGTATTGTGTAATGTCCGCATGTAAACTTGTTTGTTATCAATTGATGCTAAAGGTCCGTTTGGTTCGTGTATTTCATTTTCTCGAAAATATTTTCCACATTTTCCAATGTTTGGTACATGTAAAACATTTTCGATCAATGGAAAATGAAATTTAGTCAATGGAAAATCTTTAAGGATTTTGGGAAATTGTCTTCCCATTTTCGAAAGGGGAAGACAATTTCTAAACCTATGCCACTTTTAATAAAAAAGCTCTAACTAAAACTCAACCTAATCTAATTAGATTAAAACAACAAACAATGGAAAATATTTTTCAGCATATCAACTAAACAACAGAAAATATTAGTTTTTTCAGAAAATCAAATTTTTAGAAATCATTTTACAGAAATCATTTTTTAAAAGTTATTTTACGCGAACCAAACGGAGCCTAAGATTAGTTTGCTTCCAATATAAGTTCCTACTTTGATTTAATTTGAAAATGATGGGGGACTGGTTGTAGTGGTAAGCTTGGGATGATCAGCCTGGAGAACCAATTTTCATTTCTGACCCCATCATTCTCATCACTTCCATTGCTGCCACATCTGACCCTTTCCCATCCCAATAGTGGGAAGGCAAGGATGGTTAGGATGGAACCAAATCATGAGTAATAACAGCCATATTGTTGCAGTTAATGGCTAAATAAGCTAGTGCACTAGGCTCAATTTAATTAATTATTTCACTTATAGTTGCTAGTAGGTTGCATATAGACTCAAAACCTCTTTATTATCTGCTACATACAAACATTCCCTTCAAGGAGTCTCAAATGAATAAGTGTGTGTATTGTTAATGTAAATGAAGGTAGGAGATAGGGACTTAGTAGTAGATTTGACATTGTTTTACATGTGTGACCTTAAGGTCGTTTTGGGTTGTCACAATCTGAATAACACACTTATCATATAATTTATACTGGGTTGGGCTGTCTGTTAAGTATGCACTCATAATTTATTTACAGCAAAACCCCATAATTCAAAAATTGTTCATATATGCATATATAAACATTACAATTGGTTTACAAAATATGTTTACAACCCTTTTATATTATTTACATATCGTAGTACCGTAATTATAAAGTCTGAACATATAAAAAGTAAAATGTATACCTCTATAGTGATCGCTAAACCGCTTGAAGGATATGGCAAAAGTGACCTCCGAAGCACCCAAAAGCTCTACTATAGATAATCTGGAGGAGGAAAGAGAGAGGGTGAGCTTGGGGAAAGCCCAGTAAGAAATACGTATAGGTACTGATACTATGCATGACGACAAGCATAATAAAAACATATTTAAAATAACATGTAATGCTAAAACCAGAGTTTGAGCATGATAAAGGGATCGATACTATAATTGGTTAGGTAACCAGGTTGAGTATGGAAGGATAGATTTGGAGCACCTCACGTGTCCCTGTCCCTAAAACTGACTATAGGGAATAAATTTGTTACTAGTAAAATAAGTAGTTCAAAGGTACAGTTTTTGATCTAACATTTCATATACCACTCAGAAAAATTATAATTCACTCAGAAAACTATACGAAATTTAAAATAGAAAAAAAATCAGATTTAAACAATCCATGGTGTCGTCATTTTTCCAATTTCTTCTTGGTTACATCCTTGTATATTAACATGAGTACGGTACAATACATTTGAATACAAAATAGCAACTGTACAATCTATACCTTCAAGGGAGGCACTAAAGCCTCTAAGAAAATCGAAATCAAAAACCCCTCAACCAGTTAACTCTACTATAAATAATTTGAAAAGAAAAAAAGGGGGTAAGCTTATAAAGCCCAATAAGAAATACATATAAAGATACAGATACTGTAAACTATATGCAAGCATTTGAAAACGATTAATGAGTATAAAAAAACGTAAGGGCTATTTCTAAAACAAAGGATCGAAGAATTTTCTCTACAACTCGTTACAGGTTTAGGGCTGAGTCAGGAAGGATGCTTTAAAACACCTCACTTGTCCCATTTTCCTAACACCTAAGCCATAGAGAAGTCTGAGAAATTCATCAAAGAAGGAATTCATGTATTTTCGAAATCAGAGGTAAATCAAATCGATATAATAGAAATTTAGTTGGCCAAGTCATGCTATACAGTTGACGTAAATCAATTAAATTTAGATTTTATATTGTAATTCAAATACATTTATATAAATCTTCATCAAAACATTTAGATTTCAAAGTTCGGATATTAGAAGTTCAGAAATCATACGAAATTTAGAAAACCATTTCAAATTTCAGAGTTCATATATCAGAAGTTTAGAAATCATACAGAATTCAGAAAATAACTAAAAGTGGAGACATGACAATAACTCGGTATATATCAAGCAGCAAAGATATCCCATAAGGACAATAACAGATAGAATATGGCCATAGTCGAAGTGGTCTATAGTGAACATTAATCAGGTGTCATCTGCGACCGCTGCAGATTGGATCAAATCACACAGCAATAAAACGCACAAAATACATACCATATACAGATACTTAGGCCCCGAAGGTCACATTACAGCCAGATACTGTTGGATCCAAAATTATACGGTAGTCTAGATACTACAAGATTTCGGTTAGTCGGTGTCTCAAAACATAGTTTCATAGTTTAGAGTTCAAATTAGCAAATCAAATGATATAGATATTCATTGAAGTTCACAAAGCCGATTTTTGGATCAAATCAGAATTATATCCAAATATTCAAAATTTAGTAGTTTTCAAAATATATATAAAGAAAATAGATTTCAGCACCATAATTTGTAATAAATTCTTAAAATTAAAATTAAATAGAAAAGTCATAAATCTATAAAATCGTGAAATTAAATAAGCTTCCAACAAAACCAAATTCCTTAGAAAATCCATGTTCATGAGGAGTTTCATAAATACCTAACATGTAAAACATGTCAGTAATTTAAAACGTGAAAAAAAAAAGATTAAAAACCAAGTCAAAAACCACGTTACAAAATCATACATCTTTTATATCGACTATCCAAAACCAGGACCAAATAAAAAAAAATCATGTAAACTTCAATGCAATGAAATCATGGAACATTTTCCAAGAACCAAAACTTATGACAATTTCCAATTCATTTACGTTTCAAAATCAAAGTCTAATTCATGTAAATTAACATTTTATGAAAATTCAGCAGCATAATGGTATAAATTTTCTAAAACCTCCTGCAAAGCAAACGCAGTTTATAAACCCAAGGCGGTTGATTTTAAAATCATTAAGTATCTCTTATGTTCCTTATATATATACATATATATATATATATACATATATATATATATATATATATATATTTATATATATATATCCTTTACCTCACCAAATCATACGGCACTTTCCAAAATCAATTTAGTAACGCAGAACGCTTAAGTGAGCATATATTTGTTTAAGTCTTTTCTACTGCCCTTTCACTTTCGAGCTACATAAAATCATTCATACAAGTTCAATTTCAAAATTGTATGTACAAAACATTCTTATAATTCATACTAATTGGTAGTTCGATTATCTTATCTAACAATGCACACCAAAGTTTCATTATTTCATTATATGAGTAGCTCACTATTTGCAAGAACTTTCTGACCTATCAGTACTGTTCTATTCATAACTAAAAATATCGGATTCCAATTAATGCACCATTAATTTTTTATGTAACCTAACTTAATTCCCTATTTAGAGGTGCAAGGCTCACTTTCTAATTCATCCCATGCTGTTCCTAGCAATTTTCCAAAGTTCAGTCCATTTTTGGCTCATTAGGCAAGGTGATTTCCTGACCTTTGTGCATTGAAAATTACATTGCTAATTATAGGGATATCCAAAAATTATGAATCTAAGACCATGTGAGTCCTAATTCAATTCCATATTCAAAAATGTAAATTCACAATTTTTATCATTTTTGTATAATTTTTAGTAATTCCACAAATTTACTCTATTTTCAAGTGCATTCGGGCAGAACTATCTACTGACCTCTATGCATAAAGTGGTTCATATTTAAATGCAGAGTTGTCCAAATTATGCAAACTCAAAACCATATTAATCATAACTTATTTACCTTTTCGAAAATATAAGGCTTGAAACAAATTCAATCTAGGCTATTTTCTACAATTTTCCAAATTTAGAACTGGAATTCACATTTTTTGGGCAGATTGCCCTGCATTCATTTGTACATATCTTAAGCTACAGAACTTCAGATCCAAAAATTTTAAAACTGACTTCATCCTAACTTAAAAGGCTATCTACCTTAAGGTTTCCAGAATTATCATAATGTAGAACCTCCAAACTAAAAATTTAAATTCAAGACTTAGAACAAGACATTTCAACATAATTTTAACATTAGAACATCTACACATACTTCACTTTGTTTCTTGCAATTCTAACATTATATTCATCCTTTTCACATTCTCTACTTCATTATTCCTTAAGACTTTTATCGCAATAGGCATAATACCATTAAAACCCTATCTGGCGAAATCACTAATGTACCCATAAACATGATTTTGTTTCAATCTAGGTCTATAGGCATGCTTAATTATCTTAAAGCAACAACATATATTCAAGGAAACTAAAACAACAATTTCTTTCTTCATCTTACCCAAGTAGCCAAACCTTAAGAAGAGCTTTTCCCCCACCAAATAGCCTGTCCTAGGCTTGATTCCAAGATATGTGATAGAGGAGTTCAAGATGAACAACTTTGCTTAAGAGTGATTTTGGTTTTGAAGTAAGTTTCCTAAGGTTTCTCTTTGGTAATTCTTTCTTTCCTTAAACGTTGAAGAAACGGAAAGGGAGGAGAATAAAATGGGAGAGTGTATGGTCAGCTAGTGGTTGAACAAGATGGAAATATCTAGTATTTTATATAATTTAAATACTATTGTAAGTGGGACAACCATTCTTGCATAGTTACTTCCACTTACTCATCTTAATATTATTTAATCCTCAAAATTTCTACTCTTTCTCTTCTCAAACTGTGAGGATAGTAGGAAAGATGAGAGTGTGGCTGGCAAGTGTGAGGAAAATGAGTGAAGAATGTCTCATATTTTAGTTATTAAGGACATAAGGTACTGGGGTATCTATACTTGCATAGTTACTTCCACTTACACCAAACTTACATTTGTTTATTAATTAAAGTTTTCCTTCCTTCTTCTCAAAACATGGAAATGGTAAAAAGATGAGAGTGTGGCCAATTGGCGAGGAAAATAAGTGGGAAAATATCTAAATATTTTAATATCAAAGCATTATGTAGTGGGGTAACTATACATGTATGGTTACCTCCACTACTTAATAAATTATATGTTTATTTTCAAAATTTTTATAAATTTTAATTACTTAAATATTTTATTTATTATTTATATCATATAATATTTATTTAGGAGTCAAAGTTTGACCTCAATAAACAAATGGCTGCCCATGTGTGTAAATTTACCAAAAAGCCCTCCTTAATTCCATTAATGCATTTATGTCCTAACCTTTACAATTTTATTTAAACTATTTAATTAAATTACCAAATATTTTTATTATATTACAAAATATACCTATTTAACATAATGTGGCTCAAATCTTGACTTTTAACGGGGTTTGACAGTTAAAATATAAAATTACTAAAATACCCCTAATAATGTTTTTAGGCATTTTCGTGTGATTTAATCTACAATTTGAAACAAAGTGAGACATCTTCACATGAGGGTTTAATTATCCTATTTTGTGGGTCTAAATTCAAGTCATATTGGACTATACTCAAAATTTATATTTTTCCGACCTAGTGGTAAAATCGTCATTTTGCACAACTTTTGGAATGTTTCCCAAGACATGCACAAATGAAAGGATTCAAGACAAGAATATTCACCATTACCATATTTCACCCCAAAAATCATAATTATGAGATCCAATATCCCTTCATACCTTAAAATTCTCAACGAGATCCACGATCTACTTTCAGCCTATATAGCAAAACATAAAAATTCACCCATTTATCATTAAATCTCATAATTCAATTTTTGAATTTAAATATACAAATGAAAGAAATTAGGAATTTCACACATAGTCCTTATTTATTTCAATGCTTCATTAATATTAATACTATTCTCGAGATGCTCTATCATAACTTTAATTTATATTCCATCACAATTCCAAAATTTATCTTTTATCATGTATCATTCCACAATTTTCATAACCTCTAATCCTTACATTAACATCAATTTTATGATCGTTCTGTCAAAATCCTCTTGGTACTCAACGCATATTCCAACAACTCCATATCCATGTTCTAACACTTATAATCAATATTCTATGAATACTTTAATGATATTCCAATATCAAATAATCACATAAACATAATTTCCTATTTACACAATATAATATTAACGCAACCTTATAAAAGTGTTTTATCGAGCATCAAAGCTTAGCGCTTTGACGAGCTCCAAGCTTTGCTCAATGCCAAAATTCGCCTCTCACGTTTTTGTTACACATCAAGCATTATACAAAATACTCAAAATTAATTAAATAAATTCTATAAAAAAAATTTCATAAAAATATAACTAAGCTTACTAATTTATCTTACCTATTTTACACTAAAAAACTAAATAACCCAGCCTTAATTCCCTCTGTTACAACAGCCAAAAGCCCCTAAATCAACTTTGTTTCAAGCTCTGTCTTGGCTCCTTTAAGAGCCCTTGATCAACCTTCAAACAGTCGTTTACAACCTTTGTTCAGACCTTTGAATTCTAACCTCAATCAGCCCCTTATAATGCCACATTCAACCTTCAAATCCCATGTACCCAACTCAGAAATACCTACCACTAATAAGCTTCACTCTTTCTCATTCGATCACCCTCTCACTTTCTTATTTTTTCTTTCTTTTCTCTATTTCACTTCCTCTCTCACAGCATTGCTTAGATTCTTTCATTCCCTTTCTTTTCAAAATTCCTTGTTTCTTTTCTTTTGGCTTTTATAAAGCCATTGAGATGAGGGTGATGGTCTCTAGTTTTGCATACCATCAAGTATGTTTGGTGGGATTTCACCTACCAAACTCCACTAACATTTTTATATAATATTTATATTAAATAATATTTATATTAAACTTATTTATTTCTTTTAAATGATATATTTATATACATATTTAATGCATAAATATATATACTCATCTTCTTAATATAATTCCTAAATGTTTAATATAATTGTAGTCCTAAAATTTACCATCACTTAATTTTTATTACAAATCTTTAGCCCAAACTTAATTGTACTAGCCTCACATAGACATTTTAAATACCTCAATTTACTTGATTTATCTATTAATTCACTAATGTATGCCCATGATAAATCACAAATTTATTCTCCAAAACTTTTACTCACTTTTCCAATTGCTTTTCTACACTTATAATCAAATTTTAAAAATTCACCGAGAACAATCCACAATGTCTTGAGAAGTGTAGAGATTCTTAGAATGTTTTACAAAACTTTGTTTGGACATGGAAAGTCGCATTGAGAATTGATGATTGTGATGGTGTTGGGACATGTATAAAATATATGTAACTACATTTGAGTATATATAATTATTGTGTCACTTTATGTGGTGCATGTGACTTTGATATACTGTGTGATGCTTTAGAGTTGAATGAGACAACTATAAGACAATGGTATTGGCATAACATTGGGATCATGTGCACATTATTCGGGATAATTACTTTATAATGATAATTGATATTATTCTTGGAGTTATAACTTTCATTTTATTGATGAGACAATTATAAAATATAATTTACGATGTGAAACTCGAAATTTCCATATTATTATTTAATTGAAAACTAGAACGAATTTGAGTGTATGGATTTGGTATTTATGTAAGGCTTAGAAGAACCAATGAGCTCGAATGAAGGACACGAAGCTTGGGGCACGAAACCTGAGGTAAGATTTTGAATTAAACTGTTTTTTTCAAGGATTTATATTAAAATAAGTATGATTTGATGTTTGGAAGAATGAATTGAGAGGTTTGAAGTGAAAAAGTTCATGAAATTCTAAGTTAGAACTAAACTAAGAAAATTAACCAAGTAACTGAATAAATTCTGAAATAAATTTCATAAAATCGTAAAAAGAAAAAGAATAAAAATTATTCTGACCCCATAGTAAATCAATACAGGGTATAATTAAGTTAGAAAATTAAATTTGACTGGAAAATTTGAGGTAAAGGCATTTAAATAAAATTTAGAAGAAAACTGAAAACTTTAACGGTTTAGCATCGGAAACGATTAAATCGCAGAAAACGAGCCTAACCGGAAATTTTCCCCAAACAAAAGGATGCCAAATTTCATGGAATATACTAGAAACCTAGTAGAACACTTGAGAAGTGGCTAAATCACTAAAATGGGCTGGAAATTAATTTTTATGAATTTATTGGTGCAAGCTAGCTGGCAGCCAGATTTTCTGCTCACTGCTAGGCTTTGGTTTTGGGTCAAATTGAATGGGCTATGAGTTGATTTTGGGCCTGAAATCTTAGTTCAAAAACATTAGACCCAATTCAGTCATCCGAAAGGTATTATAGCTCCTATAACTTGAAGGAACATGAAAGAACTCCCCCTCCCAACCTGCCGTACGCGTCCTCCTCTGCTTCTTTTTGTGGGATTTTTTTGGCCATATTCCAAGCTGATTTAGGTTCGACCAAGAAGGACCGATTGTTATTCCATATGTCCCTTACACATGGAAAAATATTCAGCCAAAAAAAAGGTCATTTGGTTAGTGAAAAGTTACTGAGAAGAAATCTAGACAGAACTTCCTTATTTTGCAAGGTGAGAGAAAGTGATTTCTTTACTTCTTTGATGGATTTTTAAGCTTGTTTATGGTGTTTCTAAGTTGTAAACATGTTGACTTACAGCTGAGGGTGATTGTTAGTGGATGAATCTTTGGTCAAAGTTGGTCAACATTAAGGTAAAATTTTTGGAAGAAGATGAAGTTGAGATATGTTGATGTATGTTAAATTTGCATGATTTTGGCTAAAGTAGAATTTTGAAATGGATTTTCTAAGGTTAGGTTATGTTTTGGACAGCCTTGGTTCTATATAAAAATGGTGAAGTTTACTTGGTTTAATGGTTGTATGGTGTTAGTTTAATACTGAAAAGTTCGGTTTAAGTTTTGGTTTAATTGAAAACGATGAAATGGGGAAATTGGGCAATTTAACAAACCTTGGAGTATCATGTAAAGTATTAAAAGAATATGTAAAATATTATTTAAAATATTATTTTGGTAAGTTTAAGTCTAAAGAATATAAATATATCGAAATGACACGTTTATCTGTAAAATCGAGCAAGTAGGAAAGTTAGTTAATAAGTTCAATTCTAATGATATTTATGGTTAATGTATGTTAAGATGAGTATGTATCGATGGTTTCGAAATTGTTTTAGGCAATGAGTTGTCACGACCCGAGCCAATGACGTCCACTTAACACTTACTTTACCCTTGACGGAAATTTACGAACCAGATTTTTTTTCTCTATTTACGGTTTGTATTCGGTGTTAATGCATTATCTTAATCAAATCTTATCCTATTAGTATTATTTCTCAAGCTATGTAATCCTTCTCAAGGTGATTTTTATGATTTTAATGATTTTAGCCTTATTTTACTATTTCAAAAGGAACGGATCGAAAATCTCCCTTTTGTATTTTTTTAATTTCTCCAGTAAAATCACCTGCATTAAAACACATTTTTAAACTACACAATACAGCCAGCTGTTGTTTCCCATAGTTCATACAATCGTGCATCTCATGCTCCTCTAGAGTTTAACCATTAGTAAGTCCACATCTAGCAATTTATACATCATTCAAAATGTACATCTTAACCGGGATCGGACTCGATAATCACCCAGATTCACATAATAATCTAGAGCAATCCAAAGCTACATCCCATATTCTTTCATAGTACTGTGAAATTAAAGTACATATAACTATCAAACTGATATACAAGTAGTATACCTCAAAAATGCAAAAGCTAGGCCCGGAGAACGCAAACGAGTACCACTACTAGGTACAATTCCCGGGAGCCTAGAGCCGGCTATCAACTCGTAAGATTTGTAGATGTTTAAATTTAAGGGGTGAGCAAATCCATGGCTCAGTAAGTAGTTTAAATAAGTACATACTAGGCTCATATCGTAAAATACGATCATACATGCATGAATTCTATAAAATAGCATGTATGCGTTATATTAGAGTTAGCTACCAATTTGTATGTACACAGATTGCATAAGCTCATTCGTGCTTTCCTTCCTTTCTTAAAGTCACGAAGTATCATTCTTTTTATGCCCTTTTTATCGGTATGTTTAAGGGTGAAGGAAAACAAACATTCAAATAACACATAATTCTATAGCATAATGTAAATATAATTCAATCATTATTCTCATTCTCTATCTTATGTATAAGATCATATAATTCAATCATTATTCACATTCTCTGTCTTATGTATAAGATCATATAATTCAATCATTATTCACGTTTTCTGTTTTATGTATAAGATTATATAATTCAATCATTATTCACATTCTCTGTCTTATGTATAAGACCTATTTCATCTAATAATATTCGTCACATTCATAGATCACAATCACTTATTCATTGTCTCAATAGCGTACCATTTCCCACATTTCATCAATACACGTGTAGCACTTAGCTCTCAAAGGATTCTAGAGGTGGCTCCCACAGTTTCCGAAGAATCTATGTAGCACGTAGGTCCCTTGAGTTCTCTAAAGGTGGCTCACACGGTACAAAAGATCGAGTCTTTACTCGGGTTGGCCTTTATGACACATACTTTCTACTCTCTCATCGGAACTCGTGTAGCACTTAGCTCTCAAAGGATTCTAGAGGTGGCTCCCATAGTTTCTGAAGAATCTATGTAGCACGTAGGTCCCTTGAGTTCTCTAGAGGTGGCTCACACGTACAAAGATCGAGTCTTTACTCTGGTTGGCCTTTATGACACATACTTTCTACTATCTCATCGGAACTCGTGTAGCACTTAGATCTCAAAGGATTCTAGAGGTGGCTCCTATAGTTTTCGAAGAATCTATGTAGCACGTAAGTCGCTTGAGTTCTCTAGAGGTGCCTCACACGGTACAAAGATCGAGTCTTTACTCGGGTTGGCTTTTATCCTAGCTTTCGACAAACATGACTAGGTACTATTTTAGGTCCATGAACTCAACATTAGGAGCTATACATACGGCACACAAATCACATATGCATTCTCCAAGTATCACAATATGCTAACATACTCCATTGGTGCGACTTAATTAATTCATATGCATTCCTCAAAATGCAAGCACCAAAAGTATACAATTTATACATTCAATAACCACAATCAAACTATAACACATAACATGCAAGTCATAAGCAAGATTTGCTTTCTAACACTACTATTCACTATCACATTATGTCTAACTTGTATTTTACCGTACTTACTCTTATAGTCTTACACATAGTATTCTGCCAACTTGAGGTAAATTTAGATAAGTATTTTAATAAGTATTTATTCATCTCTTACGAGATGATACTAGCAAGACTTATTTAACCCACTTACCTGGAGGCTTAGTAATTATCCTCCTCGCGCTTCCGAGTCGGTATTCAAACCTCTACGCCGTTCCGCTTCGCTACACATAATCCATTAACATTTCGATAAGTTTACATCATTGTGCTTAATCACGTATTTAAAATAAGGACCTTAAACGCTATTAATTTCGAGTAACTATTAATCTAAAGCGACCTACTTATTGTCAATTATGACGTACCCATGGTACGAGTCCTTATATACATATATATGTTTTAAGCATCTTTGTGTTTATATCTATATGTATATTCCAATATATATATATATATATATATATATATATATTATAGATATATATTTGTTTATCTATGCTCATCTCATTTTTTCTTTCTTCGTACAAATATACATTATGCATGAGCATATGCATTTAGACATATATATATATATATATATATGTACTTAGACTTTAAACAAAACATTACAAAGCCTTACTTTACCTTGAAAACCCTTTAAAGCATCCTTGTTAGCTTTTTGTAAAAATTTCAGAATCTAATCGTCAAGCCGTAAATTTTACATTACTTCTAACTCAGTTCCCTATTCGAAAGTATAAGGCTTACTTCTTAATTCATCTTGTGCCATTTCCAATAATTTTTCCAAACTTTGGTCCAAATCTGGCACATTAGGTAAGATAGTTTCCTGTCCTCTGTTCATTAAAATTTATATTACTAATTATAGGGATATGTAATTTGTACAAACCCAAAACCATATCAATCATGACTCATTTACCTTTCTGAAAATGTAGAGTTTGAAATCAAACTCCATCTGAATTATTTTCTAGGAATTTTTGAAGTTGACACTAGGCTATTTGTACCTTGCAGTGAGTATCCTGCATTCATATGTACATAGCTTAAGGTACATAGTTCCAAATCCACAAATTCCAAAACTAGATGAAAGCTAACTCAATTCCCTATCTAGAAATGTAAGGTTCATGATTTAATTCTTCCTAGATCAACATTAGCAATTTTCCAAAGTTGCACTATCTTCCAGCAGTATTTAGGCACAGTGTTACACTGACCTACTTGCACAAAATACTCCATATTTAATTATCAGCATATCCAATTGGTGCAAACTTAAAACCATAATAATCCTAACTCCGTTACCTTTCTGGAAATGTAAGGCTTGAAACCTAACTCAATTTAGACTATTTTCTACAATTTTTTAAGGTTAAGACTGGAATTCACGTTTTTTCTGACAGAGTACCCTGTACTCATTTGTACATATCTCAAGTTATAGAAATCCAAATCAAGAAATTCCAAAAATGACTTTCTCCTAACTTAAAAGACTATCCACCATAAGTTTTCTAGAATTTTTCTCCATGTATAACAATTAAACTGAATGTTTTAATTGCAACCCAAAACAAAACATGGATTCCAGATTTGAACATCAAGTTGGAATTAAATTAATCCTTCATCCATAGATTGCCCATTTGGTTCATTTTATCATAATTTCATTTTCATACTTAATAAATAAACATTGTAAGGTTAGAAGAATATCTCATTTACCCAAAATTTCCAGCAGCTCTTTCTTTTATTTTATTTCTTTTCTTTTCTGGTTTATGCCACTACAGGCAGTTTTATGTTGGTGTTTTCTACTTTTCACTTAACTCTAATTTCATGCATCTTTTCTACTCACTTAAGAATTTTTTCAAACATGATAAATTCATCAAAACCCATCATCGTTTTTTCAATTCTGCCATGACCGAATGGCAGCCTTGTTTACGCCATTTCATATCCAACACATTCATCATCTAATTCAGTCTTCAACCAAGACCCAACAGAATTCTAAACAGATTTTCTTACTCAAAATATATCAAGATCACATAAAATTTTCCTTGTTTCCTTTTCATAACCGAACATACAATAATTTCCTACACATGAATTTAATTTAATCCAAGGCTGTAAATTAGTTTTATTCAATTCATACTATCACAAACACAAATTAAAATCAAGTGAAAGTATCTCTTTGCTCACCTCTCCCATGAAGCCGAACAGAGCACTCCTCAAAAACCCATTTTGTTCTTCTCCATTCAGCCTTCATTCTCGTGCCCCACTTCTTCCTTTCTTTCTCTGCTTCAACTTTCTCTTCTTCCTTTCCTTCTCGGCTAAGTTTTCCTTTTCTTCTTTTCTGGTTCACGTCCCAGCCTCCCTCTCCTCGGCTACACTTTCTTTTCTTTGGTTTTCCAAGCTTTCTCAAGAAGCTTTTATTGCCTTGGCTACCGAGAATGTGAGTGGAGTTTGATGGAAGAAAGTCCCATCAAACTCCACTAAGTCTTCTTTTATTAATTTAATCTTGTTTTTATTTCAATTTTCTATTCCCTTTTTAATTATCTATAATATATATTTTATAATCATAGTTGCATGATTAACGTTCATATATGTACTAATATATATATATATATATATATTTGTTTGTTTTATTGATTACATGAATTATGTATTTATTTATTTTATCATATTCTTTACATAAAATAAGTATATGTATTTACATTTAAAATCTTAATTATAATTGATATATATATATATATATATATAAATATATATAAATATACACATATCCGCATATATATAATCTATATATTTTCATGTCTAGTATATTCTTAGTGTAAGTATGTGTGTGTGTATATATATATATCACACACACTTATGTATATTCCTCCTTTCTTTAAACTTACTTTTATATATATATATATATATATATATATAATATACATACATACATACATACATATTCAACACTCAAAATGTATACGTATATATAATATATATTCCTTGTTTATTTTATTTTAACCTTTTTAATATTCAAGTATACTACATTTCCTTTAGTATACTTGTGTCCTTGTTTTATTAAAAGAAATACACTTTAATATTGTGGAATACATGCACTTATTTGTTCTCATATGATTTTTGAATTTATATAAGATTTCTAAATTATCTCAAGGATCATTTGTTGCTAAATTTACTAAACTTGCAACTTCATTCTCATTACTTGAAAAAAAATGCTAACTACAAGTTGCATCATAGTACCAAGCTTATTCTATGTCTCTTATTTATTCACTAACATGGTACAAAATTTGTAGTTTTTACATCCTCCCCACCTTAGGAAATTTGGTCCTCCAAATTTCTCCATGTCGTCTAGAATATGTGAGGCTATTTCTCTTTCATTCGACTTTCTAACTCCTGCATTGCTTCTTCTAAGGACTGGTGCTGCTAAAGTGTTTTTTTTCTAACTGAATGTACCTCAATCTCAAATCAATCTTATGAATTGGCTCATCCAATAAGTCATTAATCATAGGTAGCGGATATTTATTCTTAATTGTCGCCTGATTTAACTGCTTATAATCTATATACAATTTCAAGCTGTCGTCTATCTTTTTCACTACTAATACCGAAGCCTTTATGGTGATACCCTTGGGTGTGTAAAACCCTTCTCTAGCAACTCTCGTAGTTGCTTTTTAAGTTATTCTTGCATTGATCAATGTCCTCCCAACATATGAGGGAGCTTTTCTCTATCATTCTCTCTATCTCATATCATATTAAAGTCCTGTAATTTGAAGAATAGTTTTCCATGTTATCACTTATCTTAAAGATCGTATCGTTCTCATATCAATTTCAAAGCTTAATACTCAATAGGTCCACTGAATTGGTCATATCTCATTAGATCACACATTGTGACCTTTTATCCTCATATAATTTAGAAACTATCAAATTGAGTTAAGACCAATGCTAGGACATGATGGTCTCTAGTTTCTTATTTCACATAATCTTAACTTCTACATCAATTTATTATCTTACACGACATGCTCTAATGATCTCCAGTTTTCCATTCAAAGATCCCTTTTCTATAACATGTCGTATTTGTTTCAACTTTACTAGTAAGAATATGAAGAGTCTTGTGGTTCTTGAATCCACATAGTTCAAAATCATAAGGTTCACTTCATTAGACTTTCAAGGTCCATGTAATTCAAAGAAGCAGATTTCAATAGTCAAATAATTTAAAATTCATATAGTCTCCAATTCACATATTTTCTAAATCACATTATGTTCTGAAGGCCATACACTTCTCAACATATACGAGATCTTGAACATCTCTTAAATCCACAAGGAAGTTAGACAAATTTTTTTTTGTCAAATCAACAAATCAGTATTTAAATCATTTTAATATCCAAATCATTTCACATTCAGTTTAGTGGAGACAATCACATCCAATAGAATCATGCATGATACAGTATTCCCAGAGGGAAAATCAATAACGAGTGGCTATCGTCGACAGTCACAGTTCGCACGGGTCAGGTGCTCACTGTGAAAACCCGTGGGTTTGACCATATTCCCACAGTCATAAATCTGCGGATTTGATCAGGATCTCGCAGTCATATACACTCAGTATGCATGATCACTAAAGAGCAACTGTCTCAAAACATTTTCATAAATCATATAAAAGAATGATTATTAAATTTGGAAGCAATAAAGCTCATTAAAAACTCATTGAAAACTTTAAATATACCAATAACTCATTGGTACATAAATAAATAATAAATCGTTTATGGAAAAATAATTAAATATCATTTATGCTATTTAAAAACATATTAAGACTTTATGCAAATTAAAACAATTAGAACATCATATGCACTTGGAATAAATCTATATTTTATGCAATTTAAAACATTTCATGTAAATCATTCTATGTAACTCTCATACATGTTGCTTATTTCAATGCTTGATCATATATATATATGTATATATATATATATATATATATATATATATATATACTATTCTTAGGATGCACTACCATAACTCAAATTTATATCTCAACACAATTCTCATGTATCCATCATACGTTTCTGCAATTCCATATCAACGAATTCCTCTTGCATCTTTCAATCAATACCTATTTCTGCATCAATCATATAAGATGCAATAATTCTATCTCTTTCAAAGCAAATCGTATTCCAATCGATCATCTCAGATCATTGCATGACCATCTTAGGCCAACTATGCTAGATTACTTCACAATTAATTCCATCAAACGAAATTCTTATGCCTCGACAGGCATACCATATCAATCTCCACAACCAAATATTACCTATTGGCTATTGTGCCTTTTCAATTCTTGTTGTACCTCACACTACCTTATAGGCCATTGTCTCACTTCTTGAGGCTTCAAACCATCCACAACTAAACCGTTTTATGCACCTTGTTATCATTTAATTTCAATGCAAAACACATGCATTTAGAATAGTTTTCTGCACTTATTAAGCATTTAACATTCAGGCATTGACAGTACTATGGGTGATTATCTAGTCTATACCCAAAATGAAACCGATGTCGTAAAAGTGCAACAATATCGGATCTACTATTAGGTTTTTATTTCTGACCTTCACTTTACACTGATGATAAGCACTCTCTTTCATCTAAGACTTCCTTGAATGGAGTGCTAGTATGCAATAGATGAGTTAAAGTTTCTAACTTTATATATAGTCTATTACAAGTCTAGCATATGAGGGTGATGGAATCAATGGTTGCATCGTCGACCTCCGAGGTGGCCTTTCGAGCCCACCTTTATGTCCAATCCTCTTCATTCTAATTCGAATTAAAAACGAATTATACCAAGAGTAGAGCAATCTCAGTATAAGTCAATAAATGAGTAATTTCCAAACATAAATTTCACAGTACATGGGATGTAACACTATAGACGGTCTAAACTACACTACCATGTACTAGACAAATCAAGCTCTGATACCATTACTATCTTTCATGACCCGAAGGCCAATGACGTCCACTTAACACTTACTTTACCCTTAACGGAAATTTACGAACCAGATTTTTTTTCTCTATTTACAGTTTGTATTCGGTGTTAATGCATTATCTTAATCAAATCTTATCCTATTAGTATTATTTCTCAAGCTATGTAATCCTTCTCAGGGTGATTTTTATGATTTTAGCCTTATTCTACTATTTCAAAAGGAACGGGTCAAAAATCACCCTTTTGTATTTTATTAATTTCCCCAATAAAATCACCTGCATTAAAACACATTTTTAAAATACACAATACAGCCAGCTGTTGTTTCCCACAGTTCATACAATCGTGCATCTCATGCTCCTCTAGAGTTTAACCATTAGTAAGTCCACATCTAGCAATTTATACATCATTCAAAATGTACATCTTAACCCGGATCGAACTCGATAATCACCCAGATTCACATAATAATCTAGAGCGATCCAAAGCTACATCCCATATTCTTTCCTAGTACTGTGAAATTAAAGTACATAAAACTATCAAACTGATATACAAGTAGTATACCTCAAAAATGCAAAAGCTAGGCCCGGAGAACGCAGACGAGTACCACTACTAGGTACAATTCCCGAGAGCCTATACGAAGCCTGAGCCGGCTATCAACTCATAAGATCTGTATATGTTTAAATTTAAGGGGTGAGCAAATCCACGGCTCAGTAAGTAGTTTAAATAAGTACATACTAGGATCATATCGTAAAACACAATCATACATGCATGAATTCTATAAAATAGCATGTATGCGTTATATTAGAGTTAGCTACCAATTTGTATGTACACAGATTGCATAAGCTCATTCGTGCTTTCCTTCCTTTCTTAAACTCACGAAGTATCATTATTTTTATCCCCTTTTTATCGATATGTTTAAGTGTGAAGGAAAACAAACATTCAAATAACACATAATTCTATAGCATAATGTAAATATAATTCAATCATTATTCACATTCTCTATCTTATGTATAAGATCATATAATTCAATCATTTTTCACGTTCTCTGTCTTATGTATAAGATCATATAATTCAATCATTATTCACGTTCTCTGTCTTATGTATAAGATCATATAATTCAATCATTATTCACATTCTCTGTCTTATGTATAAGACCTATTTCATATAATAATATTCGTCACATTCACAGATCACAATCACTTATTCATTGTCTCAATAACGTACGATTTCCCACATTTCATCAATACACGTGTAGCATTTAGCTCTCAAAGGATTCTAGAGGTGGCTCCCACAGTTTTCGAAGAATCTATGTAGCACGTAGGTCCCTTGAGTTCTCTAGAGGTGGCTCACACGGTACTAAAGATCGAGTCTTTACTCGAATTGGCCTTTATGACACATACTTTCTACTATCTCATTGGAACTCGTGTAGCATTTACCTCTTAAAGGATTCTAGAGGTGGCTCCCATAGTTTTCGAAGAATCTATGTAGCACGTAGGTCCCTTGAGTTCTCTAGAAGTGGCTCACACGGTACAAAGATCGAGTCTTTACTCTGGTTGGCCTTTATGACAAATGCTTTCTACTATCTCATCGGAACTCGTGTAGCACTTAGCTCTCAAAGGATTCTAGAGGTGGCTTCCATAGTTTCCGAAGAATCTATGTAGCACGTAGGTCCCTTGAGTTCTCTAGAGGTGGCTCACACGGCACAAAGATCGAGTCTTTACTCGGGTTAGCCTTTATCTTAGGTTTCAACAAACACGACTAGGTACTAATTTAGGTCCATGAACTCAACATTAGGAGCTGTACATACCGCACACAAATCACATATGCATTCTCAAAGTATCACAATATGCTAACATGCTCCATCGGTGCGACTTAATTAATTCATATGCATTCCTCAAAATGCAAGCACCAAAAATATACAATTTATACATTCAATTACCACAACCAAACTATAACACATAACATGCAAGTCATAAGCAAGATTTCCTTTCTAACAACTACTATTCACTATCACATTATGTCCAACTTTTATTTTACCGTACTTACTCTTATAGTCTTGCCCATAGTATTCTGCCAACTTGAGGTAAATTTAGATAAGTATTTTAATAAGTATTTATTCATCTCTTACGAGATGATACTAGCAAGGCTTATTTAACCCACTTACCTCGAGGCTTAGTAATTATCCTCCTCGCACTTCTGAGTCTGTATTCAAACCACCGTTCCACTTCGCTACACATAATCCATTAACATTTCGATAAGTTTACATCATCGTGCTTAATCACGTACTTAAAATAAGGACCTTAAATGCTATTAATTTCGAGTAACTATTAATCTAAAGCTACCTACTTATTGTCAGTTATGATGTACCCATGGTACGAGTCCATATATACATATATATGTTTTAAGCATCTTTGTGTTTATATCTATATGTATATTCCAATATATATTATAGATATATATTTGTTTATCTATGCTCATCCCATTTTTTCTTTCTTCGTACAAATATACATTATGCATGAGCATATGCATTTAGACATATATATATGTACTTAGACTTTAAACAAAACATTACAAAGCCTTACTTTACCTTGAAAACCCTTTAAAGCATCTTTGTTAGCTTTTTGTAAAAATTTCAGAATCTAATCGTCAAGCCGTAAATTTTACATTACTTCTAACTCAGTTCCCTATTCGGAAGTATAAGGCTTACTTCTTAATTCATCTTGTGCCATTTCCAATAATTTTTCCAAACTTTGGTCTAAATCTGGTACATTAGGTAAGATAGTTTCCTGTCCTATGTTCATTAAAATTTATATTACTAATTATAGGGATATGTAATTTGTACAAACCCAAAACCATATCAATCCTGACTCATTTACCTTTCTGAAAATTTTGAGTTTGAAATCAAACTCCATCTAAATTATTTTCTAGGAATTTCTGAAGTTGACACTAGGCTGTTTGTACCTTGCAGTGAGTATCCTGCATTCATATGTACATAGCTTAACCTACATAATTCCAAATCCACAAATTCCAAAACTAGATGAAAGCTAACTCAATTCCCTATCTAGAAATGTAAGGTTCATGATTTAATTCTTCCTAGATCAACATTAGCAATTTTCCAAATTTGCACTATCTTCCAGCAGTATTCAGGCACAGTGTTACACTGACCTACTTGCACAAAATACTCCATATTTAATTATCAGCATGTCCAATTGGTGCAAACTTAAAACCATAATAATCCTAACTCCACTACCTTTCTGGAAATGTAAGGGTTGAAACCTAACTCAATTTAGGCTATTTTCTACAAGTTTTCAAATTTAAGACTGGAATTTACGTTTTTTCTGACAGAGTACCCTATACTCATTTGTACATATCTCAAGTTATAGAAATCTAAATCAAGAAATTCCAAAAAAGACTTTCTCCTAACTTAAAAGGCAATCCACCATAATATTTCCAGAATTTTTTATCCTTGTATAACAATTAAACTGAATGTTTTAATTGCAACCCAAAACAAAACATAGATTCCAGATTTGAACATCAAGTTGGAATTAAATCAATCCTTCATCCATAGAGTGCTGATTTGGTTCAATTTATCATAATTTCATTTTCATACTTAATAAATAAACATTTTAAGGTTAGAAAATATCTCATTTAACTAAATTTTCCAGTAGCTCTTCCTTTTATTTTATTTCTTTTCTTTTCTGGTTTATGCCACTACAGGTAGTTTTATGTTGGTGTTTTCTACTTTTCACTTAACTCTAATTTCATGCATCTTTTCTACTCACTTAAGAATTTCTTCAAACATGTTAAATTCATCAAAACCCATCATCGTTCTTTCAATTCTGCCATGACCGAATTGCAGCCTTGTTTACGCCATTTCATATCCAACACATTCATATTCTAATTCAGTCTTCAACCAAGACCCAACAAAATTCTAAACAGATTTTCTTACTCAAAATATATCAAGATCACATAAAATTTTCCTTGTTTCCTTTTCATAACCGAACATACAATAATTTTCTACACATGAATTTAATTTAATCCAAGGCTTTAAATTAGTTTTATTCAGTTCATACTATCACAAACACAAATTAAAATCAAGTGAAAGTATCTCTTTGCTCACCTCTCCCATGAAGCCGAACAGAGCACTCCTCAAAAACCCATTTTGTTCTTCTCCATTCAGCCTTCATTCTCGTGCCCCACTTCTTCCTTTCTTTCTCTGCTTCACCTTTCTCTTCTTCCTTTCCTTCTCGGCTGAGTTTTCCTTTTCTTCTTTTCTGGTTCACGTCCCAGCCTCCCTTTCCTCGGCTACACTTTCTTTTCTTTGGTTTTCCAAGCTTTCTCAAGAAGCTTTTGTTGCCTTGGCTGTCGAGAATGTGAGTGGAGTTTGATGGGAGAAAGTCCCATCAAACTCCATTAAGTCTTCTTTCATTAATTTAATCTTGTTTTTATTTCAATTTTCTATTCCCTTTTTAATTATCTATAATATATATTTCATAATCATAGTTGCATGATTAATGTTCATATATGTACTAATATATATATATATATATGTTTGTTTGTTTTATTGATTACATGAGTTATGTATTTATTTATTTTATCATATTCTTTACATAAAATAAGTATATGTATTTACATTTAAAATCTTAATTATAATTGATACACACACACACACACACACACACACACACACACACATATCCACATATTTATATATATATATATATATATATATATAATATTTTCATGTCTAGTATATTCTTAGTGCAAGTATGTGTGTGTGTGTGTGTGTATATATATATATATATACACTTATGTATATTCCTCTTTTCTTTAAACTTACTTATATATATATACATATTCAACACTCAAAATGTATACGTATATATAAAATATTTATATATATTCCTTGTTTATTTTATTTTAACCATTTTAATATTCGTAAGACGTAGACCTGTAGATGTTTCAGTTAGGAGAATAGAGGCTATGAATGTTGAGAGAAGGGTTAAGACTAGAGGAAGACCGAAAAAGACTTGGAAGGAAGTAGTTTGGAAAGACATTGAGGTTTTAGAATTAGATGAGCAAATGGCCTTGAATAGGAATCTATGGAGGCAGAGAATACATATGGACGATCTAACATGATTTTAGATATTGGTTCATATAGCCTACCCCAATCTATTGGGATAAAGGCTCTGATGATGATGATGATGATGATGAACCATTTTAATATTCAAGTATACTATATTTCCTTTAGTATACTTATGTCCTTGTTTTATTAAAACAAATACACTTTTATATTGTGGAATACATGCACTTATTTGTTCTCATATGATTTTTGAACTTATATAAGATTTCTAAATTATCTCAAGGATCATTTGTTGCTAAATTTACTAAACTTGCAACTTCATTCTCATTACTTGAAAAAAAGTGCTAACTACAAGTTGCATCATAGTACCAAGCTTATTCTATGTCTCTTATTTATTCACTAACATGGTACAAAATTTGTAGTTTTTACACGAGTGGTGTAGGCACACAAACCAAGGCGCACTCGAGACTTGAGGACGGTTGTTGCCCCAAGATCTGATAGGTAAGGGATGTAATTAAAGTTGTGATGGTGTCCCTTACTTTCATATTAATTTATAAAGGAATGTTTGAAGCATGAATTACGTTCCGAAGTTAATTTCCAAAGTTTTCAAAAACTAGCTGGACGTACCAATCAATTTTCGAAATAAAAGTTTATCGCCTTAAAACTAAAGTTCATGTTTTATGTTAACTAAGTATGCTTAAGAAAACAAACCTTAAGATTTCTATGCATGATTTTCCAATAATGTTTTAAGTTTGAAAGTAAATAAGTAAGTTTTAAGACTAAGGCCTTCCAGTAGTTTTTGTCATTGCCTATCATGCTCACCACATTATGCATGTTCCCATCCCTTGTGGCATATGTTTAACCCACATTGTGCATGATCTCGCCCACATTGTGTATGCTTTTGTCCTTTGTTGGTATGTTGGTCCTTCGTGGTGCATGTTTGCTGTATGACCCTAATCAGGTCTACGGCCCCCTACCATGGCTATAGGTACTCAGTTCCCTTTTTGAAAAATGATTAGTCATGACCCACGTACTGGCTATATGGTTCCAACTAGTTTCCACGAACACTATGATAAGCTTTATGAATTATGATGTTAAGTTTCAAAAGTGTGATTCATGTTCGAAACATGTATGAATTTAAAATATGTATTAAAGATTTCGTATGATGATTTAAAGTATGAAATGCATTCTTATGGCATCTCATTTTTCTGCATGTGTCGATACTGTGATTGCTCTAAACGCATTTCTTATTGGGCTTTACAGAAGCTCACCCCTTCCTCTATCTTTCCAGATTATTTGCAGTAATCATCCCCTTGCCTGCTGCGTACAAGACGTAGGCTGAGGGACGCGTCTCTCCTCAGGCTAATTTTTGTACACACATAAGTTATATTCTTATTTTGATACTAGACATCATGTACAGCACAGATATTTGTAAATAAACGATACTTTTGGGATGTAAGTGATATTGTATGTATGTAAATGTTATTTCGAGGAATAAGTCAATATGATGTAATGTATATTAATGGAAAGTTGGGATATTATGAATGTTGTATAAGTTTTGTGGAATCTTATGGTTACGGTTAAAAAAGCATAAATAAAATCAACTGCTGTGGGATTATAAATATGTACTTTGAAATGAACTATATTGGGAATTGTGGCTGGATTTGAGAAATATAAACTATATTTTCATGTAGGGGGTTAGGATAGTTATAGCTGTTTTGCTTTCGAAATTTTTATAAAAAAAAAGTAAGTAGCCTACATTAGCAAGAATTCAACCTAACTAAGAAATTAAGTAACAAAATGAAAAAATTAGCCTAAGACTTCCACGTTTCCAAGGAATGACAATTTTTCTTGGTATCAGAGCATGAGTTGTCTAGTACTTTCAGTGTCAGTAGTCAAAATAAGATTACATCCCAAGTATATGTGCTTTTCTGGTTGTAAATTGAGTATTTCTATTAAAGTTCCACATTAAAACCTATGGTGTACGTGCAGGTATTTGATAATGCACCATTAAAAGGAGACGAGGTTGCCCTCGAAGGCAGGCTCAACCACCTCCACCACCTGCTCCCTAGCTAGAAAGCCCAAATACCAGAATAAATGGCTCAAACAAAGTATGAAAGAGGGGTTTGATAACATCACTGCTATGCTTGCTTAACATTTCGGGGCAAACACCTCAAGTACAGGTGCCACAGTGCCCCACACCTACTTCACTACCTCTTCCTCCATAAGCTCCTCTAGCACCCTCAACCGCTCAGCCTCCAGTCCCACAGTCCAGAGATGACAAAGATGTGGGCAGATTACGAGACTTTCTTAAGATGAATCCCCCAAAGTTTAAGGGGATTAAGGATCTGTTAAGGTCAAGGAGTGGCTATTAGAGTTAGAGACAGCTTTTCCTTATGGGGGTGCATAGATGCCAAGAGAGTCAGTATGGGTAATTTTATGTTAAAAGGTCAGGTGAGGCATCGAAGGAGAGCTACTAAGAGACAGTTGACTACCTAACATCCAGTAATTAGTTGGAATACCTTTCTGTCAGTCTTTAGGACCTCGTATGTTCCCTGCATTGCTTACAAGAAGATGCAGATAGATTTTCTAAATTTAGTACAAGGCAATATAGCGGTTGATGACTATGAGAACCAGTTTACGACCCTGATTAGATATGACCTCGAGACAGTCAAAGATCAGGAGCGCTATACTGAGAGGTTTTTGTCAGGACTGAGACTAGCCATCCGAGATAGATTATTGGAGTTTCATATTACTGAGTTTGAGGATGCTCTAGGACGGGCTCAGGATATGGAAAGGGGTCTAGTTGTTACATAGGCATAGTATGGGTCCAGAGGTAAGAGTAAGGGTAAAGGCAAGAGGACAGAGAGTTCTCGATCAGAGCAAAAGCAGAGCCCACCTAAGAGACGGAGGACTGATGAGTCTCGAGCGAGAGCTGATAAGCCCAAGACTCCTATTGATCAGTAGAGACCACCAAAAGATCCCAGAGGGTTGTAAGACGATGTAGAGATTGTGGTAGGACACATTGTGGGCTATGCTACTAGGTCACTCACAGTTGTTTTAAGTGTGGGGAAAAGGGTCATTTGATCATGGATTGCCCACAGATGCAGGATAAGATCCCATAACCTTAAGAGCCACCATGACAGTAGCCAAAGACACGGGCTTCACAGAGACAGGCCCCATAAAGATCGGCTACTACTGTTGAGAAAGGTAAGAAGCTTGTCACCAAGGGGCGTGTATTTACGTTAGATAGGGAGATTATTGACACCTCTTCCGAGACTATTAGAGGTAATCTTCTTGTCTGTAATCATGAGGCGCATGTTTTATTTGACCTAGGGTCCACGCACTCATTCATATCACTACTGTTTGCATACAATATGCATTTAGAACTTAAGCCTCTAAGTCACCTATTGCATATTAGCACACCCATGTATGAATCTCAAATGATAGATATGGTGTGTAAGAACTGTGAAATTAAGGTACGAGATAAGGTAATGTTAGCAGATTTAGTTTTGTTAAACATGTAGAGCTTCGATATAATCTTAGGCATGGATTGGCTAGCCACCAATCGTGTAAGTCTAGACTGTTACACTAAGACTATAACCTTCTTCTTAATTGACAAATTTGATGTATGTTTTACCATTAAGAAATAAAATACGATGTTATGTTTTGTGAAGTTGTATGATGTTTATGTATTTGAAATTACTAATGAATGTATTTGTGGGAAGGTTATATTGCGTTTGTTTCCGATATGAGGAGAG
The DNA here is from genome assembly GCA_031772115.1 of Heritiera littoralis. Taxonomy (NCBI): domain Eukaryota; kingdom Viridiplantae; phylum Streptophyta; class Magnoliopsida; order Malvales; family Malvaceae; genus Heritiera; species Heritiera littoralis. Next base: position 3,880,945 of record JAPDPK010000040.1, read on the forward strand.
AACCTCCTTGTATATAAGATATACGGGTGGTTTGTGAGTTTCCCAATATGTTTCCAGATGAGTTACCGTGGTTACCACAAAAAAGAGCTAGAGTTCACTATTGATTTAGTGCCAGATACCCAACCTATCTCTAGACCTCCTTACCAGATGGCATTAGTTGAATTGGAAGAATTAAAAAAACAATTGCAAGAGTTGCTTGATAAGGGTTTTATTAGACTGAGTGTGTCTCCATTGGGTGCTCTGATATTGTTTATGAGAAAGAAAGATGGTAGTCTCCGATTATGTATTGACTACAGGTTATTGAATAAGGCTATAATAAAAAATAAGTATCCCCTGCCAATAATAGATGATCTGTTTGATTAGTTGAAAGGGGTTTCAGTGTTTTCTAAGATTGATTTGAGATCAGGTCATCATCAATTGAGGATTAAGAAGGAGGATGTACCGAAGATGACCTTTAGAACCTGATATAGCCATTTCGAGGTTTTAGTGATGCCTTTCGATTTGACCAATGCCCCTGCCACTTTCATGAATTTGATGAATGATGTGTTTTGAGAGTATCTGGACATATTTGTGATTGTCTTTATAGATGATATTTTGAATTATTTTAAGTCCCAAGAGAAGCACGAGCAACATTTGAGGATTATGCTCCAAACTCTCTGAGATAAGCAGCTTTATGGGAAACTTAGTAAGTGTGAATTTTGGTTAGATCGGATAGTGAAGTGTGAATTTTGGCTAGATCGGATAGTTTTCCTTGGTCATATAGTATCTAAGGACGAAGTGTCAGTTAATCCGTCCAAGGTTGAGGCAGTACTCCAATGGGAGAGATCGAGGACAGTGACTAAGATTCGTAGTTTCCTTGGATTGGTAGGCTACTACCGGAGGTTTTTTGAGGGTTTTTCTCGAATTCCAGCTTCATTGACTAGGCTTACATGCAAGGGGGTTCCATTTGAATGGTTAAATCAGTGTGAGCAAAGTTTTAATCAGCTTAAGCAGAGATTGACTACAGCACCTGTCCTGACCATTCCGAGTGGATCTGAAGGCTTCACTGTATATAGTGATGCTTCCTATCAGGGTTTGGGTTGTGTGTTGATACAGCATGGTAGAGTAGTCACATATGTTTCACGCCAACTTAAAGACCATGAGTGTAACTACCCTACGCATGATTTAGTGTTAGCAGAAGTGGTTTTTGCTCTGAAGATATGGTAGCACTATTTGTATGGTGAGAAGTTCCAGATCTTCACTAACCATAAGAGTTTGAAGTATATATTTGATCAAAAGGAGATTAATAAGAGGCAGAGATGTTGGATAAAGCTCCTTAAGGATTATGACTATGAGATTTTGTACCACCCGAGTAAGGCGAACGTAGTTGTAGATGCTTTGAGCAAGAAGAGTATGGTCTCTGTTATAATGGTTAGGGAATGGGACTTGCTTGAGTAGTTTGCTGAGCTCAGTATCAATGTTGAAACAATAGATATCGGGTTTATGGCTAGCTTTCAGATTAAGCTAAGTATCGTAGATCAGATCAAGTTAAGGCAGAGAAATGATCAGAGATTATTGGACATGGTTGCCAGGTAGAGCAGGGCTTGTAATCAGATTTTACTGTCAGTGATGATGGGTTATTGAGGTTCAAGGGTTGCACATGTTTTCTGAGTGATGATACCTTGAGATAGAGGATTTTGAGAGAGTCCCATTATTCTTGTTACATCATGCACCCAGGCAGCACTAAGATGCACCATGACCTACGTAATGTGTAATGGTGGGTTGGTATGAAACGAGACGTGGTAAAGTTTGTGGCTAGATATTTGATTTGTTAGTGGATTAAGGTTGAGCACCACAAACCAGCAGGGCTAGTTAAGTCTTTACCCGTGGCTACATGGAAATGGGAGCACATTACGATGGATTTTATTATAGGCTTACTAAGGACTCGGGGAGGTCATGACGTAATCTGGGTTATTGTTGATAGACTGACTAAGAGTGCTCACTTCCTTGCCATTAAGAGCACAGATTTACTGAATGTATTAGCAGACTTGTATGTTAGAGAGATTGCTCGGTTACATGAGGCTTCTGTAAGCATCACTTCTAATAAAGATTCCAGGTTCACCTCTAGATTTTGGACTCATTTTCAGAAAGCCATAGGATCTCAATTACATTTGAGCACCACCTACCATCCTTAGAGAGACGATCAGTTCGAGCGGACTATTCAGACCTTAGAAGACATATTAAGGGCGTGTGCACTCGACTTTAAGGGTTCATGGGATGACCACTTACCCCGCACAGAGTTTGTCTATAATAACAGTTATCATGTTAGTATCGGGATGGCACCATATGAGGTTCTATATGGCAGGAGATGTAGGTCTCTAGTGGTTTGGGAAGAAATGGGTGATTGTAAGATTTTGGCTCCTAAACTTATTGAAGAAGCAGCTAAGGGTGTTTGGATTATTTGTGATAGACTCAGGGCACCCCAGAGTAGACAAAAGAGTTACGCCGATGTGCATGGACAACCACTTGAGTTTCAGGTTGGGGACTCTGTGTTTATGAAAGTATCTTCGAGTAAAGGTATCATGTACTTTGGAAAGAAAGGAAAGTTGAGTCCTCATTTCATTGGTCTATTTGAGATATTGGAGGGAGTTGGGAATGTTGCCTATTAATTAGCTTTGCTGCCACAACTTTCTGGGATACATAACATCTTTCACGTCTCCATGTTAAGGAAGTATCATCCGGATCCCTCCCATGTTATCGAGTATGAACCATTGGATATTCAGGGAGACATGAGCTATGTTGAGCAGCTAGTTCGAATCCTTGATAGAAAGGAAAGGGTACTTCGATCTAAGACTATTCCACTAGTTAAGGTTCTATGGCAGCACCACTTGACAAAGGAAGCTAGGTGGGAGCTAAAAAGCCACATGAGAGAGAAGTATACGCACTTGTTTGATGGCCCAGCCTGAATTTGGAGGACCAAATTCCTAAAAGGTGGGGAGAATGTGAAACCCAAAATTGCCATATTATTATTCAATTGAAAACTAGAAGGAATTTCAGTGTAGGATTTGGTGTTTATATAGGGCCTAGAAGAATCGAGGAGCTCGGATTAGGGGCACGAAACCGAAGGTAAGATTTTGAATTAAAGTTTTTTTTTTGAGGATTTATATTAAAATAAGTATGATTTGATGTTTGGAAGAATGAATTGAAAGGTTTGAAGTGAAAAAGTTCATGAAATTCTAAGTTAGCACTAAACCAAGAAAATTAACGAAGTAACTGAATAAATTCAGAAATAAATCCAACAAAATTTGTAAAAGAAGAAGAAAAAAAATTATTTCGACCCCATAGTAAGTCAATATTGGGTATAATTAACTTAGAGAATTAAATTTGAGTAGTAAATTTGAGGTTAAGACATTTAAATAAATTTTAGAAGAAAACCAAAAACTTTAACAGTTTAGCGTCGAAAACAACTAAATCACATAAAATAAGCCCAACCGGAAATTTTCCCAAACAAGAGGGTGCCAAATTTCATGGAAATATGCTAGACACATAGTAGAACACTTGAGAAGTGGCTAAATCACTAAAATGGGCTGGAAAATAAATTTTATGAATTTATTGGTGCAAGCCAGCTAGCAGCTAGATTTTCTACTCATTGCTAGGCTTTGGTTTTGGGTCAAATTGAATGGGCTAGGTGTGGATTTTGGGCTTGAAATTTTAGCCAAAGAAACTAGACCTAATTCAGTCCCAAAAGGTATTATAGCCCCCGTAGCTCGAAGGAACTAGAAAGAACACACCCCAACCTGCCGTACCCCCAACCTGTCGTGCGTGTCCTCCTCTGCTTTACATTATGGGATTTTTTCAGCCACATTTCATGCTGATTTAGAGTTCGACCAAGAAGGATCGATTGTTCTCCCATAAGTCCAATGCACGTAAAAACAAATTCAGCCAAAACAAAGGTCATTTGGTTAGTGAAAAGTTAGTGAGAAAAACTCTAAACAGAATTGCCCTGTTTTGCAAGGTGAGATAAAGTGATTTCCTTACTTCTTTGATGGATTTTTAAGCTTGTTTATGGTGTTTCTAAGTTGTATACATGTTGGTTTACAGCTGAGGGTGATTGTTAGTGGCTGAATCTTTGGTCAAAGTTGGTCAACATTAAGGTAAAATTTTTAGAAGAAGATGAAGTAGAGATATGTTGATGTATGTTGAATTTGCATGATTTTGGCTAAAGTAGAATTTTGAAATGGATTTTCTAGGGTTAAATTATGCTTTGGACAGCCTTGGTTCTATATGAAAATGGTGAAGTTTGCTTCGTTTGATAGTTGTATGGTGTTAGTTTAATACCGAAAAGTTTGGTTTAAGCTTTGGTTTAACCGAAAACGATGAAATGGTGAAATTGGGCAATTTAACAATCCTTGAAGTATTATGCAAAGTATTAAAAGAATATGTAAAATATTGTTTTGGTAAGTTTAAATCTAAGGAATATAAATATATCGAAATGGCACATTTATTAGTAAAATCAAGCAAGTAGGAAAGTTAAAGAATAAGGCCAATTCTAATGATGTTTATGGTTACTTAAGATATATTAAAGTATGTTAAGATAAGTATGAGTATGTATTGATGGTTTTATAATTGTTTTGGGCAGCGAGTGGTGTAGGCATGCAAATCGAAGTGCACCTGAGACTTGAGGACAGTTGCTGCCCCGAGATCTAATAGGTAATAGATGTAATTTAAAGTTGTGATGGTCTCTCTTACTTTCATATTAATTTATAAAGGAATGTTTGAAGCATGCAATATGTTCCGAAGTTAATTTCCAAAGTTTTCGAAAACTAGTTGGATGTACCAATCGATTTTCTAGAGAAAAGTTTATCACCTTAAAACTGAAGTTTATGTTTTATGTTAACTAAGTATGCCTCAAAAAATGAACCTTATGATTTTTATGCATGATTTTCCAATAATGTTTTAATTATAAAAATAAATAAGTAAGTTTTGAGACTAAGGCCCTCTTATAGTTTATGTCATTGTTTGTCATGCTCGCCACATTATGCATGTTCTCATCCCTTGTGTCGTATGTTTAGCCCATGTCTTGCATGTTCTTGCCCACATTGTGCATGTTTTCGTCCCTTGTGGGTATGTTGGTCTTTCATGGTGCATGTTCGCTATACGACCTTGATTAGGTCTACGACCCCTTACCACGGCCATAAGTACTCAGTTCCCTCTTTGGAGGATGATTAGTCATGACACACATATTGGTTTTATGGTTCTGCCTAGTCTCCACGAACTCTATGATAAGCTTTTATGAATTATGATGTTAAGCTTCAAAAGTGTGATATATGTTTGAAACATGTATGAATTTAAAATATGTATTAAAGATTTCGTATGATGATTTAAAGTATGAAATGCATTTTTATGGCATCTCGTTTTTCTGCATATGTTGATATTGTGACTGCTCTAAATGCATTTATTACTGAGCTATACAGAAGCTCACCCCTCCTTTATCTTTCTAAATTATTTGTAGTGATCATCCCCTTACCTGCTGCGTACACAACGTAGGCTAAGGGACACGTCTCTCCTCGGTTGCTTTTTGTACGCACATAAGGTATACTCTTATTTTGATACCAAACATCCTGTACAACATATATATTTGTATATAAACGATACTTTTGGGATGTAATCGATATTGTATGTATGTAAATGTTATTTCGAGGAATAAATCAATATGATGTGATGTATATTAATGAAAAGTTGGGATATTATGAATGTTGTATAAGTTTTGTGGAATCTTATGGTTAGGTTAAGAAAGTATAATTAAAATCAATTGCTGTGGTATTATAAATATGTACTTTGAAATGAACTGTATTGTGAATTGTGGCTAGATTTGAGAAATATAAATTGTATTTTCATGGAGTAGTTAGGATAGTTACAGTTGTTATGTTGCCAAAATTTCTATAAAAAAAGTAATATATACTGGTAGGAATGCAAACTAAGTAAGAAATTAAGTTGCAAAATGAAAAAGTTAGCCCAAGACTTCCACGTTTTCGAGGCGTGACATATGATACCTTGTGGAAATGAAAGGGATAATAAAGGTTGTATAATTAATGCTATGGAATATGAAATGTATCTTTTTATTTCCATGCGGCATTATTGTCGTGGGAAATAATGTATGTTGTGACTAAAATGTGGTTATTGGATACGAAGGTATTGTAAGCTCAGGATGAGACATTTTAATATCTATTAAGAAATGAATTAAATAAATTAGTAATTATGTGTGATATGGTGATTGAGACCGTAGTACATCATTTTATGGTGATGTGTGATATTGTGGATGATATTAATATATAGATATCATGTATTGATGTGACATTATGATCTTGATAAGAGATATGCAATATTAGTGTTTGGTGATATTATCAGAATTATATATATACACATGGATATATATGGATATTCATTGTGATTTTATGGAATGTGAGATAGATGTTGAGAATTGGAAAGTGAATTGATATTTGAACTATGTGGATGATATTTGAATATGAAAATGTGTAGTTACATGATATTGTGACCTCGATAAGAAGAGTGTGATCTTAATAACCTATAGATGTTAATGGAATATATCTGAATGTATATTTATACGAATATATCTTGTGATCTTATTGATGTCATCGGAAGCTTGATGGATTTGTCTAATTGCATAACAACTGACTAATGATACCTGTGCCATGATTGTGTGTGAATGAGAAATTGAGGCTACTACAGATATACCTTAGTCTGGTTGCCTAAGCATGCACAATATCAGATCGAATAAAGGTTGAACTATATCTTGGGGTACTTAGGTTCATACATGCATAGCATATAATTCCAGACCTTTGGGACTGAGTATTGTTTTAAAAGAGAAAGTATTGTTTTAAAAAGAAATACATCGAAATCTTCCTCATGAAAATAAATGTTTGAAATGTCTAGATAGCCATAAGGCCTTAAAGTTTAACGCATGCATTTATATCATGCATGACATGTATAGATTGAGCATACGATTTAATTACTCATTAATTTGAGAAAAGATGCATTTTTGAGTGTTATTGTGTGGACTGTCTTAAGAGATTTAATAAGGAATTTGAAATAGAGATTTTGATTTAGAGTTGACAAGTACCATGTTACTCATGCCTGTTGTCACGTTTCGTTATTAAGATTCAGTACTAACATTTACATTAAACTCATGTTAAGTTGGGCTATCTGTAGTGTCTCCACTCAATTCTTTATCTGACATTTACTTACATTTTATATCTAGTTACAATTCCGTATTTTAAAATATAATCCAAAGTGTTAATTTCCAAAACAAACATAAGCAACCCAAAATTTCATTTACATATACTTCTATTACTTGAAATTTACGATCATACATTCAGTGCACTACGATATAATTTACATCCCCTGTACAACATACATACCTAGAATACTGTACATATACTATCTAAACATATAAAAATAAAATAGTATAACTTTACAATCTCTGAAAAATTGCCTTAGGGATACTAACGAAACTCAAACCTCTGTAGCAAAATGGGAAGCTACTGCAAATAATCTAACAGGAAAGTAAGAGGGTAAGCTTACGCCTAGAAAGAAATATGTATAAAAGAGTTGATACTATGCATAACTACATGTAGGCATCATAAAACATGCTCTTATATTTCCAAATTACTATCCTTGCAGTCTTTAGGCACTTTATCGGAAGGATACTATAATGGGTTAGATAACCAGGTTGAGGATAGAAGGATGTTTTAAAGCACCTCACTTGTTTCAGTCTCTAGCGCCGATTATAGGAAATTTGATATAATTTATTCAATAAGAAATTCAAAAATACAGGTTTTCCAATAATAATTTTGTGACAATTTGGTAAACACTTAGTAAATGGTTCAATAAGCAGAGAAATGCTCAGTTCAATGAAACAGTTCAGAAAATCACTTGGTAGGCAATACAATAAATAGTTTTTGATAAACAATATGGTAAAACAATTTACCAAAACGTATTCATTAAACAATTCTATAAACAGTAAAATAGTACAGTAATACGGTTCGATAAATAGTACGGTGAAGACAAGGCATCACCCAATAGAATTATGCAAATTTTAGTGTCCCAAAAAGGGAATAACAGTAGGACTTATGGCCATAGTCACAGTGGTGTCCACAATATGAACTGATCACATGATATCTGGGATAGCTGATGACATGATAAGATTAATCAACAAATAGGACAATATAATCAGTCAGTATAGCATCATATACTTGAAGGTTACTATAAGGCCAACAATCTCAAAACAGTTCATAACCCAGTGAAACCATACTTTAGAAATCAATTCAGTGGAAATCAATCTTCAGTTAGTCCATAGTTCGGTAAATTCAATAACAATGACAATTTAAGTATAAAAATTCGAAAAATATTCTCAGTTTAGAATCCAGTGTTCAAATGTATATATTAAAAACAAAAAAAAATCATTAAAATTAATCCCGAAAATTAAGTTACAAATTCGGTACTCCTATCGACCTATATGGAATCTTTGAAATTCTTTCACTCTTAACTTCCTTTCAAATCCATACATAATCTCTGCTTGAGATTTTAGAGTTTAGGGTTCAATCTCCAAAATTTCGACAGCATAACGGTATAATCAATCCTAACCCTCTTGCACTAAATCACAGTTCAATAACCACAACACAATTTCCCAATTTCACTCATTTCAAGTATTCAATCACAAATATTAATTCAATCAATATCAATGCAATATAGTATCCCTACACCTCTTACATATATTCCTCACCACTCGATATTGCCGATTCACGTAATTAGTACTATTACTCACACCTCACTTTAGAGTTGCAAAACACCACACAAACATAGTCAATTTACTACACTTCGGTTATAAAGAGTGTTTAACACTTTGAAATTTAGTACATTGCTTATTGCAGCCCTAAATTCGATTTACTTTATACTGATGATAACACTACAACTATCGTCAAAACACCTCCTTTTTCGATTTTCCTTCACCAACAGTCTTGTATTAATTCATACGGTATTCTAGGACCCACTTTACATAAAATAGATATGGTTTCCCTGTCCCCTTCACTTGGTCAAAATCACTATGCTTGCCTGCACACTTTATTTCAACAATTCAAGGCCACAAACATGTTTTACACACTCTGTATACTAATTCTACATCATTTTTTACTTTGAGCAGTATCACATTCATGCATGGATGCTCTTGACTAAAACCCTAAGGTAGTGTTTCTCATGGTTTTAATTAAATTCAAGCTCAAATACATGCTTAAACACCTTAAACACATAGCTTAAAACCATTAAAATACATGAATTGAACTTTCTCTCACCTCTTTCACCTTGGCTGAAATTGAAGGAACTAATTCACTAAGAAAATGGCTACTTCAAGTATTGATTTTGGTAGTATGTTGTAGGGCCAAGGGAGTTAAACAAGTTTGGTTAAGATAGTTTTCGATTTTGGAGTGTTTTCGTTAGGGTTTCAATGACTTTCTCTCTCTTACCAAGCTTTAATCAATGGTGGAAGAAGAAAAAGAAGAAGGTGGCTAACCAATATGAGGAAATGACTAGAAATTTCCATTTAAAATAATATCTTTAGGGTAAATTACGAGAATGCCTTTATACCATGTTAAAAATTCCAAACACGTACCTTTCTTTCTAATTTCGATTTAAGTATTTAGTTTAACTTTCAAATATTTCATTCACTCAAAAAATACATGTATTTAACATTTCCTAGTCATTGATTAAGCTTTTGTCGGGGTTTGACTGTAAAAAGGGTGAAATCACCAAAATACTCCTAAACATTCAATGTGTAAATGTTGACTCTTGCGTGTGATTTAGTCTACCAATTAACACGGCATAGGACTTCTTCACACGAGGATTTACATATGACTGTCATTAGGTCATAAATCAAACTATATTGACTGTTATTCACAATTATTTTCCCATAAAAAGGATTTAACCGTCAATTTTTAAATTGTTGCATGCTTTTCGAAAAATGTTCAAATAGAGGAATTTTGTGATGTAAATTTTTACCATCTCATTATTTTATCCACATATTAGTACTATAGGGTTTCATCTCCATTGAAGCACTAGATGTCCTAATGGGGCCCACTGTCTAAATCTCCGTTATACCTATGAAACATAAGGTATATAAATAGTTATTAGACATATTATATTCCTAGCTTCAATAACAGTATATAACGGTAATAGGAAGTGTAAATCTCACATCCTCCTTACCTTGGAAAATTTGGTCTTCTAAAATTGACTAGGCCTATCAGCTGAATAACTCTGGGTACTTTTTCTTCATTAGGCTCTATAATTCCCAGGTAGCTTCCTTTGCTGAGTGGTATTGCCAGAAAACTTTAACCTAAGGAGTTGTCTTAGACTGCAGTACTTTCTCCTTTAGATCTAAGATCCAAGCTGTTTTTCCACTTAACTTATATCCTCTATGATCTCCAGAGGTTCATACTAAATTACATGAGACAGATTTGGATGATACTTCCTCAAAATCGATAAGTGGAAGACATTATGTAACCTAGATAACTCTAGTGGTAGAGCCAACCAGTATGCCATATCCCCCACTCGGTTTAAGATCTCAAAAAGCCTAATATTGTGAGGACTTAACTTCCCTTTCTTCCCAAATCTCATGATGTCTTTGGACAGTGAAACTGTCAGAAATATTTTATCCCCATGAGAACTCTAATTGTCAGTATCTAATATCTGTATAATTTTTCTACTGACTCTGAGTAGTCTTTAGTGATCACATATAATTTGAACATCTTTTGAAGCTTGCTCAACAATATCAGGAGCTAAGATCTTTCAATCACACACTTCTTTCTAGCTAATAAGGGAATGATATCTTCTGCCATATAAAGCTTCATAAGGTGCCATGCCGATACTAAAATGATACCTGTTATTATAAGAAAACTTTGCCAGTGGTAAGTGATCGTACCAAAAGCCTTTAAAGTCCAGTGCACAAGCTCTCATCATATCCTCGAGTGTCTGAATCGTGCGCTCGGACTGACCATCAGTTTGCAAATGAAAGGTTGTGCTAAAATTCAGTCGAGATCCCATGGCATCCTGAAAATGCTCTTAGAAATGAGAGGTGAACTGAGAATCTCTATCGGAAGTATGCTCATTGGAACTCTATGTAGTCGACAATCTCCCTAACAGAAAGATCAGTTAAGGCACTTAAAGAATTAGTGGACTTAATGGCGAGGAAGTGGGCTGACTTCATCAATCTATCAATAGGAGCCCAGATCGCATTATAGTTCTTCCTGGTCGTTGGAAAACCTATGATGAAATCCATGGTGATATGCTCCCATTTCCACATCAATATCGGTAAAGGTTGTAGCAATCTTACTGGTTTCTGATGCTCTACCTTTTCCTATTGGCAAGTGAGACACCTTGCAACAAACTCAGTGATGTCTCACTTCATCTTAGGCCACCAGTATACTTTATGAAGATTATGATATATCTTATTACTGCTTGAATGTAAAGTGTACCTCGAAGTATGAACCTTTGTCAAAATCAATTCTCTTAACTGTCTATTCTCGAGAATACAAATTCGGCCCCTGAATCTCAAAATACCGTCCGTGCCAATCCCATAATCAGATTGAGTGCCCAACTGCACCTGATTGAAAATCTCAGTATAATAAGAATCTTCCCTCTAAAATTTTTTATTTGATCCATCAAATCTAGCTGAATCTGAAGACTAGCTGTTATACCATATCTCTCAGAAGGAGTAACATTCAGACTAAGGCTCGCAAACTATTCCAATAGACTGTATTCTTGAACCATCATGTAAGAAACCATACCCATGTGTTTCCTAATCAAGGAATCTGCCACTACATTTGCTTTCCCCAGGTGTAGTCATAATCCTTCAACAGTTCTATCCATCTATGTTGCCTCATATTCAATTCATGCTACCAGAACAGATACTTGAGACTTTTGTGGTCAGTATGTACTTGGAACTTCTCACCATATAGATAATGCCACCATCTTCAAAGCAAACATCATGGTAGCTAGTTCTAGATCATGGGTAAGATAATTTCTCTCATAGTCCGTCAGTTAACGAGAAACATAAGCAACCACTTTCCCATTTTGCATCAACACACAACCTAAACCTAGTAAGGAGGCGTCACTATACACTGAAAAACACCCTAAACCACTTAGAATAGTGAGGATCGGTACCGTAGTCAGTCTCTACTTCAATTCCTAAAAACCATGCTCATAGGCATTAGTCCACTCAAACATAGCATCCTTGCATGTGAGGTGCATCAAAGCGTAACCAATTCAGAGAAACCCTCAACAAATTGATGTTAATACTCGGTTAGATCCAAAAAGCTCTGAATCTCTGTTGCTGACTTTGGTTTTTCCCACTATACAATTACCTGTATCTTAAATGGATCAACTGACCCTTGTCTTTAGACACCACATGTCTCAAAAATGTAATATGATCTAGCCAGAATTCACACTTACTCAGTTTAGCATAAAGTTTTTGATCCTTAAGGGTCTATAGAATAATATAGAGATGCTGCTCGTGCTCTTCCCAAGACTTAGGATATAACATAATGTCATCAATGAACACGATGACAAACTTATCTAGAAAAGGTTTGAGCACCGCATTCATTAGATTCATGAAAGCTGTAAGAGCATTAGTCAATCCAAATGGCATGACTAGAAACTCGTAGTGGCCATGCTAAGTTTTGAATGCAGTTTTTAGAATATCTTCTTATCGGATCTTCAACTGATGATATCTCGATCTAAATCAATCTTAGAAAATACCTGTGCACTCTTAAGCTGATCAAACAAATCATCTATTTTGGGTAGAGGATATTTATTCTTGATAGTAGCCTTATTAAGCAACTGATAGTCAATACAAAGTCATAGGCTACCATCCTTTTTTCGACCAAAAAGAACTGGTGCACCCAAACGAGAGACATTGAGACGAATGAAGCCCTTATCTAATAACTCCTGGAGCTGCTTCTTAAGCTCATCAAGTTCTACTAGTGTCATTAGATAAGGAGGCTTCGAAATAGGTTTGGTACTGAGCACTAAATCAATGCTGAATTCTATCTCTCGATCAGGAGGAAGTCTAAGTAATTTATCTAGAAACACATCTGGAAGATCCATGACCATAAGAATCTTGTGTAATTCTGGACGTTTCTTTTCAACATCCTTCACATATGTAATAAAAACTCAATAACAAACATATTTCTTGAGATTTCAATTTTAGACAACTTTTAGCAAAATATTTCACTTTATCACTAAACAGAAAGTTTTACAATATAGTTTTTGAGATAAGAGAAAGTTACATACTTAGTGTAACAATCTAAACTAACAGTTCGTAGTTAACCAATCCATTCGTAAGATCAAATCAAAATCATACATGTTCAACAAAATTAGATTAGCTACTATTTCTTCCTCCCCTATCCTTAGTTTACAGTTATAATACACAATATCGGTTATTTGGATTCTTTAAAAGGGGTATTGATTTGCAATAAATACCCTAAAGGTTTAGGTTCTACAGATACTTAATGACACATGCAGGAGATACAAAAGAATGCATAGAACCGGGATCAAATAATGCAAGTGCAGTTATATCACAAATAGAGATCTTACCCCTAATATCCTTGAACGATGTGTCAATAGACTCCTTATCGATGGTGTACACCCTGCCTTGAGTCACAACCTTCTTCCTTTTCTCTATTACTGTAGCTCTCTTTGACTATGATGGTGCAACCTTCTCTGGCTCTTTAATAGGTGCTCGTGCTGCTACTGACTCCTTAATATTTGGGTAATTCTTAACCATATGCCCAATCTGTCTACATCGAAAACAAGCTCCTGTGACCTAATAGCAAGGCCTGGTACCATGTGACCTTCCATAATGCTTACATCTCGTCGTGGTACCCTTCGTATAGTGATGGAGTTATAAGTGGTAGTGGACCTAACTAGTTTATTTGTAGAAATCATAACCTAGGTAACTTTGGCCTTCTTAATGGGTCTCTTTTCAAATTTGTCATCAAAACCCCGTTTCACTTTTTCCTTACCCTTGGCTTTAGCTCGAAATCCAAACTTTGCCTAATGAAACTCATAATCTTGCTCGCACAATTGAGCTTGGCGGATAACTTCATCATAAATGGATATGTCAAATAGAGCTAACTTCACTCTAATTGAAGGCTTCAGTCTGACCATAAATCTCTCGATCTTATTTTCTTCACTCTTGACAGTCTTTGGGTTAAATCAACTTAGAGCAGTAAACTTAGACTCATACTGGTCTATTGTCATATTCCCCTAAGTAAATTCAGAAATTTAGGTCGTAATCTCTTCTGAGTAGTGCGGGGAATGTACCGCTTGTTAAAAGCATCTGGAAATATGCTTAAAGTCATTACAGGATGTCTAGCACTCAAGACTATCTTGGTGGCCTTCTTCCAATGCTCTACCTCATCAACAGGTAGAAAGGTTGCTAGACCCACTTTCTTGATCTCGGTGCACCACATATAAATAAATAACTTCTCCCCTGCATTAATGTAATTTTTTGCTGCCATTGGATCCTTATCACCCTTAAATTTTGGTGGATCCAACTTTTTGAACTGCTTTAGGAGATTTATGTCACAATCGATCATTAGATCCATAGGCCTCTGAAGCTGTAATGATGGCGATACGAGTTGTTGTTGGGGTATGGGGGGACATTAGCTAGAGAAGGAGGAAGAGGTTACGCCACTTCTGGTACTCTAGCATTATTGTTATTAAAATTGGCGATAAACTCCACAAACATCTATTCTAGCCTGAAAATATAGGTATTCGGATTCTCAGGTTGAGAAGGGAGGGTAGGCTCTGGAAAGGGTTCAAGTGATGGCTTTGGAGATGGTTTCACCAATTTTCGTCCCCTTTCTCGTCCAGTACCCCTTTACCAATCACTCATTCTATTAAAACAGACATACAAAACACTTTCAATCACTTCAAACATTTATATATTTAGACAAGTATAGTATTACAAAGAATGTAAGCCAACCCAACAACTTAAGGACATGATAAATATCAGACCAACCTCACTCTGATACCAATCTTTCTATCACATTTTGTTATTGACATTCAGCACTAACATTTACATTAAACTCATGTTCGGTTGGGTTGTCTTTAGTGTCTCCACTCAGTTCTTTATCTGACATTTATTTACATTCTATATCCAGTTACAATTCCTTATTTCAAAATGCAATCCAAAGCGTTAATTTCCAAAACAAACATAAGCAACCCAAAATTTCATTTACATGTACTTCTATTACTTGAAATTTACGATCATATAATCAGTGTATTACAATATAGTTTACATCCCCTGTACAACATACATACATAGTAGTACTGTAAATATATTGTCTGAACATATAAAAATAAAATAGTATACCTCTACGGTCCTTGGAAAACCACCTGAGGTATACCAAAGAAACTCAAACCTTTGTAACAGAATGGGAAGCTATTGTAGATAATTTGGAAAGAAAGTAAGGGGGTAAGCTTACGTCCAATAATAAATATATATAAAAGAGCTGATACTATACATAACTACATGCAAGTATCATAAAAATGGCTCCTATATTTCCGAATTACTATCCTTACAGTATTTAGGCATTCTATCAGAAGGATACTATAATCGGTTAGGTAACCAGGCTGAGTAAAGAATGATACTTTAAAGCACCTCACTTGTTCCTGTCCTAGCTTAGACTGTAGGAAATTGATATAATTTATTTGATAAGAAATTCAGAAATACAAATTTTCCAATAATAATATCATGACAATTTGGTAAGCACATAGCAAATTGTTCAATAAGCAGAGAAATGCTCAGTTCAATAAAACAGTTCAACAAATCACTTGGTGGGCAGTACAATAAATAGTACGGTAAAACAATTTACCAAAAACATATTCATTTAAAAATTCTATAAACAATAAAACAATATAGTAATACAGTTCGTTAAATAATACGGTGGAGACAATGCATCACCCAATAGAATCATGTAAATTTCAGTGTCCCAAAAAATGAATAACAGTAAGACATATGGCCATAGTCACACTGGTGCCCGTAGTATGCATTGATCAGAGATAGTTGATGACATGATTAAGATCAATTAGAAAACAGTATAGTACAATCAGTCAGTATAGCATGATATACCCAAAGATTACTGTAGAGCCAATAGTCTCAAAACAGTTCATAAACCAGTGAAAACAATCTTTAGAAATCAATTCAATGAAAATCAATCTTCAGTCAGTCCATAGTTAGGTAAATTCAATAACAGTGACAATTTAAGTGTAAAAATTCAACAAATATTCTCAGTTTAGAAACCAGTGTTCAAAAAATTTATTTACGTATAATAAGAATGCTAATACTCGTGTGTATCTTAAAACTGGAAAAATCATTAAAATCGATCCCGAAAATTGAGTTACAAATTTGGTACTCCTATCGACTTAGATGGAACCTTTGAAATTCTTTCACTCTTAACTTCCTTTCAAATCCATATATAATCTATCCTTAAGATTCTAGAGTTAAGGGTTCAATCTACGAAATTTCAGCAGCATAACGGTACAATCAATCCTAACCTTCCTACACTAAAAACACAGTTCAATAACCACAACACAGTTTCCCAAGTTCACTCATTTCATAGTATTCAATAACATATTATCTCAATTCCATCAGTATCAATATATCATAGTATCCTTACGCCTCTTACATATATCCCTTACAACTCGGATATCGTCAATTTGCGTAATTTGTACTAATACTCACACCTCACTTCAGAGCTGCAAAACACCACACAAACACAGTCAATTCACTACACTTTAGTTCTAAAGAGTATTTAACTCTTTGAAATCTATACATTGCTTATTATAGTCCTAAATTCGGTCTCCTTCATGGTGAATCAGCTCACATTGCAACTATCGTTACAACACCTCCTTTTTTGGTTCTAACTTCACCAACAGTCTAGTATTAATTCATGCAGTATTCTAGGACCCATTTTATGTTAAATTGGACATGGTTTCCCTATCCCCTTCACTTGACCGAAATCATTATGCTTGCCTACACACTTCATTTCAACAATTTAAGGCCACAAACATGTTCTACATACTATGTACACTGATTCTACATCATTTTTGCATTGAGCAGTATCACATTCATGCATGGGTGCTCTTGGCCAAAACCCTAAGGTAGTGTTTCTCATGGTTTTAATTCAATCCAAGCTCAAATACATGCTTAAGCACCTTAAACACATGGCTTAGAACCATTAAAACACATGAATTGAACTTTCTCTCACCTTTTTCACCTTGGCTGAAATCGAAGGGAGCTGATTCACCATGAAAATGGTCACTTCTAGACTTGATTTTGGTAGCATGTTGTAGGGATAAGGAAGCTGCACAAGTTTAGTTAAGACAGTTTTTGCTTTCGAAGTATTTTTGCTAGGGTTTTAGTGAATTGTTGCACACTTTTTGAAACATATTCAAATAGAGGAATTTTGGGATATAAATTATTGCCATCTCATTATTTTGCTCTAAATATCGATACTGTAGTGTGAGACCCGATTCTACTGTACTTTAAATGTAATATGTAATTAATTATTAAGAGGAAATTAATGTGCTAAGTGATTATAAGTGAAAGGGTGATGCGAGCTCCACTAATTTTTAATGTGTTCAGATGGGCTCGAGATTGATAATAAAGTGTACAGTGGTGTAATAAATATAATATGATGAATTTTAGGTTTAAAATCATTGAATTATATTATTATAAATTATTTTGAATTATTTTGTGAAGGTGGGAAACAAATTGGAAAATGACGGTTACGTCCCGAGGGCATTTCGTAAATTACACCCAAACTAAAATGAGTTGGGATGAAGTAAAGATACCATGATATTCAACATAAAAAGGAGAATAAGATAGTGCTAAGAGATTTATCGAAACAGTGGTGAAGTGATAGAAATTCATCGACGGGTTGTGGGGGTAAAATCGTAATTTCTCACTATCCGTGCACCGCGCGTTGACGAAACCACTTTCAATCATCAAGATACATTAAATATGACTATTTGGAAGTGGAATCCGAAATGTTGGAGTCCAATTACACGGTTTTTACGATTACTGAAGTTAAAGGCAAAATTATCTGAAATTTAATAACCAAGGGCAAAATGGTAATTTTGCCCCCTTCTAGAAACATCATCACACTTCAGCCTTAAGTGCCAGCCACTATTCACTTTCTCCTTCATTTGGCTTGCACGAGAAAGAAGAGAAAGAAAAGAAAAAGAAAGAAAAGTCAACAAAAACCTACTAAACTTGATTTTCTCACCAAACCCATTACTAGAAAAATATTCTACACAATTTCCTATCTCCATTGACACCAATATCTCATTAAATAAAGATGAAAACAAGGAGAAAAGAGAGGCAAGAGATTTCGGCCAAAGGTAAGAAATTACAAATTTTAAAGTTTCAATTTATTTCAAAGTTGTATTTTGACTAAATCAAGGTGTAGATTATGAATATACCATTGGATTTGTTTTTGTTGACTAAATAAAAATCCACCATGAAAGGGGATTTTGGTGTGCTTGAGAACTCATGGAATCCATGTAAATCCTTGCATAAAAATGGTAGAAAATGAGACAATGAACATGGATTTAGTGTTTGGTACCATTTGATTTAGGAAAATCATTAGGTTGGATACATGGGAGCATTCGACCAAGAGGTTTTGGACAGCCTAAGATGCTACATTTCATGGTTTTGATATGTCAAATTACTGTAGAAATTAAGAGAAGAAGACTGGTGAAATCAAATATGAAATCGGAGCTAAAATGGAGAAGTTATGTTTTACTACTGATGTAATTTACACTAGTTAGGCATAGATAGTATCCTATGTGGTTGCATTTAGTGAAAATTAATAGCTTAAAAATAAGAGAAAAATTAATGAAAATTTTTGGTGAAATTGTTTTGCAGCCGGGAGCATTGGATTTCGTGCGGTGCTACCGAAAGGGTTGGTGATATGAGACAGATAAGGGATGAATGTGTAAGCCGTAGAGATATAGCGAATGCATGATTTTGATGAGTTTAATTTTATGAGGTTATTGGGTGCTGAATTGCCTTTAAAATCATGCAAATCTGTGATTTACGGCTGGCAAAAATACTGTGTTTAAGTATAGTGGGTTAGAGTAATCGTAGCTATTATGCTGCCGAAAATTCCTCCAAAATTTTTAAAATATAATGAAATATTTTATGAGCATAAAATGAGTGAAATTGTGTATTTTGGAGCTTATTTTCAATATTTTCCATAAATTGAAATTTTATCAAAAAATATTATTTAAATATTCATGTAATTAAATTTCATCAAAGTGAGATGTCAAATACGTTCTTTGAAATATTTCACAATTATTTAGAATGTTTACAAATTTTCTTACCAAGACATGAATATTTTATTGACTGTTTTTACTATATTGTTAAATGTGAATTTGAATACCTTTTGAAATTTTATTACATTTTAAATGATATTTGTTTAAATTCCTTAAATGTATTTTCACTGTAAATGAAATGTTTTGAGACTATTAGGCCTTATATCATGCTCACGTGTATTACTGTACTGTACTGTTACTGTGGCTGATAGAACCGCCAAGTCATTAGCAGTCCTAAGGACACCTGGCAAGTGTACTCTGAGGACACCTATAAACTATAGCCATAGATCTTACTGTTTACTATTACTGTTCCCTACGAGGATTATAGCATGATATATCGAGGGTGATGCCTAATCTTTACCTACTGTTTACTGTTACCGAACTGTGAATTACTATTAACTGTTTTACTGAACTGTAAATTACTGTTTACTGTTTTATTGAACTGTGAAATACTGTTTACTGTTTACAGAACTATACTAAATTGTTACTGTTTATTGAATTGAAAGTGTTTTATGGAAATTATTATTGGTTTTGGAAAGTTTATTGCACCGTTACTGTATTATGAAATTTAGGTGCTTATTGTACTGAACTGTTACAGTACCAATACTGAACTGTTTTACTGTTACTACAAAGAGTGTTGTACTGAACTGTTACTGAAGTGTTTTACCGGACTGTTAATGTTCAAAATGAACATTTTACTGTCTCTAAACCTATATGGTTTACTGAAACCACTACCGTATACTGAACTGTGATTTATTGTCAAACGTTTATGGAATGGTGATATACTGTCAACTGGTTACTGAACCATACTGAGATATACTGTTTACTGAAGTGAAAATAATTATGACATTATTACCAGTTTTTGAAAGAATTATTGAACTGTTACTATGAGTGAAATTGAACTATTTACTGTACTGAACTATTTCTTCACTGTTTACTGAAGTGCTTTATCGTACTGTTACTGAATCTATTTATATACTATTACCACTATTAAAACTCAACTGTTTACTATACTGTTTTACTACTGTCACTGTCACGTGTTTTAAAGTGTTATTGAAGTGATGAAATTAAATGGTTTATTTACCATTTATTTATTGAGAATTTCATTAAATTGTTTTATAACAACAATTTATTGATTACTCTCTATAGTCGCTTTTGGGTTTCTGGGATAAGACAGGTATTTCAAAATACCTTCCATGCTCTATCCGGTTGCCTGGTCGACTATAGTATCCTTCCGTTTTTACTGTGCCTAGTGAACTATTAGGAAAATAATGTTTTCTAGCATATAGATTTCGTTATATCAATCTTACATATTTCGCTCACCCTTTTATTTTCCACTTCACAGGATATTATAAATGATTAAAAAAGGGTATACATTAAAGGGTATCGACTGAATCTGGCTTACCAAGACTACTTTGTGTCAACCCAGGAGGTATTCATATTTTTGTTTATGCATTTAGGTATATTGTACAGTACTACTTAAATTGTAAAATAGGAACAGGGGATGTAAAGTGTAAGGAATATTGTAAATTACATAATCTGAATTTATTAATTTAAATAAATGTTTACTATTTATCACTGTTATTGTTCAAGTATTAAAGGCATCATAGACAGCCCAATCGTAATTTATGTGTGAAATGTGTTATTTACTATACATTTGGACTGTTACATGTAGGGTTTCATTTCCATTGGAGCACAAGATGTCCTAGTGGAGCCCACAGTTCAAATCTCCGTTATACCTACGAAATATAAGGTATATAAACAGTTACGAGACATCTTAGACATCTTATATTCCTAGCTTCGTTAACAGTATGTAACAATTATAGGAAGTGTGAATCTCACACCTGTGTAGCATATGACTTTGTGACATAAAGTATACATATATCGAGTGGTTCTACTTGTGTGGCATGGAATCCCATTTACATATATGTGATATGTACATGTAGATGTTGCTTGATGAGATCATTCCAAGTTGTTCTGACAATAGTCATGGACGCATTCCTCAGTTCCTAGCTGATTAGAGGGATTGGGATGATCTATGATCATAGATAGACACCTTAAGGCAAAACTCTCCCGTTGGTAGCTACAATGGGTTAGAGATGATATGTTACCAGAATAGGGATATATGGCTAGTCTCTTATCAAATGTAAAATGTTGTCTAAAGTATGGTTATATTGTACATGGAACTCTAGACATGATTTTATACCACAGATGATATGATCTGAGACTATACTTGCTTTGAACACGCTTTTAAACTATATGTGAAATGATTTTGAGATTGTATATGTTTCATACATGATTATATACTACATGTGACATGATTTGAAATGGCAAATGTTTTATACAGCAGAGCTTTCATATGTTTATATATTGAACCCTCACACTATTTGACTGTTGAGATAGAAATGACTAGGAGTTGGATAGGAGTCGAGGAATGGGAATAATCTTGAAAGCATACTCCTATCAATACCCATAAAAACCCTAGCTCACTTAGAGTCCTTAAGGCATGATCAAATTAGCACTCAAAGGATATTGATTTCTATATTATACTAGAATATACACTTGCAGGTTTCATGTATTGTATTAGAGATGATATATTCTAACTCTATTCTTATACTAGTAATTTACTGAGTTCTCACTCATTAAATGAAATTAATTTCTTTTTACAGATTGATCATAAGTTAAAAGGACATGTAGGGATAATTCTGGTGATTGAATAGTGTCTCAACTCCCAAAGTCCTCGATTTTGAATATTTTGGTATTGTAATATTTTTTTTCTGTATATGCTTTTATTTTCAGGCAAATTTTTTACAATATTATAGGATGGGATGTAAACTAGGATAATGAATGGTTGATATAATATTTTGATGTTACATTATATGTATGTGATGAGTTATTGTGAATATTAGAACTGTTGAGATGATACCTATTTGATAAGTATAATGTGAACTATGGGAAAGATTGTTGTGTTGCATTGTGATAAATGAATATGATTTGCAGGTGGTTAATTGAGGAAAATCTCAAAAAATAAAGAGGATATATTCAATATGTTTTTAAGCAAAAATAAGTTATGGGCTAAAAATGACCTTTGCATGCCTTAGAGAGTAATTTAAATAACTTTTAAATTAAAGAAGGAATGAAAGTTGTTTAGTTACTACACTGGCACCAAATACAAACCACAAATCAAAAAAAAAATTAGTTTGTAAATTTGTAATTAAAGAGAAGTGTGAGTGTTATGTACACATCACAAACTTCAAGTCGTGAATTATTTTGAGTTTGTCCTTTTTTTTTTATACTTTAATTTAAATTTTCTTGTAATCTTTTTGTAAAAATTTATTCAAACTTATTGTGTTATACTTATTGAATAGTATATGTTTTAATATTTTCTATATTTTAGTATAATTATTTTTTAAAAAATTAATAATATTTGGGCAGGCTTAGGCTTATACATTATATGTAAAAAGGAGCTTGGACAAAAAATTAGATTAAAAAAACGGTTAGGCCAAGCTCGGGCTAATGTTCAATTCCTTAATATATTGCCTAAGCCTCGCCTGAATCTGGCCCAACCCATGAATAGATCTAGTTAAAATCAATTAGACTTGTATTTCAAATTAAGCTCACAATATAACCTTTAAAGGCAGCCTCATGGTTTATGAAAAATTTAAATATCAAAAGTCAGTTTACTTTATAAAAATGTATTTAACCAATAACATTTAAGTTTTTGTTATTTCAAAACATTTACCAATTTATAGCTAAAATGAATATTTAGGTTGTAGTAATTTATTATTGCAAATAACTTCCAATTAAAAAGCAAATTATTTTGTGTTAATAATTGCATATGCTTTTACCCAATTATTCATTTTATATTATCATCATAACACAAAAGACATGTACTAATCATCGTCATCATCATCATATTTAATTTCCAATATAAGGATAAAATTATAAATGAAAATTTTACTTATTTCTTTTATTTTAAATTACAAAATATACAAGCGGAAAAAAAAATGTGAAAACTTTTACACATTCCTAGTAACGATAAGTGGAGAGCTTTAACAAAAACATTCCTAAGTATACAATTGTTCTTGGTTTTACCTAAAAATGAATGACAACAGTCACCATTGGTAACAAGTATATACCATATGGTAGTAAGTATTAAATTTCACATGTATTGGTGAGAGTAATGATATTCGTTGAGTGGTATTGCTAAAAGTACTCAAATTCTATGTAGTCTGTAGGAGTGGTAACATTGTTTTGATCCCCTCCAACTCCTGGATGAGTAGGATTTTTACTCTTATCCTCCTTGGCAGCAAAATAAGAAAAGTCCAGAGGTTCAGGTATGTAGGGAGGCATGGCGCTTCTGACCAAAGCCCAGTTCACTCCCTCAAAAAATGGGTGTTGTTTAATTTCTGTTGCTCCCCTCTTGCATGCAATTCGTTTGTGTGGTTCTTTTACCAGAAGTCCTCGTATAAGATCACGAGCCACAACGCTTACTTGTGGGCTTTCTGGGAATCTCAGCGGCTGCCCTACCACATTGAAAAGTGTGGCTCGATTTCCTTGACCCTTAAATGGAGTGGTTCCATGCAAGAGCTCATACAGGAAGATACCGAACGTCCACCAATCCACTGCACTACCATGACCCTCCCCCCGGATGATTTCTGGGGCTAAATATTCATGTGTCCCAACAAATGACATTGACCGAACATTGGTAGGTTCTGCCATTAACTCTGGCATGGCGCCTCCGACAAAGAGGCCGAAATCAGATTTAGATTTTCGAGTCTTTTTGCCAGGCAGAATTCGGGGGAAAAATGTTGATGGCTGCATACAACCATGCACAGCTGCATTCTCGGTATCCAAAATGCCACCAGTTCCACCATTATTGATTGTTTGATGTGTAGATGACGACTTGACCAGCGTTGGACTGACAGAGCAACGGAGTGATAAGTCGAAATCTGAGAGCATGATATGGCCTTCATCTCTTACCAACACATTTTCTGGCTTTAGGTCCCTGTAAACTATACCTAGCATGTGCAGATACTCTAGTGCCAGCAACACCTCTGATGCAAAGAACCTGCTAAAATCAAATCAATCATCAATATCTACAGCTTCTAATCTGATCTTGGCTGCCTGCCCCGACTAAGGCTTCGTTTGGAAGCCACCAGACCTCCGGTGCGGTGGCTTCCAACAAATAAGATAAAAAAATAATAAAAGACAAAACAAAAAATTGAATAAAATTATTTTTGTATCCTTTAATTGTATTTTTTTTTACTATTTTACTAAAAACCTTATATTCATGGTGATTATTTCACATTTTTTAATTTCATTGGAGCCAATTTCACCGCTCATCTAAACTAACCTTAAAATGCGACATATCCTATGCATGTTGAAAATAAACAAATGATGCGTGTATGATTGGAGGAAAAAAACAGAAGAGAAAGAGACAAAACCAAGGAATGGATGACATAAAAGGGCTACTAACCGTGCAGCTTCCTCTGTAAAATGCTTGTTGGGTTGCTTTTGACGGAGAGAATGAAGATTGCCCCCGCTACAGAACTCCATGACCAGACAGTAGAACTTGTCTGTCTCAAAATATGAGTACAAAGTTGGCAAGAAAGGATGGTCAAGAAGACCAAGAATCTCTCGTTCCGTTTGTGCTCGCAATAGCTTGTTTCTACTAGCCAGCGATGCCTTGTCCATCACCTTCATAGCAAAATAGGTATTGGTTCCTCTAAGGTCAACAAGGTAAACACTTCCAATGTCTCCATATCCAAGGCGCTTAAGAAGGCGAAAATTGCTGAGACCAATCTGGCCTTTGGCACTGACCGAATTAATGGCATCCCACCGTCCATTGCCACCAGTGTGAGGCCTAAGGGGGGCAGTAGAGCTCTCTAAGCTATCACTGCGGCTGTTGTTTCCACTCCCTTGGACATAGGCAAGATTGTTATACACTACACTGGTATTTCTCGAATCATTTGTTTTCACGTTTACCGGCATTCCTGTTGTCCAAGTATTTTGATTATCAGCGTTGGGTGGCATCTTGGGCTTATTAACAGGATCCATCATATGGAGATCATACTGCTGGTTAGATGGCAGATTTTCATTTATTTTGGGCATTGAGCTTGTATTTCCAGGTCCAGGAGGTGAGCTGGCACTGCTGTTAGCCATCCAATCCACCTTTCTTTGGTCAGGAGGGGGCGGACTGCAGGCTAAGCTGGTTTTTCTCTTGGAATGTGACTCTGTTGTTTTGTTTTCGGATGATGCTGCCCGGAAGGAGGTATCGCTCAACTGTATCATCAGAGATTAAAATATTAAGAACAACTGTCATCGGAATTGAATTAAATATCGATAAATAAATAAGATAGAAATGGAATTATACTTGCCTCATTGTTAGAGGAGAAGAGCATTTTATTAGCTGTTGATGACATCAATGGGAAACGCAATGATATAGAACCCTCTACAAAATTCCTAAGCAACAACAAAAAAAAAACCACATGAATCTATAGGAATTGGTTTACTTGGTATTTTGGAAACAATGGAGTTTCAAAACCAAATTTGCAATGTAAAGCCAAATCATGCTTGCATTTACATGGTTTGGTCAAGCACGTTTTATCAGTTTATGACCGGCACGTCTTGTAAGATCAAGTTAATATATATATATATCTGCTTGAAACTGATTTCATCTTAATTTATTCCTTGTATTCTGCTCATGTACATGGTGACATGCATGACAAAAAATTGTATTATGACAATGCAGGCTGAAAATAAAACTGAAGAAGCGAAATAAGAAAAACAGGGTGCAAGACCAACCAGGCACTTATTAATTAATGGAAGTTAGAGTCCTTTCTTTCTGTGTTTCTATGAAAATAGAATGTTTTCATGAATTAATGGGATTGGAGAAAAAGGAAAAGCGAAATATTGGTCTCAGAAATAAAACTAGAGGGAAACAAAGAATGAAAGAAAGGGAATGAAAATGAGTTGGAGTTTGCTTAGAATTCCGAGCAGCACCACCACCCATGATTAGATATGACGGGAAAGTGGAGTTTCATTGGTTATGATTGAGAATTGGGAGAGATTTGAGGAATGAAAGAGAATAAACATAGAAAATTTTGAAGTTAATATAAAAAAAAAGGAAATCAGATACAAAATTAAACACCGAATGTAGCCGTACGTGGGAAGAAAGACACCGTCAATGGCTAATAAGGTATAAGCTATAAGCTAATTGGAGTATTAGAGGACGAATGGTTCGCCGTTTAATCCTCTTTTTATGAAATAGTGGTATAATTAAAGGGTAACAGCACTCTATTCATTCCCCACCTTAAGTTTTTTGTGTTTCTTCTTAAATTTTTAGAAAAAAAAAAAAAAACTATTTCCGTTCTCCATGTTCTCATCACAGCTACGTATGCGTCTCCAGAGCGATGCCAGAAACTTAATATAGATTGTGTTAAGAAGTTAAAGTAATCGTTTATGAAGAGACATGAACATGGAGTGGCTCGAATTTGCACAGAATTGAAAATGAGATCAATCCTATAGATATTAAGAAGAAAAAAAGACCAGTAAATATATTTTTATATCTAATTAGTTAATGGGATCAAGTATTTTTCTTTAGTGAAAATTTTAATTTTTTTTAAAAACATATGTAAAATGATAAATTTTTCTCTTAAACTATGGAGACTCGATTATTTTGGCTCTACTCTTTTATTCGAGATTATTTGGCCCTAAATTTACTATTTGTGATCGATTAATTTGAATTTAATGAAAACTGATTATTTATGCGCACACGATTAACCATTTTATTTTGTTCAAAATCAATAATTGAAATTTTATGTTGACATGGCATGCCAGATCACGTGTACAATTTTAGCATGTCACAATGATATAACTTAAAAATACAAAGTCATTTTGATGATGTAACATTTTTTAAACAATAAAAATGTTTCAGTTGCAACAAAAAAAAAAAAACCAATTTTTAGCTCCATTCTAAATATAAGCTTGTTATTTCTGTTATAAAATAAAAAGAAAACAAATCCCTAAATCCCAAATCTTAATTGTGGACTAAGAGAGAAAAAATGATTTAAAGAAATTAGCAAGATCAAAGAAAGCTTCTCGGCAAATTGTTAGGCTTCAACCATTTTTTAACTCATCAAAAACGGTTTGACCTGATTGGAACTTTTATAAAGCGTGCTTTTTAAATAGAACTGCTCTAAAAATGCTGTGAAATTAGCAGTTAACAAATCTAATACAAAAATATTGTAAAATGTTTAAAGCTATCTAATAGAATTTTTATATATGTAGAATAAATAAAAACATAAAATAATAAACATTATAAAATTAAATCATAACTTTTTAAGTGAAACAATTAAATTAAAAAATATTTTTGCTAATTAAAAACATAAATAATAAGCTTTTACATCCTTAAAGGTTTCGTAACTATTACTGTGGATTACCGTTTGAGGCTTAACAACTACTATCAAAAATAAGAGCATTACCAACGAAAATTTTCACCAGTAATGCCTTATATTTGTCTTTAAAGTCATTAGCTATAGAATTACAGATTGGAAATTTGTTGGTAAAACTGTCAAAATTCCGTTTGTCGATAAATTTATTTCGTCAGTCATACATATTTTTGTCGGTAATTTTTTATAGAAAAAAGTACTTTCGTTGATAATTATCAATGAAAATATACATCAGTAATCCGTCCGTAATTTTTTAAAAAGTTTATTATTTTTTATATTATTGAATTAGTATATTTGATAATAGTGTTAAATGTAAACTCAAAATTATTAAATTAATAATTTAAAATTATTATTAATTAATATGATTTAACTTAATACCGAAAACATCCTACAAAGTTTACACAAGAAAATAAAGTAAGATATCTAGTGATAGATAACAAGTAATGAAAACAGTCCTTGAAGAAGAGAGAAAACTAGCCCTTATGAATAAATGACCAGAAAAAATCTTGCAACTGCATCCTTTAGACTCCATGCTTCATGGACTATCAGCTCAAGCCCCAGGCTTAATTTCCTCTAGATCGTAAACTGCATGAGGTTAAACAAGAAGAGTCTCATCACTCTAAAGTATCAATCATATTGATTAACTGATGCTACAGGATAGTAATGAGTTGCGAACACCCAAATTGTCCATATTGAATTTATAAATAAATGTTTAAATTGAATAAATTAAGTGTTGAGTTGTATTTCTGGAATCTTTATTATTGCAAAGTAGTGAAACTTGAAGGAAACCGAAACAAACATGCAGCGGAATTTAAATCATTCGGCCTCCACCAGGATCGATTCGGAGGGTTGCCTGATTAGGGTTTCGAGATTTTACCTAACGTTTTCTCTGATTTTTCTGTCTTTGGTCGAATCACAAGCAGCAACTTTTCGTTCCTGCCTCTATGGTATCCACACGAACGGATCTCACGACTCTTGAACGTCTCACGATCAGATGCCTTAAGGAGCGTTTTTGATTCTTTTAACCGAACTGCTAGCTTCGATTAAAAGAATACCTTTCTGTTTTCTAATTGTTGTACGGCTCTGTTTCAGAAAACATCCTTTTATAGGCAGTAAATTTTACCCTAAAATTTACTGCCAAACAGAACTCTAATCCTACTTAGAATAGGATTAGTTATATCCCTAATCCAATTCAGAATAGGATTAGTTATATCCTTAATCCAATTTAGAATAGGATTAATTAAGCTCCTCATTGATCCGTTCTAAGTGTGCGACCCAATAGGTTCTCAAAACAATGGCAATGACAAAATTGTCACAGGCAATGAGCGGTATCTAGCAACACATCATTGCTACCCATGTAACGAGAATGTCAATGACTCAACATAACCTTACTCGTGATAGATGTTACTGTGTAGTCTAATCCTTTTATCCTTTGATGTCTTGATTAGACACAAGTCATGGAATGTGTCACACTTGTATAGTCTAATCAGCGTTTCTTGATTCCTGAGTAGACTAATTAAACAAATAAAATCAATATCTCATATTGACTTATTTGAGCACGGCCATGCATTTTAGTCTCACTCTATCAAAGGGCCCAAGACATCACTCTTGTTATATAAGAGGGATAAATCCTATCTTGATCACTCAACATCCCTCTACATAGATCGAGGCATACCCAATTACTACCTTTATAGTCCATCCTGTTACGAATGACATCTAGCAGCATTAAAGTATGCAATTCTCTATGTTGGGATCTCTGATGATCTCAAGTCAAAGGATCACATACACCATCATCACTATGAGAATCGCTTATGACACTCATATAACAATCCATGTAGAGTTCTCATGGAGGGTCGATCCAGTACATAGTTCTCTAACATGTACCTATGTGATGACTTGATATCCTATATCCATGACAATGGTCATCAGTCAACCACATGCTAGTCTTATCGTATCATTGTTATCCTTGTTCACAATAATACTTGACTAGGGATATTTTAAGAATAGTGTGTTATTACTATTCTAAGGATATTATCATATAAGATTATATTACGCAGTTATAAAACAAATATAATAATGAACTATAAATAAAAATGTCATGATACATAAAAATGCCAAAGTCAATCATCTAATGAATGGTTCTAAGGGCATAATCCAACAAAACTGAGACATCAAGTTGGTGTATTCGATGAGTATAATAGGTATATGATTAAGATATATATATATATATATATATATATATATATATATGTATATGTAAATTAAATAAAGAAAACATATATAATTGTACATTAATTAAATAAGGAAAATACATAAACATTTATATATAATTAAATAAGAATATAATTTTTATATATATACACGCACACACATATACATACACAAACTTGATAAGCCTAAGGTGTATGTATATATAAGTGTGAATAGATAAATAAGGAAAATTATGTGTAGTATGAAAATATAAAGAAAAATATATTAATTTAATAAGGGATATAATTACATTAGGCTAAAATATTAAAAAAATCCTTAATTTTTGTCACTTTATTTAAATAAGCCCTTATACTCTTATTGCATCTAGATAAGCCCTTAACCTTTTATTTGAATCCGAATAAGCCCTTAAACTTTAATTTGTACCCAGATAAACCCTTAACTTTTAATTTATACTTAAATGAGCCATTAACATAAATTAATTTTTTATAGAAGTGAAAAATTAATTTTTTCAGTTGGATTTAAAACCTAACTTCCTACATAAAAAATGTTGATTAGATAAAATATATTATATAATATTTTTTTCATGAAAATATATTATGTAATATTGAATTATGTATATTATATATTATATATTTTAAAAAATATCAATTAATTTAGTCAGTTTAATTTGTAATTTTAGACATCGACTTAATAGAATAAACTGGCCTATAAAAATTAATTTAAAATCAAAAGTGACTTAATCGAATTAAATTAGTTGAATTTTGATTAGTTAAATTAGTTTGAATAAATTTTTATTCATATATAATCTTTTATTTGAAATAAGGGCTTATTTGAGTATAACTCAAAGTATAAGGGCTTATTTGGATAAAATAATAATATAATGACTTATTAAAATAAAATAACAAAGTTCAAGGGCTTTTTTAATATTTTAGCCATTACATTAAGAGAAAATATGATAAACATGTGTACACACATATATATAGATACATACATATATATATATATAAAATGTATAGATTAATAGATACAGGAATATAAATATATATATATATATATATATATATATATATATATATATATATGTATACACGTATATATTTAATATAAAGAAAATAAAATAAATATATATTATTAATAAAAAAAATAAGAAGTGTTGGTGGAGGGTGAAGGGTGAAGTGCAAGAGAGAAAGAGGGAAATTGAAGGTTGAACTGAAATGGAAAGAAAGAGTGGAGTGGTAGGTTTTTCTCGGTTGTAGTTGGTAAGGAAAATGAGAGTGACGAGAAAGAGTGAAGAACCAAGAAGAAAAGAGAAAACTTTCCATGTTGATACCAGGCGATCATTGATCTGCGCAGTCGTTAATGGAGGTGCTCATTCGGCTAAAACATGGGATTTGTGTTGGTCCAGAACTGCCATGGAGGGCTGAAGGCGAAGACGCAGATCGGTTTGGGAAAAGGAGCTGAGAAACCAAGAGATTAAGGCAGGTGAGAGGCGAAAGAAGGGTGACCGAGAGAGGAAGAAGAGGCAGTAGCCTTTGCTACGTGAAGAAGTTGAAAATGAAGAAGAAAAGAATTGTAACTGGGGAGGCATGCTGAAGGACTGATGGCTGGTCCCTTGGTGTGAGTGAAGGTTGGATGAAATGCAACTGCTAAGAGTTGATGAAGGTGACTAAATAGAGCTCTCGGCAAGGCTGTTGAGATAAGGGTTTTTAATTGCTGAGCAAGGCCATTTCAACGTTACTTAGGCCACTGTAGGACGATGTTTGAAGGCTAGAACCAGCCTTGAATCTTGACATTATAGGGGCTTGAAGCAATGTTGGTTTTAAGTGGACTAATTTTGGTTGTTGTGGGCTAGAAATGGCGTGAATAGGAGACCATAGGGGCTGTTTCTGGAGCTTGAGACCAATAGCACTTCAAGGCCTATAACAAGGATTTCGTTAGGTGCAAAAGCAGTGGATTTTAATGGGTTAAAAAAATTTGATTAACTGGAATTGGTGAAGGAGCAGGGCTCGGCTAGCAGCTGTTGGGTAGCCCTTAAAAACCTTACCTTGAAGGCTTTAAACAGTGAGTTATCAGATTGGCCTTGGAGCTGATTTTCTTTTTAGTCACAAAGCAAGTTATTTTGAAGGAAGAAATTAGCCTTGAGCAGCAATGATTAGAGGATGAAGAAACAGTAAGAGTAGGGTTGAGTGTAAGCTAGTTTTGAAGGTGCCTTGCTTGGCTTGTGAGGGATATTGTGAATTGAAAATGGACTAGTCTTGGCTATACGAGGCTATTAAGGACGGTGTCACGACTTGAAAGCCATGGCGTGCACTTAACGCTTACACTTATTTCACTTTACCAAATTTACGAGCTAAATTTTTCTTTTTTGATTATGGTTTGTATTTGATGTTAGTGTAGTTATTAAAACAATACTCACTAATATTTTCTTATTACTCCAACCTTAATAACTTGAATTTTAATATGTGGGTGAGTTTATTTAACTCTCAAGACAAGTGATCATCATTTTTGACTCACAATATTTTTTGTTTAGAAAAATAAATTGAAAATATCCCCCTTAAAATAAGAAATTTTCCCATAATTTAAAATCTTGGAACCTGATTAGTTTAGAGATATGAATAGATGTTATTGGATGTGAGATGATCTGATAATGATTATTGTAGTTGGGATATAGTAAATACTTATCTCTTGCAGGTGATTATCTGGGAAAATCTCTCAATATAAAGGAGGATATTTTCGATTTGTTTTTAGGTAGGTTGTGTGTGAAATCCCCAAATTCATGTAAATTTCCCATAATTGTATAGTTTTCCAACTTGGAATAATTGAATAAATGTGAAATTCTAATGTATAAATACTATATGGGACATGAAAGGAATAAATGAGATTGAATGGTCAAATAGTCAAGGGATTAATGGTTGATATGATAAAGGGAAGAAGAGGAATTAAAATGGTCAAAGTCAATGGCTGAAAGATGTGTAAGAGATAGCTATGCATTAAATAAAATGAAGCATAGTCATCATCTTCCCATCAGCAAAGTCGACAGCCCCAATCCTCTCTTCCTCTCGTTCTTTCAATTTCACCTAAGCT
Source organism: Heritiera littoralis (assembly GCA_031772115.1). NCBI lineage: Eukaryota > Viridiplantae > Streptophyta > Magnoliopsida > Malvales > Malvaceae > Heritiera > Heritiera littoralis. Next base: position 3,914,124 of record JAPDPK010000040.1, read on the forward strand.
CCATTTATATTCACCTTAACAAACTTCCATGTTCACTCAACGAATCAATTACGTTAGTAATGAAAAACATCCCTCATCACTAGCTTAAGCTACATCTGAAGTTTGGTAGACTAAATCCAAGGGAGTAAGGAGATCAGAATTTCTATCATTTTGGGTTATTGACAAAGGTAAGAGAAGAAGTTGATTTAGTTGATTTTATCCATGGTTTGGAGTCATATGGAGTTGGTATAACGCGTATGTAAAGATTTCATAAAGGTTTCGATTTATATGATGTTTACAACTTTGAAGAAGTGAAGGCAAGGAATTGGCTTAGTCAAGTGATTTCGCATTTCGGTGTATTTGAGGTAAGGAATTTATGTAACGAATGTAGGGTGACTATGTTTGCATGTTTTTAATTGTTTTGGAGAGAAGTACAAGTTGGTTGAAGTGCAAAAAGGTTAAAATCTCGATTTTTGACCAGTTACGATTTGGCTCGGGGTAGCCGACTGCCCTAAATAGCATCCGATTGCCTAGAAACAACCGTGACGTAACTTTTTCCGAAACCGACTTAAGGCAGCCGACTGCTCTATATAGCAGTCGACTGCCATTTTTCCAGAAGCATTCTGTTTGCAAAACAGTCGATCGCTAAAGAGCCAGTTGACTGCATTTTTTCAAAAAACTTTCTGTTTGCAGACTAGTCAACTGCCCTAAGAATATCTGAAAATTTAAATATTTTAAATGAAAAAAAAAATAAATTTATAAAATTTATTTATGCTATAGCAATTGATTGCCCTAAAAGAGCAGTCAACTGCCCCATTTGAAAATAATAAATTTTGATTTATTTTTATAAATGTATTTGGATTATCATTAAAGTATATAAGAAGGTTTATGAATGACAATGGTTTTCCAATAAGTAATTTTACTACCCAAGGTTTTGAGATGGGTGACTCCTTTGGTGATCATGCATATTATTTGTTATTTGTACTTGACTAAGGAACCTTAGTCCGGTCCTCAATACCACAGATGTCACCTAACTAGTGTTCACTGTGGTCTATAGATGATGGCCATATGTCTCTTATGTGTTTTGGCTTAGGGGAGGATCCCTGGCCCATGCGTGGGTACACCACTTATTTGATATCTCTCAGGATTATCCCTTACGGGATATATGTGCTGAATCCTTGATGAGATTTATTTGGTGCATGATTCTATTAGAAGTTAATCATCTCCTATCTATTTGAAAGTATGTGAAAGTATTTGAAGTTATTTGAAATCGAAGTTAATTGTATTTGTACATGTGATTTCAAGTGTATTGAAAGAAATTGAAAGTATTTGAATTATTTGATGTTATGTGTATATGATATTTGAAGAAATTATATGATATATGCTTTATAATGGTTCTACATAACATTATAGAGCCAAACAGGAAAACTGCATATAGTGGCATAGTACGCTCTTTTTACATACATTTCTTACTGAGTGTAAACTCACTCTTTACATTATTTTTCATCCAGACTATTTGCAGTAAATTCCACTCTTGGCAGAGGAGCATACATTTTAGGTTATACGGTATTCCTTCAAGGCATGCTTCAAATTCCTTGAAGGTATATACACTTTGTTATATAATTCAGACTATGGTATGGTACAGTGATGTATATTAGACATGTTGGGGATGTACATTGTAAAAGAGATTAGTATGTAATTATATGAGAGTCTTAAACCTATGTGTAAGACGATCCTATATATGCATGAGAAATATCGTGTCATCGAAATTAGCATTGTCATGTTAAACAATTGAGTATAAGATATAAGAAAGAAGAAGAATGCACCGTCAAACAGCCTAACCAAACCTTATGTGAAGTTAAAAGTTAGTTGGTATTTGTCTTAAAAGAGGACGTAACGGGATGTTACAAGATTGGTATCAAAGCGAGGTTAGTCTGACGTTTGACGGTGTCATTAGGCTAGAAATAATGTACATCCTCATGTACTGTACTTGTTTGAATACATATATATGGTAGAACTGCTGAAAGTTATACTAAATGTTTGACCTTGTGGTGATATTAGCAGAATGAGCACTCGTAGAAGGGGTATTGGTAGAGGAAGAGGACAGGGCAGAGTAGAACCACCCCCAAGACAGTCTCCTCCTCCATCTCCATCAAATAGCCCTAACACCCGACTATCGAGAGTGGAGCGAAGTATTGAGACTATGGCCACCCTATTTAATCAGTTCATGTCTAATTTCCCAAACGTGGCCACTAATGCATCAACAGCACCACCTACAACCCTTCCTATTCCATCTGGGAATGCTACTCCTACACCTCCTACTCCTCCAGTACATCCTCTACCGGCACAGCCTGAGTTGGCCCCACCAGCTCAAGCTACTGAGAGGTGAGATCCTAAGGCCTATTGCAGTGTGGTCTTAATTAAAGAATTTAAGAAGCTAGATCTGCCTAAGTTTAAGGGGGATAAAGATCCGTTGACCACCGAGAACTGGGTGAAAGCAATCACTAAATCTTTTGAGTGCATGACCTGTTCTGAGAAAGAGAAAGTGGGTTTGGCAGCTTATTTGTTAGTAGATGATGTCGAGCATTGGTGGCAGTCTACTCGGGCCATTTTGGAGACTCAACATACTGAGGTTAAGTGGGATAGATTTTTAGAGGCCTTTAATGAACAGTACATCCCACGCACTGAATAGACCAGGTTAAAGATCGAGTTTTTGAGCTTGACTTAGGGGACTATGACGGTTAATCAATATGAGTCGAAGTTCATTTCTTTAAGCAGATTTGACCCTGAAGTCATAAGGAGTGAAGGACATAAGATCTACCGATTCATAGAGGGTTTGAAGTCTCCTATCAAATCGAAGTTATATCCTATGGATATCACTACTTATAATGAGGCAGTCCGTAAGGCTCAATTGTGTGAGCAGGACTATGATTTTCACTATGCTTATTTCCGAGCCAAGGGTAAAGGCAAAGAACCGATGAAGCGGAAGTTAGATGAGAGAGCCTCTAGTGACATATATCCATTTAGGAAAAGTAGACCATATGAAAGAGCTTCGGCAGGTAAGAAAATAAATTATAAGGGAATGACTTGTATCTTAGTTTAATGGTTATATGGAAATATACTGAATTTTAGAGTTTTATGATAATTATGGTACAGGGACTCCTAGACCTACCGGAATTAAGATAAATGATGGGAAATCCTGATATTCAGCTGGTAGTACCGCTTGCTCATCGAGAAGTATGATGCAAAGGTGCGAGCATTGCGGGAAGTTTCATGGGTCACAAGCATGTCGTATGGCTACTGGGGCATGTTTTTGGTGTGGTGAGCTGGGACACCGAATTAAAGGTTGTCCCAAGATGAGTTAGAAGGTATCGGAAGGATCGAAAAAGACCACCCAACCACAGCCTAAGGCCACAGCTGTTGAGAAGGGAAAGAAAGCTGTGACTCAAGGACGAGTATTTGCTATAGACGAGGAGTTTACCGATGCTTCGTCCAAGGTGATTAAGGGTAAGATTCACCTCTTTGATATAAGTGTTACTACATTATTTGATCCAGGCTCTACGCACTCCTTTGTTTCTCGCATAATTGCTACGAGATTACCTATTGAACCTGAGCCTTTAGGGCATTTGTTACAAATAGGTACACCATTTAGAGAATCCCAGATGACAAACATAGTGTATCGTAGTTGTAAGCCATAGGTAGGAGAGAGAGAATCGATAGCTGATCTAATCTTACTGAATATGTATGGATTTGATGTCATATTAGGAATGGATTGGTTAGCTAAGAATCATGTGATATTGGATTGTTATGCTAAAAGTGTGATCTTTTCTTTTCCCGTTAGCTATGTTGTAAATTTTGCAAATGTTTAATACAAAAGTATGTTTATTAATTGATTTATTTGTAAATGAAATTAATAGAGAATATATTTGTTATGTGAAGGATTTATAGCGCATGTGGTGGATGTAGAAAAGAAACATCCTGAACTTCATGAAATTCCAATAGCAAATGAGTTTCCAGGTGTGTTTCCGGACGATCTTCCAAGACTTCCTCTGGATAGGAAAATAGAGTTTATTATCGATTTGGCACCAGGGACTGAGCCCATTTCGAGACCACCCTATCGAATGGCCTTAGTAGAATTAGAAGAACTTAAGAAGCAGCTACAGGAGTTACTAGATAAGGGATTCATACGACCTAGCGTATCACCATGGGGTGCTCCTGTGTTATTTGTCCGGAAGAAGGACGGTAGCTTGAGGCTTTGTATTGATTATCGATGGTTGAATAAGGTGACAATCAAGAACAAGTACCCTCTTCCTAGGATTGACGATCTCTTTGATCAGCTTCGAGGTGCACAAGTCTTCTCCAAGATAGACTTGAGATCGGGATATCATCAATTGGAGATCCGGAGTGAAGATATCCCTAAGACAGCATTCAGGACACGGTATGGTCACTATGAATTCCTAGTGATGCCGTTTGGTCTAACCTTTGCACCCGCAGCCTTCATGAACTTGATGAATGATGTGTTCAAATAGTATTTGGACTAGTTTGTCATTGTCTTTATCAATGACATATTGGTGTATTCAAGATCCCGGGAAGAGCATGACCAGCACTTGCGGATAGTTCTACAAACCCTCAAAGATCGAGGAATGTATGCCAAGCTAAGTAAGTGTGATTTTTGGCTAGATCAAATCTCCTTTTTGGGTCATATAATTAGCAAAGATGGAGTTTTGGTCGATTCATCGAAGATTGAAGCGGTGGTTCAATGGGAGAGACCGAAAACAGTAACAGAGATTAGTAGTTTCTTGGGTCTAGCTGGCTACTATCGAAGATTTGTAGAGGGTTTCTTGAAGTTAGCTTCTCCCTTGACGCACTTAAGCGCAAAGAGGTGAAATTCGAATGGAATGATGCCTGTGAGTGTAGCTTTCAAGACTTGAAGCGTAGGCTGAAGACTGCACCTATTCTCACCGTTCCTAGTGGGTCTGGTGGATTTGCGGTTTATAGTGATACCTCGAGACAAGGTCTGGGATGTGTACTAATGCAACATGGTAAGGTAGTTGCATATGGTTCTCGTTAATTAAAGGACCATGAGAAGAACTACCCAACTCATGATTTGGAGTTAGCTGCAGTAGTATTTGCTCAAAGATCTGGAGGCATTACTTATATGATGAGAAATTTCAGATTTTTACAAACCATAGAAGTCTGAAATACTTATTCTCTCAAAGAGAATTGAACATGAGATAGAGGAGATGGCTCGAGCTTCTGAAGGATTGTGATTGTGAGATTTTGTACCACCCAGGGAAGGCCAATGTGATGGTGGATACTCTGAGCTGGAAGCATGTAGGGATAGCGGCTTACATGATGGTAAGAGAGTATGAATTGCTTGAACAGTTTACAAGCCTCAATTTAAATGTTACACCTCTTGAGAAATTTGGGATGACAGCCAGTTTGATGATTGAGCCGGAGTTAATGAATAGAATTCAGCTTGCTCAGAGGGAAGATGATCGGTGTATTGAGGCTATGGATGGGATCCAATCAGGTATGCTCTCGGAGTTTGATGTTAGTAGCAATGGAATTTTGAGGTATAATAATCGTATATGTGTTCCTAATGATAAGGAGTTGAAGAAGTTGATTTTGACTGAAGCACATTCCACTAAGTATACTTTGCATCCGGGAAATACAAAGATGTATCAAAATCTTCGCAAAGTGTATTGGTGGACTGGCATGAAAAGAGACATAGCAGAGTTTGTGGCAAAGTGTCTCATGTGCCAGCAGGTTAAGGTAGAGCACTAAAGACCAGCGGGTTGACTACATCCTCTACCTATACCTATGTGGAAGTAGGAGCACATTATGATGGATTTTGTCATGGGACTACCACGGACTAAAAGGAATCATGACGACATTTGGGTCATTGTGGACAGGCTAACCAAGTCCGCACACTTCCTACCTATGAAGTCTACAGATACACTTAGTGCTTTGGCAGATTTGTATGTGAAAGAAGTCGTCAGACTACACGGAGTTCCAGTGAGCATTACTTCTGACAGAGATTCCAGGTTTATTTCTCATTTTTGGGAGCATTTTCAAGAAGCCATGGGATCTCAATTAAATTTTAGCACAGCTTTTCATCTGCAGACTAATGGTTAGTCTTAGCGCACTATTCAGATATTCAAGGATATGTTGAGAGCTTGTGCTTTGGACTTTAAAGGCTCATGGGACGACCATCTGCCATTGGCTGATTTTGCTTATAACAATAGTTATCATTGAAGTATCGGGATGGCACCATATGAAGCTTTTTATGGTAGAAGGTGTCGACCTCCGATTGGGTGGGAAAAAGTGGGTGAACGTAGGATGCTCTCTCTAGATTTAGTCGAGCAAGCCTCTGAGGATATTAAACTGATTTGTCAAAGACTTAAGACAGCTCAAAGTCGACAAAAGAGTTATGTGGATGCTCGACGGAGACCACTTGAATTTTTGATTAGAGAGTTAGTGTTTTTGAAAGTCTCTCCATCCAAAGGAATCATGAGATTTAGCCGAAGAGGTAAGCTTAGCCCCTGCTATATCGGGCCCATTTGAGATCTTAGATCGAGTTGGAGATGTCGCCTATAGGTTGGCACTACCTTTGGAGCTATAGGGAGTACATAATGTCTTTCATGTATCCATGCATCGGAAGTATAATCCAGATCCATCTCATGTCATAGAATATGAGTCTTTGCAGATTCGAGAAGACACAAGTTATGTGGAGAAGCCGATTCGGATTTTGGATAGAAAAGACAAAGTGTTGAGGTCTAAGACGATTTCCTTAGTTAAAGTTCTCTGGCAGTATCATACTATGGAAGAAGCTACGAGAGATATCCTGAATTATTTGAGACGTAACTCTATTTAAATTTGGAGGACCAAATTTTCTAAGGTGAGGAGAATGTGAAATCCCCAAACTCATGTAAATTTCCTATAATTGTATAGTTTTCCAACTTGGAATAATTGAATAAATGTGAAAGTTTGATGTATAAATACTATATGGGACATGGAAGGAATAAATGAGATTGAATGGTCAAATAGTCAAAGGATTAATGGCTGATATGATAAAGGGAAGAAGAGGAATTAAAATGGTCAAAGTCAATGGTTGAAAGGTGTGTAAGAGATAGCTATGCATTAAATGAAATGAAGCATAGTCATCATCTTCCCATCAGCAAAGTTGACGGCCCCAATCCTCTCTTCCTCTCGTTCTTTCAATTTCACCTAAGCTTCATTTACATTCACCTTGACAAACTTCCATGTTCACTCAACGAATCAATAAATGTTAGTAACGAAAAACATCCCTCATCACTAGCTTAGGCTACATCTGAAGTTTGGTAGACTGAATCTAAGGAAGTAAGGAGATCAGAATTTCTATCATTTTGGGTTATTGACAAAGGTAAGAGAAGAAGTTGATTTAGTTGATTTTATCCATGGTTTAGAGTCATATGGAGTTGGTATAACACGTATGTAAAGATTTCTTAAAGGTTTCGATTTATATGATGTTTACAACTTTGAAGAAGTGAAGGCAAGGAATTGGCAAAATCAAGCGATTTCGCATTTCGGTGTATTTGAGGTAAGGAATTTATGTAACGGACATAGGGTGACTATGTCCGCATGTTTTTAATTGTTTTGGATAGAAGTACAAGTTGGTTGAAGTGCAGAAAGGTTAAAATCTCGATTTTTAACCAGTTATGATTTGGCTCGGGGCATCCAACTGCCTAGAAACATCCGTGACGTAACTTTTTTTGAAACCGACTTAAGGCAGCCGACTGCCCTATATAGCAGTTGACTGCCATTTTTCCAAAAGCATTCTGTTTGCGAACCAGTCAACCGTTAAAGAACCAGTCGATTGCATTTTTTCAAAAAACTTTCTGTTTGCGGACCTATCGACTGCCTTATTTGACCAGTCGACTGCCCTAAGTATATCCGAAATTTTAAATATTTTAAATGAAAAAAAAATAAATTTATAAAATTTATTTATGCTATAGCAGTCGACTGCCCTAAAAGAGCAGTCAACTGCCCCATTTGAAAATAATAAATTTTGATTTATTTTTATAAATGTATTTGGATTATCATTAAAGTATATAAGAAGGTTTATGAATGATAATGGTTTTTCAAGAAGTAATTTTACTACCTAAGGTTTTGAGATGGGTGACTCCTTTGGTGATCATGCATATTATTTGTTATTTGTACTTGACTAAGGAACCCTAGTCCGGTCCTCAATACCACAGATGTCACCTAACTAGTGTTCACTGTGGTATATAGAAGATGGCCATATGTCTCTTATATGTTTTGGCTTAAGGGAGGATCCCTGGCCCATGCGTGGGTACGCCACTTATTTGATATCTCTCAGGATTATCCCTTACGGGATGTATGTGTTGAATCCTTGATGAGATTTATTTGGTACATGATTCTATTGGAAGTTAATCATCTCCTATCTATTTGAAAGTATGTGAAAGTATTTGAAATTATTTGAAATCGAAGTTAATTGTATTTGTACATGTGATTTCAAGTGTATTGAAAGAAATTGAAAGTATTTGAATTATTTGATGTTATGTGTATATGATATTTGAAGAAATTATATGATATATGCTTTATAATGGTTCTACATGACATTATAGAGCCAAACAGGAAAACTGCATATAGTGGCATAGTACGCTCTTTTACATACATTTCTTACTGAGCGTAAACTCACTCCTTTACATTATTTTTCATCCAGACTATTTGCAGTAAATTTCGCTCTTGGTAGAGGAGCATACATTTTGGGTTTTACGGTATTCCTTCGAAGCATGCTTCAAATTCCTTGAAGGTATATACACTTTGTTATGTAATTCAGACTATAGTATGGTAAAGTGATGTATATTAGACATGTTGGGATGTACATTGTAAAAGAAATTAGTATGTAATTATATGAGAGTCTTAAACCTATGTGTAAGACGATCCTGTATATGCATGAGAAATATTATGTCATCGAAATTAGCATTGTCATGTTAAACAATTGAGTATAAGATATAAGAAAGAAGAAGAATGCGCCGTCAAACAGCCTAACCAAACCTTATATGAAGTTAAAAGTTAGTTGGTATTTGTCTTGAAAGAGAACGTAATAGGATGTTACATCGTGTGATGAAGTAAAAATAATTATTTCATGCTTGAGAAAGTTTTATAACTGATCTTTGTAATAAAGAATAAGTTGGATTAAAATAAGAAAGGATAAGTGGTAATCATTTAGTGACTACACTGACACTGAATACAAATCTTTAAGTGAAAAGAAAAATTTAGTTCGTAAATTTGTTAAGTGTAATAAACGTAAGTGTTAAGTGTACATCACGGCCTTCAGGTTGTGACATGAGTCACTAGAAATTCTTATGACATTAGGAATGATGTTCATTTTAATAAAGTTTGTAACACCAAATCCAAGTTACAAATTTTGTAGGTAAGTCAATATCATGTACTTCTATTTATCTATCTAACAATCCTTGGGATATATTTATAAAAAATCAAGATATTACTTCTTGTAATGCAAAAGAGATAATAACTTCAAAAATTGCACTAGAAGAATAATAAACCAACACTCAACACTTGTAACTAGATTTCTAGCCTATGTTTTGGGAGTAGTAATTTGTTGCTACATTACCATTTTGCACAGATTTTACTTTATAAATATTTACAGGGAGCATAAATATTGACAATCACTAAAAATTCTGACAGCAAAATATTAGTAAACTGAACTAATTCCAAATTATAATGAAATTATCATACATGAAGTGGTTCATCTTCATCCTCCCACAATGCCCTAATATTCTTATCATCAACACCTTTTATCATCCCATTTGCTTTTAGGTTGCTCCTTTAAAAGGAGAGTGGAATCTCATCTTTTGCAACAATAGCAGATGATGTCGTGAGAAAGAAAAACACAAGCAGTAGATAAAAACTAAAAAACGACATGATGTGGCATGTTCTTCAATTAAGATCATAAATTACTAGGTAACCTTTACTTCATCATTGTCTCTAACCTTGTGTTAGTAGTAATGATAGCATTGAAGGGGGAAAGGGGTTTACCGTCAACCCATGCTACGGCTAATGCTAACATAATCATATTATATAAGGCATACTATACAATAAAATTACAACATAAAAATATTGAAGGATTCATATGATTAATCTTGATAACCAAATATAATTGATTTGTCATTATAATTAGCAAACATGGAGTTTAAAATTTTTACACCTTAATTCTTAAATCTTGTAATCTAAGAATTTTGCTCCAAGTTGATTCTACAAATGTTCTTGGTTTTAGCCAAACCAAATTCATTCAAGTGCATGGCCTTTAATGGTGATCCATACGAGCAATGCATGAACCTTCAGTAAGGTTGAATCGGGTTATGGATGTAACTATGCTAGTAGCTTGAGTTTCTTGAAGCTCACCACAGGGAATATCAAGAACAATCTTGATCTTCCACCGAAGGTTAGGGTTTCCTGTAGTGTAAAAAAAATCTTGCAAGGATATTTGTATGTAATCACTTTAATACTACCAATGCTTGCAAGGTATCAAAAATACCAAAGGACATTCTTCTTATTCTGTTGTAAGCAAATCACATGGATTTACAACGAGTAGTTGCTACAAGTTTTAGGAAAATTTTCTCCTAAGAGCCACACACTATAAAGTATTCTGCACACTTATGTAGTAAATTCTCATGGTTTCTATTCTCTTTGTGCCACCAACTATCAAGGAGGCTACTAATGTCACCACTCGAAAGCCGTAACGTACACTTGCGAACTTACATTTTACTATCTTACAAAATTATGAGCCAATTTTTTTTTCACTTTAAGGTTTGTATTTGGTATCAGTGTAACCACTAAATGATACTCACTAATCTTTTCATTATGCTCCAACATTAATAAATTAAACTTTAATCCATGGCTAAATTTATTTAACTCTGTAAGGAAATAATAATTTTTAACCTATAATATTTTATTGTCTAAGAAAATAAATTGAAAATATCCCTCCTTAATTTTTAGATTTTTCCTAGTTGAACTACCTGCAAATTAAACTCATTTATCACAACACAACACAACAATCTTTCTCACAGTCCACATCATTCTTATCAAATAAACATTATATGAGCAGTCCTAATATCTACAACTACTTGTCAATTTCATATTGCATCTAATAGATCCAACAAAGATATATAATTAAATAACAGAAGATGCCAAAATAAGACAACAATATTTCATTTGGTTAGTCTGCATCCCATCCTATGGTACTGAATCAAAAACAGCCTAAAATAACAATAACATACAAAAGGAATGTTCATATACCAAAAGTTACAAAAAGAGTCGCGTCTCGAGAGTTGGCACAATATTTCAAGCTTCAATGGATTTCGGATAGATTCGAAATACTTCTCCAACTCAGTGTTCAATCTGTAGATGGATTAAATAAAGTTTAATGAGTGAGGGCTCAGCAAGATACTCATATAAGTATAGAAGTAGAATTATACTATCCTAAATGCAAATGCATGAGTTTTGCATAAATTAGATTTCAATCTTCATTTCGTACACATCATATCATATCATCATTGTATACTCTTATAAACTTTCACAGATCATGTCCTAGAAGACTCTAGGTGTGCAAGGGTTTTAGGTACGAATAGAAGGGTACTTTGAGATTCCTCATTTTCTTCGACCCGAGCACTCAATCAACAAGACATTCAATCCATACCATCGATTCACTTAACCTAATTTCAATCACATATAGCTTAATATCAATCCAAGTTAACGATCATGTACTCTGTCAATCAAATACAATATAACACCAATCCACATTATTGATCACTTAGCCTGATATCAATCAAATATAGCACGCATCTAATGATTTCAAAGCTCTTATGCAAGCTTAATCATACAACTTATAGTATCAAATTTCGTGCAAGAATGTATGATTTCAAATCATATCATGCATAGACAAAATCATGTCTAATAACATGCATTGTCTAAAAATCATATCAAAGGTGCAGTTTTAAAGTATGTACAATTTCAAATACGTCACATATGCAATAAAACTTGTTCAAAGTTCAAATTTCTAATTTCAATCCAAATGCATATGCTTTTTCGAAAATCAAAGTTTGATAGTTCAAATCTCGAAGTTCAAAGTTTCTAAAACGATGCTCTGAAACATTATCTAGAGCTTGAAACCAAATATTCTAATAGTCTAAAACAATGTTCAAGCCGAGTATTAAACATATGAGCTTCTCAACCCAAAGTTTCAGATATCCAAGTTTTGAAATTCTAATTCAATGCTTTGAACAATGTTCAAAGTTCTAAAACAAAGCTTTTAACGTTTTAAAACAACACTCGGGCTATTGTCACGAGTCCTGAGAAAATGATTTAACATAGCTCAAAGAACAAATGTTCTAAACGAGATATGGCCTAAACAATTCAAATAAGAACTTATAAATCCCATTGTAGCTATCAGTGGGCCAAATGTCCCAACAGGCGCTATTTATGGCCGTAAACCCTTAACTCTAGTTCATTGATAGGATGAAACCAAGACCTATCTACAATTATTGTCAGAAAAGCCAAAAATACCTGATGATCGTTGATTTAATTAGTTGAGTTTTGAAATGGTGCTATATTGACATTGTTAAGATACGGCATAATCTTAAAACTAAAGTTCTATAACTTCTGAAAGTTCTGAAAATTTTGATATTCAAATAATTCAAATACACTGAAATTCATTAATTCTAATATCATGAAGCTATGTCATTTTTTATTCAAAATCATACTTTGTGCATATGCGAGTATGCCATATGCCATTTCAAAAATTCTAATAGGTCAAATAACTTAATGTTCTAATGTAATGCAGTTTAAAAGCCAATGCCTTGAGTCATGAATTCAAAAAATAAAATGATATGAAATCAATATTATGTTTAATACATCACTCTCATGACCATCCCAAGTCTCTATCCAGTCCATTTGCTCAATTCCAATTAGTTACGCACACTACATGTCACAACCCCAAAAGGCATGACGTGCACTTAACACTTACATTTATTCTACTTAACAAATTTACAAATTAAGTTTTTCCTTTTCGATTATGATTTGTATTCAGTGTCAATGTAGTTACTAAGCGATACTTACTAGTCCTTTCATTATAATTCGACCTTAATAACTTAAACTTTACTTTATGGTTGAATTTATCTAACTCTTTAAGGCATGTAATAATCACTTTTAAGTCACAATATTTTTCTACTTAGAAAACAGATTAAAAATATCCTCCCTTAAAATAAGAGATTTTCTGAATCAAACCTCTTGCAAATTAAAATCGTTTCATATATCCCAGTCACAACCTTCATTTTTACAATCCACATTAAACACATCATATCAACAACCTTGATATCCATAACTATTTATTACAGATACATCATGTTAGACAACTTTACTGTCTACCACAAAACATCAATTTCACATCGTAAGACACCTAATCGAGACAATATTAGTTCAATCATTTAGTTTACATATCATCTTATAGTACTGTAACAAAAGTAGTTTGAAATCATTGTTACATATATAAAGAATATTACCGTACCAAAATAAACAAAAAGAATCTTCTTAAGAGTTAGGATGAAATTTCAGGCCTCGATTATTTTGGGTAAATCTGAAACTCACCTAACTCAGTGCTTAATCTATAGAAAGATTTAAATATAGTTTAGTGAGCAAGAGCTCAATAAGATGCTCATATAAGTACAGAAGTATAATTATACTGTCCTAAGTGCAATATATAAGCCTGCAAATATAAGTTTTTGGCACCTATTTATTCCTGGACATTCCATCGTAGTGGTTTAAACATATTTCCAATTTCGATACTATTGTATCTTAGTATGTCATGCATTAATGCATAATGTAAAGTCATGCAATGGTTTAGAATGAAAACATAGGTGATTCAACTGTACAAGCATTTACAATATCAAACCATATCATGTATGGCGTACCAACACTTATAATGCTTAAGTTGTCTCAGAATCATGTCATACTTAATTTAAAAATGTGTTTAGAGCTTGTATAGTTCCCAAAGCATGTCACGTTTACTATAGAATAATGTTTAGGTACAATTCTCAAATAGCATTTGTGTCTATACAAAAAAAACTATATCATGTTCACATGCATTATAAAACCAAGTGAAGTTCTCTTGTGCTATGAAATTGTGTCACGTCTAGACAATACTTAGCATTTCGTTGGTCAATGAAATATGTCTCCTACAGGGTTCCATAATATACTAGGTCTCCTGCAGGATTCAATACATATTAATACAATGTATACTCTGTTTGCTAACGAACTAGGTTTCCTACAGGGCTCGATAACAAACAAGGTCTTCTACAGGACTCAATACATATCAATTCATGGTAAACTCCGTTTTTAACGAACTAGGTCTCCTGCTGGGCATAATAACAAACTAAGTCTCCTCAAGGCTCAATACATATCAATTCAAGGTATACTCTGTTTGTTAAAAGACTAGGTCTCTTTCAGGGCTCATTAACAAACTAGGCTTCCTGTAAGGCTCAAAAACATATCAATACAACATATCTTTTCATTTGTTAATGGACTAAGTCTCCCGCATGGCTCAATAACAAACTAGGTTTTCTACAGGGCTTAATAACAAACTAGGTCTCTTACGAGGCTCAAATATATGCTAGGTCACTCATAAAACCTACCTATGGCCATAAACATCTTCCCTAATTCTCATCGAGTAGATGAAACCTGATCATGATCATGATCATGACTAATGTCGGGTAAGCTTCAATAATCATATTTATGTGTATGTGTGTGTATATATATATACATCCATGTATAAGTACTCTACGCCTGATGGGCAAGGTTTAGAGGTGGCAAATGGGTGGGTCGAATCGAGTTTGGGTTGAGTTATTTTGGATCGGATCATTTTGGGTTAAGGAAAAATCAGATCATTTCGGGTTCGGATAATTTCTTGTCCGGATAAAGCCGAGTTTGGGTCAAGGAAAATCGGTCAATTTCGGGTTCAAATGATTTCGAGTTCGGATAAGGTCGAATTTGGATCAATTTGAATTCTGATCAATTCGGGTTCGGATTAATTCATGTTCGAATTAGATCAGGTTTGGGTCGTTGACTTTTTTAGTCAATTCGAGTTGGTCGAATTTGGATTCGAGTCAATTGGACAAGTTTATTGGGTTAAGCCTTATTCATTTTGATGTGATTTATCTAGTATTAAAATCAATTGAAACCATATTTCTAAGAATTACAAAACTCATGAAAATAAATTTTTCTTCTTACATGACCTATAGTACAATTGGGATTGAAATAATCAAAATATTTAATAATCTGTATGATAGTTTTCTTTATAATATATTTACCAATATTCATAAATTAATTATAGTTTTTCATTTTATTTTTATTATCTATAATAATTAATAACTTTATGAATCAAAGTGATTTAATAATTCCTACTAAATATAATAAAACAATACTATATATCTCTTTAATTTATCTTTATTTTTTATAGAATAATTAGAGACATTAAGTGTAAGTGATATAGCTTTTGTACTCTATTATAGATTAGCCATTAAATAATTATACATTAAGTTCAAATGAATAAAATATAAAAGTGAATATTTAAGTTTAACTAGATTAAAAAATATATAACACTCTTATTATTGAAAAAAATTATATTTTTACTATATTAAAATATTATGATAATTAATTTTAACATTTAAATATTTATTGATAATATTAAACTTAAGTTTGAATCTTTTTAGGTTTAGATTAATTTGGATTCGGATTAATTTGGATTCGGGTTAATTTGGGTTCAAATGAATTCGAGTTCGGATCAGGTCAGGTTTGGGTTAATCTAAATTCGGATGAATTTGGGTTCGGTTCAATTCGGATTCGGATCAAGTCAAGTTGGGATCAATGTGAATTCAGATAAATTTGGTTTCAGATTAATTCGGATTCGGATCCAGTTGGATTTGGGTTGTTGACTTTTTTAGTCAAATTGGATCGGTTGGGTTTGGATTCAGGTTAATTGGGCGAATTTCTCGGGTCGGGTCAACTTTTGCCACCTTTAGCAAGGTACATAAGGTGGGGGATCTATTGTCTCTAAAAGCATTTACTTGTCTATTCAAACATAGATATATTGGAAACATGAAGATCTTTTTTTTTTTATTTAAACCATTTATGCACATGCAGTATACCACAAGCTCATTTCTTTCCAAAGCAATTCAAATGGTTTAAAGCTCTCTCATATATATTTAAACCAAAGCTTACTTTCTATAAACACCTAATTTTGTCCGAACAATTTTTTTTATATATAAAAAAAACATAAAAATAAAAATAAATAAAAAAAAATCATAAAATAAAAGAGAGTTGACTTCAATGATTTGTTGCCATAAGAAAGATAATAATAATAAAGGAAATAATCAAAGTGAAATAAAATCTAAAAATAAATTACCAAAAATAAAATAATGAAAAGGAAATAAATAAAAAAAAAGATGGAAAGGTCAAATGAAAATAAATGAAGAAAATCCCATGATTATGGGATGAATAAACTCATTGATTCATTTTCCAAAAGGAGATACAAAAAAATATGTATATAAAGAGAAAGGAGAAGAACCCAAGAAAAAGGGGAGGAAAAGAAACCTAAAAAAAAAACCCTAGGAGAACCCTAAAGAAACCTTAGAAAACCTGGGAGGAACCTTGGAGGAAAATTGGCATTTTTTCTTCGGAAGAATTTTTTTTTTTGCACCTTCATGGCTACTCTTTCACCGCCGTATGACCCTGAATCGGAGTCATCTAGTTCTGCCTCCTTTAACAACTAAGCCGATCCACCATTCTTTCATCTGGCCTGCAGCACCAAATTACACCGCCTTCGTTATCACCCTGTCCTTCCTTTACAATCATCTTCTCCAAAGCTGCAGCACCCTTGTGTGCAACCAAGCTACTATTTCACCGGTCCACACCAGCCTCGTCATCTCCATCATCAAACTCTGTTCTGCGCTCCCCCACTGGTTGTTGCTGCTGCGAAGATTCCCTGCTGCTGCTACTTCTCACGGCTCGCACACATCAAGCACAGCTTCCATCGTTGCTGTCACAAACCTCACTGCTCTCATCGTTTGCTACGTCCCTTGCATACTTATCCCATCGCCTCTGCTGGCGCCCCACTCATCATCTTCATCATTTGCTCTACAGCGGCTGCATCATCTCACTACGCTCCCTTGCTGCTGCGTTTCTGTTCGGTTTCATCACCATTGCTGCTGGTTCTTGCTCACCTTATTAAACCGTGGGCTACAGTTACTAAAGGGAAGGAAAGCCACGTGAAGCCTGGAAAAAACAAGAGAAAGGAACGTGTAGCAGGAAAATAAAGAAACAAAAAAAGAAAGGAGCTGCTCCACGTTCCTGCCAGGGTTGGAAGCCTTTGCCATTGACTCTTTTCACGTAAGTTGTAATTGTGTTTTAATATTTTTATTGTTTTTATGCTTGCAGCTTTACTTCACATGTTTGTGGTTTGTTTTTTAGATTTTATTTATTTTTTATTAGTCATGAATGATTCATAAAAAAAAGAGGGTTGGTTTTAATCTTTATTATTTTAAGTATGTACTAAATATATTTTTAGGGTATTTATGAAATTTTTGCTGTTTTTTTAGTTAATTTATTATTTTGTTTTATTTAATTAACTTGTTTTATTTTACTAATTTATGAATTTTGTTTTTTAGTTTAGAATTAGATTTGTTAACCAATAGCAATTAAAAACCAAATTAGCCTAAAAATAAATCTTGGTACATTAAACTTACATAAAAATTAATTAAAAAATTAAATAGAAATAAATAATCAAAATAAAAAATATAAATTTTCCGACGATGGAACTCTTAAAGGACTGCGCTCCTCACCAGCTTAATGGAGGGTCTAAATAGGATTTTTGATAATAAATAGTTCATATTCATTTTTTTATATATATAATAAATTAGGTTTATTATGAAATAACAATAAAAAATAATTAGTTACAAAGTTAGAAAAGATATTAATGGTTGGTAATAATGTAATAAAAATAATATTAGTAGGTGACAAAACAAGGAAGGAAATAAATAAAATGAACAAAATTAAATATTAAAATAACAAAGAATGTGAATATGAATTACTCCAATGATGAAATATCAAGAGAATTACGCTTAAGTATTTTTCTTGAAAATTTCTAGGTTAGAAAGTTCTCTCAAGACCTCACCAGCTTAATGGATGGTCTGAAGAGGGTTTCTGATAACTAATGTCTTATATTTAGTCTAAAAATAAAATATGACGTATTATAAAACTAAAACTAAAATAATTAGTTACAAAGATAAAATATAAAGAAATATTAATAATTCAATAACAATAATAAATTATAATAAGAATAAATAAATAATAATAATAATAAATGATAAAATAGGATGATAATAGTTAATAATAATCATCGAGATTGAGTATTGATTATTTCGATGATAGGATTCCAAAAGAGATTACGCTTAAGTAATACTTTTGAAATCTTTAGGTCAAGCAATTTCTTAATAATAAATTATAATAAGAATAAATAAATAATACTAATAATAAATGATAAAATAGGATGATAATAGTTAATAATAATCATCGAGATTGAGTATTGATTATTTCGATGATAGGATTCCAAAAGAGATTACGCTTAAGTAATACTTTTGAAATCTTTAGGTCAAGCAATTTCTTTCAAGATCTTACCAGCTTAATGGAAGATCTAAAAGAAATTTTTTGAGAAAATAATTCATATTCATTCTCTAAGAAAATAAATTAATAAAAGTAAGCATTAATAAAATAATAAAAATACAATAGAAATAATAAAAATGATAAGATAGCAAGAACAAATTAGATAGGAGTCAAAATTAGAAGTTTTTTTTTCATAAAACATTAAAACGAATCCGATGACGGAGCCTCTTCAAGCAAGTCATATAGTACTACTTGAATATTCTTGAGGTGAGGGGAATTTTTTAAGCTATCCCACCAGCTTAATGGAGGATGCTTAGAAATATTTTCTAATATTTAATTATTGAACTTAAGATTAACTAAGGCAAATTTGAGGTAACCTAAAATTAGTTGGTATCATTTTAGGATGGGCGTTGTGAGGGTGCTAATCCTTCCTTACACGTAACCGTACTCCCGAACCCTAAATTTGAGATGTAGACCAATCCTTATCCATACTTTGAATAGGTGACGAATCACACCTAGGTAGAATGGTTGGTGGCGACTCCATAGATTTTGTGTCTAGCTATTAGGTTTTCTCCAAAACTTAATACGTTACGACACTTTCAATCAATCAAATATCACATTATGCATGTTTAAAGCTAAGTCATAAGTTTCACAAACACATCGATAATATGACCACGAACTATGCCAATATGCCACTCACTATATTATCCCAATCACACCAAATGAGGCATCTAGCATTATGCTAAGTTCTATTATTATTTATATATTTCAAGCAATTCACATGCGTAAGTATTAATATCGAAAAATTAGAAGCACTACAATTGATGGAGACCTATCAAGCTCACATAGCTTAAGTCATGTTCGTGATGTTCGTGATCCTTTGAGCATCCATGGAGGTCCAATTACAAGAGCTAAATCAAAGATAATGCAACAAGCCTTGGCTGGTTTCATTAATATTGCTAGAGAGAAAGCCCATCAAAGCTTGAGCATGGAGGATGATAAAGTCTTCTACAACATGATCCAAGCCCAAGTTCAACCTTCTTGAAGACACACACACAAGTATTGGGCCGAAATGCAATTAGGTTGGATGCATATTTTATTTAGTTAAGTATTATTGGGCTGAACGTTGTCTTAATTTAATTTAAGCCCAATTCCTTTTTAAATAATATATTTTGTAGGACTTCTATTACTTGTTCTGCAAGTTAGGAGAGTCAGATTCCTATTACTTGTTCTGCAAGTTTGCTATTTCCTATTCTGCAAGTTAGGAAAGTAGGATTCCTATTACTTGTGTTGCAAGTTAGCTAGTTGCCTATAAATAGTTATGTAACCCTCTGGGGAGAACACAATTGATTTTAGTAATAAAATTGAGAGACTTCTTCTCTTTGGTTCTCTTGAGAACTCTTGAACTTATCAAGGTCTTCCTTGTGGCATTCTTCTACCTTCCACCAATATATACCATAGGTTCTTGCTTTTCTAAGCAACGGGTCTTGGTCCAATACCATAGGTTCTTGTGTTTCTACGCAACGGGTCTTGGTCCAATACCATAGGTTCTTGTGTTTCTACACAACGGGTCTTGGTTTTACTTCTAATTTTTGTTTTTTCTTTACTGCTTTTTTAACTTGTTATTGTTTTTCTTCAAGTGTTCTTCGTCTTCTTCATTGAACCTCATCTTCTTTCGGTGAGGTCCATATCAACAATGGGCTACCATGCTCTCATTAGCCAATAATAACACACAGCCTTTAGATATACGTATATACTTATACATGAGCATATCATCCATCAAGGTTTACAAGATATAGTAATCCAATTTTCTAAATCTCATCACCATAAACTATTATCAAATAAACAATTACCTTGTTCTCGATCATCATATCACATATACCCCTAAAATAGCACTTACAGTAATTCTCTATTTCCACAAAAACATCTCATCATGCTAATTAAATTACCAACAATCTTACAATATTAAGTTCACCTCATGGCATACTCATACGTAATTCCTTCTTAGATGTCCTTAATTCATGCACACATATATTTTCGTATCTATTTAACATGTTCTCACTACATCCATGAAGATCAAGTAAGATTGTCACGCTCTAATTCGTAAAATCAAAATTAATTTTTCTCATTTTCACTCAGTTGGTTGGGCTATGCTCAGTGTCATCACTCCGATATTAAGCTAAACTTACTTAGCTAAATCATTATCTAACTATTCAAATTGGTCCCAGTACAGTCATTTATAGTATGTATTTACTTTTATTTACATTTCTGTCTCAATAACATAATATCAGTTAAAGTACTTCTTAGCTATAATGGAATAAACTACCTCAACTATACCAATATCTAATATCAAAGACCATAATTGACACTTAGATTCCATAAGTTTACTGTTTACATCCCTTTACACACTTAAATACTGTACAATAAATGTTTGAATACAATAAAGTAACTGTGCAATTATACCTGCAAGGTACAATATCAAAGCCTCATAAGAATTCGATCATAATCATTTCTTAACAATGACAGCTACCACTATAAATAGTCTATAAGGTGGGGGGTGAGCTTATGCCCAGTAAGAAATATATATAAAAACTGATACTATGCACAACTACATACATGTCTCTAGAACATACTCATGCACTTACAGTTATTATCAAATACAGTGTTTGGGCACTCTATTGGAAAGGATACTGTAATTAGTTAAGGGTGCCAGGCTGAGTACAAAATGATGCTTTAGAGCACCTCACTTGTCTCGATCCCTAAATCTGACTATGGGAAATCTATAAAAGATTTTACAGAGGAGGCCATGCATATGAAATTAATGTCAAAACCTTTTTTAATTCTCAGTGACAATAATGTACAGTAACAATCGTTATCAAATCCTTTATAATTTGAAATTGATCAGATCAATAGTATAAACTTCTATATATTCAGCAAGCTTTCAGTAGCAAGTTCAGTATATCATTTCAGTTAATAGTTTAGTAAAATGCTCACTAAATCATTCAATAAACCGCTCAATAAACTGGTTAGTAAATGATTTAATAAACAGTTCAGCGGTAAATTTAATAAATAGTTCAAGGATTCAATAACAGATATATATATAGATATACTAGGCACTTGAATATTAATATTATTACTATTACTATATATATTGTATTTGGTTTAATGAAATTACATCTCTTATTAAATTATTATACATTTTATTATGTCCTTATTTATCTAGTTATATATATATATATTTATATATATAGACACATTTTAAGTTTGGCAAGGTATATATGTATACTAGTTCTCTTATTTAATTTATGTATGAGTGACTATATAGTTTCCTTATTCAATTTGCAAATATATATATATATATATATATATATATATATATATATGTTGGCTCTTATAGGCAATACCGAGAGGGGGGTGAATCGGTTTTTCACTAACCTTAGGTTCGTTTTTCGGTTCCTCTAAATTCTTTAGCCTATATTGATATTTTCTTTGTTCTCTAGGCTACTCAATTATGCAATATAAATTCAACACAATAAACACAAATATAATTGCAAATAAGTAAAGAGAGTAAGGATAGAGAAATGTATGCAAGTGATTTATAGAGGTTCGGCAACCTTGCCTACGTCCTCTACCTTGAGACGCTCCCAAGGATTTTCTCCAAATCCACTATCTTGAATTTGTGATTACAATCCCTCTTTTTCTTAGGCTCAAGAGTAACCACCCTCTTTTTCTAGGCTCAAGAGAAACCTCCCTCTTTTTCTAGGCTCAAGAGAAACCTCCCTCTTTTTTTAGGCTCAAGAGAAACCTCTCTCTTTTTCTAAGGCTTAAGAGAAACCTCCCCTTTACAAGGAATGGTGGGTTACAAATAATGTAATCAAAGAAGAGCCTCTAGATAGGCAAGTGATTACAAAGATTAAGCACAAATAAAAGCCTATACAAGATTTGTGCTAAGCAATACAAGAAATAGGTGAATGATGGAAGATGAAGACTTTGTAGCTCTTGATTTGTTGTTGAGGCTTGAGGATTTGAGGAAAATGAGTATTGGAGTTGATTGAGTAGTTCCTCTTACTTCCTTTAACTTCTAAGCCTTTATTTATAGTCCCTTGGATGGTTTGTGGACGTTGGTTGGAGCCAAAACAGAAACTAGCCGTTGTATCTCACAGAAACTAGCCGTTGTATCTCACAGAAACTAGCCGTTGGGGACTTTCTGACATAAAGTGATCGATCCTTTCGCCAAAGGGATCGATCCTTTCCTTCATTTTAGGCTTCCAGAGCGTTATGCCAAAAAGGGATCGATCCCTTTCCCTATGGGATCGATCCTTTTCTTCCAGAGGGCATTTTTCCTGCACTTTTAGGTTAGAAATGATATGGCTTTTGATTTTAATTCAACCCAAAACATTTATAAGCTTTAAAGGAGTTTTTCTTGACTTTCTCAAATGAGAATATTGTCCAAAAACTTATAAGTAATTTTCTAAACTTATGTTCAATAATTCTTGAGAAAATTACTTAATATTAAAAACCATTTTATAAAGTATTAAGACCAATAAGAATATATCATTAAATCATGGTCTTAATGTTTGATATGAACACTTAACATGGATTGAGAAAATCATGTGTGATAAGGCAAATTTACAATATTAATTAAAATATTAAAGCTTACTTAAGTTTTTGTCATTTCAAAATATATATGTCAATTTAAAGCTAACAATCTCCCCCTTTTTGATATGACAAAACTTAATGTAAATTTGCTTTGAAAATTCTTTGATAAAATACTTCCCCTCAAATAAAGCAGGATTTTATAAAGCTCTCCCTTAATAAAAGCATGGTTTGAAGAGAATTTTCCAAGAGAGATTTTCAAAACTTTTTCTCCCCCATTTTCTCTTCCCTTTAATATCTCTCTCTTTTAATATCTATCTCTCCCCTTTTTTTGTCATAGCAAAAAGAAGGAAAAATAATAAAAACATATGCTCCCCCTAAAATCATGGCTATGTGAGAATAAATAAATATGCTCCATCCAACAAGAAACGTGTTAGTACATGGGACTCATAGCACAAATAAATAAGTTAATTGTTCATAAAGAGTATGAAATATTCATGCAAAGAACATGACTTATGATCCTATACCAATTGTTTATAAATAATTTCGCAAGAAGTTTCCAATTGGTAAGAAATTAAGCAAGCACCTAAGTATATCAATTGTTCTCTAAGATCCAACTAAGGTACATGGTAATACATTATGATTATGAGCTGAAATTAGATGACATATCATATACATGAGCTCATAAATCATTTTCAAGCAAGAGTGTGCATAGAATTAAGACATATAGCAATTAATTACAAATTCTAGCACACAAGAGTTTCATGCAAAAATATCCTAAATGGATTCTTCTCTATTTGTCAGTTCAAACTAAAGAGCACAAGAAGAATTGTCAATTTAAAGCTCATACCAATTGGCAATTTAGTTTTGGCTTACCAATTATTGAAAATATGGTTACCAATGATACTAATTGTTATTTCAATCTTAATGCCAATTGTTACTAATGGTTGACTTAGTCATTTTGCATGAATCCAATATTTATGTGTAGTGTGTTCATGTTAAGAAAATAATCATTCTAAATATGCAAGAACACAATCACACATCATCAAATATGCATATGGATTAATTAAACATAAGCATACTATCATAAAGTATTAATCCATATTCATATTCACAAAGTTATACCATATGGAAGATTCATAAAATCAAAGTATTCAAGCAAACACATTTTCTTCCATGTTTTCAAGCACAAAAATCCTATGCTCATTTTCCAATTCAAGTCCTTAACCAATTATGAGCAAGGAAAGATTCAAATAATAAATGCATGGATATCAATTGTTGGTGTTGTCATTAAAGCCCAAGTTCTTTAATAAGAAAAATTTAAGTACATGGATGATAAAGTTTCATGCATTTGAACATTTAGGATCCATTTACCATCACAAATTGTAGGCCAATGACCATTACCAATTGTTGAATTTACATTTGGAATCAATCCACTAGATGTATAATTATCATGAAACCTAGTGTGGAATTGATAAGTCAAGCTAAGAGACATAATCATATAAGCATGCTTGACTAAGATGAACAAAAGGAATGAAGAATATTCATTATGCACAAGTTCATCAAATTCTCAAATATATCCATAAATTCTTGAAATAATTCTTCAAAATTATGTTTAAGCATTCATTGAAAGTATGTTTCAAGATTATTTCAAGAGTTATGCAAATCATGAATGTTTTCAACAAGAAGAATGATTTTGCACTTGTGAGTTCAATAAAAATGATATTGATTGTTGAAAGTGATACCATTTGTTGTAAATGATTCAAATTGATGGAGTTGAGGCATGATATCAATGAAAAATGATTTTTCATATTCTAAATATCAGCAAGAGGAAGTTAAAATATTGAATTTTAAGTTGAGAAGAAAGAAGATATCAAGAGAATTAAGAAAACTTCTCAACTAAGGCTTAAAAATGCAGAAAATGGCATAAATTGCCTAGAGGGATCGATCCTTTGAGCAAAGGGATCGATCCCTAAACTCCAGAATCGAGTTTCCTGCATGTTTTTCCAAAGGGATCGATCCTGTATATAGAGGGATCGATCCCTCATCCTGGTTCTGCAGATTTTTGACAGGAAATCCAACTTGTGAGGTGCCAAAACTTCGTTTTTGAGTATTTTAAGTCCAAGTAAGGGTTTAAACATTTGTAATACATGATTTTGGACTTGTGTGAATGAAAAACCATTTAACAATAGATTTTGCAATTTTGGAAGGATTTTTACCAATAAATGTATTTTTGGCCTCAAAGGGGGTCATTTTGAAAGTTATGCATGTTTTGGCAACACTAATGCATTGAATTACATAAGTATGTCAAAACAAACTTGTTCACAAAGGTTTTAATCGCATATATCATCAAAGCATACATCTTGTGAACAGCATGCCATAATTTCCAACATACAAGTTCTTCATTCTTGCTCATGACATGACATTTTGCATATATGACATATTTGGCAATTTGAGGCAAGTAAATACATTATCAACACATAGAAAACTTGCTCAAAATGCAGAAATCCAATAATCATTTCAAAATTGCTAAACATGCTTTTCATCCAATAATCCAATGCCTCAAGAACTATCCATCAACCAATCAACAATCATTCAACATGCCTTTTCTTTATTCATACAACTCACAATGCACCAAGAATCATTAACACATTTTTTCATCAAAGCACAAAAAGTTTAAAGAGTAAGAAATTATGCTTACAATAATCCTTTGCTTGAGAGTGCTTGCCATGATGTGTTGGATCCACCATTAGCCATTCTTTGAGAGATTGTTATCACCTTGCTAAATATGGATTTCCAAGCTCTTCCTTTTTCTCATTGGCACAAGCAAACTCCACGAGGATGTGTTGAGCATTTAAACTCCATTGTTCCATTGTATTCCCATGCTCTAACACTCCTATAACAAACAAATTCAAGCATGCTTTGGTACCCAAATTTTCTTAGGTCCATGAGAGTTAGTGCAAACAATTTTTGATCCTTTTAGGATCCATTTCAAGCATGCTTTGGCACCCATATTTTCTTAACAACTCTTCCTCTAAATGTAGTTTTTCTATATGTGCATGCTTGTGAAGAGTGTCCTATTCTATTGCATAGTGAGCATGTAAGAGATAAATCATGCATAGTATTTTTGCTCACTAGGAAATTCTTTAGATGAGTTTCTTTTTGTATTGCATTATATCCTAACCCATCTTTGTCAAAGAAGGCTCTTTGGGTCTCTAACATATGATCTAGCTTTTGTTGACCCATGTAGAACCTAGTAAATGAGTTGTGCAAATTTGTATTCTTTTCATTTACTTCATCTATTTCTAAATTTGCTTCTTCTAATTTCTTCTCAAATTCAAGTTTAGCATTCAATAACTCATCATTTTCCATTTCTAGTTTTGTAATCATTTTCTTGTATTTTGAATTCATGCATTCAAATTCACTAGCTAGCTCATCAAAAGCATTTTGTAAATCATCATAAGAATGGTCATTACATTCACTAGAGCTAGGTTTCTCCTTTTTATCCTCAATAGTCAAGTAGCTAGAATTTGCTAATTTATCTTTAATGTCTTCTAATTTCCTTTCTAGCTCTAATTTCACCTTGGTGAGTTTATCATTCTTTGAGCCTAGATCTTTTATTTTCTCCTCCAACTCAACATTAGTATTCATCAAATTTTCATTCTCTTTTCTAAATTTATTTAACTTTTTGTTATATTTTGCATGTATTGATTTATATTCATCACTTAGCTCATTAAATGCATCTTGAAACTCATCAAATGAATATTCTTCTAAAGTTTGTGAGCTAGTCTCAAAATCATCACCTAGAGCCATTTATGATCTTTTTGCTCGATAGAGGTTAGTCTAAATCAATTTCGAGCCCAAGCTCTGATAACAATTGTTGGCTCTTATAGGCAATACCGAGAGGGGGGGTGAGTCGGTTTTTCACTAACCTTAGGTTCGTTTTTCGGTTCCTCTAAATTCTCTAGCCTATATTGATATTTTCTTTGTTCTCTAGGCTACTCAATTATGCAATATAAATTCAACAAAATAAACACAAATATAATTGCAAATAAGTAAAGAGAGTAAGGATAGAGAAACGTACGCAAGTGATTTATAGAGGTTCGGCAACCTTGCCTACGCCTTCTACCTTGAGACGCTCCCAAGGATTTTCTCCAAATCCACTATCTTGAATTTGTGATTACAATCCCTCTTTTTCTTAGGCTCAAGAGTAACCTCCCTCTTTTTCTAGGCTCAAGAGAAACCTCCCTCTTTTTTTAGGCTCAAGAGAGACCTCCCTCTTTTTCTAGGCTCAAGAGAAACCTCCCTCTTTTTCTAAGGCTTAAGAGAAACCTCCCCTTTACAAGGAATGGTTGGTTACAAATAATGTAATCAAAGAAGAGCCTCTAGATAGGCAAGTGATTACAAAGATTAAGCACAAATAAAAGCCTATACAAGATTTGTGCTAAGCAATACAAGAAATAGGTGAATGATGGAAGATGAAGACTTTGTAGCTCTTGATTTGTTGTTGAGGCTTGAGGATTTGAGGAAAATGAGTATTGGAGTTGATTGAGTAGTTCCTCTTACTTCCTTTAGCTTCTAAGCCTCTATTTATAGTCCCTTGGATGGTTTGTGGACGTTGGTTGGAGCCAAAACAGAAACTAGCCGTTGTATCTCACAGAAACTAGCCGTTGGGGACTTTCTGACATAAAGGGATCGATCCTTTCACCAAAGGGATCGATCCTTTCCTTCATTTTAGGCTTCCAGAGCGTTCTGCCAAAAAGGGATCGATCCCTTTCCCTATGGGATCGATCCTTTTCTTCCAGAGGGCATTTTTCCTGCACTTTTGGGTTAGAAATGATATGGCTTTTGATTTTAATTCAACCCAAAACATTTATAAGCTTTAAAGGAGTTTTTCTTGACTTTCTCAAATGAGAATATTGTCCAAAAACTTATAAGTAATTTTCTAAATTTATATTCAATAATTCTTGAGAAAATTACTTAATATTGAAAACCATTTTATAAAGTATTAAGACCAATAAGAATATATCATTAAATCAGGGTCTTAATGTTTGATATGAACACTTAAAATGGATTGAGAAAATCATGTGTGATAAGGCAAATTTACAATATTAATTAAAACATTAAAGCTTACTTAAGTTTTTGTCATTTCAAAATATATGTCAATTTAAAGCTAACAATATATATATCATATATCTACCCAACTAATTTATATATCCCATATTTATCACCAATTGCATTGACTCCATTTTTTATTTCACTAGTTAAATGATGAAATTTCAATTACATTTCAATGTTTAATTTACTTTGTTTGTACAATTATTTATAACTCTGGTATAGTAAATTTACGGTCTTCACATCCTCTCCACCTTAGGAAATTTAGTCTTTCAAATTTTTCATGTCCGATTGGAAGAGGCAAGGGTAATTCTCCTTCATTAAGCTCTCAAGTTCCAGGTGGCTTCTTCAGATTAGTGATACTGCCAGAGAACCTTTACTAGGGAAATGGACTTCGATCTTAATACTTTCTCCTTCCTATCTATAATCCGAATCGGTTTCTCTACATGGCTCAAGTCCTCTCTGAGCTCAAGTGGTTCATATTTTATCACATGAGAGGGACCCGTATGATATTTTCTCAACATGGAGATATGAAAGACATTATGCACATTCGATAGCTGTGGTGGTAGTGCTAGCTAATATGCAACGCCTCCAACCTGTTTAAGTATTTCAAATGGATCAATGGATCGTGGACTTGAACTTGATATTCTTACATGTGAGGCATGCTAGAGGGGCAGCAATCTTTAAAAATTCCTCAACGAACCTTTTGTAATACCCCACTAAACTAAGGAAGCTTTGAATTTCTGTGATAGTCTTGAGCCTTTCCTAATTCACCACAGTCTCAACCTTAGATGGATTTACAGATACTCCATCATTTGTCATAATATGTCCCAAGAAAGCAACTTGCTCTAGCAAGAAATCACACTTATTAAATTTAGCATAGAGCTTTCAATCTTTAAGGGTTCATAGAAAGTGCACAAATGATGCTTATGTTCTTCAAGAAAGCGAGAGTATACTAAGATATCATCGATAATTACAATCAGGAACTTATCCAAATATGACTTGAACACTTCATTCATCAAGTTCATGAAAGCCCCAAATGCACTTGTCAAGCTAAATGGCATCACTAGGAATTCATAGTGGCCATACCGAGTCCTGAATATTGTTTGGGGTACATCCCCATCCTTAATCTTCAACTGATGGTACCCAGTGTAAAGTCCTAATTTCCTTAAAATACCAGTTAACTTTTTCCTTTTCTTTATATTGGTTAGGCTGTTTGTCGGTACCATTTTCTTTCTCTCGTATCATGTAAAATAGTATAATAATCTTATTACTTCAAATTTAAACTTAAAATTTTTCATAATAAAATTTTCATATTTATTAGTACAAATATTCTTATATTTTCAACATCTCACATATCCAAATTCCCAGGTTCTAGTCACTAACACAGTACTAATCCTATTATTTTACATCCCCAAAGTTATTTACAAATATTAACTACTGTACAAAAAGTTTGAAATATATAATAAAATACAATATACCTTTAGTGGACTCTATGTGCACCCTGAAGGAATACTGTATCTTCCAAAAATCTGTGTTCCTCTACAATGAGTGGATTTCACTCAAATAGTCTGGGTGGAAAAATAAGGAAGTGAGTTTATCCTCAGTAAGGAAACCTATACCAAAGGCTGAACTATGCTATTATATGCAATGAAAATTGTTTAACCAAATTCTTTAAAAACTAGTGATCAAATATCTATCAATAAACACATACAATGCAATCGTACAGTGGAAACAATTCTTTTAAAAATCATCAATGATCATTATTTAAAACATATTAACTATAAAATAGTAAAGTGTTACTGTACAATAAAATCATTCATTTTAAAATCCACATTTACTGTCATTCACTATAAACATTTCTTTCATTTTAAATTTAGTCAAATTGATAATTAAGTAGAGACAGTTCACTTCCAATATAATCGAGCACAGAACAATATACCCGGAAGGACGAACAGTATCCTCGTAGGGATGAGATAGTATCCCCGTAGGAACAGTAACGAATGACCATCGTCGAACAGTCATAGTTTGCACTAGTCAGGTGCTCACTGTGGAACCCGTGGACTTGACTAGGGTCTCATGATCATATCATGTACATATAATAGTATGCATGATTATTAGGGACCAACAGTCCTAAAACTATTTCCATAAAACATACAGTCATAATAAGAAATCATTTCATAACATTATCTTCAGTCAATCCATAATAGCAAAATCATTAAAACATTATATTCAACAGTAATAAAAATCCTTTAAATTCTCAATACTAAACATTTAAATATCCAATAATAGTTTAACACATAGAACAATAATTTATTTCATGTAAAAGTAATTAAAATAATTCTCATGCAATTAAACCATATTAAGATTTCGTATAGAATTAATATAAAATTTCTAATTTTCTTTTAAAGGAATTTAGGATGATTAAATAGTTGGACAATTAAAATTAATCTTCTAAAATTCATATAGTTTTTCAATTTAAAACCCTGCAAGCATAGCTTTCCTATGCAACTTCTGTATAAGATGCCTTACCTCCATTCCATATAATTTAAAATTCCAATGGCACCTTGGCATCTCTTTATTTCTTGGATTTAACAGTGTACAATAATTCCATATTATATTCAAAATTCCATATTATAAACTACGATAAATATTTTATTAATTCCATTTTCCTTTTATCCATTTCCATAATTAATTTATTTTATTTCCCAGCAAATTTTATCACACAACTACATTTAAATTATAATCTTTTCCAAAATTTAATTTCACTAATAATTCCAAATTATATTTAAAATTACATATATTAACTACAATGAATATTTTACTAATTTCTATTTTCTAGTTATTAATTCCAATGATTACTTTATTTTATTTTCTATTAAATACCAAAATATAACTTCAATTAAATTGTATTCATTTTTTTTTTCAATTCAAATCTCACCAATAATCATATAAATTTTAATTAATTAATTTATTTTTCTTTAACCATTGAATCATAAAATTTAACATAATAATCCCTTTTTTAAGCTTAGCCAAAATTTTCAATTACTCAAAATTTATTCTTTTCTCATATTTTATTTTATAAATATTCTTTATTCATTATTAGCATTAATCCCACCATTTACTTATATCACAAGTACTTCCAATTTTTATTAATTTCAACAATTAATTTAACTTAATTTATTTCTTACCAATTACCAAAATATGGTTACAATTAAATCACATTCTTTTCTAAATCAATTTCACCAATAATTTTATTAACCCTAAATTCATTATTCCTTTACTTTATTAATTTCAACAATTTAATTTATTTATTTTCTATCATATGTTACAATATAATTACTCTTAAATTACAAATCTTTCCTAAGTCTAATTTCACTAATAATCTTATTAATCTTTATAAATATTCTTTTAATCATCAACTATGAAAATTCACCTAGTAATTAACTTACATTATGCCTTGGCCAAATTCATTCTTACCCAAATCTTATTCTTTTTCCAATTTTGATTTTACCATTAATCTTAATTTATCATTATATAAATTTTACAATTACCATTTATTAAAAGTTACATCTACCTTTCTGCTTTCTCCTTCATGGTTGAGAGTTTCCATTGATTCTATCTTCATGAGTTTTTTATTCTTTACTCAATCTAATTTATGGATATCTTCCATTTCACTTAGGATTTTCATCAAACATTTTTCATTCATCAAAACTCATCATTAACATCTTGATTTAGCCATGGCTGAATGGTACCTTTCACCATACCAAATTTCATGTTTTGCAAAATCATCACCATAACCAAGTTTAACTCATCCTCTCCTATTAATTCCTACTCGATATATTTAGAAATCACTATAATTCCCTCATTTTTCTTCCATAGCTGAAACTAACATAAAACCCTATACTTAAATTTGTTGCATTTTAAGGCTATAAGCATGCTTTACTAGCCTAATACAATTACATAAGACAAATAGAATTGATTGGATTTATTTCTTCACTCACCCTCCTTCCAAATCGTACTATTTAGCACCCCAAACCAGTGCTGTTTTCTGCTATTCAGCCCCTCCAAATCTAAGTTTAAAGAACTCTTAGGGTGAGGGATAGGTTTTATGAAGATGGCTTAATGTTTTATTGATGGAAATTGATGAATTGTTGGGTAAAGATGAAGAAAACGTAAGAAAAAAATAGAGAGAAAATGTGCAGTAGGGGAGTCGGTGCTGAAGGGGGTTGAAGATGGTTGTTTTTGGTGTTATTTTATATTATTTATTATATAAAAATCTGTCATGGGTTAAAAAGACTGTTTTGCCCATTTAAATCAAGTATTTACACTTATGCATTTGGAAATATCTTATTATTTTATAATTCCAGATTTTTAATTTTATTTTTATTAAATTTAATTTATTTTGATCAATTCTGGTCAAACCTTGACTAATTGACCAGCCCGATGCTAAATGACCATAATACCCTTGTACAATTTCATTATTTCCATTTATTTCCTAACATTATTTTAATATTTTTAAATTTAGAATTTATATTCTATTTCATTATTTTCCACATATTTAGATCAAATATAGTCAAAGGTTGACTCCCAAGGTGGTTTGATTGAGTAAGGGTAGTGAAATTACCAAATTACCCCTAAACGATTGCTTTTTGCTTCACTTACGTTGTTTTTAGCACTTTCACGTAATTCAATTCACAGGCTGGATCTACGTGAAACTTCTTTACGCAAGGACTTTCCTATGTTAGTCTATGGGTTCAAAGTCAATTTGGTTTAACTGTTATTCAGAAAAATTCTTCCGGGTTATGGACAAGATCATCATTTTTGAATTTGTTGCACGTAAACCTAGGTATGCCCATCTTAAAGAATTTAGAAAAATAGTCTTCCTGACCATCAAATATTTCGGGCCCAATTTTCACATTTTACCACTTCGGAGGCCATCTGAGTTATGGATTACACTATGGGGCACACTTGAAAATTTTCTTGGTAACTACACCACATGTGAAAATAAATTGTAGTAACTTTACTAAATTTTCTAATTCACCCCCTTCAATAGGTATGGAAGGAATAGAGAAATTTGGGATCTCACATCCACTCTCCTTTAGAAATTTGGTCCTCCAAATTAAAATCAAACTACCGCTTTAATAGTTTCAACTTAACAGTATCAATTACTAATTTTCTTTCTTCTACTAGTATCCTTCAATTTCAGTATGCTATATCATTATTCACATGTATCATAGCAGCAAAATTTCTTAGCAATTCTAAAAAACACACACAAATGCAAATTCAATACATCCTATATGCAGTTCAGATAAATGGAATAAAACCGCTTAGGCACGATCTATCAGGAAGGATACCATAGTGGATTAGATAACCAAGTAGATTAAGGAAGGTACTTTAAAGTACCTTTCGTGTTCTGGCATCTAAGTCCACTATAGAGAATTTATTTGCATTAAATTTAATCCTAAATCAAACAATATAATAACTGATATATTTAAAAGTGATAAATCGTACCTTTAATCATATTTGAGGGAGGGGTATCATTGAACTCCCTGTCTATTGCAAAGACCCGACCTTACGTCACAAGTTTCTTTCCTTTCTCATCTTCTGTCGCCCTGCGCTGTGGTTGGGTGATTGGTCGGGTGGTCTTTTCTGTCCCTTCAGACACCTTCGGTCTAGGCATTGGGAAATCTTTAATTCGATGTCCCATTTGACCACATCTCAAACATGCTCCAGTTAAAAGACGATAGGGCTGTGTACCGTGAAATCTCCCATAATACTCACACTGCCTTTGTATAACTCTCTGTGGGCCAATGGTACTATCGTTGATGATCGAGTTTTATTGTCTACTATCTTTATACTTGTACTTCTCGAAATCTTTTCACTTCTCTTTGCTTTTTTGGATGACTTATTCCCAGAATCATCATCTTCTACAATCCGTTTCATCTTATCCTTTCCTTTACCCTTGGACTGAAAGTCTGTAGACAGAATTCGTAGTCTTGCTCACATAACTGAGCCTTATGGACCACCTTATCATAAGTTATAATGTCCAACGGATAAAGCTTGGACCTTATAGATGGCTTCAGTCCCTCCATGAATCAGTATATTTTATGTTCCTAGCTTTGGAGGACCTTTATATCAAATCTGCTTAGAGTAATAAATTTCAACTCATACTGATCAAATGTCATATCACCCTAAGTCAAGTTTACAAATTCTATGTTTAGTTTCTTTTGAGCAGTGCGTGGGATATATTGCTTGTTAAATGCCTCCAAGAATCTATCCCACGTAACCTCAGAATATCGAGCCTCCAGTATAATCTGAGTGGACTGTCACCAGTGCTCTACATCGTCCACTAATAAGTATGTAGCCAGGCCCACTTTCTCCCTCTCTGAGCAAGTCATATACTTAAATAATTTGGTGACCGCATTAACCCAATTCTCTACCGCCAACGAATCTCTCTCTCCCTTAAACTTTTCTGATCCAACTTCTTAACTTCTTTTATCAACCTAACACTGCAATAAGCATTAGGATCTCGCCTTTCTGGAGTTGGTACTAGAGGTGGGAGCTCTAGCTAGACAGGTGCGGTTTGTACAGGAAGAGCAATAGGTGCCGGAGGGGCTGTATCTCGTAGTGGTGCAGGCGCTACAGGTGGAGTAAATGGTGCATTAGAAGCCACATTAGAAAAACTCGTCATAAACTGTGTGAATAATGCGGCCATATTTTCTAGGCTCCACTCAATCCTTACCAGTCGGGCATTCGAATTACTCGGTGGAGATGGAGGAGGGGAATGTTTGGAGGATGGTTTGGCTCGTCCCCTACCTCTCCCTCTAATAGTACCCCTTCTATGAATGCTCATTCTGTTAACATTACAATAAACTTACGCAGTTTAGTATAACTTTGATTAGTTATACCATAAATATATATTTAGACAAGTACAATACTCAGGGATGCAAACCATCGCTAACCTAAGGACACCGACAAACAGCAGACTACCACTTCTGTAACATCGAAATTTCCTTAAAATTCTAGTTAACTTTTTCCTTTTCCTTATAATGGTTAGGCTGCTTGTCAGTACCATTTTCTTTTTCTCATATCATGTAAAATAGTATAGTAATCTTATTACTTCAAGTTTAAACTTAAAATTATTTGTAATAAAATTTTCATATTTATTAGTACAAATATTCTTATATTCCAACATCTCACATATCCAAATTC
Organism: Heritiera littoralis; assembly: GCA_031772115.1. Classification (NCBI taxonomy): domain Eukaryota; kingdom Viridiplantae; phylum Streptophyta; class Magnoliopsida; order Malvales; family Malvaceae; genus Heritiera; species Heritiera littoralis. The sequence goes on from JAPDPK010000040.1 coordinate 3,949,770, forward strand.
CCAGGTTCTAGTCACTAACATAGTACTAATCCTATTAATTTACATCCCTAAAGTCATGTACAAATATTGAGTACTGTACAAAATATCTGAAATATATAATAAAATACAATATACCTTTAGTGGACTCTACACGCGCCCCGAAGGAATACTGTATCTTCCAAAAATCTGTGCTCCTCTACAATGAGCAGATTTCACTGCAAATAGTCTAGGTGAAAAATAAGGGAGTGAGTTTACGCTCAATAATGAAACCTATACAAAAGGCTAAACTATGCTATTATATGCAATGAAAATAATTTAACCAAATTCTTTAAAAACTAGTGATGAAATATCTATCTATAAACACATCTACAATGCAATGTACAGTGGAAACAATTCTTTTAAAAATTATCAATGATCATCATTTAAAACATATTAACTATAAAACAATAAAGTGTTGCTATACAATAAAATCATTCATTTTAAAATCCACATTTACTGTCATTCACTGTAAACATTTCTTTCTTTTCAAATTCAGTCAAATCGATAATTAAATTAGTAGAGACAGTTCACTTCCAGTATAATCATGCACAGAACAGTATCCCTGGAGGGACGAACAGTATCCTTGTAGGGACGAGACAATATCCTCGTAGGGAAGAAACAGAAACGAATGGCCATCGTCGAACAGTCACAGTTTGCAGTAGTCAAGTGCTCACAGTGGAACCCGTGGACTTACTAGGGTATCACGGTCATATCATGTACATATAACAGTATGCATGATTATTAGGGAGCAACAGTCCCAAAATCATTTCCATAAAACATACTGTCATAATAAGAAATCATTTCATAACATTATCCCAAGTCAATCCATAATAGTAAAATCATTAAAACATTATATTCAACAGTAATAAAAATCCTTTAAATTCCAAGACTAAACTTTTAAATATCCAATAATAGTTTAACACATAGAACAATATTTTATTTCATGTAAAAGTAATTAAAACAATTCTCATGCAATTAAACCATATTAAGATTTCATATAGAATTAATAGAAAATTTCTAATTTTCTTTTAAAGGAATTTAGGATGATTAAATAGTTGGAACATTAAAATTAATCTTCTAAAATTCATATAGTTTTTCAATTTATAACCCTACAAGCATAGCTTTTCTATGCGACTTCTATATAAGATTCTTTACCTTTATTCCTCATAATTTAAAATTCCAATGGCACTTCTACGTCTCTTTATTTCCTAGATTTAACACTACACCATAATTCCATATTATATTCAAAATTCCATATTGTAACTACGATAAATATTTTATTAATTCCTATTTTCCTTTTATTCATTTCTATAATTAATTTATTTTATTTCCTAGCAAATTCTATCACACAACTACATTTAAATTATAATCTTTTCCAAAATTTAATTTCACTAATAATTCCAATTAAATATATTAACTACAATGAATATTTTACTAATTTCTATTTTCTAGTTATTAATTCCAATGGTTACTTTATTTTATTTTCTATTAAATACCAAAATATAACTTTAATTAAATTGTATTCTTTTTTTTCAATTCAAATCTCACCAATCATCCTATAAATTTTAATTAATTAATTCATTTTTTTCTTTAACCATTAAATCATAAAATTTAACATAATAATCCCATTTTTAAGCTTAGCCAAATTTTCCAATTACTTAAAATTTATTCTTTTCTCATATTTTATTTTATAAATATTCTTTATTCATTATAAGTATCAATCTCATCATTTACTTGTATCACAAGTACTTCCAATTTTTATTAATGTCAACAATTAATTTAACTTAATTTATTTTTTACCAATTACCAAAATATAGTTACAATTAAACACATTCTTTTCTAAATCCAATTTCACCAATAATTTTATTAACCCTAAATTCGTTATTCCTCTACTTTATTAATTTCAACAATTTAATTTATTTATTTTCTATCATATGTTACAATATAATTACTCTTAAATTACAAATCTTTCCTAAGTCTAATTTCATTAATAATCTTATTAATCTTTATAAATATTCTTTTAATCATCAACTACGAAAATTCACCTAGTAATTAACCTACATTATGCCTTAGCCAAATTCATTCTTACCCAAATCTTATTCTTTTTCCAATTTTGATTTTTCGATTAATCTTAATTTATCATTATATAAATTTTACAATTACCATTTATTAAAAGTTACATATGCCTTTCTACTTTCTCCTTCATGGCCAAGAGTTTCCATTGATTCTATCTTCGTAAGTTTTTCATTCTTTACTCAATCTAATTTACGGATATCTTCCATTTCACTTAGGATTTTTATCAAACATTTTTCATTCATCAAAACTCATCATCATCATCTTGATTTAGCCATGGTTGAATGGTACCTTTCACCATACCGAATTTCATGTTTTGCAAAATCATCACCATAAGCGAGTTTAATTCATCCTCTCTTATTAATTCCTACTTGATATATGTAGAAATCACTATAATTCCCCCATTTGTTTTTCCATAGCCGAAACTAACATAAAACCCTAAATTTTGTTGCTTTTTAAGGCTATAAGCATGCTTTACTAACCTAATACAATTACACAAGACAAGTAGAATTGATTGGATTTATTTCTTCACTCACCTTCCTTCCAAACCATACTGTTCAACACCTCAAACTAGTGCTGTTTTTTGCTATTCAGCCCCTCCAAATCTAAGTTTAAAGAATTCTTAGGGTGAGGGATAGGTTCTATGAAGATGGCTTAATTTTTATTGATGGAAATTGATGAATTGTTGGGTAAAGATGAAGAAAACGTAAGAAAAAATAGAGAGAAAATGTGTAGCAGGGAAGTCAATACTGAAATGGGTGAAGATGGTTGTTTTTGTGTTATTTTATATTATTTATTATATAAAAATCTGTCATGGGTCAAAAAGACTATTTCGCCCTTTTAAAAATCAAGTATTTACACTTATGCCTTTGGAAATATCTTATTATTTTCTAACTCCATATTTTTAATTTTATTTTTATTAAATTTAATTTATTTTGATCAATTCTGGTTAAACCTTGACCAATTGACCAGCCCCATGCTAAATGACCATAATACCCTTGTACAATTTCATTATTTCCATTTATGTCCTACATTATTTTAATATTTTTTTAGTTTAGAATTTATATTTTATTTTCATTATTTTCCATATATTTAGATTAAATATAGTCAAAGGTTGACTCCTAATGTGGTTTGATCAAGTACGGGCAGTAAAATTACCAAATTACCCTTAAACGATTACTTTTTGCTTCGTTCGCATTGTTTTTAGCACTTTCGCGTAATTCAGTTCACGGGTTAGATCCACTGAAACTTCTTTACGCAAGGACTTTCCTATGTTAGTGTGTGGGTTCAAAGTCAATTTAGTTTGATCGTTATTCAGAAAATTTCTTCTAGGGAATGGACACGATCGTCATTTTTTAATTTGTTACACATAAATCTAAGTGTGTCCATCTTAAAGAATTTGGAAAAATAATCTTCTTGACCTTTGGATATTTCAGGCCAAATTTTCACATTTTACCACTTCGGAGGCCATCTGAGTTATGGATTACCCTATGGGGCCCACTTGGAAATTTCCTCAGTAACTACACCACATGTGAAAATAAATTTCAGTAACTTTTCTAAATTTTCTAATTCACCCCTTTCAATAGGTATGGAAGGAATAGAGAAATTTAGGATCTCACACCCAGACTTTAGGTCTATCTTGGAGAACACTTAGGCACCTCTTAACTTATCAAACAAATCATCAATTCTCGATAGCGAATACTTATTTTTTTCACTGTGGTCTTGTTCAATAATCTGTAATCTATACAAAATCTAAGGTTCTATCTTTCTTTTTCACAAACAGTATTAAAGCTCCCCATGGTGAGACCCTACGGTGGACAACTCCTTATCCAACCGTTCATGAAGTTAATCTTCAGCTCCTTCAATTCTATTAAGGTCATCTGATAGAGAGGTTTAGAAATCGGTTGAGTGTCAGGCACCAAGTTGATGGTGAACTCAATCTCCGTATCTAGAAGCAAACTCGGTAAATCCTCCAAAAATACATCGAGAAAGTCTTAGGCCATGGGTATCTCAGATAGCTCTGGGGGTGTCACTTTCATATTGTGCACGAATGCCAGATAATTTCACAAACAATACAAACTTCAATCACATCAATGCATACAAAACAGTACGAATCATCACTTGTCATTTCATTACTTATCAAAACAAATCACATAAGGACTAGGTATAGAGAAGGTTACAGGCTTCCTATTGCAATCTACATTAGCACTATGGATGGCTAACCAATTCATACCTAGTATGACATTGAAGTAGTACATATTCAATAATATTAGATCCACTGGTAGGTTCTTATCTCCTACCTTCACTTTACACATGCTCAGTCATTTGTGATTCTTTGAAAGAAGTGTTAATGCATAATAAATACCCTAGAGGCTCTAACTTTATATGCAACCTATCAACAAATGTAGGTGAAATGAATGAATGAGTAGAGCCTAGGTTAATGAGTGCATAAATACCCTACCTTGCTCCTCCGGTTTCTTGCCTTTATCCTAGGCCTTTCTCTGTTGCGACACTGATTGTTTCTTAACTTGCTTCTTGGTGGCCTTAAGCTGGGGACAATCTTTAGCTATGTGGCCTATCTTGTCGCACTTGAAACAAGCTCTCATAACTTTATAACAAGGTTGATCCCCATGATATTGCCGCAAATGGTACATGGCTGAGAAGTAACAGTAAGTGACGTGGCTATGGCTCAAGTAGTAGAAGTAGCCATAGCATTAGGCCTAACAGCTTATGGTCGAGGTGCAACAAACCTCTGCCTCTTACTAGGACCCTGAAACTTACTTTACCCTAACTTCCTTCTATCCAATCTCTTATCAGTGGGCTGTTTAGATTTTGGTTGTTTCCAAGCCTCATATTTAACTTACGTAGTCTCAAGTTCCTGCTTAACTATCTATGCCTTCCTCATGACAACAGCATACTATGTGAACTTAAAGGGGGTAACTCTACCCGTAATGTTTGGCCTCAAGCTCGAAGTAAATTTCTCTGCCTTCTTCTCATCATTATTGGCATAGTTGGTGTCATACTTGACAAAGGTAATGAATCGAGTCTCATATTCATCAACCTTTATAGACCCCTGAGTCAGTTCAAAGAATTCCTTCTTTTTCTTTTGTCTTGCCATTGCTGAAATATAGTAACTCATGAAGGCCTCAACAAATCTCTCCCAAGAGATAATAGGATCTTTGGCTAACATGAACGACTTCGTAGTCTTCCACCATCTCTGAGCCTTACCTCTCATCATGTACATCACTAAGGCTACTTTTTCAATAGAACTACAACCCATATACTTAAAGAGGAATGCCATTTCCTTTATCCACTCTTCTGCCTTTGACGGATCTTTCTCCCTCTTCAATTGTAGAGGATTCATTTTTTGGAATTGTCCGAGAAACGTTCTAATTTACCTAATTCCCAGCTTGAATAGTGAATGGTTGAGATGCAACAATCTGATTGGTAAAGGAGCGACCTGTGGCTCTACGAGAGGTGGTGGAGTGGTGCATGTTGGGGTGGTGCAAGTGGTGGCACTAGAGGTGGCAGTAGAGCTTGATGTGTACTGGTTTGGTTAGCCATTATCTACTATAACACAACTGTCATAGCCTCATAACTTTGCTCCATCCTAGCCATCCTCACCTCTATACTGTCCGAAGGTGGAGTTGAATGTGGAAGCGATAGAGGTAGGGAGGGTGATGGAGTCAATGGTGGTATTGTCGACCTCCGAGGTGGTCTTTTGGGCCTACCTTTACATCTAGTCCTCCTCATCTCTAGATCAAATTAAGACAACCTATCCCAAGAGCAGACCAATCTCAGTATAAGTCAATAAAAGACAACTTCATACAAACATTTCACGGTACATGGGATTATATATAAACTATCTTAACTACACTAACACGTACTAAAGAAATTCTACTATGATACCATTAAATCTGTCATAACCTAAAGACCGTGACATACACTTGACAAATACACTAATTCCACTTAACAAATTTACGAACTAATTTTTTTAAAAAAAAATAGATTTGTATTCGATATTAGTGTAGTCACTAAACTAATCTTACCTCAATATAACATTACTTTACTAGCTAAATCATTAATTCTAAGGTGAATTATAGTCGTTTAGTTCCATAATAATTTAAACAAAAGAAACAGGTCGAAAACCTCCCCCTTATATTTTATCAATTTCCCTAATAAATCACTTGCATTGTAAACATATTTTATCTTCCATAATATAGACAGTTCACATTCCACAATTCGTACCATCATACATTATACATGTTTCCACATTTCACAATTACTCATACCTCAGAATATGATCATATCCCAGATCGCACTCGATAATCATACAAATCTACACAATAATCTAGAGCGATCTTAAGTTATATCCCATTTCACTTTGGTACCCAATACTGTGAAAGTAAAGTCTGTATAATTAACAAAATGATATACTGTGAAAGTAAAGTCTGTATAATTAACAAAATGATATACCATTTGTATACCTCAAAAGTACAAAAGCAAAGCTCGGAGGACGTTGATAAGTACCACAACCAAGTATGATCCCCAAGAGTCTACACAAATACTCCGAAGCTGGAGCCAAGCTCAAATAATTGCAGGGAGTGAAATTAAGGGGTGAGCAATTCATGGCTTAGTAAGTAGCTTACATAAATACGGCTAGGCTCATGTCGTAAAATATGCTCGTGTATGCATGAACCGAATAAAATATCGTGTATGCATAATGCCTTGATTAGCTACTGACACTTAATCCAAAACAGATTGTATATGCTTATTCAAACCTTTTCTCTTTACACTTAGCTCGCACAATTACTTACCCTTCGAAACTTTAATCGACATGGTTAGGCATAATGATTCTAATGACTACAAATGGCTAATGATAATATAGCGTAATACAAATAAAGTTTAGGTAGTTATTTTGATTCACTGACATACATATAACATCCACCCTAGCTAGTGATGGATAAATTGCTGCAGAGACGTAATCATATAGCGCATAGTCCCTAAAGGACTCTAGAGGTGGCTTCCATAATCTTGGAGGTACTTATGCAGCATGTAGCTCCTTTGGGGTCTCTAGAGGTAGCTTCCACAACACATTAACTATGGCCATAGTATTCCCTAGTCTCGGTGATCAGTCGAGAATCGGAACTTATCTGTTGGTTTTCCATACAAGCATAATTCGCTTAGAGCACTAGGCTCGATAGGCACACTATACTAGTTGTCTAGAGCACAAAGCTCATAGATAGGTAATAGATCTAGAGTAATACTCAATAGGTTTGTGATGACCTAAAGCTCAATGGACTACCTACTTTCCAGTTTGAGTTGAAACCATGTACAAATCACGTTGTATCATTTCAAGATTATTCACTTTCCAAACATTGCTTGACATTGAAGACTGAATCATTGAGATTCATATATATTCGTGTAGCATTTAATTCTCAAAAGACTTTAGAGGTAGCTTCCTTAATCCTAAAGGTAACTATGTTATACGTAGTTCCTTTGGGGTTTCTAAAGGTAGCTCCCATGGTCCAGAATCAGATGGTCTTATTTAGTTTGCTTTTAGGCATATAGTTACTAAACATAGCTTCCAAAATCATTTCAAGTCCTCAAATCACATGTATGCCATAGGTTAACATACAAGTCCACTATCATAGTTTTAATTTATGATAGAATACGTGTTATACTAAACTCATGTGTTAAACATTATAAATTGAATAATCTATACACATATCATGGAATGTCACTATATACTGGCATGCCCACTTTTTGCAACCAAAGTAGACCACACACATTACTCACATTCCGAGAACCTATGATTATGCAAGTTCATATGTTCATTTAGCACTAACAAGTTATACACACAATACACAAGCTTGGCTAGCTACAACAAACAAGGCATAATCAAAGTTTCATTCCAGCCCAAGCATTGTTCATAATCACCTTAAGTCGAACTCCCATCTTACCTGTACTTACCTCTACAGTCACTTCAATAATATTTCACATAGCCTACTTTAAGACTAGATAAATATTAAATAAAGATTCATTTATCTCTTACGAGATGATACTAGCAAAATCTATTTAACCCACTTACTTCAAAGCTTAGAAATCTTCCTCCTTAAGCTCGAAATTTCATACTCAGTCTCTTAACCTCTTTGAGTCACTACAATCAAATCATTACTGTCACACTATGTCATGACCCGAAGGTCGTGACATGCACTTGCGAACTTACACTTTTACTATTTTACAAATTTACAAACTAAATTTTTTCTTTTCGATTATGGTTTGTATTCAGTGTTAGTGTAGTCACTAAACGATACTCACTAACATTTTCTTATTACTCCAACCTTAAATTTTAATCTATGCTTGAATTTATTTAAGGCATGTGGTAATCAATTTTAACTCAATATTTTTTTATCTAGAAAACAAATTGAAAATATCTCCTTTAATATAAGAGATTTCCCCAGATAATCACTTGTAAGATAAAAACATTTACTATGTCTCAATCGCAGCAATCATTTCCATAATCCAGCTCAAATACGTCAATAGACATCATGCAACAATCCTAATATCCACAACTACTTATCACATACACATCACATTAGGTAAGCCTACTATCTACCACATATCTACACATCGTAAAACATCTAAGAGAGACAACATTAGTTCATCCATTTAGTCTACATCCCATCCTCTAGTACTGTACAAGAAAAACCTGAAATCATCATTAAATTTAAAATAATAATCATATACCAAAATTACAAAAGTTGCCTTAAGAGTTAAGACAGTGTTTCAAGCTTATGTCTATTCCGGATAACTTCGAAATACTTCCCTCAACTTTGTGCTCAATCTGTAGAAGGGTTTAACTATAATTTAGTGAAAGAGGGCTCAACAAGATACTCATATAAGTGCAAAAGTGGAATTATATCATCCTAAAAGTAATACATGAAACCTACAAATATAAATCCTCATAACATATTTTCAATCATAGATATTGTACCTAATCTCTATATCATGACCTAAAAGAACCTAGGTGTATCAGGGTTTTGGGGTACAGATGAAAGAGTACTTTAAAGTACCTCATTATCCTTATCCCCAGCACCTTTTGATAGAACATCAAACACTGTACTTGTCACTAATCCATATCACTCCAACGATTACTTAACCCAATTCAATCATTTAACCCAATATCAATCTAATACTGCATGTGCATGATGTTTTCCAAGCTTGTATGCAATCTCAAGTCGTGTGGCTTTTGGTATAAAATCACGTGTAAGAGAATACTGTTCAAATCATGTCAACATGGTATACAATCATGTTTAAAAGAACATGTATAGTTTAAAATCATTTCACATGTGCAGTTCGAAATATGCACAATCCCATGCACGTCACATATATTGTAAAAGTGTTCAAAGTTCAAATTTCGATTCAAATGTATATGCTTATTCAAAAGTTTTAAAACAATACTCGAACTACTATCTCGAGTTCAAAATCAATAGTTCAAAACAATACTTGAGCTATCGTCTCTAGTTCAAAATCAAATGTTCAAAACAATACTCAGACTATTATCTCGAGTTCGAAATCAATGGTTCAAAACAATACTCGGACTATTATCTCGAGTTCGAAATCAATGATACAGCATGACTTAAAACACAAATCCAAAACTGATAGTAAATCATGTTTGATCACGTTCTAATAATAAGGCTTTAGCATTGCTCAAGCCTTTCACAATGCATACACGATCAAGTTCAAAAACAAGGCTTTCATGTTGTTCAAATACAATTCAAATAAACTTATATTCAAAATTGAATTCAGAAAGGGTTATGATCTAATCATATCAAACTCATCAATAAAGCCTTATATAATCATATTGCAGCTGATCAATGTGTCAAACATCCCTAGACTAAGGAGCTATCTATGGCTATAGATTCGAAACTCCAGTTGCTTTGTGTGATGCCTCAGGGTGCACCCGCTGGTCCATTGACCTGAGCCACCCCCCCAGGCGGGTCACTCATCCGTATTGTCCGCTCTGGGGTGCACCACACAGGCCATCGCCCCTCACGGATTTCTTTCGCGTCCGGAGCGACTCGAACCCTTAACATCATTAAAGGTCAATTCACTCCTAACCAATTGTCTCTGACAATTGGTTAGGAGTGGCTTGACCTTTAATGATGTTAAGAGTTCGAGTCGCTCCGGACGAGAAAGAAATACGTGAGGGGCGATGGCCTGTGTGGTGCACCCCAGAGCGGACAATACGGATGAGTGACCTGTATGGGGCGGTGGCTCAGGTCGGTGGACCAGTGGATGCACCCCGGGGCGTCACATAAAAAACGCGTATTTTTTGTAAAGGCCCCGCCCGTTTCAATAAGCCATCGGCGAGCATCCCCTAGGCGACGCACACGCCCCAGGTTTATCTTTACGCATGAGGTTGGCGGTCACCACCTCATGGCTTTATCTCAAGGGTCCTGAAGAACTCAGGATAATTCCCTTGAGCGCATTTTCACTCATGTTCGATCCCAGGACCCATAGGTACCTGGCTCTTACACTAGTGTTACCATTGAGACAAGTTGTCTCAATGGTACCAGGTGTGTAAGAACTAGGTACCTAAGGGTCCTGAATTCGAACTCCTGGGGACGCGAATTGGGGCATTATTCCCTGAGAAAATCGTGAGGGGCGGTGGCCTGCGGGTGCACCCCAAAGCGGACAATACGAATGAGTGACCCACCTGGGGCGGTGGCTCAGGTCGGTGGACCAGCGGGTGCACCCCAGGGCGTCACATAATTTATGCAATGCAACTTTCAAATCGATATCAGTATATAAACAATTTATGTAAAAGATGCTATAACACAATTTTGGGTAAAAATTCCAATAAATAAAATAGTAACATTTCAAATCAAAATATAAACAATACTTTTCCATATTATCGTTTAATACAGTAAACCAATTCACTTAAAAATCCTTATTATCAATTAGTTAAATTAAACATTTCTTTCTTTTTGTGAAATCAGTAAATCAGTATTCAAATCATTCAGTATTAGGATCATTCATTAATCAAATCCTTTAGTAATCAAATCATTCAATAATCAAATCATTCACATATAGTTCAGTAGAGACAGTCATATCAAATAAAATCATGCACGATACAGTAAACAGTAACGAATAGTCATTGTCGATCAGTCACAGATCGCACTAGTCAGTGCTCATTGTGAAAACCCGTGGGTTTGACCATAATCCCACTGTCATGTACAGTACCTGCTGACTTGATTAAGGTCTCGCAATCATAAACCTACGGACTTGATTAGAGTCTCATAGTCTTATACAATAAACCTGTGAACTTGATCAAGGTCTCACAATCATATAAAAGTATGCATGATCACTAAAGAATGATTATGTCAAAACATTATCATAAATCATTTTATTTAACAATAGAAATCATTTTCAAATAGCAATTATCTTCAATCAGTCCAAAATCATGAAAATTACAATTTAAGAAATTTAAACATTTCATGTAAATCATCTCATATAAATCAATTCATGTAAACTATTTCATGTAAATCAATTCATGTAAAACATTTCATGTAAAATAATAATAATAATAATAATAATAATAATAATAATAATAATAATAATAATAATAATAATAATAATAATAACAAGAGTAATAAAATATATTTCTTGCAATTAAAATCATATTTAAATTTGTGTGAAGGTAGAATAAATTTCTATTTTCTTATTTAAGAGAATTAAATACGGGATAGTTACGATTTTGTTTTAGAAATTTACGATGCAAATAAAACGTTTCCTATGCAATTCTCATACATGTTCCTTACCTCTATTCCGTGCAATATAAGAATCCAGTAGTACCTTTACATCTCTTTATTTCTCAAATTAAACACTGCATAGTAATTCCGAATATATTTAAAATTTCATATTCCAACTATAGTAATTGTTCTATAAATTTCTATCTTCTAATTTTAAATTTTCCATAACTAATTTATTTTATTTTCTACCAATTGCCAAAACATAATTCCATTAAATCCTATTCTTTCTCTAAATTCTATGTTACCAATAATTCTAATTTATATTTAAAATCCTATATATAACTATAATAAATATTCTATAAATTCCTACCTTTCATTTTGTAAATTTTAATAATTTATTTATTTATTTTCGTACTAAATGTCTCAACATAATTACTATTTAAATTGAAATCTTTTCCAATTCAAATTTCACTAATTACTTATATCAAAATTTCTTCTATTTTATTAATTCTCACCATTAATTTATTTTAGTCTTCTATTACATACCAACACATAACCATAAGTAAATTTGTATTCTTTTCCAATTTAATTCCTTATTAGGACTTTTAATGGTTTTCCTCTTAATTTCTTATCTTCTACTTATTAATTTCAACAATTACTTTATTTTATTTTCTATTAATTTTCACAATGTGCTAAAATCAAATTATATTCTCTTCTCCTATATTATAGTCAATTTACCAGTTTTGAATTTTACTTATCATTTTCCAAATTATATTTAAATTTTGTATTTTAACTATAATGAATTTCCTTCAAATTCTTATTTTCCCTTTATTAACTTCAACAAATTATTTGTTTTATTTCCTATTAAATATCACAACATAATTACAATTAAATCATTTTCTTTTATACCTCAAATTTCTTCAATGATTCTATTAACCTTAATTTATTTTCCTTTAACCTTTAAATTACAATTTGGCATGAAACTCTTATAATTCAATTACACTAAATAGAACTCTCTTCCAATTTAATTTCTCAAATAATTTCATTAACATTTATAATTTATTCTTAAATTCTCAAACTATGAAAATTCCTATGGTACTCTCATTCCCAAGCATAAATCAAACACTACTTTATATACCCAATTTATCTTTTCTTTAATTTAACTTTACAATTTATTATTATTCATTACCATATTTATTTTAAAATCACCATTTAACAAAATCAAGCCCATGCCATTTCTTTTTCTCCCACGGCCGTGAGCTTTCCTTAATTCCATCTTCATGAATTTTCATTCTTTGCTCAACCCAATTTATAGACATATTCCATTTCACTTAGGATTTTTATAACATTATTCATTCATCAAAACTCATCATCATTATCTTGATTTAGCCATGGCCGAACGATTCCTATCACTATACCACTTCCAACATTTTGTAATCTTTCACTTAACCCAAGTCTTAATCAAATTTCATTCATCAATTATAACTAATTCCTACCTAACAAACATAAAAGTCACCACAATTTCTTTATTTTCCTTCAATGGCCGAACCTGTCCTGCGCCTTTACACTCTCATTTTATCCCATATAAAGCTCAAATTACATCATCCAAGTTTAAAGCAAGTAGGTATTATAGTTAGGATCAAGCAAAACACCACCAAAATCATTTTACCTTGCTCAGTGGCACCACACAGCCCCCAAACCAATGCCATTCCTCCACGTTCAGCATTTCAATTCTGAGTTTTAAAGAATTCTTAGGGTGGAAGACAAGGTTTGTAGAGGAGACTTGGTGTTTTGGTGATGAAACAAGGTGAATTTGTTGGGTAAAAATGAAGAATAGGTGAGAAAGGATGGAGAGAAACGAGCAGCAACAGAAACAGGGGAGAATCAGTGATGGAGGCTATGAAGAAACTTGAAAAAATCCCATTTTATCTCCTTTTATTAATACTTCATCCAATGAGAATTTGCCACATGGTTAAATAATTAAAACTCCCCTTAAAATTTTTATTATTTACAATTTTACTTTAGTAATATTTTTTTAATTTCAAATCAGATTTTTAAATTTTGTTTTTTTTTGTTTTAGTTATTTTTGGTCAATTTAAGTCAAAGGTTGACCAATTTGGTCAACTACTTGAGAAAAGATTAAAAAACCCCTACACAATTCCATTATTTACCACTATGCCACAACCAATATTTTATTATTTTCTAGTTTCATTTTTTTAATTTCATTTTAATTAAGTTTAATTTAGTTAGTCAAATTCTAGTCAAACTTGATTAATTTTGACTAGCCTTTATTAAATGACCATTATACCCTTATTCAATTTCATTATTTTAATTTATATCCTAACATTAAATTGATATTTTAAAAATTCAGATTTAATATTTTATTTTTATTATTTCTCATGTATTTAGGTCAAACATGGTGTCACGACCCGTGACCACATTTTTACCCTTCTTATACACAACTTAACCGGTTGGGCTGTCTGCGATACTTCACTTGTACTGACTGTTAATAAATTTTACATAATATTGTTTATATTATACACATCCCCTATCGTAATAAATCAGATAAGTAGTACTGTTGACATGTCTAAATACAGAGAATTAAATGATCATACCTCAAATAATCAGTCGGTCTGACACATTGTCCTTCGTGTACAGCCAGGATCCACAATCCACTGATCTCACATTCATCAATACCTGAGATGTTGAAAATTAAGGGGTGAGCAAAACCACGGCTCAGTAAGAGAATTATATGCCTCACTTGATACTCAGCTTCCTATATGCTGAAAATCTTTTTCATTTTTCCTATAGGCTCTAGGCTCGCATGAAGGAAAGATACTACAGTCGGCTAGGGATCCGAATGGAGTAAGGTAGGTATTTTAGAATACCATACTTGTTACGGAACCTAGAAGCAACTGTAGAGAAAAATTTTTCTTTTTGTTATGAATTAATAAATCCTTTTCAATCTTTCATAATCTTTTTCATATTCTTTTCATATATATATGCTTCTGCGAAATAGAGTATTTAAATAAAATAATTAATATTCGTATCATACATGCTTGAGTTATTGTAAATTAGCATGTATGGGTTATACTAAGGTTTATTACCATTTCGTAAGTGCACACATGTCATAACTACTCATACTTACTTTTCATCCTTAGTTACACAAGGCATCGTTCTTATTAAAAGTATAATTATGTGTGGAAACACAAACATTCAAGTAGTATATGTTCAATGGCATATATAGACATAACTCAATAATCGAAAGAAACAAACATTCAAGTAGCACATGTTCAAATGGCATATATAGACATCATCCAATAACCATATACATCATGTGTCATATACCTAAGATCTATTTAATCCTTCGATTTTTGTCGCATTCACGAATCACAATCACTTACTTATCGTCACAATATCCTACGATTTCTCATACTAACATCGGAACACGTGTAGCACTTAGTTCCCGAAGGACTCTAGAGGTGGCTCCCACGGTTCAATCATCGAGTCTCTGCTCGGTATGGCCTGTACTAAAACATCAGAACACGTGTAGCACTTAGTTCCCAAAGGACTCTAGAGGTGGCTCCCACGGTTCAATCATCGAGTCTCTGCTCGGTATGGCCTGTACTGAAACATCAGAACACGTGTAGCACTTAGTTCCCGAAGGACTCTAGAGGTGGCTCCCACGGTTCAATCATCGAGTCTCTGCTCGGTATGGCCTGTACTGAAACATCGGAACACGTGTAGCACTTAGTTCCCGAAGGACTCTAGAGGTGGCCCCCACGGTTCAATCATCGAGTCTCTGCTCGGTATGGCCTGTACTGAAACATCGGAACACGTGTAGCACTTAGTTCCCGAAGGACTCTAGAGGTGGCTCCCACGATTCAATCATCGAGTCTCTGCTCGGTATGGCCTGTACTGAAACATCGGAACACGTGTAGCACTTAGTTCCCGAAGGACTCTAGAGGTGGCTCCCACGGCTCAATCATCGAGTCTCTGCTCGGTCTGGCCTTTTCCGTTTGACATATTCCATGTCATGTAAAATATTTCCCTTTTTAACATGTCACCTATCATTTATGGATTCTAAGATAGACGTTAATCTTGTCGTACTATAAACCCCGGAGGGTAAAGGACTAAACCGGTCAAATCTATGACCATAATCTATATTGTCCTCAGTAGATCACGGATCAGGTGTCGATCGGGACTAAACATGTCACATATCATGCATCAGCATGATAAGAATACCAACCAGTCTCAAAACCGTATTTTTCATCATAAAATACACCTTTATGGAATTTATATAATTATATAATTCCATGATTTAAAACCATAAGGGTTATAATCCTTTAGTGAATACTGATAAAAATATTCATAAAAATATTCACTATATTTCACTTCATCTTTCGTATCGTAATTCGTGTAATTTATCTATTCCGAGAATTTTCGGTGGTTTCATTATCACCATTCTCGAATACATGAATATCTTAAAATTTCATCTCATTATATTCATGTTTTATGAAATTTAGTAATTTCCTCATGTTTTGTGATTTACTATCGAAATTCGGAAATAAAATCATTTAATATGATTTTATAAAGTTTTTCTAAAATTTTCGGCAGCATAACGGCTGCCGATTTACTAACCTCCTGCACGAAAAATACAGTTTAAAATCTTTCAGCCAGTACTTCTTCCCAAATTATTTTCAGCAAATCATGCATTATAATAATTTTCATAAAATAATTGCATAAAATATTTCAAATTAAATTATGCAGACTGAGTATCCTTACAGTGCTGCACATGCATCCCTTACCTTTTTCCGGGTCGGCGAATTCCGCTTATCGATCGCGCCCGCACTCCATTTCTCCCGATTCCTTATCCTGATTGCTGAAAATAATTTCTGGAATTAAAATTCTAATAATTTTTTTTTTCATTTAATTTCCTCACTTTTCTTAATTTCGGGAATTTCAACTATATTCCCATCTCGTAAATAAATTTTATTTATTTACTTTAATTTATTTATTTCCTCTTATCTATTTTCTTTAATATTTATTTTCAATATTTATTATTTCCAATGATTGAAAAATTTACGGTTATCACATCCTCCCCACCTTAAGAAATTCGGTCCTCCGAATTTAACTTAAGTCCAAAGGTGGTACATGCCGTATACTTATGGCTTCTGACTTTTAGTTCATCCTCCAAGTAATACTGCCAGTACACTTTCAATATCAATAGTACTTTAGACCACTACATGCTGTCTTTCATCATATATGTCTATGCTCATGTAATTTCATTTGCGCAAATCCAGAGTTATTAACTTTACTCTTTTAATATAAGAGCCATACATAATAATTTTAACATTACAACTGATTTATGCTGTTCAACATCCATTATTCTCACTTAGTGCTTAGTCGACCTCATTTGGTACTATCATGTACTCATATCGATCAATTATATGTAAGTGTCCCAGTAGCTTTCACATCTAATGCACACGCTCTCTCAATAACATGGAGCGTTTACATCTCACGCTTATATATATAAATATATATCAGTCTGGAGCGGTGCTATCAATACACTTGGGATCCCAAAGCCTTTTGCTATCTCTCATTAGCATATGGCAACACAGAGACTCCCATCACATGTAAGGCTCACTGGAAACTGTACATACGCATTCACACCGTTTAACACTTATACTTCGACTAAGGCACTAGAGAATCTAAAAGTCTGATAATGGAAAATGATTCTATTTAGATCATCAGTCTTTAATCACTTCTATATCATCATTTCTCTTTTGGATTTATTGTCCACAATGTTCATTTTCACACTTATTCCATCAAGGCTGTATATCATTGCAAATTTTAATGTTAATTATCTCTTACAGTAATAAATCATGAGACAATCATTTTCTCTCCATGTCTCTTTTCATGTAGTATGGTCATTACATCTCTTACGCTTATGGTATATTCAATATCATTTAAATTTTAGAATATACCTGAGAATATACTCTTTTCATAATTTAGATTCTGTGATTGAATCCTCGAATTATCCATTTAAGCACCACATTATTTATACAATTCCACCATCTTTATCATTTCGAGGTGGTTATATGTACAAACATTTTACTGGCAGTAAACATATCAATTATCTTACTCCTTGGAGTATCATTACTTTCACTTATTATTTCTGGCTTTGATTTTACATCTTGCCACAGTTATGTGATAACCAACACCATTCACTTTCAGTCTTAACTGCGGGAACTGTTTCATATTGATGTTCCCTTTTCATCATGTCATTTATTTCCTTATTTCACTTTCATTTTCGTTTTCATATTTTTACTCTCATTCCTTTTTGTCGGTTTTCTCGATTGGTATGGTACTATACAGCTAAGATCTTTTAAAATCTTGCATACCATCTTTTCTTTACACTATCCATCTGCCGACTTTAATTTCTTTAATTAGATCTCGTCTATAGAGCAGCCAGTCTCATCACTCTTTTATAGGCTGGCAGTAGTATTTAGCTAGACTCATTACTTTCGTATCTCAATCATTATCTTTATGTCATAGACAAGTTCACTGTCATCCTGTCGTCTCAAGATCATATATTTCAAGAGGAGATACTGTCTAACCAAATTTCTTAGTTGCAAATCTTAGCACAATCCCATAGCCTTTAAGAGTTTAAGGATCATATCACAATGCTGCTCATGTTCCATTTATACTTTGGACTCTATCAGTATTTCATCCATTTACTCATGTAAGAATGCCTCATTCTTCAGGCTTATATACTTTACAAGGCAACTCATTACCCTTGTAACTTCAATAGGAACTCGTAAAATTCACTTCGAGTTCAAATCATCATCCTATGGACACCAACCTTCAATCTTTTATCTAAGGACGCTTTATACAGCAGCTAGTCTTATTTACTCCTCACGTATCTCTAATCAGATCAATAAAGCGTCTATTTTCACGTAGATTAATACTTGTTCTTCACCAGAACTTCATCAATGATAGAAATTTAATATATCCTTTTTGATTCGTCTACAACTCAACATCATTTGCATTTCTCTCATTTACACCTATACAGATAACTCCTTTATTCTCAATTTTTTCATTATCAGTATTTTCGTCATCCAGACTTCTACACGTGAATTTCATTATTCACACAATTTTCAGAGTTATTTTCTTAAGCTTTTCAGATTCTTTCTACATCTTCCGATATAAACTTAGAATTTAACTTCATATTCAAAATTGAGTCAATGTTATCTCGATTCCTCTAATTTAGATAACTCTGGAAGTTTTATCGGAAATCAAATCTGATATTTTCTTTAATCATACATTTCTTATCATCTTGTGACCATCATTCTTCAACTTTTCATCTGATGATGCCTTTTATAAAGATTGCTCTTATAAGCTCCTTGTACATCTCCGATTAAATCATTTATTTGTTCTTCATACGAACTTTAGTGTATAATAAAAATGTTAATATATCATTTAATTCATCCTTAAATCATGTCATTTGTATTTCCATCCTCTACATCGATAAATGTGAATTTCATCATCCACAATATTTTCCAAAAATTCTTTTCTTAAGCTTGTTGGGTTTCTTCCATATTCTTCGATACAAGCTTAAGAATAAATTTCATATCCACGATCGAATCAACATTAACCTGATTTCTCAATCTATGTTACTTTGGAATTTATTGGAATTCTCAACCGACAGTTTCTTTAACCACACTTCTTTTATCATTTGGACTTTCATCATTGTTTCCCATCATTTCACAGTGTAGTTTCAAGGCAGAGACATTCCATACTCAAATCATTTTGATACATACTCTACCTTGATTTCATTAGCTAGTCATACTTTACAGCGTTACGTATCTCATTTTGGTAAGCTGGATCAAGTACCATGGTTATCAACACACTTTCAACTACTCGTTTCAATTCAGTTATTCACTTTAAAACCATTTCCATTTACTGAATTTAGGCTTAGTTCCCTTGAGTATATTCTCCACGAGGCTTGAACCTTGGCACCCCTTACGTACCTAGTTCCTTACACTCGTGTTACCGTTGAGATACTTATAAGGGCCTCGCCCGTTCATATCGACCATCGACGAGCATCCCCTAGGCGATTATCTGTTTGATACCTCAAAGAAATGAAAACGTACAGAACCATAAGTAATCACACCAGTATGTATTTCATTATCTGTACTTTTCACCTCATCAGTCAATTCTTGTAATCATTTCACTTTTCATATTATTTAACGATCCCATTCAATACACTCTAAATTTTTCGACCCTTACAGTCAATAACCGGGTCAATCATCTGATGACATTCCACTACACTCTTTGGATCGCATCATACCGTTTTATTGTGAAGCCCCGGATTTACCGTTTCTTTCAGGGATTTACCGAGCCACTTCACTCATCCGTACTCGTTTTATTGTGAAGCCCAGGATTTACCACTATGGCCCAAAGTCCACTCGTGGGGGGGCCCTGGCCGCCTCACTCAACCGTACTATTATCCCCTATGGCCCACAGTCTACTCGGGGTTTTTCTTTCGCGTCCGTAATTTAAGTGTTAGTGGAATCAGTAATAGGGATCGTTAGATTCATATGACATCTTCTATGCCATTAATAATTCCATTACTATCAATGGATTCCAATTCAGCTCGGTTTTATCACTATTCCGAACATCACCCAACATAGTGGCATTTTCGTCATTTCAACATTTATTTCTTTCTCCTTAATATACATTCAAATCAATGATCTCATGATCTGTATGCTAATAGTATTCTTGCTGATACTTATACTAGCAATTTGGATCTCATTTGATTTCGATAGAGAAATTCACTAAAATCCACAATTGGATTATTTTGCTTGTAATTCAGCTTTATATCATTAATTTCTCTGTTAAACCGATCAATTCCAACTTCTGGTAATCAATTTTGACTCCCGATAAAATTTTGGGGGTAGGGGTATTTTGGTCATTTTTGGCTAAAAATTTTCTCTCTCTTCAAATTACCCTCAATCGGTGATCTTAAAGTCTATTTAATGATGATATTTTATTCCCCTATTTTATACCATCACTTTCAGGTCTCAGTTCGGTTCGGACAGAAAAGTACTGGTGGGGCCCTCACCAAGTCCATATCTGTTCCTTACCGAACAGGCCTTCATATAGATTAGAAGAATCACCAATTTTTTTGGTAATTTCTGAGCCTATTTTCTTCTTTAACATTCTCAGTTTATACTTTCTCACTCCCTTTAAATCATTTTACCCCATTTACAATCATTTATTTTCTCTATGTATTCAGACGACACAGTACTACCGGGGATGTTTAACTCTTTTCCTTCCAAAAGTATCCACAGACATCAGGCCAACCATTGCTCTGATACCATTAAATCTGTCACGACCCGTGACTACATTTTTACCCTTCTTATACACAACTTAACCGGTTGGGCTGTCTGCGATACTTCACTTGTACTGACTGTTAATAAATTTTACATAATATTGTTTATATTATACACATCCCCTATCGTAATAAATCAGATAAGTAGTACTGTTGACATGTCTAAATACAGAGAATTAAATGATCATACCTCAAATAATCAGTCGGTCTGACACATTGACCTTCGTGTACAGCCAGGATCCACAATCCACTGATCTCACATTCATCAATACCTGAGATGTTGAAAATTAAGGGGTGAGCAAAACCACGGCTCAGTAAGAGAATTATATGCCTCACTTGATACTCAGTTTCCTATATGCTGAAAATCTTTTTCATTTTTCCTATAGGCTCTAGGCTCGCATGAAGGAAAGATACTACAGTCGGCTAGGGATCCGAATGGAGTAAGGTAGGTATTTTAGAATACCATACTTGTTACGGAACCTAGAAGCAACTGTAGAGAAAAATTTTTCTTTTTGTTATGAATTAATAAATCCTTTTCAATCTTTCATAATCTTTTTCATATTCTTTTCATATATATATGCTTCTGCGAAATAGAGTATTTAAATAAAATAATTAATATTCGTATCATACATGCTTGAGTTATTGTAAATTAGCATGTATGGGTTATACTAAGGTTTATTACCATTTCGTAAGTGCACACATGTCATAACTACTCATACTTACTTTTCATCCTTAGTTACACAAGGCATCGTTCTTATTAAAAGTATAATTATGTGTGGAAACACAAACATTCAAGTAGTATATGTTCAATGGCATATATAGACATAACTCAATAATCGAAAGAAACAAACATTCAAGTAGCACATGTTCAAATGGCATATATAGACATCATCCAATAACCATATACATCATGTGTCATATACCTAAGATCTATTTAATCCTTCGATTTTTGTCGCATTCACGAATCACAATCACTTACTTATCGTCACAATATCCTACGATTTCTCATACTAACATCGGAACACGTGTAGCACTTAGTTCCCGAAGGACTCTAGAGGTGGCTCCCACGGTTCAATCATCGAGTCTCTGCTCGGTATGGCCTGTACTGAAACATCAGAACACGTGTAGCACTTAGTTCCCAAAGGACTCTAGAGGTGGCTCCCACGGTTCAATCATCGAGTCTCTGCTCGGTATGGCCTGTACTGAAACATCAGAACACGTGTAGCACTTAGTTCCCGAAGGACTCTAGAGGTGGCTCTCACGGTTCAATCATCGAGTCTCTGCTCGGTATGGCCTATACTGAAACATCGGAACACGTGTAGCACTTAGTTCCCGAAGGACTCTAGAGGTGGCTCCCACGGTTCAATCATCGAGTCTCTGCTCGGTATGGCCTGTACTGAAACATCGGAACACGTGTAGCACTTAGTTCCCGAAGGACTCTAGAGGTGGCTCCCACGATTCAATCATCGAGTCTCTGCTCGGTATGGCCTGTACTGAAACATCGGAACACGTGTAGCACTTAGTTCCCGAAGGACTCTAGAGGTGGCTCCCACGGTTCAATCATCGAGTCTCTGCTCGGTCTGGCCTTTTCCGTTTGACATATTCCATGTCATGTAAAATATTTCCCTTTTTAACATGTCACCTATCATTTATGGATTCTAAGATAGACGTTAATCTTGTCGTACTATAAACCTCGGAGAGTAAAGGACTAAACCGGTCAAATCTATGACCATAATCTATATTGTCCTCAGTAGATCACGGATCAGGTGTCGACCGGGACTAAACATGTCACATATCATGCATCAGCATGATAAGAATACCAACCAGTCTCAAAACCGTATTTTTCATCATAAAATACACCTTTATGGAATTTATATAATTATATAATTCCATGATTTAAAACCATAAGGGTTATAATCCTTTAGTGAATACTGATAAAAATATTCATAAAAATATTCACTATATTTCACTTCATCTTTCGTATCGTAATTCGTGTAATTTATCTATTCCGAGAATTTTCGGTGGTTTCATTATCACCATTCTCGAATACATGAATATCTTAAAATTTCATCTCATTATATTCATGTTTTATGAAATTTAGTAATTTCCTCATGTTTTGTGATTTACTATCGAAATTCGGAAATAAAATCATTTAATATGATTTTATAAAGTTTTTCTAAAATTTTCGGCAGCATAACGGCTGCCGATTTACTAACCTCCTGCACGAAAAATACAGTTTAAAATCTTTCAGCCAGTACTTCTTCCCAAATTATTTTCAGCAAATCATGCATTATAATAATTTTCATAAAATAATTGCATAAAATATTTCAAATTAAATTATGCAGACTGAGTATCCTTACAGTGCTGCACATGCATCCCTTACCTTTTTCCGGGTCGGTGAATTCCGCTTATCGATCGCGCCCGCACTCTATTTCTCCCGATTCCTTATCCCGATTGCTGAAAATAATTTCTGGAATTAAAATTCTAATAATTTTTTTTTTCATTTAATTTCCTCACTTTTCTTAATTTCGAGAATTTCAACTATATTCCCATCTCGTAAATAAATTTTATTTATTTACTTTAATTTATTTATTTCTTCTTATCTATTTTCTTTAATATTTATTTTCAATATTTATTATTTCCAATGATTGAAAAATTTACGGTTATCACACATGGTCAATTATTGACTCTCAAGGTAGTTTGACTTGGTGTGGGCACTGAAATTACCAAACTATCCCTATACGACTGCTTTCGGTTTTGTTCGCGTTATATTTAGCTCTTGTGCATAATTTAGTTCACGGGCTGGATCCACGTGAAACTACTTTACATGGGGATTATCCTATGACAGTCTGTAGGTCTAAAGTCAATTTAGTTTAACTATTATTCAGAAAAATTATTCCAGGGTATGGACACAATTGTCATTTTTTAATTTATTTTATCCTTTTTAAAATATACTCAAACGAGGTAATTTTGAGATACAGATTCTTACAGTATTCATATTTCATTTCCAATATTATCATTCTAGGGTCTCACTCCGATCTACACAGAGAAAGTTCTACTGGGCCTTGACCAACTACTTGAAAAAAGACTAAAATACCCCTATACAATTCCATTATTTACCACATGCCACAACCAATATTTTATTATTTTCTAGTTCCATATTTTTTTAATTTCATTTTAATTAAATTTAATTTATCTAATCAAACTTTGGTCAACCTTGATTAATTTTGACCAGCCCTTATGTTAAATGACCATTATACCCTTGTTCAATTTCATTATTTCCATTTATATCCTAACATTAATTCATATTTTAAAATTTTGGATTTAATATTTTATTTTTATTATTTCTCATGTATTTAGGTCAAACATGGTCAATTATTGACTATCAAGGTAGTTTGACCGGGTGTGGGTAGTGAAACTACCAAACTATCCCTATACAAGTACTTTCGATTTCGTTCGCATTATTTTTAGCTCTTTCGCATAATTTAGTTCACGGGCTGGATCCACGTGAAACTACTTTACGTGAGGATTATCCTATGACAATCTGTAAGTCCAAAGTCAATTTGGTTTGACTGTTATTCAGAAAAATTAATCTGGGGTA
Organism: Heritiera littoralis; assembly: GCA_031772115.1. Taxonomy (NCBI): domain Eukaryota; kingdom Viridiplantae; phylum Streptophyta; class Magnoliopsida; order Malvales; family Malvaceae; genus Heritiera; species Heritiera littoralis. The sequence goes on from JAPDPK010000040.1 coordinate 3,974,617, forward strand.
TGGACACGATCGTCATTTTTGAATTTGTTTTACGCTTTTCAAAATATACTCAAACAAGATAATTTTGAGACGCAGATTCTTACTATATTCATATTTCATTTCTAATATCATCATTCTATGATCTCACTTCGATCTGGACAGAGAAAGTCCTAGTGGGGCCCTCACCGAGTACTTTCCTGAACCTAATCGAACAGACCCTTCATTTAAATATTTTAACAATAAATTTTTCTCTTTTAAATTCTTAAACTCTATAACATATATTGAATATGAAAAAAAATATGGTTATCACAATATATTACCATAATAACTGAAGTACCATCGCTCACATTTCACATATCATTTAATTATTCTGCTTCAATTTCCATCAACGTTTAAATATCAAATGAATAATACACTTAAAAAAATCACAATGCATAACTAATAAAAACTTATAAATTGTCAAGGCTCAGCCCGTTTCAATAGGCCGTCTGCTAGCATCCCCTAGGCGCCTTCGCCTTAGGTTTACCTTGACCTGTGAGGTAGGCAGTCGCCCACTCACTCACGTATTGTCTGCTTTGGGTGGTCGCCTCCCTCACGACTTTGTCTCAAGGTGCCTGGAGCTAGCATGTTTCAACATCCCTATGTGGTCAAGGGTTCGAAACATGCGGAACGCGCTCAAGGTGATAAATGTCCTGGGAGGTACTCCAGGCACCTTGAGACAAAGCCATGAAGGGGCGACCGCACAAAGTGGACAATACATGAGTGAGTGGGCGGCCGCCTACCTCACAGGTCAAGGTAAACCTGGGGCGAAGGCGCCTAGGAGATGCCAGCCGACGGCTTATTGAAACAGGCTGGGCCTTGACATAAATCGATGGTTATGCACATGAACAATGCAGTTATACATGTCCAAATACATGCCTATACAAAATCATTTTATTTTCAATTCTACACTATGCACATAGTTCCAAATCAAAACTTCCAATACGATCTATGACTTTAAACCATCAAACCTTTCAAATTATTAAAACGAATCCCAAAATGTTTCTTTTTAGACGAAAATTCTCAGCCAATGCAACTCCTTAAATTCCCTAAATTTCTTCAATTATTTCAATGTAAGTTAAACTTCAACATTATATTTTTAATTCAATTTAAAATATATCAATCGATAATTTTTTTCAAAAGTTCACATATACGAAAAACCAGTAACTTTTACATTATGCATTTTCATATAAAATCCGACAACATATCGTTTCAGAAATGAAAACCTCTTACAAATAGCTCCATTAATCCACAACAGTACAAAGCAATTTAAATTCACAAAGTCCACAAACAGTTTAGTTCTCAAACCACAAAAGCCGAATCATGTATTCAATCAAATCTTATACTCTCTTCATAGGAAAATAACATTGGAATAAGGCTTTAGGTTCGAATAGCTCTATAAAACAAAAAGCTCAATGCACAGTTTGATTTCTTTTCCAGTCAATCAAAATCGCCCATATATTTAAGATTTCCAAATGCATTAACCCTTAAATCCATGCATGATCAAAACCAAATGATTCCAAAAGCTCAAGGCTTATGCTAAATATGTCCATGTGTTATATAAGGCACGTGTCGAAATACTTAAGGTTCACAGCTGTGTAAATGAATTCAATATGCAATTAAGCATATTCATCATATGCCATTCTCTCATGGCTATCCAAAAGTCATCCAAATATATACAAGCATGATTTAATGTTCCTAGTTCTACAATTTGCATGTTTAGGCTGCATGCACTAAAGTATGTTTTCAAATGTCTCTGTCTTAAAGTCATGTATAAATGCGGCCTAGATGCGATCATTAATCATTTTCATATCCACATAACCTATTAGGCCTTCACTAATATCATTTCAAATCCCCTTTAAGTTCCCTATCTCCCTTGACCTTACATGCTCCAATTGTCCCACTATAGGGTCAAGAGTAAGAGGCTATGAGAGTGGAAGAGGAGGTGTTTCTAGGGTAGGCTCTACTCGCGACTACCAACATTCCTTCTAGTCTCACAAATGACCCAATATATCGATGGCTCTACTTCCTTTTCTTACCAAACCTTATTATGTCTTTAGATGGAGAGATTTTCAAAAATACTTTATCCTTAACTTAAAACTCCAAGACTCTCCTATTTCCAAGCCAGCATAACCCTTCTGTCTACTCTGAGCTATCCTTAACTAGTCACATACCAACTTCAGGTTTTAAGAAGCTTTCTTTACTAGTTCCAGAGCACGTATCTTGCCCTTATACCCTAATAGCATGTCAACACTGATCTCATATTTCGAGTCTTGATTTGGTTGTTCCTTACCCTAAGTGCTATCTTGAGGACATCTTTCTTTTCGATTTTCAACTGAAAGTACCTTGATCTCAAATCAATCTTATAAATTACTTAGGCACCTTTTAACTCATCCAATAAGTCCTCAATCCCAGGCAGCGGTTATTTATTCTTAGTTGTCACTAGACTTAACTACCTATAATTCATATACATCCTCAAACTATCGTCTATCTTTTTCACTACAATAATCGAGCCCTTAGAGTGACACACTTGGGAGTGTAAATTCCTTACCTAATAACTCTTGCAGTTTCTTTTTAAGTTCTTCCAACACTGATCAATGTCATCCCAACGATGTTTCACGATATCCCAACACATTACAACAACCATCAAAATATTTTAACACTCATTCAAACTTATTCACACAACCTTTTGACCCTTCTCTAACGTTATTTCACCATCATTTCATTGTCAATCCTCATTTTTAAAGAATACTTATACAGAACAAACTTATTCAGCACCATTCTAAACATATATGTACGGTATATATTCAGACAAGTACAGTACTTCAGGGATGTAAACAGTTCTTGACCTATCGACACTCATGCACATCAGACCAACCTTGCTCTGATACCAAGTTTTATAATGTACCTTTTTATCGAAAATTCAAACCAAATTTTTCCTTTTTCATTTACATGGTTGAGCTGTGCTTAGTGCCTCAGATTTGTTGTAAAGTTAAAATTTACATTAACTAAAGCAATATCCATTAATCTCTTTGTCCTAGTTCAGATTTTCTGACTAAGCATGCAATCACATTTTTAAATCATATTACTTAACAATATTTATATCTGTCAAAGTTGCATGCATCATTACAAACCATAAATGTATTATGTACTTCATTTAATTACATCCCCATACTATAAAAGTACTAAAATACAAGTCTGAATACAAAATGAATAACTGTGCATCATATACCTTCAATGGTGGTACAAAAGCCTCGAAGGACGGTTAGAACCCCTCGTACAAAAATGTCTACTACAAATAATCTAGAAGGGAGAAGAGGAGGGTGAGCTTATAAAGCTCAGTAAGAAATACATATAAAGTGACAGATACTGTGAAACTATATGCAAGTTTTATAAAACATATATTAAATACTAAATTTAAAAGAAAATTCGGAATTGGAATTCGAAAGGAGTTTTCCTCTATGGCTCGTTAAGGATTTAAGGTTCAGTAAGAAATGATGCTTTAAAGCACCTCACTTGTCCATTTTTCCTAACACCTAAGCTATAGAGAATATCGAAGGAGTTTATCAGAGAAGGAATTCATGTGATTCAAAAAGTCAAATAATGTTAATGCAACGCTTCAGAAAATAAATTATTTTATTTTGATAAAACAATCAAATTCGTAACACAAATCAAAACATGTATATTTATCGTAACTTAAATTTGAATTATGAATATTTGAAATAAGCCATTCGGTTTCGAAATTCAAATATCAAAAGTCTTCAGACTTCATATACAAAATACATATACATACTAACATACACATACAAAGAATTGGAGACATAGCAATGACTGACTAACAATCATGCAATCCGGATATTCCCATAAGGGAAAGTGCAAGTCAGATAGGCATATGACCATATTCCAAAAAGGGTCCTCAGTGAGCACTGATTAGGTGTCAACTGGACCCGCTACGGACTGAATCAAACTCATACAGCAATTCGAAAGTTCAAAGTTCTAATACTTCAGTGATCTTAGTTAGTCAATGTCTCAAAACATATATATAATTTCAAAATCCGAAATTCAAAATAGCATATTCAAACTTCACAAAGGTTCATAAATAAATAAATATCAATTTGTTTCAAAATTATATAATTTGTAATTATTCGTAAATATTTTCTAAAATATTATATTTTTAGTAATTTCCATAAAACCAAAATTATAGATAAAAATTCATAGATATTCCAAAATCATACAAATTAATGTTTTTAAAATAGAATTCCCTCAAAAATTGCTATTCTTAAAACATTATTAAATTCCTAGCTTAATTTGCGAAAACTATTATTTTTACTAAAATTTAGCAGCATAATGGAATAAATTTTCTAAACCACTTGCAAGGCAAACGCAGTTTAAAAACCCAAGGCAGTTGATTTTAAAATCATTCCAGTATCTCCTACGTTCCTTATATGTAACGTCCGAAAATTCCGAACTAACTTTTTTCGTTTATTCACAATCTTTTTCATTTCAATCACTCGGTATCAGTTGGTTTGCATTTGGTGTCAGTGTAAGTTCATTTTACAATTCTCATTTCAATTAAACCTTTATACTATTAAATTGTTTAATTTATAAATAAGACATAAAAAAATCATAATAAAATTTATAACATAATATTTATAATTTCTATCTATAACATTCAAAGTAATTTACATCCCACAATTCATATACATCCTTAAATTTAACAATTACATCACATTATAAATACATCTGTTGTGCAAATACATGTCTGAATATAAATATAAAAATAAATGCTACATATACCTGGTCATTGGGTACTTTAAACTTTTAGTAATCTTCTTCAACTATTCTAACGCAACGGTTGGCATATACACTGATGAACTATCTAGAATAGTGAATAAGGGGGTGAGCTTTGAGGAAAGCCCAATACGAAACATATATAAAAGTGCATACTAATGCCTTTAAATAAAAACCATTTATTTTACTAAATATGAAAAAAGCATATTAAATATAAATATAAATATTAAAATGCATAAAAATATTTATTTTCCTAAAAGCTCACTAGAGGACAATATAGGAAGGATACAATAGTCGGCTAGGTAATCAGGTAGAGTATGAGAGGTACTTTAAAGTACCTGTTGTGTTCCAATCTCTAGTAGCGACTATATGGAGTAAACAGTTGATAATAAAATCAATATAAAACATGTGATAATTTATGCAGTGAAAATTCAAAATAAATATCAGTATATAAACAATTTTTTTTAAATAATGCTATAAAATCATTTTATGAAATATTTCAATATATAAACAGTTTATAAACAATTAATGAAAAACACTACAGTAAACAGTTTAGTATTGGTAAACAGTTCAATATCACTAAACAGTTCAATAAATAGTACAGTAAATAGTTCAGTATTAGTAAACAATTCGATATCGGTAAACAATTCAGTATCAGTAAACAATTCAATAACAGTAAACAATTTAGTTTGATAAAACAGTACGGTACAGTGGAGATAGTCACATCCAATAGAATCATGCACGATCAATAACAGTATCCCCAAAGGGACGAAACAGTATCCCAGTAAGGACGAAAGAGTAACGAATGGCCATCGTCAAATAGTCACTGATCGCACTGGTCAAGTGCTCACTGTGGAAACCTGTGGGTTTAACCATAATCCCACAGTCATATCATGCAGTAAACCTGCGGACTGATCAGGTCTATGCCTGATCACTAAGGTACAATTGTCTCAAAACATTTTCATAAATCATTTCATTTAATAGTGGAAATCATTTTCAAATAGCAATTATCTTCAGTCAATCCAAATTATTTTCATAAATCATATAATTTATAGTAGAAAACATTTAAATAGCAATTATCTTCAATCAGTCCAAAATCTTGATAATAAATCATTTCATGTAAAATAATAATAAAATTTCATTTTATACAATTTAAACATTTCATGTAATTCATCTCATGTAAATCAATTCCTTTAAATCTTTTCATGTAATCCAATTCATATAAATTGTTTTATGTAGATCAATACATGTAATTTATTCCATGTAAATCAATACATATAAATCATTTCATGTAATTAAGTTCATGTAAATCATTTTATATAATTCAATTCATGTAAATCATTTTAGGTAAATCATTTCATGTAATATCATAATAATAATGATAAAAATATATTTCATGCACATAAAATCATGTTTAGACTGGGATGAAGATAAAATAAATTTTTATTTCCTTATTAGGAAACTGGGTGCGAATTAGGTACGATTTGGTTTTCAATAATTTACGATGCAAATAAAACATTTACTATACAACTCTTATACATGTTCCTTACCTCTATTTCTATGCAGTATAAAAATTCCGTAGCTCCATTTGCACCTCTTCATTTCTCGTACTTCATACTGCACAATAATTCTAAATTATATTCAAAATCTTATATTATAACTCTAATAAATATTCCATAAGTTTCTATTTTCTATTTATCATCCTCAACAATTAATTTATTTTATTTTTCTACCAAATACCAAAAGATAATTTCAATTAAACCCCATTCTTCCTTTAATTGTCATGTCGCCAATGGTCTCAACTTGTATTTAAATCCCATATATTACTATAATAAATATTCTATACATTTCCACTAATATTTCATATTTCAATTCTAATAGTTATTTTATTAAGCCTTATTTTCTAATTTATTGCTTTTCATGGTAAATTATTTTATTTCTTATTAATTTCCAAAATTCAACTATAATTATATTGACTTATTCTCCTAATTTTAATTTCATTAAAATTTTATTATCTTTAATATTTCATTCTTACATTATATTTATTATTTTCTAATTCAAATGTTACAATTAATCTTTTTTCTCTATTAATATTAATTCCATTTGTTTGCTTATATCAAAATTACCTCCATTTCATTAATTCCTACAAACAATTTATTGTATTTTCCTATTAACACAATATAGTTACAATTTTAATCATTTTTCATTTTTTTCATTTTTTCCACGTCTAATTTCTTCAATGATTCTATTAATTTTAGGTTATTTTCCTTTAACCCTTAATTTATAATATTAGCATGAATATCTTTGCCAACTACCTTTAGCTAAATCATCATTTACCAAATCTCATTTCTTTTCAATTTTAGTTTTATGAATATTTCCTATTCATTCTCTACATCTATATTACATCTTTTGTATATTAAAATTACATCATTCCTCATCATATTTTAGCCATAGACGAAAGCCTCTTATGGTCCCATGCCTATTGTTTTTCATTTATTCTTTAGATTTATATATGATGCACTGACATTGTATAGTTTTTATACACTGTCAATGTATCAGAGGTTGACACCTCATCAATAGGCCCTTATATGCAAATATAAATAAATTTTTTTAATTTGCCCATAAGGACCTATTGATGAGGTGTCAACCTTTGATGCATTGATAGTGTATAGAAATTATACACTGTCAGTACATCATATACAAACTCTTATTCTTTTCCCAATTTAATTCCATCAATAAATTTATTAGTTTTAATTTATTTTCCTCTACTCCTTAATCATAAGATTTTACATGGAACCTCAAGCATTAAGTCCAATATTCATTATTGAATTGTTCTTATTATTTTTCAATTTCTAATTTCACAATAACTCGTTATTTATTATTTATATTAATTTACCAATAATTATATTTTGAAATTATAACAACACATATTCTTCCCCTTCATGGCCGTAAGTCCCCATAAATTCATCTTCATGGCCGGCAACTCTATAGGTTCTATCTTGGTGTTTTTCACTCTTCAATTAACTCTAATTTCATGTACCACTTCTACTCACTTAAGAATTCCATCAAACATCCTCAAGTCATTAAGATTTCCTTACCATCATTCAGCCAATGCTATGGTCGAAAAACACCAAACTCACGCACACTTCCCCTATTTTGCAAGATCATCATCAGACGATGTTTTCCAACCAAGTTTTCTCACCATTTACTACTAAATACTACCCAACAAATATCAAAATCACTAAGATTTCCTTATATTTCCTTCCCTAAGCAAAACTATCCAACACTTTTACACTCCTATTTAATCAATTCAATGCTCTAATCACCTCTTCCAAGCTTAAAACAATTGAATACTATAGCTGGGATCAAGCAAAACATCATCCAACCACCTTACCTAGCTCAGCCGATCAACACAGCCCCCCAATAACCAGTGACGATCCCTACATTCAGCCCCTAAATCAATTCTGTTTCCTTCACGTCAGCTTCTCCTGTCTGGGTTTAAGGTGATTTTGAGTTGGAGAACAAGCTTAGTGAAAGGGGTTGGACGATTGGGTGAAGAAAAAATGGGGTTTGGCATGGTTGATGTGAGGAATTTTGGAGAAAATGGAAGGAGATCGGGCTGCAACAGAACCAGAGCAGGCAAGTCAGTGGAGAAGGTTGAATTTTGCTGAGTTTTGGTCCTATTTTCTCTTCTTTATTTATGTCTCATCCAATGAAAAATTGCCAAGTGGTTCAATATTAAAATTCCCCTTAAATTTCTCATTATTTACAATTTTACCATACTAGATATTTTATCATTTTTATTTTCTAGATTTTAATTTTATTATTAATTAAATTTAATTAATTTAAGTAATTTTAATCCAGTTTTGACCAATTGACCAACTCTCATATTAAATTACCATAACACCCTTGTACTATTTCACTATTCCCCAAGATATCCTAACATTATTTTTATTATTTTCAATTTCAAATTTTATATTTTATTTTATTTTTTTATTATTTCTCATATATTTAGGTCAAACATGGTCAATTATTGACTCCTAAAGTGGTTTGATCAAGCATGGGTAGTGAAATTACCAAACTACCCCTTAACAAATATTTTTGGTTTCATTCACATTGTTTTTAGCACTTTCGCATAATTTTATTCACAGGCTAGATCCACGTGAAACTTCTTTACGCGAGGATTATTCTATGACAGTCTGTGGGTCCAAAGTCAATTTGGTTTGACCGTTATTCAGAAAAGTTTATCCGGAGTATGGACATGATTATCATTTTCAAATTTGTTTGCTGTAAACTAAGGTATGCTTGTCTTAAAGAATTTGAAAAAATGGTCTTCTTGACATTTAGATATTTCGGGCCTAATTTTGATATTTTGCTACTTCGAAGTGCATCCGGATTACGGCTTGCCCTGTGGGGCCTACTTGGCAATTTTCTTGGTAATTCTACAATGTAGGAGGAATAATTTTCGAAACTTTACTTATTATTCCAATTCATCATCTTCACTAGGTATAGGGAGAATAGAGAAATTTGGGCTCTAGCATTATATATATTCCTTACCTCACAAAATCATACAGCACTTTCAAAAATCAATCTAGTAGCACAGAATGCTTAAGCAAGCATACATTTGTTTAAGTCTTTTCTACTGCCCCTTTACTTCCGAGCTGCATAAAATCATTCATACAAGTTCAGTTTCAAAATTGTATGTACAAAACATTCTTATGATTCATACTCATTGGTAGCTCGATTATCTTATCCAACAATGCACACCAAAGTTTCACCATTTTAGTATATGAGTAGCTTACTGTTTGTAACAACTTTCTGACCTATTGGTACCGTTCTATTCATAACCAAAAACGTCAGATTCCAATTAACGCACATTCTATTTGTATGTAACCTAACTTAATTTCCTATTTAGAAGTGCAAGGCTCACTTTCTAATTCATCCTGTGCTGTTCCCAGCAATTTCCCAAATTTTGGTCCATTTTTGGCAGGTTAGGCAGGGAGATTTCCTGACCTTTTTGCATTAAAAATTATATTACTAATTATAAGGATATCTAAAAATTATGAATCCAAGATCATGTAAACCCTAATTCAATTTCATATTCAAAAAGGTAAATTCCACAATTTTATCATTTCTGAATTATTTTTTGTTATTCCACAAATTTACTCTATTTTTGGGTGCATTCTGACATAATGGTCTACTGACCTTTATGCACAAATTGGTTCATATCTAAATACATGTTTGTCTAAATTTTGAAAACTCAAAACCATGCTATTCCTAACTCATATACCTTTATGAAAATGTAAGGCTTGTAACAAATTTAATCTGGGCTATTTTCTACGATTTTTCAAAGTTAGACATTGGATTCACATTTTTTGGGCAGAGTTCCTTGCACTATTTAACCTATTTCTCCATCTACAAAATTCCAAATCAGGTGATTCCAAAACTGACTTCCTCCTAACGTAAATGGATATCTACCATAATTGTTTCATAATTATCTAATTATAAAACCTCTAAACTAATTGGTCAAACATAAGATCTAGAACAGGATACTCAAACAGAATCATACATTATCACCTATTTATTCATAATTCATCCAAGCCACAATCAATACCATTGCAAATCTTCCCAATCCCACAATCATCCTTAACATTCAAGCATTATAAGGTTATAATCTTACTTCACTTACCTAATTTCAATAGCCAAGCTTCAGCCTAAATAGAAACTACCTCCAACCTTCTTTCTTGGTTTGGGTTCTTCTTCCTCATACCACATAACTCCAGCCAATTCAACCTTCCTTTTTTCCATTTCAAATGAGATTAAGTTAGTTCAAGTCTTCCCCTATATTACAGAACTGAATAGCATGTACGAAAGAACTCAATTTTACCTCAAACCACCTTGGTTGACAACTTCAGAAACATGATTTCTTTATCACTTCTTGACTTGAGCTCCATCACTTAAAATTCCTCAAAATCAAGTAACCTTTCCTTCTCGGTTCCAATGTCCACTTCACCAAGCTTCCTTCCCATTAACATGCAAACCACATTAGCACCTCAACCCATCATCTTAGGCTTTAAACCACATGGAATTTAATTAATCTTACTTTAAAACACATAGTCAGTTTGGAGCCTTCCTTCATTCTTGGTTCCAACTAGAGTTTCACCAAACCAACATTCAAGGGCAAGGAAAGCTTCCTCATATTAATTCCTTGCCTTTCCTTGAGTTTCCTCTCAACTTTCTCTTGTTTCCCTTCTCTAATTGTGGCTATTTCTAAGGGTTTTCTTCTCTTTTCCTTAAGCTTTCTCTCAAAGGCTTGGAAATGATGTAAATGAGAGAATGAGGAGAGGTGTAGCCTGCCAAAATAAAGAATGAAATGAAAATATCTTCACCTTTTATAAATTTAAAATTCCATGTAATGGGATAACTATTTAGAAATAGTAACTACCACTTACACCTAACTTACATTAGTTTATTCATCAATTATTCCATCTTTTTCTTCTCAAACCATGAGGATAATAGGAAAGATGAGAGAGTGGCCAACAATTGTAAGGAAAAGGTAGAAAATATCTCCAATTTCATATAATTTAATTTACATATAGTGGGGTAACTATGCCTAAATAGTTACTCCACTTACACCTAATTCATATTTGTTTATTCATGACAATTTTTTTTCTTTTCTCCTCAAAACATGGAAATGATATGGAAGATGGGTATGTGGCCAACAAGATGTAAGGAAAATGGGGAATATCTTGTACTTTTATATCATTTAAATGTTTATGCAAGTGCGGTAACTATACATAAATAGTTACTCCACTTACATTATAATTTAAAAATGATATATAATTTGGATATTATTTCTTTTCTCTATGATTTTCCTCATGAATTTTTATTATATAATGAATATTTATTAGGAAAATTTTGACTACCATAAAAAGGTGGCGGCCATGGGTGTATTTTTACCAAAATACCCCTTATAACTTCATTAATCCCATTTATATCCTAACCTTTACAATATTATTTAAAATATTTAATTAAATTTGCAAATATTTTTATTATACTACAAAATATACCGATTTAACATAATGTGGCTCAAACCTTGACTTTTAATAAGGTTTAGCCTGTCCAAACGTGAAATTACTAAAATACTCCTAATAGTGATTTTAGGCATTTTCATCTAATTCAATCTACAATTTGAAATGGAGTGAGACATCTTCACATGAAGGTTTAATTATTATATTTTGTGGTTCTAAAGTCAAATCGTGTTGACCTATATTTGAAATCTACGTTTTCTGACCTAGGGGCAAAATCATTATTTTTCATATTTTTCACACATTTCCCAAGACATGCACTAATGAACAAATTTGAGATGAAAATACTTACCATTTCACCCCAAATATCATTAGTTTGTAATCCATATCCCTTTAGACATCAAAATCATCAGTAGGACCCACAATCCACCTTTCTCCTATAACACCAAAACATAAGAAATTCATTTACTATCTTTAAATTTAATTATTCTAACTCCAAAATTAACTTATATAAGAAGAAGAAATTGGGAATCTCACAGTGGGAGTAGGAACCAAGGGAAAACTGAGAAGTGATGAATGAATGCTATCCCTAAATTGGCTATGTAAAATTAGAGTTTTGATCTTTTGAGCTATTGACTTTTTGGGTAAGTGAAGTGAGGTTTGCGATATGTGTTAATGTTCAATGAGTTTGGATGGTGTAAATATGATAATTGAGGTTAAAGTGCCTTTGGTAAATGAGTTCGTGACATGAATGTTTTGTGGTGTTAAATTCCATTGAAATGCCTTGTTTTGAGTCCTAAATTTAAATGTTCAACTTGGGGGTTATGCATTTACATAAATTCTGAAAAAAAAATTATAATAGTTAGCCTTTTGAGTCAGGATTAATTCAGTTTTGAAATTCCTAAATTTGGAGTTCTGTAGTGTGATAACCGTAAATTTTTCATTTATTAGAAATTATAAATATTAAAAATAAATATTGGAGAAAATAAATAAATAAAATGGTGAGATCGGAATATTGTAGAAAGATCCCGAGAATTGAGGAAGTGAAGGATCGGGAAATTCGGGTGAAGGAAATTAAATTGGAAATAAGTATAAGATGAGAAATTATGGAGAATAATGAAAAGGAAATTTAATTTGGATAAATGGAAATCCAAATTAAATAAGGAAAATGAGAAATGAAAATGAAATATGTTTATATAATTATAAATTATATAAATGTATTTTATACGAATACATATGTATTTAAAATACTATATAGAATATTTTAATATACGTTGGTATGTGTGTGTGTATATATATATATATATATATATATATGAATATATGTACTATTTCATAAATTTAAATAATACATATGTATTCAAGTATGGCATTTTATGTATATATAAATATATACATATTTGAAAAATGTAAATATTAATTTACATTAAAGTTTGAAAAAATATATTGTAAATACAATATATGTTGTATTGTAACATATATATATATATATATATATATATATATATATATAAATATATATGTAAAGGTTATTTAATTTTAAAGTATATAAATATACATATATATATACTAGATATATATTTTGTAATACATAATATATATATATATATATCTTTATATATATATATATGGTACAATACTATATATAATATAATAATATTATATGTATAATATATGGTAGATATTATATGTATAATATATTATATATAGTATATAATGTATTATATATTAATAAATTAAATAGAAAACAAAATAGGAAAAAAAGGAAAACAAAACAGGAAGGAATCGGGACAATCCCGACCCTCCCCAGGCGGTGAGGCTGACCACCGTCGGCGAGGGAGAGAGAGGAAGAGACGGCGCCGGCGAGGAGAGGAGAAGACGCCGATGACCGTTAAAGGGAAAGAAACGGAAGGAAGAAAGAAACGAAAGGAGAATCGAGAAGGAAATTCTGGCGAAAGCCGAGAGGAAAAGAGAAAAAGGATCTGGCGGTGCTAGCCAAATTGGCCATCGCCACTGCCACCGAAGCACCGCCGGAGGAAGAGGAAGGGGTAGGAGGCCACCGGAGAGGCAGAGAACGGCGGAGGAGGAGCGGCGAAGAGGGAGAAGAAACTAAAGGTAAACCGAGTAGATCTACCACTGTGCCGCCGATTCGGGATGAACAGAGGCTAGATCCAGCTTCGCCGTTGTGCCAGCTAGCTGAGGGGCCACCAAACAACAAGAGAATCGGCCACCGGAGGAGAACCGGCTATGGAGGAAGGTTGACTGGTCTGAACCGATTTGACCAGAGAAGAAAGGAAGAAAAAAAGAAAAAGAAAAAGGAAAAAGAAAAAGAAAAAGAAAAGAAAAGAAAAGAGAAAAAGAAAGAAAAAAGGAAAAGGAAGAAAGAGGAAAAGAAAAGGAATTTCGAAAATTTGAAAAATTCTCGAGAATTTGAAAATTACGGGAAATCCCGGGAATTACATAAATGGGTAAGAAATCCCAGAAAGTGTTAAATTATTTAAATAATTTATTTATTTAAATAATTATGGAAAATTTCTAAATTTTAGAATTTTAATTTCCAGAAAATTCCCTCGATAACCAAGCCGATTTGATAAAACACCGTATAAATGTCGAAATGACGAAAATGCCCCTATGTTGGGCGATGTGCTTAATAGTGATAAAACCAAGTTGATCTTGAATCCATTGATGGTGATGGAGTCATTAATGGCATAGAGATGTCATATGAATATCACGATCCCTATTACTGATTCCACTTACACTTAGATTGTGGACGCGAATTCGAATTGCGAGTGACCTAGTGAACGGGCTAGGCCTTATGACAAAACCTCGAGGGGGCCAGTGGGCTCGCCAAAGGAGATAGTACACATGTGTAATGGCGGATGACGGACGGGCCGGGGCCTTATATGATGCTATCCAATAAGAGTGTAGTGGAATGTTGCAAAATGATTGGCCCAGTTATTGATTGTAAGGGGCTGAATTAAGAGTGTATTGAATTGGATGTTTATTAAGGGATCGTTAGATGTTATGAAAAGTGAGATGACTACAGAAAATGACTGAGAAAGTGAATAGTACAAATAATAAAATCCATATCAATATGGTTAATTAAAGGATTACACTTATTATAGCATTACTAATCACTTTGAGAAATTTGCGATGAAACATGAGTAGATAATAAAATTAAGGTGGAGAATAATTCAAAATGATTTGAATATAAAATATCTCTTCCTTGAAAAATTACAGTGAAAATGACAGGACATAAGGATGAACTGTCCAAAATGGTACACGTATAGTTATTAAAAAGTATCGGAAGTTATTCCTAAAAAACTTTCAGAGTTGTATAGATTGGAGAAATCGAGCTAACATTGACTCGATTGGTTATATGAAATCTAATTCTAAGCTTATATCAAAAAATATAGAAAGAATCCGGAAAGCTTTACAACTACTTTGGAAAATGTGTGAATAATGAAATTCACTTGTATGGGTGTGTTTGATGGAAATACAGATAGTGTGACTTGAGGTTGATGAAGTATCTGTATAAGTGCAAACGAGAGAAGCACAAATGACCGTGATATGTAGATGGATTAAAATGGTATATTAAATTCTGATTATTTGATAAAGTTCTTGTGAAGAACAAGTGATCATCTACATGAAAATGGACGCTTTATTGATCTAATCAAAGATATATGAGGAGTTATAAGACTAGCATCAATACAAAGCGTCATCAAATAAAAGATTGGAGATTGATGTTCATGAGATAATGATTTGAACTCGATAAACTTAATACGAGTTCTTATGGAGATATATAAGCCTAAAGAATGAGGCATCCATATGAAAATAAATTGAGGAGATATTAATAGAGTCTAAGGTACAAATGGAACAGGAGCAGCACTATAATATATAATCCTTTAAACTCTCAGAGACTGTGGACTTATGTTAAGATTGGCGAATAAGAGACTTGGCTAGACAGTATCTCTTTCTGGGATATATGATCTCGAGATGACAGAATGACAGTGAATCTGTCTATGATAGTGAGATAATGATCGAGATACGGAATTACTGAGTCTAGCTAGATATTGTTACCAATCTATAGAAGAGTGATGGGATTAGCTGCTCTACTAATGAGACATAATTAGAGAAACAAAAGTCGGTAAATGGATAAGTGGGAAGAGAAGATAGTATGTAAAATGTTAAAAGATTTTAACACTAGAATACCATACCACTTGAGAAAACCGACTAAGATGATGAAAGTGAAAATATGGAATGGAATAAGAAAGTAGATTATATGATGAGTAAGGAACATAAAGGAGTTCCTGAAATTAAGACCGAAAGGCAATTTCAAGTTGGTTATCACATGACTGTGGCTAGATGTAAAATCAAGCCAAACTTGACAAGTGAAATTAATAATACTCAAAGGAGTAAGATGAATGACATGTATTATTATACTGCCAGTTATGTAATGGAACAAAAATTATATACACATAACCACCTTGAAATGATAGAAATGGTGGAACTATTTAGATAATATGGTGATTAAAAGGATAAATTGAGTAATGTTGAATATATCATAAGAATAAGAGATGTAAAGACCATACTACATGAAGAGAACATGATTCTCTCATGATTTATGATTGTAAGAGATGATCCATAGTAAAGTTGGCAAGTCAGATGCAGCCTTAATGGAATAAACGAGAAAATGAATATTGCGGACAATAAAGAGTTCAAAAGAGAAATGATGATATGGAAGTGATTAAAAACCGAAGATCTAAATAGAATCACTTTCCATTATCAGACTCTTAGATTATCTAGTGCCTTAGTCGAAGTATGGGTGTGAAACAGTGGAAATGTATATGTACAGTTCCAGTGAGCATTACATGTGATGAGAATCTCTGAGCTGCCATATGCTTAATGAGAAGTAGTAAAAGGCCTCGAGATTCCAGATTTATTGACAGCATCGCTCCGTATTGATATAAATATCTTAGTGTGGTATAGAAACACTTGAAGATATATTGAGAGAGCGTGTGCACGAGATGTGAAAGCTACTGGGACAATTACATGCAACTGATTGACATGTGTACATGATAGTACCGAACCATATTGACTTGGCACTAAGTGAGAAAAATGGATGATGAACAGCATAGATCAGCTGTGATATGAAAAATATTGTGTATAGACTCTTATGTTAAAAGAGTGTAAATGGACTCTTATGTGAAAAGAGTGGAAATGAACAAATCCCGAATTGATAAATGAATTTATGGGAGTATAAATATATACTAAATGATAAAAAACTTCATGTAGTGGTCTAAAAGTACTCTTGATATTGAAAGTGTACTGGCAGTATTACTTGGAGGATAACCTAGAGGTCAGAAGTCATAAGTATACGGCATGTATCACCTTTGGACTTAAGTTAAATTCGGAGGATCGAATTTCTTAAGGTGGGGAGAATGTGATAACCGTAAATTTTTCATTTATTGAAAATTATAAATATTAAAAATAAATATTGGAGAAAATAAATAAATAAAATGGTGAGATCGAAATATTGTGGAAAGATCCCGAGAATTGAGGAAGTGAAGGATCAGGAAATTCGAGTGAAGGAAATTAAATTGGAAATAAGTATAAAATGAGAAATTATGGAGAATAATGAAAAGGAAATTTAATTTGGATAAATGAAAATCCAAATTAAATAAGGAAAATGAGAAATGAAAATGAAATATGTTTATATAATTATAAATTATATAACTGTATTTTATACGAATACATATATATTTAAAATACTATATAGTATATTTTAATATACGTTGGTACATATATATATATATATACTATTTCATAAATTTAAATAATACATATGTATTCAAGTATGGCATTTTATGTATATATAAATATATACATATTTGAGAAATGTAAATATTAATTTACATTAAAATTTGAAAATATATATTGTAAATACAATATATGTTGTATTATAACATATATATATAAATATATACGTAAAGGTTATTTAATTTTAAAGTATATAAATATACATATATATACTAGATATATATTTTGTAATACATAATATATATATCTTTATATATATATATATGGTATAATACTATATATAATATAATAATATTATATGTATAATATATGGTAGATATTATATGTATAATATATAATATATAGTATATAATGTATTATATATTAATAAATTAAATAGAAAACAAAATAGAAAAAAAAAAAGGAAAACAAAACAGGAAGGAATCGGGACAATCCCGACCCTCCCCAGGTGGTGAGGCCGACCACCGTCGGCGAGGGAAAGAGAGGAAGAGACAGCGCCGGCGAGGAGAGGAGAAGATGTCGGTGACCGAAAGAGGGAAAGAAAAGGATGGAAGGAAGAAACGGAAGGAGAATCGGGAAGGAAATTCCGTCGGAAGCCGAGAGGAAAAGAGAAAGAGGATCTGGCGGTGCCGGCCAAATTGGCCACCGCCACTGCCACCGAAGCACCGCGGGAGGAAAAGGAAGGGGTAGGAGACCACCGGAGAGGCAGAGAATGGCAGAGGAGGAGCGACGAAGAGGGAGAAGAAACCGAAGGTAAACCGAGTAGATGTACCGCCCTGCCGTCGATTCGGGATGAACGGAGGCCAGATCCAGCTTCGCCATGGAGCCGGCCAGTTGAGGGACCACCGAACAGCCAGAGAACCGGCTGCCGGAGGAGAACCGGCTGCCGGAGGAGAACCGGCTGCCGGAGGAGAACCGGCTGTGGAGGAAGGTTGACTGGTCTGAACCGGTTTGACCGGAGAAGAAAGGAAGAAAAAAAGAAAAAGAAAAAGGAAAAAGAAAAAGAAAAAGAAAAAGAAAAGAAAAGAGAAAAAGAAAGAAAAGAGGAAAAAGAAGACAGAGGAAAAGAGAAGGAATTCCCGGAATTTGGAAAATTCCCAAGAATTCGAAAATTATGGGAAATCCCGGGAATTACGGAAATCGGTAAGAAATCCCAGAAAGTGTTAAATTATTTAAATAATTTATTTATTTAAATAATTATGAAAAATTTCTAAATTTTAGAATTTTAATTTCTAGAAAATTTCCTCGATAATCGAGCCGATGAAATCAGGCGAGGTGAACACAGGCGCGACCTTCAAGAGGCAGTCGTCTACCCGAGACAGGTAAGGGAAACATGTGCAGCATGTAAGGATATTTGGCACACATGTTTTAAATTATGCATTTAATTTTATAAATGCTATTGATAATGAATGGTTGGAAAATTATGGTGATTTACCGGTTGAGATTTAAACTGTATTTTTCATGCAGGAGGCTAGCCAATCGGCAACCGTTATACTGCCGAAAATTATTGGAAAAATTACCAAAAATCATAATAAATGATTTTTCATCACGAGAAACGATTTTCAACACGAAAATCGAGAAATTGATTAGTTTTCATAAAACATGAATATACTGATGTTTAATTTTAAATTATTCATGTTTTTGAAATTGGTGAAAAAGGAAATCACCTAAATTTATCCCGATAGGTGATATTTCACGTGAAACGAGGTAAAAAATGAAAAGGACCAAAGTGAATATTTTAATAATATTTCTTCAAATATTCACTTGATTTTATAAATAACCTTTATGGGTTCAATTGTGAAAATAAGTGTTTATAGAAAATTCCATAAAGGTAATTAAAGGTGGAAAATAGTGTTTTGAGACTAAAAGGTCTCCGCATGTGTTTACAGAGAAAACACGGGATGGGAGTGTTGATTTGGAAAATAAATATTTTAATTTTTCATAAATCATACAAATAATTGATTTGAATCCCAATAACTTTGAAAATCATGTTTTCGATAAAAAGCACGAAAAAGCGTGCGTATATGTTTTACGGTGAAAAAGGACAATTATGACCTTTTATATTTTACAGTGATTATTTTATAAACTGTTTTCACCGTATTGAAAATGTGATTTATACTGTTCTATAATGTTTAGAACATTTTCGGGAATGATGACCCCTAGTATGAATATTTTATAAATTGTTATTCATGAGATGAAAATATTTTCCTTATGAATATTTGTGGATTGATTGAACTTATATTCAGTGAAATTTATTTCATAAATGGGGTTTATATCACGTGTTTACTATTTTGAGACTGTTAGGCCCCATATCATGCTCACGTGTCACGTGTTAGTGCTGATAGATACTGATCCTTTTATCAGCGTCCCAGTGGACACCTGATCAGTGCACACTGAGGACCCCATAGACTATGGCCATAGATCTCATGTGTTTCCCCTATTAAGGATGATATTTTAGCATGATATATTTAAGGTGTTGCCTAGTCTCCATGATACTGTACTGATGATTGTACTTTTCACTAAACTTTTGCCGGTACTAAATTATCTATAGCTACTGAGCTTTTGATATATTGCGTGTTAAACTAAATATTAAACGGTGTTTTACAAGTGTGAAAATGAGTATTTGTGAAAGGAACATGAATTCCTTATTTATTTACTTAAGTGTTTTATCACGTAAATATTTAATGTTTTACTGGGATTTGAATATCAAAAGAAAACAATTACTCTCTACAGTTGCTTCTAGGTTCCGGGACAAGATAGGTATTTTAAAATACCTGCCTTACTCCATCCGGATCCCTAGTCGACTATAGTATCCTTCCTACATGTGAGCCTAGAGCCAGCTAGGAAGATTTAAAGAAAGTGAAAAATTATTTTCAGAATATAGGTAACTGAATATCAAGTGTTGCATATAACTCTCTTACTGAGTCGTGGTTTGCTCACTCCCCAATTTTAACATTTCAGATTTTCGGTGACTGTGAGATCTGACATCTGAGAATTCCGAGCTGCGCATTTGGAGACATTGCAACAACTTGATTTATAATATGAGGTATGATCATTTATTTTCTGTATTTAGACTTACTTTCAGTACTACTTTCATGAGAATTAAGATAGGGGATGTAATTGATATTACGAATTTTATATTTAATAGTTAAATGAATATGAAAAGTGAAGTATCACAGACAGCCCAACCGGATAAGTTGTATAGAAATACGTGAAAAATGTAGTCACGGGATGTGACATGTCGCTTAAGTGTGCAAATGAAAACAGGACACTCACTACAGTGAAAGAACTGCTTAGTGTTAATTTTGAAAATGCATGGAAACTAGCCCAGATTGAATTTGGTTGTAAGCCTTACATTTCCAAAAAGGTAAATGAGCTAGGATTAATATGGTTTTGATTTGCACAAATTGGACTTCCCTGTATTTAGATATGAAACATTTTGTGCATAGAGGTTAGTTGACCATTCTACTTAAATGCTCTTATACATAGGAGGAATTTGTGGAATTATTGAAAAGATTCAAAAATGATAAAATTTTAAAATTTACCTTTTTTTAATAGGGAATTGAATTAGGTTTCACATAGTCTTGGATTCATAATTTTTGGACATTCTTATAAGTATTAATGTAAATTTTAGTGCACAAAGGTCAGGAAATCACCTGCTGTCATAGCCTGTGACCCTATTTTTCACCTTTTTTTATACATCTTATTTGGTTGGGCTGTCTGCGATGCTTTACTTTTCTTTTACATATAAACAATTTTATGTAAAATTACAATATGAATTACATCCCCTATCTTAATTCATAAGGAAGTAGTACTGTAGATAAGTCTAAATACAGAAAATAAATGATCATACCTTATTAAATAAATCAAGCTGTCACATCGTCCTCAAATGCACAGCCGAAGTCCTTTAGATGTCAGACTCTTAGTCCTCGAAAACCTGAAATGTTAAAATTAAGGGGTGAGCAAACCACGGCTCAATAAGGGAATTATATGCCTCACTTGATATTCAGCTATATATATGCTGAAAAACATTTTCATTTCACGTATCACATATCATATAAAACATTTTCATTTATGGAGACTGAGGCACGCCCAGCCCGTCCACTGGGTCATTACTCATATCATGCTATAGATCCCAATTTTTCATCATGTCAGATCTATAGCCATAGTCTATAATTGTCCTCGGCGGATCATTGATCAGGTGTCGGCCGGGACTACATATCACATATCACATATCACATGTCACATATCACATATCACATATCAGCATGATAAGGTTGCCAACTAGTCTCAAAACCATATTTTTCATCATAAAATAAACCTTTATGGAATTTATAAAAATATATAGTTTCATAATTTAAAACCATAAAGGTTATAAAACCATTTAGTGAATATTTAAGAAATATATATATAAAAATATTCACTTTATTTCTCTTCATTTTTCATCATGTATTACATGTAATTTACATATCAAGAGAATTTTCGGTGATTTCATTATCACCATTCTCGAAAAGAATTTTTTTCGGTGATTTCATTATCACCATTCTCGAAAACATAAATATTTTAAAATCACTTTCATTTTATTCATGTTTTTATGAAAATATTCATTTTCTCGATTTTCGTAGTTGAAAATCATTTCTCGTGACATAAAATCATTTATTCTAATTTTCGATAATTTTCTAATATTTTTCGACAGTATAACGGCTACCGATTGGCTAACCTCTTACACGGAAAATACAGTTTATATTTTCAACCAGTACGTCATCACAAATTTTCAGCCGATGAATCATCGCAACATTTCCATAAAATAATTTATAATTTAAAAACATGCAGACTGAATATTCTTACAATGCTGCACATGCATCCCTTACTTGTTTCGATTCGGCGACCGCCTCGTTTGTCGCTCCCGTGTTCACCTCGCCCGATTCCATCGACCCAGTTATCAAGGGAATTTTCTGGAAATTAAATTCTAAAATTTATAATTTTTCCATAATTATTTAAATTAAATACTCGGAATTAATTTTTGAAATTCTTACCGAATTTCTCGAATTTTTCTGGGTTTTCGAATTTCTCGAGATTTCCCGAATTCTTGAAAATTCCTTTTTTTTTCTCTTTTTCTTCTTTTTCTTCCTTCTTTCTTTTTCTCTTTTTCTTTTCTTTTTCTTTCTTTCTTTTCTTTTCTTTTCTTTTTCTTTTTCCTTTTTCTTTTCTATTTTTCCACTTTTCCTTTTCCTAGCTGGACCGGTTCAGACCGATCAGATCCACTCATCGTCTGGTCTTCTTCGACAGCTGGTTCTCCGGCGGTTCGGTGGCCCTTCAGTTGGCTGGCGTCAAGGCGAACCTACCAGTGGCCTCCGTTCAATCTGGTTCGGCAGCACAGCGGCGAATCTACTTGGTTTAGGTCGGCGTCTTCTCCTCCTCCGTTTGTCCTTCCTCCAAAGTTTTCCTTCACCGCCGGTGGCTTATCCACCTTCCTCTCGCCTCCGCCGAGGTCGACGTTGGGGTGGAGGTGCCTAGACCGACCAGCACCGCTGTTTCCTTCCTCTTTCCTCATTGGCTTTTTTTGCCGATTTCTGTTTCGTTTTCTTTCTGTTTCTTCCGTCGTTTTTCCTTCCGTCGCCGGTCGAGCTTCTTTTCCTCTTCCCTCGCCGGCGACTAACTCCCTCGTCTCTCTTTCTTTCTCCGATAACAGTAGCCGGTTACCACTGGGGAGGAAGAATCGGGATCCTTCCCGATTTTCCTTTTGCATTTCCCTTTTTTGTGTTTATATTTAATATAATTATACACACATAATTATATTTATAAACTATATATTATACATATAATATATTATACATATAATACTATTATTTTATATATATAGTTTTGTACTATACATATATATTATCAAAATATATTTATATTTTGTGTATTAACAACAAAATGATATCTAATATTTATATATATATATATATTTATATACTTTAATTTAAATACCATTTATATATATCTTGATATAAATGTAGGAAATACAATATATATTGTATTTACAATATATATTCAAACTTTAATGTAAATTAATATTTACATTTCTTATATATGTATATATTTATATATATATATATATATACATAAAATGTCATATTTATATACGTATGTATTATTTAAATTTACTAAATAGTATATATACATATATATACTAATGTATATTAAAATATACTATATAGTATTTCAATACATATGTATTTGTATAAAAATACATTTATATAATATATAAATATATTTCATACTCTTTCCTCCTTTTCTTATTTAATTTGGACTTCCATTTATCCAAATTAAATTTCTTCCTTTCATTATTTTTCCATAATTCCAACCTTATTCCTATTTCCAAATTTAAATTTCCTTCACTTGAATTTCCCAATTCGTCACTTCCTTAAGTTACGGAATTTCACTAATATTCCATCTTGTAAATAATTTATTCATTTACTTAACTTCTCTATTTGCTTTAATATTAAATTTACGAACATTTAATATTAAATTTAGAAAATTAGCGGTTATCACACCTGCCTAACGTGCCAAAAATGGATAGAACTTCGGGAATTTTTTGGGAAAAACACAAAATGAATTAGAGAGTCAACCTTACACTTTTAAATAGGGAATTAAGTTAGGTTACATACAAAATTGACGGTGCATTAATTGGAATTTGATATTTTTGGTTATGAATAGAACAATACTGATAGGTCGAAACGTTCTTGCAAATAGTGAGCTACTCATACAATGAAATTGTGAAACTTGGGTGTGCAATGTTATATGATATATTCGAACCATGAATGAGTAGGTAAATTGCCTAGAACCACTGTATGGATACAACATTGATAAATCTCGATAATTGTTGTGTATAAGTAGTGCACTTATATAGCCAATTCGACTTGGCACTGATTTAAATTGGGCAGGATGCATGCAACCAAGTGCATAGGGAGACTGGGAGCTAGTGAGCTAAGATTTGCATGCCAAGGAGCCTTGCTTGCGCACCTATACTGCTTGGTGTTCTAAGTGGAAATATAATTGTTTGAAAACTATATAATTAAAACTGTTTTGGTTTACTTACTTGAATAACATCCTGTTTTGAGTTAATCTCACCTGTATAAGTACATTTGGATGATTTGGAATTCATGTACTTAGGCTGCTTGTGGTTTATCAAATCTGTATTTTCTGTTTACATACATGTATATATTTGTTTTAATATATTTATATG
This sequence comes from Heritiera littoralis, assembly GCA_031772115.1. Classification (NCBI taxonomy): domain Eukaryota; kingdom Viridiplantae; phylum Streptophyta; class Magnoliopsida; order Malvales; family Malvaceae; genus Heritiera; species Heritiera littoralis. The sequence goes on from JAPDPK010000040.1 coordinate 3,999,508, forward strand.
AAGACTATAAATTTGCTTTTAAGAAGGGCTTGTTCAAAGATTAACCATATTTATATATATCATGACTTTGAGCTTGGCTTAAAAAAATGGATTTCTAAGCAAAACCAAGCACTAATTTGAATAATTGTTTGTATGTACTCTGATCTTTGATATGTGATATAGTAAATTGCGCTATTGGTTTTGTAAGACTAGGCTACTAAACATTTGATTGAGCACCACTCTATGCTTCATTTTTTGCTAGAGGCATTTTGGATTGTCTTGTATACTACGTTGGGACAATTGCTGGTTTCATCTGATCAATGGGACTAGCTTTGTTGGCTTATAGCCATAGGTAGTGCCCTTTAGGGATTTTGTACACTTATAGCTATAATGTGATATAGTGGATTTGGACTTTTAAATGTTTGAGCACAAAGCCTATGTCCTTCTTGAAATCTGTATTTGGTATTAGTTTTGGATTTACCACACTTGCTTGCATGCTATTTTGAGTTTTGAAATGAGCTGAACAATATTTGCATTTTTTCTGATATTACTTTGTGAATATATTCTAAGCATGCAGTGTTTGAATATGGTTTAAAACATTGGATGTCATAACTATGTTAATTATATTTCCCTTAATTATATTTCCCTTACTGAGTTGACGGCTCACCCCTCGTCTCCCCCTCTTGTTGATTGAGACTCAATGTTAGAGTACTCAAGAGGACTGTCTTACTCTAATGAGTTGTTGCGTATAATTGAAGGTATACTTCTATTTGAATGCATGTGTATGTTGACACATTATCTTGTATGGTGTAGTGTATTTAAGGTACAATCCAAGATATATTCTGAAATTGTGTCTCAGATGCGATTTTGGACGTGTTGAGTATATGACATATGTATATGTATGAGTCATTTGGATGATAGATCTAATGACACTAGCTAGGAATGTATGATTTTCAAGATTATATATAAATATATGTCACGAACGGACTATTTACATGCAGTTTAAGAAATTGGTGCATATAAATGGTTTTGAAGTTGATATAGGTTACTTAGATACTTTAACGGAAGGCCGGAATGGGATAAAAGAGAGAGCCCTTGTTAGAACTCTCTATCGAAATCATGTTGAATTAAATAGCTAAATTCCATTTATTTAAGTAAACCTGTATCACTTACGCACAATGTGTTGAGACCTAGATTTAAATTAAAATAGTTATACACCCATATCTTAAATGTCTTGGATTCGTTTGGACTTACAATATATACACAAACATGGTATGAAAGAAAAAATGAATATATATAGCCCATAATTTTTTTGCTACCTAGAGTTAGGATATGACACTACGTTTCTACTAGAAACCGTAAAAAAACAAAAGATTACGTTTTTAATAGAAACCATAGCTATATAAAGTCTTTCTAAATCTATATAATATATAACAATACATTTGATCAAAAAATCATAGTCTTTTACTATGATGTTTAATAAGAAAAATAAGTCTTTTCATCTTCTATAAGAAAAAATGTTTTTTAATTAAATTGTATTTGTACAATTAATGATATTACCTATGGTTACTAATAAAACCGTAGTTTTTGTTTATTTAAGTTTAAGAATAATGTGGTCTTTTAGTATCTTACAAACGTAGTCTATTTAAGGTTCTTTAGTATAAACATAGTTAGAGTTTTGGTGCTCAAAATCTAAAAAGCTTTAAAATTCTAAAACTATAGTTAAAGATTTTAGACTGCATGCATTTTCAACAACTTTAGTTAATGTTCTTACATAACCATAGTCTCTACACTTTTTATTAATAGTGCCTTTATGTTATCTTTGGATTCGCCCTTAGCATTCATCATTGTGTTGAAGACATTATCAAAGACATTACACTTAATATGCATTACATCTAGATTCTGATAGATAAGACTAATTTGCCAATACAACAACTCTCGAAATATATTTTTTTCACCCAGTTATAAGTTTCACCAAATCCATTTGGTTTTTCTTATTACATTTCGTGCTAAAAATGATATCATAAATGTTATCTAACACCCTAAAATTTGCTTACCAAATAATTTCTCAATAAATGACTCACGCTCAACCTTTCTTTGAAGTTTATCTCTTTGGCTTCTAAAAGGATGATTGAAAGGTTAAAATTGATGATGACAATAAAAAAAAGGGCTTCTTATTGTGTTCCAATAAGAAAGATTTTATAAACCCCATGCAATAAGGACATGATAAGCATTCATGAGTGCTCTACCCCGACAGCATACACATATAAGAAAATCATTAATTGTCCATAAAAGAGTGGCCCTCAATCGAAAATTCTTTTTTTACAAGCATCATAAGGCACAACACCATCATACAATAGTACTTTCAATTCATCTATTAAAGGCCTAAAAAATAACTATATTCTGCTGTGAATTGCTTTTTCATAGAATAACCATATTCAATAAAATATATAACCTCTTCATACACAATCATGGGGAAAAACTGTATATAACAAGCATTATTAGCCAACAACAGTACAGTTTTGTAGTTGGACCAAATGGAAAAATGCCATCTGAACATAGTCTGAATTTGACATTTCGATGTTCAACTAAAAAAAATGAATGCAATTGAAGTGTTTCCAAGGCTCACCATCAATAGGATGTCTAAGCACTCCATCATGACTTCGGTTATAAGCATGACATGTCCTATACTGAACAATTTTACTAGACATAAAAGGCCCTTGAAGCCTCGGTATCAATGGCAAACAACATAAGATCCTATAAGGAGTTTTCTTACTTGACTTACTTGGCATAAATCAAGGATGACCATATACTGAGCAATATGTCAAATTCGTTATTTCCTTATAAAACAACGTTCAATTGTCTTGGCATGCATCTATTTTTTGATAGCCAAGCCCAAGCTTCATCATCTTATTCTTCATTCTATAGAAGTTTTTTAATCACTAACAAATTACTAATGGAATAGTTTGTCAGCAACATAGGCGCATGATTTTTTTTTATCGACAAATTAGTTCATCAAAAACTTAGGCATGCAAATTTTTTCTCCTTTTCGTGTTTACCGAAGACTTACTAACGGAGTTTTGTTTAGTTAGTAAAATCTGTTTGTATTTCGACAACATTCCTTTGGTAAATTTGATAGATTATCAAACCTTTTATAAATTTGATGAATGAGACTCTTATTCTTTAGGTATTGTATCGCTATTTTGTCGATAATTACCAATGGAATATTTCCACTGGATAAATGTCATTAATTTAGTAGTGGTTAGAGCAACTTTATCTTGGCAGATTTGTACAGTAGTTATGGGACTTATCTTTTTGGTGTCTTCCTTCTTCTCTAATGTTGTTAGCATGCAATGTTTGCCATTTGTTCCTTGGGTTGTGGTTTTGTTTTTTCATGAAAAAATGGATGGCATCAAGGTAGTGATTAGACTTGTTCAAGGTCTAGGATATCGATCCAAACTTAAAGGCCTACCCAATTTTTGGACGAATTTGGATTATAATATTAAACCCGTTAAACAAGCTTTGACTTTAAAATCAAGGCTCAATAAATAAAAAAAATAAAAAAAGAAGGTTGGACTTAGGTTCACCATTTCAAATCCAAGCCTAATCAATTAAGCCCAATAATTTTAATTTTTTACTATTTTTTGTACTAGTCCATTTTTTAAAACTTTTTATTGTTTTTGTGTAATTTAATTCGAACTTGTATTATTCTTTTAGACTTTAGTTTAATTTTTTTTTTTATAATCTTTCTATAAGAATTTATTTTGACTTATTGTGTTATACTTATTAACTATATGTATTTTAATATTTTATACTTTTATTATAATATTTTTTTTCAAAATTTTAATAGTATTTAGATGAGTTTGGACAGGTTTGGACTTATTAATTGTATGTAAAAATGGGTTTAGACAAAAATTTAAGCCTTAAAAATCTGATTGGATGGGGTTTGAACTAATTATAAATTCTTTAATACCTAATCTAACATCGACTCAAACCTGACCCTGTCCGACCATAAACACCTCTAGTAGTGGCCTTGTTGTTGATTATCTGGGGCTTTGCTTCTTATCTCTACCAATAACACATTGATAAGCCAAAGGAAAAGGAAACTTGTCCTATTCCAGGAATTGAAATTTCAAGCTTGTTTGGCCTGGAACTGCATATATAAAATTACTCTTTGTTTCTTTCATATATAGATTCATAGAATGTATATATAAACTTCTTATTACAATCTTTGTTGAAATTTTTAGTTCAGAATTTCTGTTTCTGGGTTCTATTCATTACAACTTTTGTTTCGGCAGTAGAAATTTATTTAATTTGCCTAATGTTTATTTTTTCTGAATAGAAGAGTTCATTCCAAACCTACCACTTGTATGAACACCAGTGAGAATGGGAGATTTTCATGGATCAAAGATTCGACAAAAGCTGCCTAATTATTTTCCTTCACAGCTGTACATTTACTTTGCTTCATCCAAAAACGATAGAGTCCTATTGGCTTGCGTGAAATTCCCAACTCCCACATATAAATAGTGGAGGACAGATGTTGAAAAGTTCATGGTGACAACATAGATTTTCACATGATGAACTTAATCATTCTTCCATATTCAAACATTTTATGGATCTTGGCAAGTTTGACTAAATCCAGTAAGATATGATAATTTGTCAGTACCCTATACCTTGCCATAAGTAGGAGAAAGTTCTATTAGGATAAACATAAGCAAGCTGTATGGTAGTTAGTTACAGAGTAGTTATAATTGATAGTTTTCTGTTATGACAGTTGTGACAGTTAATACTTCTTTTTCTTGTATATAAACCATTGCATTGTATTCTCGTTCACAAGTCCAATTCAATAGATGAAAGAAATCATTCTTTCTCCTTTATACATTCTGTTCTTCTAATATGGTATCAGATGAAATTTTTTCCTTTTGCTAAATCCATCTTTCTCCTGTCTTCTTGATGTCAACATGGCTCGAGGAAGCAATAGTACCACCACCAATCGTGTTGTGATTGGTAATCCTTCCTCAGATGATTCTAGTAGTCCTTATTTCTTGAGTAATGGAGATCATCCAGGTATGATTCTTGTTTCTCATAAGTTGATTGGTTCAAACTACAATACATGGAGTAGGGCAATGTTAATGGCACTCACAGCCAAGAACAAGATCTGTTTCGTGGATGGAACCCTTTCCAAACCAGAAACTGAAGATCTTCTTCATGGATCATGGTCTCAGTGCAACAGCATGGTCATTTCTTGGCTTTTGAATTCTGTAGTACGTGAGATTGCTGATAGTCTCATTTATTATTCCTCTGCCTATGAGATATGGAATGATCTGAAAGACAGATTTCAACAAAGCAATGCACCAAGAATATTTCAGATTAAAAAGAATCTAATTGCTCTTCAGCAAGGTTCTTTGGATATCAGCACCTACTATACTCGATTAAAAGTTCTTTGGGATGAACTTAAGGAATATCAGCAAATTCCTGATTGTTCTTGTGGAGGCATGCGCTCATGGTCAGATTATCAGCAACGAGAATATGTAATGCAATTCTTGATGGGTTTAAATGATTCTTTTGCCCCAATTCGAGCACAAATCCTTATGATGGACCATTTACCATCTGTTAACAAAGTTTTCTCTCTAGTTATCCAGGAAGAACGTCAGAGAGTCGTCACTCAACATGTTCTTCCCTTCTCAGATACATTTGTTCAGAATGACATCACTGTAGCAGCTATGTCATCTACTAATTCTGCTACTAAAGGAAAGAAAGGTCGTCCTCTGTGTACACATTGTAATATGTTAGGCCACACAGTTGAAAGGTGTTACAAATTGGTTGGATATCCACTTGGATATAAATTCAAAGGAAAACCTCAGTCTTCTACAGCTCATGTCAGTCAAGTGAGTTCCAAACCAGATGATCCCTCCGATAATTCTGCACCTTTAACCAACAATCAATGCCAACAGCTCATTGCCTTCCTTAGCTCTCAACTACAGCGTAACACTCCAGACATTCATGTACATCAGCAGTCTGAGTCTATGGTCTCATGTTTCAATGGTATCCTTTCTCTTACTGCCTCTCTTTCCAGTTCTTTTATTTCTTGTTCTGATTGGATACTTGACTCTGATACAACACATCATATCTGTTGTTCCCTATCATTTTTCAAATCTACTACTAAAGTGTCTAGTTCATATGTTGCACTTCCAAATGGTTATTCCATTGCCATAACTCAAATAGGTTCTGTTCAGTTGTTCAACAATCTAACATTAGAAAATGTTTTGTTTATTCCAAATTTCAAATTCAATCTGATTTCTATAGGCACTCTTGCTCAAAAACACAATTACATTGTTAATTTTTCCTCTACATCTTGTGAAATCCAGGACCCTACACAAAGCAAGATGATTGGGATGGGTAGGCGTGTTGGAAATCTCTATGTTCTCAGCTCCAACCATCAGTCTATTCAAAATGCATGTTCTCCTTCTACTTGTAACACTGTTTCTTTTACACAGAAGGAACTATGGCACTATAGGTTAGGCCACCCTTCATTTGTTAAAGTTCAAACTCTTAAGGATGATTTCCATGTTTCCTCAACATCAGAAACTTTTTCTTGTTCTGTTTGTCCACTTGCTAAACAGAAAAGACTATCATTTTCTTGTAACAATTCTTTCTCAAAAGAACCATTTCAGTTAGTACACATAGATATTTGGGGTCCCTTTCATCCAATATCTGTTAAAGGATATAAGTTTTTTCTTACTATTGTAGATGCTTGTACACGATACACATGGGTATACATGCTGAAATCCAAATCAGATGTCCTAGATATATTTCTTGGATTTTACTCATTAATCAAAAATCAATTTGGTATTTCACTAAAGTCTGTTCGATCAGACAATGCTCCAGAATTAATGTTTACTGATTTTTTCAAAACAAAAGGGATCATTTCATATCATTCTTGTGTTAATACTCCACAACAGAACTCTGTTGTTGAAAGGAAGCATCAACACATACTTAATGTAGCAAAAGCTTTACTTTTTCAATCCAACTTGCCCTTATCATACTGGAGTGATAGTATTTTGACATCAGTATATCTAATTAATAGAACTCCATCTTTAGTCTTGAACAACAAAACTCCTTTTGAGCTATTATGGCATAAGAAACCAATGTATTCACATCTTAAAACATTTGGATGCTTGTGCTATGCTAGTACATTACAAAGAAACCGTACCAAATTCACTCCAAGAGCTTATGCTTCTGTTTTCATTGGTTACCCCCCTGGTTACAAAGGTTACAAATTATTAGATTTAGACACCAATATTGTTCATATCAGTAGATATGTTGTGTTTCATGAGACTATTTTCCCTTTTAAATCTTCTTCTTCTTCCCAATCTATTTCTGATTTCTTTTCTAATCATGTACTGCCATGTTATACTCCCATGTCTCATGAATCTCAACATTCTTTGTCTTCATCTTCTTCATCACGACCAAGGAATCCACCATCTTATCTTAAAAATAATCACTGTTATGTAACTACATCTAATTCTTCCACTTAACATCCTTTATCTTCAGTCCTTGCATATGATAAATTGTCTCCATTCTATAAAGCCTTTGTTAATACCATCTCTTCATACATTGAACCGAGAACATATGCTCAAGCTGCTAAGTCTCCTGAATGGCAAGAGGCTATGTTTGCTGAATTGAAAGCTTTGGAAGATAATGGCACCTGGTCTATAACCTCTTTTCCCCCTGGAAAGAAAGCAGTAGGCTGTCGTTGGGTCTATAAAGTAAAACTTCGAGCTGATGGGAGCTTAGAAAGGTACAAAGCTCGACTTGTAGCCAAAGGCTACACTCAACAAGAAGGGGTTGACTATCATGATACATATTCTCCTGTTGCTAAGTTGGTAACTATCAAGGTTTTACTTGCTCTAGCTTCTATTAATGGCTGGACACTATCCCAACTTGTTGTAAACAATGCTTTTTTACATGGTGAACTGACAGAGGATGTCTATATGTCATTTCCACCTGGTTATCATCGACAGGGGGAGGTTTTACCCTCTACACCAGTATGCAAGCTTCACAAGTCAATATATGGCTTGAAACAAGCCTCAAGACAGTAGTTTTCCAAGTTTTCAACTGTTTTGCTTCAGAGTGGTTTCAAACAGTCAGCTTCTGATTACTCCTTGTTTACCAAGATCAATGGTGCTTCATTTCTTGCTCTTCTAGTTTATGTTGATGACATTTTCATTGCCAGTAATGACTCTACAGCTGTGTCTCAGCTCAAAACATATCTCAATGCTTGTTTTAAACTCAAAGATCTTGGAGATCTTAAATACTTCTTAGGCTTGGAGGTAGTTCGATCCAGCAAAGGCATCTCCCTTTGTCAACGACACTATGCTCTGCAGTTGCTGTCAGATGCTGGATACACTGGTTGTAAACCAAGTAAGACGCCAATGGATCCCAACACAAAGCTCACACAAGACCAGGGTGATTTGCTTGATGATCCTACTCAATATCGCAGACTCATTGGCAGATTACTTTACTTGACTATTACCAGGCCAGATCTGTCCTATTCAGTCAACTATCTAAGTCAATTCATGTCCATGCCAAGAGTTCCTCATTTGCAATCTGCTTATAGAATTCTTCAATACATTAAAGGCACTGTTGGTCAAGGATTGTTTTTCAGTTCTTCTTCTGCCACTGAACTTAAAGGGTTTGCTGACTCTGACTAGGCTTCATGTCCAGATTCAAGAAGATCAATTTCTGGTTTTTGCATCTTTATTGGTGATTCACTTGTTTCCTGGAAATCCAAAAAGCGGCACATTGTTGCAAAATCATCTGCTGAGGCAGAATATCGTTCTATGGCTAATGCTAACTGTGAAATGCTTTGGTTGCTTAAACTTTTCAAAGATCTCCATGTTCCTCATCCTAAACCAATGGTTCTATTCTGTGATAATCAGGCAGCCCTTCACATTGCTGCCAATCCTGTTTTCCACGAAAGAACCAAACACATTGAACTTGATTGTCATTTGGTTTGAGAACAGGTCCAGGCAGGTCTCATCAAAACATTGCATGTTGCTTCTCGACATCAAGTTGCTGATCTACTCACCAAACCACTTTTTCCAGCTCCGTTTTCTTTTCTCCTCAGCAAGATGGGTGTTCATAACATTTACACTCCATCTTAAGGGGGAGTATTAGGATAAACATAAGCAAGCTGTATGGTAGTTAGTTACAGAGTAGTTATAATTGATAGTTTTCTGTTATGACAGTTGTGACAGTTAGTACTTCTTTTTCTTGTATATAAACCATTGCATTGTATTCTCGTTCACAAGTCCAATTCAATAGATGAAAGAAATCATTCTTTCTCTTTTATACATTTTGTTCTTCTAATAAGTTCAATGACTATAAGTAAAAGTAGGCCGTCAATGGAAGTTGGTTGAATTGATAAGAGTCTTTTACTTTATTTGTAGGATTTAGGTTTATTTTCGTTGTCATTAATCTATTTTAGTAGGCAATCTGTAAGCTCAATATAAATTCTGGTTAAGGCCTAAAGCATTCCCTGATCTTAGACTGTGGAAGTCTCCTCTAACTTAGACTTTTATGTTAAAAAAAATAGGCCAGAAATACCATGCATGATTTAGACACGTGTCATCATAGCGACACCAACAGCAACATATGCATGTTACGTGGTCTCTCATAAAGTTCACGAGGAAACAGCTATTGGATTATGCCCTTAAAACCATTCATTAGATGATTGACTTTGGCATTTTATATGTATCATGACATTTTATTTATTATAGTTCATTATTATATTTGTCTTATAATTGCGTAATGTAATCTTATATGATAATGTCCTTAGAATAGTAATAACAAACTATTCTTAAAATATCCCTAGTCAAGTATTATTGTGAACAAGGATAACAATGATACGATAAGACTAGTATGTGGTTGACTGATGACCATTGTCATGGATATAGGATATCAAGTCATCACATAGGTACATGTTAGAGAACTATGTACTGGATCGACCCTCCATGAGAACGCTACATAGATTGTTATATGAGTGTCATAAGCGATTCTCATAGTGATGATGGTGTATGTGATCCTTTGACTTGAGATCATCAGAGATCCCAACATAGAGAATCGCATACTTTAATGCTGCTAGATGTCATTCGTAACAGGATGGACTATAAAGGTAGTAATTGGGTATGCCTTGATCTATGTAGAGGGATGTTGAGTGATCAAGACAGGATTTATCACTTTTATATAACAAGAGTGATGTCTTGGGCCCTTTGATAGAGTGAGACTAAGAAATGCATGGTCGTGCTCGAATAAGTCAATATGAGATATTGATTTTCTTTGTTTAATTAGTCTACTCAGGAATCAAGAAACGCTGATTAGACTATACAAGTGTGACACATTCCATGACTTGTGTCTAATCAAGATATCATCTATCACGAGTAAGGTTATGTCGAGTCATTGACATTCTCGTTACATGGGTAGCAATGATGTGTTGCTAGATACCGCTCATTGCCTGTGACAATTTTGTCATTGCCATTGTTTTGAGAACCTATTGGGTCGCACACTTAGAACGGATCAATGAAGAACTTAATTAATCCTATTCTGAATTAGATTAAGGATATAACTAATCCTATTCTGAATTGGATTAAGGATATAACTAATCCTATTCTAAGTAGGATTAGAGTTCTATTTGACAGTAAATTTTAGGGTAAAATTTACTGCCTATAAAAGGATGTTTTGTGTTTTCTAAAACACAGCCGCACAATTAAACAGAAAACAAAATATTCTTTTAATCGAAGCTAGCAATTCGGTTATAAGGAATCAAAAACGCTCTTTAAGGCTTCTGATCGTGAGACGTTCAAGAGTCGTGAGATCCGTTCGTGTGGATACCATAGAGGCAGGAACGAAAAGTTGTTGCTTGTGACTCGACCAACGACAGAAAATCAGAGAAAACGTTAGGTAAAATCTCGAAACCCTAATCAGGCAACTCTCCGAATCGATCTTGGTGGAGGCCGAATGATTTAAATTCCGCTGTTTGTTTGTTTCGGTTTCCTTCAACAGCCTCAACTCCACCTGCAGTGACAAAGGCGACATGCACCAAACTTTCATGTCGAAGAAATAGCATACAGACAAAAAGTGAGTTTGGTGGTTTCTCAGATAAATTCTAATCGGTGTGAAAGTGTTGAATATAATTAAACAAGCACATTTTCTGTTCAATTTTCTTGTCTTCAAGCTAGCGGTTTCCTGTTCTCTTTTTCGCTGTCATAGTTACTTTCATTTCCTGGTCCAACTGATATTGCATGAGAAGATTGTTTCAAATTTCTAAGCTCCAAGGATTCAGCTTCTTTACTTATCAACAGTCTTCCTGGCAACTGGCAAGTAGTATACTTCACATTTTCTATCTTTAATAGTATCACATTTCACTTTTATGTTCTTAATAGAGTTTAAGATGTTAGTTTTTTTTTTATATACTTTTTTTGCTAGTTTCAAAACTCCATTGAAATTTAATGTGCTAGGTTTCAGTTTCCTGTTTCGAGCAATATTTTCTTACGTTTGAAAAGATAGAGTGAGAGAGTTTTCGAAACAATAATCGAAAGTTCTGTACGTAAAACACCAGAAACGGTTGATCTAAGCAGCTTGCTTTTCAATGCTCCTTGGTTGCTATATGGTGGTTTTTAAAATAAAAGTTACAGCTTCCATAAGAAGTGCGTGGCAGCTTAGTGGAATTATTTTCTGATTCTTTTTATAAAATTTCTATTCTGTTTGAGAACTTTACGCATGGAGTAATTGGCATCTGAAGCAAAAGTGCGTGCTACTTCTATCCAGCTGCAACGCATTATAATTCTATGATGCTAAACCAAACAATTTTCTAGTTGGTTAACAGTTAACTCCCACCCTGTTTCGCAGAAAATGGAAAATGATCTAGGCTTAGCATTTTACATCACCATATGCTGCATTGCATTTATCATATCCAAGATCATTCTTACGATTCTCCTTTATAACCGATGGAAAAGAAAGAACAAGATTTATGAGCGAGGTTTCTCAGGTATGGAACCTACACAATGAATTGATAATTTCTTTCCATAATTTGACGATGAGGCAAAAGCATTCTTTTCTAACTTGGGTTTTTCTGGCATGTGTTAACGTAATATTACAATTAATGTTACAATCAATTGTAATATTACAGTTGACTTAGATTAATTGATTATAGTTGACTAATTGATTACAATAATGTAAACGTAATATTACAATTAATGTTACAATCAATTGTAATATTATAGTTACCTTAGACTAATTGATTATAGTTGACTAATTGATTATGATTGATTTTAGGACTTAATTATGATTTTATTTCCTGATTGTATTTCCTTTATTGTCATGTTCTATTGCCTATATAAAGGCCTTTAACCTTCTTGTAATGTATCATCAGAAATACAATTCCTTCTTTCCTTCTTTCATTCTTTCTTTTTTTTATCTCTTTCTTTTATAATCTCTTTCTTTACATGGTATCAGAGCAAATTTTCTGTTCATCCCGAAGGTGAATCATCTTGGGATAACTCGTTTCTTTCCAATTTTTTTTTTCAAAATCCAATCATCTAGAAAAGATGATAAGTACTCAAAGAGAAACCGCACAACCAATCTCAGTCATTCTTGATGGGCATAACTACAATCGATGGGCTTCAACTATGCGCAGTTATTTAAAGGGGATGAAACTATAGCTTGTTGTCACTGGAGAACGTAAGGCACCGGTCAAACAAATAGAAGAATCTGATGAGAAGTACGCAGATCGACTTGAAGAATGGGAAAGTAAGAACCATCGGATCCTTACATGGTTCACCAACACTACTGTTCCCTCTATCAATGTACATTTTGGACGCTTTGATCTTGCTAAGGAAGCTTGGGATTTCATTGCAACACGGTACAGTTCTACTACTCTTTCTCATCAATACCATCTTATGATCACTTTGTCTCATCTTCGCCAAGAATCAGGTCAGTCAATTGATGAATTTCATTCCAAAATGCAACATTTATGGGATATGCTTGAGAATTCTGAGCCAGAGTTCAAAAATGATCGAGATATTTTTATTGATTATCGGAATCAACTTCGACTTATTCAATTTCTCATGGCTCTTCGAGATGATTTTGAGAATACCAGGTCTTCACTTTTGCGTCGACACCCTCTACCGACTATGGATAATGCACTTACAGAGTTGATTTCTGAAGAAACTCGGTTAGCTATGACTTGAACTCATCAAACAGACACTGTTGTTGCTGCAACTCCTAAACAACGCACTCCGCCTTGTTTTCGATGCGGACGAAGCAATCATCTTGTTGCCCATTGTAAAGCAATATTTCATTCTAATGGAGCACGGATTTCTGACTTCAAATCTTCTTCGGCAATGCCTTATTTGCGATGTGGTAGGACTAATCATCCTGTTGAAAAATGCAAGGCTACATTTCATGCCAATGGAACACATCTTGATGGTTCTCCAAGCACCAAAGCTGCTGCAGCAACCAACACTGAGTATATTACCTCTGAATCTTCTTCTAACAAATTTACAATCTCGACTGATGACCTTCAGGCTTTGATCAATCAAGTAATGTCTCAAAATCACACTACTGCCATGTCTGCTGCTACATCAGGTAACACTTGGTTGTTAGATACTGCTTGTGGAAACCATATGACTGCTGATCCTTCTTTATTTAAGAATACAATGCCTATTTCTAATAATTCCATCATTACAACTGCTAATGGTTCCACCTTGAAAGCCACCCACATTGGTAATGTTGAAACTTCCACTCTTTGTATACCTAATACTTATCTTATTCCTAACCTTGCCTTTAACTTGCTTTCTGTTGGCCAACTTTGTGATCTCGGTCTTGACTTACATTTTTCAAAACAATATGGTTGTATTGTGCAGGATCCTCGAACATGTCAGAAAGTTGGGACAGGGCGTAAGGTTGGAACACTGTTTGAACTTGAAAGCCTGAAAGTTCCACAAAACTTGATCACCGCTGCTACATCTCAAACACCTATTCCAGCTTCTTTAGAGTTATGGCACTCTAGGTTAGGTCATGCATCTATTTCTCGAATAAAATCATTATCTTCTACTGGTGTTTTAGGTAAAGTTTCTCAGGACATTTTTGATTGTTTATCTTGTCAACTTGGAAAACAAAGTGCATTACCATTCAATAAAAGTGAATCTTCTTCTTCTTCACCATTTGATTTAGTCCATTCTGACATTTGGGGTCCAGCTCCAACATCAACTATGGGAGGTTCATGTTATTTTGTTATTTTTATTGATGACTTTTCACGATATACTTGGATTTATTTATTCAAACAACGATCTGAACTCTTGTCAATTTTCAATGAATTTAATAATATGATACAAACTCAGCTTTCTCGCAAGATAAAAGTTTTTAGGTCTGACAATGCTGGTGAATATGCATCAATTGAGTTCAGTAAATTGTTAAAGAATGATGGAACTCTTTCTCATCGATCTTGTGCACACACTTCACAACAAAATGGTAGAGTTGAAAGGAAACACCGTCATATCCTAGACACTGTTCGTGCCCTTCTTGTTTCATCCTCTCTTCCTGAACAATTCTGGGGCGAAGCTGCTCTTACTGCTGTTTACACTATCAACAGAGTTCCTACACCAGTACTAGGCATGCGAAATCCTTTTGAGTGTCTACACAATAAGACCCCTGACTATCATTCTCTTAAAGTTTTTGGATGTGCTTGTTTTGTTTTACTTCCTGATCATGAAAGAACTAAACTTGAACCTTGAGCTCGTTTATGTTGTTTTCTAGGGTACGGTATAGAACATAAAGGCTATAGGTGTTATGATCCAATTTCTAAGCGTCTTCGTGTCTCGCGTCATGTGGTCTTTTGGGAGCATAAGCCATTTACTAGTGTTTCCGCATTGCCGTCCCAATCTTCTCCTCCACAGGTTTTCACAGACCTATCTTTTGATATTTCATTAGCTGACGAGAATCTTGCAGGTATTTTTAGCTCAAACAGTGACCAGTCTTCCTTGTCTCCCTCAACTTTTGATTTGATCGAGGCTCCTGCTGATACATCCGTGCCTTCCTCATATGTACCTCCTCCTCTTCGTCGCTCCACTAGAGTAAGGGAACCAAATACTCAACTTCGTGATTTTCATTGTTATTATGCCTTAGCCACATTACATGAACCTCATAATTTTCGTGAGGCAGCTTCTAATCCTATGTGGCAGCAAGCAATGGCAGAAGAGTTACAAGCTCTTGAGAAAACACATACTTGGGACATTGTTGATCGATAACCTGATAAGTCAGTCATTGATTGTAAGTGGGTTTACAAGATCAAGACTCGGTCTGATGCTCAGTGGAACGTTACAAAGCACGCCTTGTTGTTCGGGGATTTACTCAAGAATATGGCATTGATTATGAAGAGACTTTTGCTCCAGTCGCTCGTCTCACATCTGTTCACTCCCTCTTAGCTGTTGCTACATCTAGAAAATGGCCAACATATCAAATGGATGTTAAGAATGCATTTCTAAATGGTGATCTTATTGAGGAAGTTTACATGAAGCCACCTCCTGGTTCTTCTGTACCGTCTAACAAGGTTTGTCGTCTTCGACGAGCATTATATGGTCTTAAGCAAGCCCCTAGAGCTTGGTTTTCAAAATTTAGTACCACTATTGCTCAGTTGGGTTTTACATCCAGTGCCTATGATTCTGCTCTTTTTACTCGAAAAACTAGCCAAGGTACCACCCTTCTTTTACTTTATGTAGATGACATGATTATTACAGGTGATGATAGTGATGGTATTCGAGATCTCAAGACTTTTCTCCATTCCCAGTTTGAGATGAAGGATCTTGGTTCTTTGAGTTACTTTTTGGGTATTGAGGTTACTTCTGATTCTACGGGCTTACACTTATCACAAACAAAGTATGCTTCTGATCTTATTGCCAAAGCAGGATTGACAGATAGTAAGATTTCCTCTTCACCACTAGAATAGAACATCAAGCTTTCTCCTTCTGATGGTAGTCTTCTCCCAGATCCGACTTTGTATCGTACTTTAGTGGGTAGTCTTGTTTATCTGACGGTTACTCGCCCAGATATTGCTTATGCTGTTCACTTGGTCAGTCAGTTTCTTTCAGCTCCACGTTCTACTCATTTTGCTGCTGTTCTTCGTATCCTGAGATATGTAAAGGGTACTATGTTTCATGGACTGCATTTTCCTTCTAGCTCATCATTGGATTTGCAATGTTATCGTGATGCTGATTGGGCAGGGGATCCTACTGATCGTCGTTCTACCACTGGTTATTGTTTCTTTCTTGGTTCGTCACTTATCTCTTGGCGTAGTAAGAAACAAACTGTTGTCTCTCGCTCCAGTACTGAGGCTGAGTATCGAGCTCTTGCAGATGCAACATCTGAACTCCTATGGTTACGATGGCTTCTTCAAGACATGGGTGTTTCTCATCGTTTCGGTACTCCAATCCATTGTGATAATCAAAGTGCTATTCAAATAGCTCATAATGATGTCTTTCATGAGCGTACTAAACATATCGAGATTGATTGTCACTTTGTTCGTCATCATTTGCTCAGCCAAACTCTACGGCTTGTTCCCGTCACTACCACAGATCAGAAAGCAGATATCTTCACCAAAGCACATCCACCTGGACAATTTCTTGCACAAGTTTCCAAACTCAAGTTGGCTTCCACATTACCACCTTGAGTTTGCGGGGGGATGTTAACGTAATATTACAATTAATGTTACAATCAATTGTAATATTACAGTTGACTTAGATTAATTGATTATAGTTGACTAATTGATTACAATAATGTAAACGTAATATTACAATTAATGTTACAATCAATTGTAATATTATAGTTACCTTAGACTAATTGATTATAGTTGACTAATTGATTATGATTGATTTTAGGACTTAATTACGATTTTATTTCCTAATTGTATTTCCTTTATTTTCATGTTCTATTGCCTATATAAAGGCCTTTAACCTTCTTGTAATGTATCATCAGAAATACAATTCCTTCTTTCATTCTTTCATTCTTTCTTTTCTTTATCTCTTTCTTTTATAATCTCTTTCTTTACGGCATGTACATAAATGCAGGGGGGAAAATGGTGATGTTTAGGCATTTACATAAACAGTGTGTCACATCTGATGCGTTCTTAAAGAAGACATTGAAGTTGAGCAACAAAGACATCATTGGTGCAGGAGGGTATGGTACAGTTTACAGATTACTGATAAATGACGCCATGGCTTTTGCTGTGAAAAGGTTAAACAGAGGAACTAAAGATAGAGATAAAGGATTTGAGAGAGAATTGGAAGCCATGGGCGATATCAAGCACCGCAACATTGTAACTCTTCACGGATACTACAGCGCCCCTCACTGCAATCTTCTTATATACGAGCTAATGCCTAATGGAAGTTTGGATGCTTTTCTTCATGGTATGTACATTATTTCATCAAATAAAAGGTTTATCTCCGAGTTTCCAACATCCAGATTTGTCAGGGATATATACTATAACTTCTTTCTTTTTTCTTCCAAGCAAAGGGTCGAATTGTCAAATCTGTCAAAATTTTTGCAGAAAGTAGCGGGATTTTGTTGAAGGTTAAAGATCGGAGTTGATGCCTAAAGCACAAAACCAAAGTTTGCATTTGTTCCACTTTTCTGGGGTTATTTGATCATAGATTAAACTGTGATGCAGGAAAATCAACGGACGGTAAGATTTTGGATTGGCCAACAAGATATAAAATAGCATTAGGTGCTGCAAGAGGAATAGCATACCTTCACCATGATTGTATCCCTCATATAATCCATAGAGACATCAAGTCAAGCAATATATTATTGGACCAGAACATGGAGGCGCGAGTCTCAGATTTCGGACTTGCCACATTGATGGAGCCAGACAAGACTCATGTTTCAACATTTGTGGCTGGAACCTTTGGATATTTAGCCCCAGGTACGCACGACACGACGAATATAACTGTAGTCTATACTTCTCTTCTGTTTGACTGATTGATAATTTAACTTTGTTCTTCTGCAGAATATTTTGATACAGGAAGAGCAACAGCAAAGGGCGATGTTTACAGCTTTGGAGTTGTTTTGCTGGAGCTTTTAACAGGAAAGAAACCAACGGATGAAGCATTTCTTGAGGAGGGAACAAAGCTTGTTACATGGGCAAGTTTTTCAGTTTGACATAATTTTTTATGACTACTTGATATTTCCAACCTCTATTCAAAGGCACAATAAACTGGTTACACCACCTCCCTTAACAGCAACCTACAAATATGATTATATGACCACGAAAATTTCCTCCACTAGCTCATGGTCAAGATTAACATAACATATAAGTTTTATCTTGAGTGTTTGGGTGAATATGCTTGATAGTGTATGTATTTATCGATTCATAAACTTCTTTCACTGTACTAACCATTCTGCTAATGTGTAAACAGCTAAAGGGAGTAGCTGAAGAAAGGAGGGAAGAATATGTCCTTGACAGTAGCTTAGGTTCTTGTCCTGTGGGTGAGATAAACAACACATTCAGTATAGCATTGATGTGCCTTGAAACAGATCCCTCCAAGAGGCCTACAATGGCTGAGGTTGTCAAGATGTTGGAGCAGATAAAGTCAGAAAGCTGTAACTGATTCTTAATGGTCTACTGATCCAGAACTCCTGTACATACAACATTTTCTTCCTGTTTTTCTCTTTTGGTTGAATAATCATGCACAATTTATTTGTTTGTTCAGAAGTTCAGTGGGACATAAACTAGTTCTGACTTTATTCATTAAAGTCATTGCATTTACTTGAGAATCACGGCCAGCCCATTGGCAACTGAGCTTTTCAATGAAGGAGAAACTGGAGCATCTCCAAGAAATACATCAAAAAGAGCAGAAGCTACATTTGTTCGCTCGATTGTAGCATCAATACTGGTTGGCAACCCATCTAATGAGATGGCAACCTGAAAGACAAAGATACATTATCCAAATGAATATGTAAAGGCAAAAATGATGAGGGATTGAGGAGAAACAGGACAGTCCATGATAAACATCATGGGTAAAATACTTTACCCCATGGTAACCATCTGAATAAAGAATGTTTAATTGACACACAAACATTTTGGATGGATCCGGCCATGTCAAAAAGATGAAAGTTCCTTTATTAAGAGGTCGCCGTTGGAAAATACTACAAAATATGGACAGAGCATATGAAGGAAACCGAAACAACACGCAGCGGAATTTAAATCATTCGGCCTCCACCAAGATCGATTCGGAGAGTTGCCTGATTAGGGTTTCGAGATTTTACCTGACGTTTTCTCTGAATTTTCTGTCGTTGGTCGAGTCACAAGCAGCAACTTTTCGTTCCTGCCTCTACGGTATCCACACGAACGGATCTCACGACTCTTGAACGTCTCACGATCAGAAGCCTTAAAGAGCTTTTTAATTCCTTATAACCGAATTGCTAGCTTCGATTAAAAGGAATGTTTTTGTTTTCTGTTTTTAAAAGTGCGGCTATGTTTTAGAAAAACATCCCTTTTATAGGCAGTAAATTTTAGTAAATTTTACCCTAAAATTTACTGCCAAACAGAACTCTAATCCTACTTAGAATAGGATTAGTTATATCCCTAATCCAATTCAGAATAGGATTAGTTATATCCTTAATCTAATTCAGAATAGGATTAATTAAGCTCCTCATTGATCCGTTCTAAGTGTGCGACCCAATAGGTTCTCAAAACAATGGCAATGACAAAATTGTCACAGGCAATGAGCGGTATCTAGCAACACATCATTGCTACCCATGTAACGAGAATGTCAATGACTCGACATAACCTTACTCGTGATAGATGTTACCGTGTAGTTTAATCCCTTTATCCTATGATGTCTTGATTAGACACAAGTCATGGAATGTGTCACACTTGTATAGTCTAATCAGCGTTTCTTGATTCCTGAGTAGACTAATTAAACAAATAAAATCAATATCTCATATTGACTTATTCGAGCACGGCCATGCATTTCTTAGTCTCACTCTATCAAAGGGCCCAAGACATCACTCTTGTTATATAAGAGGGATAAATCCTATCTTGATCACTCAACATCCCTCTACATAGATCAAGGCATACCCAATTACTACCTTTATAGTCCATCCTGTTACGAATGACATCTAGCAGCATTAAAGTATGCAATTCTCTATGTTGGGATCTCTAATGATCTCAAGTCAAAGGATCACATACACCATCATCACTATGAGAATCGCTTATGACATTCATATAACAATCCATGTAGCGTTCTCATGGAGGGTCGATCCAGTACATAGTTCTCTAACATGTACCTATGTGATGACTTGATATCCTATATCCATGACAATGGTCATCAGTCAACCACATACTAGTCTTATCGTATCATTGTTATCCTTGTTCACAATAATACTTGACTAGGGATATTTTAAGAATAGTGTGTTATTACTATTCTAAGGACATTATTATATAAGATTATATTACGCAGTTATAAGACAAATATAATAATGAACTATGATAAATAAAATGTCATGATACATAAAAAAATGCCAAAGTCAATCATCTAATGAATGGTTCTAAGGGCATAATCCAACAGCATATTCATCAACTGGAGTTGGTGTTTTAATTCCCGGGGAGATGGCTTCATCCAAAGCATCCCAGAAAGTTCTACCATCGACATCTCTCATCAGGACAATCTGTAATGCTTTCTCAAGAGAAACTGCACTTAAAAAAGGTTAACTGGCAACCTTAAATTGTCTTTTTCCTCTCTCCCTAACTATCTAAATATTAAAGACTTATAATGATATATAACAGATCATTATTACCCTCGAAAATTGACTTAAACAAGGACAAATCATCCTGAATCAGAGTAGCTGGCCGTCCCTTCCAGGCATCCAATTTACTTAAGATGGATTGGTTGAAATATAGTCCCGCTGCATAAACCTTAACACCAACGATGGCAAAAACTTTCTCCCTGTTCCCTGAGATCATTAGGCAGCTAAGACAGTTGTATAAAGCATTCTGTTAGAAGGTTATTAATAAGTCAACGGAGTAATACTTTGTCAAATTTAAGGAATGTTTTGTTTGTTTGTTTGTTCAAAGGGTGTGGAAATTGCATGTATGATTATCATAGCACACCATCATCAATAAACTAATTCACAACTTCACAAAAGAAGTATGGCAACTGCCTATATTCCAAGCAATATCTTCCCACAAGATCTTCCCAGTCATTCCCCATAGCCTGGAGAGTCAAGAAACTTTCTTTTTTCAATATCTAAATTCCTGAAGCCTGTACCATTAAGCTTTTCCTGTCAAACAGTCAAAGGAAAATGTATATGATCTCCTAACTGCCAACAATTTCCTGCAATGGTTATCTCCAAGGTCACTAGTGCATTTCCTCTAGGTAGCCAAGAACTTTATACATATATTGATGAAAGCTACATGATCATTATTACTAATAATGATCATAATTTTGGAAATGAAAGATAAAGAGAAGCCTTAACTTGTTTGATTCTCATTCAGTTTTCTAAGTTATACTATGTTTGTATGACCAGTACTCTACCCGTAGAAATTCTAGCCATTTGTTAATTTAGCAACTGACCTGTACCAAGCAAAGACAATGAACTTGAGCAACCAGGCAAACTTAAGCATGTCTGAAACTTCACTTTGATTTCAAGTTCTCAGTGTAATATGCAGTGCCCACTGCACATCAATAAAAGAAGAAATAACGCTTTACTGTTTTCAAATACTCCCAGCTACATCATAAATCTTGAGAACAACGAGAAACCTGCCATTGTAGTTTATAAAACTAGCACATCAACTAATTTCAAACTATAATAGAAAGTGATAATTCATACATAACCACCCTTGCATCATGGCTATTATATATCCCCTCCATTCAATTAGCCCTGTTAAAGAATCAAATGGTCAATATTACTTCTGTTGCTTTATTGTCATTTTGCATCAATATTCTCTGCGTCAATCAACTATGGCAGTCTTTCCACTTAACCATTAGAGCATGAAATTCAAGCATATTCCTTGAGAGATATCCAATATGACCGAGGCACCATGAGATTTTGTAAGTGAACACACTCAAATAAGAACATTATTGAAAAACATCAACATTCCCTATTCTGTTAAGCCTTTAGCAAATGGCAAGAAGAATACAATATAAAGTTAAATCTTAATCCATAATTATTTCATTCTAGCCATTAATTGACTTATGGAATTATCTTAATAATTTGTTAAATTCTATTAGCCTGACAACATCTAGATACTAATGACAGCTTAAGCAATCAGAGAATGGTAGACCTCATCAGGAGCAGTACTGATAAAAACAGGATTTCAATTCATGATTAAGCAAAATTTGCATTGTCATTAAATGCTTTTTTTTTTCTATTCTTATGTACTTCAAGGAAAATTTTTTCCTTTTAATTTTCAGGAATCTGTTAAGACAAAATGCACAACATGGATGAAATTTGTAAAATTGTCAAGCAAATCTTTCTTCCAAGACGTTAAATTTTCCTAATAATTAGTCAATGCTGAAAAGCAAAATCCGGATAGTTTGCTTAATAGGAGCCAGCCTTAATTCCTTGTAACTTGTCAAATTTCTCAAATTGTGTCAGAATCTTCAACTATACAAAATTTACAGATATTAATTTTCTTGACATCAATGGTTTCATCCCAGAGCCAGATGCCTACGGCCACTATGCAAAAGAAGTTATCCTCAACAAAAAGGAGATAGAACTATATTACTTTGAGCCCACCTAACCAATGTATTGAACCAAAACTTGAAACAACAACCCAGGAAGTTACCAACAAAACCAACGAGCACAAAATCCAGCTCCAACATTGTTTTTGGAAAGACTGTCAACAAAACAATTTGCATGCGGGTAAAAGAAAAGAAACTCCAACACCATTTGTTTCAATCAGAGAAACGTTTTTCATTCAGTTTATCACACAAAGAAGAAAGTAACTAAAACCCATTTCAATTTGAAATCTTCTTCTTCCGGTAAATTCTCAAAATAAAAAAATTAAAAAAAACAATATATATATATATATATATATATATATATATATCTATATATAAAGATTTGAGAATTTACTCTTCACTCATTAAGGGATTGTGCTGTGGCAAGGAGGGTTTGGCATCGGGAAAACGAGTTCGATACAAATGGATGGAAACAATGCAACTCCGTTAAAGATGCTAAATGATTCAGATAAAGGATCGGCTAGTAAGGTTATCATGTTAGCCTGGGGACTGTGGCAGGCAAGAAATGAGTTTATACAGGGAAAGCATGTCAGAGATGCCGAAAGTATAAGGCTAGGAGTTTAGCACAGCGAACCAAAAGACAGTTGAAAGCAGGGTCAGCCAACCCCACCGAACTTGTTAGAGTATGTCCTACAATCAATTAGATTTGAATTAAATAATTTTAAAAGGCTCAAAAGATCCAATATAGTTTGACTAAGGCTAAGATTTTTTTAGAGTTTTGTTAAGAGGCACTATAAAAATAATATTAAGTCTAAAAGTTAGATATAAGAAAAACAGAATATTTTTATAAGTGTTCTGCCTCTTGGAGCTAGCACTCTCAGAAAATAATTCTCTTCCTCCTCCTTTTGCTTCTGATCACATTTTGTCTCAGGCAAAGGTCTTGTTTTGCGTCCTACTCGTGTAGATACCATTAGAGGCTTCTCTCAGCTAGGAGTCTTGAGTTAACGATAAATCAAGGGCTGTACGTGAGTTGCCATATTCAGAAGTCGAACATTCCTACACGAGTACAACAAAAGGTTAGATTCTATCCCGAAATTAATCTTGTTGCATGATCCTAGTGATTTTGATTTTGTTGATTTTAATCCGCTGCTTATTTTTGTGTATGACATGATAAACCGAGACAACGAAACTTTTCAGTGGTATCCGAGCCAGTGTGCAAATGACTTTCGGGATAGCGAATTCGATTCGTGGTGATGCTGTTTTATTGTAAGTTGTTACAGATTTGATTTTAATTTTCAAAATTCGTTTGGGCGACCTAAAATAATTGTAAGACAATTATATATTTTAAAAAAAAACCCTTATAGGCAATCTTGTAGTTGCCACCCTTGCAAAAAAAAATTAATACTTGTTATTATTTTATTTAAAATATATAAAATAAATTAAGATAAAAGTTATCCTGATAAGAGTTATCCAATATTTTTGAGATTTTAATAAGATTAAAATTTCAAAAATATTATCTTGATAAAATTGTTTTAAATAAAATATATCCTTTATTAAATTGGATAAGAGTTGTCCAATATTTTTGAGATTTTAATAAGATTAAAATTTGAAAAACATTATCTTGATAATATTGCTTTAAAATAAAATATTTTAAAATGGTTAAGAGTTATCCAATGGTTTTGAGATTTTAATAAGATTAAAATTTCAATTAAGCCCAAATTGAATTTTGAGAATTAAAATTAAATTAAAACAGCCCTTGATACCCATAATTAATTAAAATTTAATTAATTAAAATTAGATTTTAATTAAGAAGCATGCAAATTAATATGTGATATTACTATGTATGCTTGATGCTTGATTCTTATGTGATATGGATGATTGCATGGTGCATGGTTATAGGCCTAGGTTTACATGGGTTGTAATTTATTTAAATAAATTTAAATTGGGCATA
The DNA here is from genome assembly GCA_031772115.1 of Heritiera littoralis. Classification (NCBI taxonomy): domain Eukaryota; kingdom Viridiplantae; phylum Streptophyta; class Magnoliopsida; order Malvales; family Malvaceae; genus Heritiera; species Heritiera littoralis. The sequence continues at coordinate 4,024,177 of JAPDPK010000040.1, forward strand.
TGAGTCTTGATTTATTTGTAATTTATTTATGTAATAGTTATATAGATAAATTAGGATTATCTTGTAAAATGTACAACATTTGGAGCCAAGATGATTCGGAGCCAAGGCGAACCGAGGTGTGCTTGAAGGGAAATCGAGGAAAAGGCATTTAGAAAAATAATGTATCCTTAGGTTCTTTTGTAATAGAAAGGCCATAACCACGTCACGTTTAATTTTACGCTTTTACTTATATATGTTGATATATATGTTAGAAAAGCATGCTAGGTGAGACGGTAAAATTAAAAATCTCTCAAAATAAATATTAAGTCAAAGATAACAAATAAAGATGCCTTCCAATACGATGCATGTGAAAGAGACTTCGTTCGGTATTATGCTACTTTGGCTCAGTCAAGGCCATACCTACCTTAAGAATTCACAATTGCATGAGATAATAGTTATCTCCAAGTGTTTTGGGTCAGACTTAACTAAATCAAATTAGGGCATTGGCTCAGTCAAACCTAATAAGATTTAGAGGCATAGGTTGGGCTTTAACCCATATGATGAGTTAGAACAAGAGTTGTTCACCCAACTATCCAGGAGTTGTATGAGATGCAATTGACAAGAGTTGTCTACCTAAATAATCTCATTGGACGCATTAGCTCAGCTAAAATCATAATGGGACCAAATATGGATCCTGGCCCATTAGGAAGTCTAGGCGAAAAGGCTTCCCGAGTTGATAGTGAGGGCTATTAGCTTGAGGAAAATAGTGGGAGTAATTCATTTAATTAAAAGACCATAATTAATGATTTTAATCACAATGTTACTTACTTGCATATTTTATGATTGTAGAATTATCATGGCAAACAACAATTTATCCCTTCGTTCTATCCTTGAGAAGGATAACAAGTTGGTTGGGGCAAACTTCTTAGACTGGTACAGAAATTTGAGGATAGTCCTCACTCAAGAAAAGAAGTTATATGTTTTAGAGCATGCGATCCCTGCTCAACCCCGACAGAATGCTTCTGCTACTGATAAGCAAGCTTATTAAAAGCATTTGGATGATGCCATTGACGTACAGTGCCTGATGTTAGCTTCCATGAGTTTTGAACTCCAGAAGCAACATGAGAATATGAAACCGTTTGATATGATCGAACATCTCAAGGAAATGTTCCAAGAGCAAGCACGGCACGAACGTTATGAGGTGTCTAAGGCGCTCTTCCAGAGCAAGATGGCTGAGGGAGCTCCGGTGCGCACTCATGTACTTAATATGATTAGGTATATTGAGAGGCTGGAAGCACTGGGCTTCACCATGCATAAAGAGTTGTCAGTTGATCTCATCCTCCAATCCTTACCGGATAGCTATAGTTCGTTTGTGTTGCACTACAACATGAACAGCATGGATAAGACACTGGCAGAATTGCTCAATATGTTGAGAACTGTTGCACAGGACTTGAAGAAGTCAAGGCCTACTTTTGTTATGGTGCTTGACAAGACCAAATCCAAAGGCAAAGGCAAGCTTAAGGGTAAGTCCAAGCCCAAGGGTAACAAAAAGGAAAAGGCCAAGAAACTCAAGCCATCTGGTGGAGTTGCTAAGACAGGAAAATGCTTCCATTGCAGTAAGACTGGTCATTGGAAGCGAAATTGCACTGTGTACCTTGAGGAGCTGAAGAAAAAGAAAGGAAGTGAGACTTCCATCTCAAGTATATATGTGATTGAGATAAATTTGTCTACTTCTTCATCTTAGGTATTAGATACTGGATGTGGTTCTCACATTTGCATGAATGTGCAGGGACTAACAAGGAGTAGAAAACTTCCTAAGGGCGAGGTGGTCCTACGAGTTGGAAATGGAGCAACAGTTGCTGCGTTAGCTGTAGGAACATTTAATTTATCATTGCCTTCGGGCCTAATTCTAGAACTTGATAATTGTTATTATGTTCCAGCAATTGCCAAGAACATTATTTCTATTTCTTGTTTGGACAAGAAAGGTTTTGCTTTTAAAATAATGAAAAATAGTTGTTCAATTTACTTTAATGATATTTTCTATAGCAATGCTTCCATTATGAATGGATTGTATGTTCTAGATTTAGATAATTACATATACAGTGTTTATTCCAAGAGGTCAAAGGGTAATGAGATTAACCCTACATTCCTCTGGCATTGTAGACTTGGTCACATAAACGAGAAACGCATATCTAGGCTCCACAAAGAGGGACACTTAGATTCATTTGATTTTGAATCATATGATGTATACGAATCTTCTTTGCTTGGTAAAATGATCAAGGCCCCTTTTACAGGAACAAGTGAAAGGGCTAGTGGTTTATTGGAGCTCATACATACATATGTATGTGGTCCATTAACCACACAGGCTAGAGGAGGGTTCCAAGACTTCATCACATTTACTGATGACTACAGTAGATATGGCTATGTTTATTTAATGAGACATAAGTCAAAATACTTTGAAAAGTTCAAAGAATTCAAGAATGAAGTACAAAACCACCTAGGCAAGAATATCAAGACACTCTGATCAGATCGCGGTGGAGAGTATTTGAGCTTAGAATTTATAGATCATCTAAAAGAGTATGGAATAGTTCCACAACTAACTCCACCTGGTACACCTGAATGGAACGGTGTATCTGAAAGGAGGAATCGGACCTTGTTAGACATGGTTCGATCCATGATGAGTCTATCTAACCTCCCTGTCTTCTTTTGGGGTTATGCTTTCGAGACAGTAGCATTTACACTAAATCGTGTTCCTACTAAAGCTGTTGAAAAGACACCACATGAGATGTGGACTAGAAAAAAGCCTAATCTGTCTTTTCTAAAGATTTGGGGTTGTGAGGCTTATGTCAAAAGACAAGTCTCAGACAAATTAGGAAATCTGATAAATGCATATTTGTGGGGTATCCTAAAAAGACAAAAGGATACTATTTCTATAATCCCATAGAGCACAAAGTGTTTGTGGCTCGATACGGTGTTTTTCTAGAAAAGGACTTCCTTTTTAGAAGAACTAGTGGGAAGAAAATAGAGCTTGAAGAGGTTCAACAACCACAAAATGTCATTGAACCTTTAGTGGAACAGGAGCAAGTCCCACAAGATGTTGTGGAACAGGAAGTAGCTCCAGAAACACAAGGCCCGTGTAGGTCTAATAAGATACGTCAAGAGCCTGAGAAGCTTAACCTTTTCACCACTCAGCACAACGACGTATTGCTCATGGATAATGATGAGCCTACCACCTACGAAGAAGCAAGCTTCTCAAAGCTGGAACATTCGTTTTGATGAGACAGTCAAAGAGTTTGGCTTCATTAAGAATGAACATGAACCTTGTGTTTACAAAAAGGTTAGTAGGAGTGTTGTCATATTCCTAGTGTTATATGTGGATGACATACTACTAATAGGACATGACATTCCTGCCCTACAATCTGTCAAAACTTGGCTAGGGAATTTCTTCTCCATGAAAGACTTAGGAAAAGCAGCCTATATCCTTGGAATAAAGATCTATACAGATAGATCGAGTAGGCTGCTAGGTCTAAGTCAAAGTACATATATTGACAAAGTATTGAAAATGTTCAACATGGAAGAATCCAAGAAAGAATTCTTACCTATGTCTCATGGCATTTATCCCTTAAAGGACATGTGTCCTAAAACATAAGATGAGAGAGATAAAATGGCTAAGATTCCATATGCTTCGGCTATTGGATCTATCATGTACGCTGTCGTAACGATTTCGCGCTCGACGATTTTAAAAAACGTTTAAAAACAAAAAGGAGTCGCCACCAATCTTTTTTGACTAGGTGTGATTGGCCACCTAAAATATTTATCTTTTTAACAAAATCTCAAAATTAATTAAGTTTTATTAAAAAGATAATTTTTGGTCTGCAAAAACAAAGTTGAGTCCAGGAGTACGGTTACGCGTGGGGAAGGATTAGCACCCCCACAACGCCCGTTGAAAAACGGTACCATCCTAACCACATGGTATCTTTTGATTTTAATAAGATAGTCCTGGCTTTTGATTATATGAACAATTACTGTATTTGCTTGAAGAATTAATGTTATAAAGAGATTCATTATAAAAATCAACATGAACACCATTTATTGAAAAATTAAAATCAAATATCCCAATACTCTGGTAACATTTGAAATAATCCTTCTCACTTAGGGATCAGTCAAGAAATCACTACTTGTGAGTCTCATGACATCCCATCCTCGGTAGTGCTCATGCTACTTTATAAATGATCGTAGGCATGTAGTATAGATGAAAATGTACAGTATATATGAATTTTAAAAGAAATTTTATTTACGTTGATTTTATTAATGAAACTCTTGATATTGAGAAATTTGGCTAATATCCTAATACTCTGGTAACATTTAGCTAACTCCTCTCACCTAGGGATCAGTCAAGAAATCACTACTTGTGAGTCTCATGACATCCCATCCTTGGAAGAATTCCATTTTATTTTTAATTAATATTTATGCATATGGAATTTATAAAAATAATTTTATATTGAAACCCTTAATATTGAGAAATTTAACTAACTATCCCAATACTCTGGTAACATTTAGCCAATTCCTCTCACCTAGGGATCAGTCAAGAAATCACTACTTGTGAGTCTCATGACATCCCATCCTCAGAAGAATTCCATTTTTATTATGTTATTCTATTTATTTATTTATTTTTTTTTGATATTACATTAAGAATACCTAAACAAATAAATGAATAACTAAAACAAAAAAAAGGAATTATACCTTCTTCGGGCGGGCGATCTCTTTGAGCGGGCGAGCGAGTGGGTGTTCTTTCTCCTCGGGTGGGCGAGTTCCTTAAACGGGTGCATGACCTCCTTTTCCTCGGGCGGGCGAGCTCGTGAACGAGCAAGTGAACTCGCGGATCCTACTTTTTTGGCAGGCGAACACGCTGCTGCTTCCAACGAGCGGGCAAACTCCCGGACAGACGAGCAAGTGGGAGCAATATGCGGATCCTGCTCCTTTTTCCACAGGCGGGCGATCTCTTTGAATAGCTAGCTTCTTGGGCGGGCGAGTGAACTCGGGGATCCTACTTTCCTCTGTGGGGCAAACTCTTTTGGGCGGGTGAGTGAATTCGTGGATCCAGGTCGCCCCTCGTTCTACGGTCGGCCGAACACGTGGACTTTCTTTTCCTCTGGCGGACGGACCATCTCTTTTTTTAACTCATTTTAACCCGATTTATCCCAAAAAAAAACCTCCAAAATTCTCTAAAATCCTCTCAGCCTTTCCTTCTTTGGGCGAACGCCGATCGCCGTGCACCGTCGTATGCCGGTGGTCCTCCCTGTACCTAAAAACACTCCGCTCCCTCTTCTTTACTCCGATCCGAGCCTCGTTTAGCCCAAAAACACTTCCATCTTCATCAATCTGACTATCTCCAAAAGCTCCCCCCTTTTTTGTGTTTTTGTTTTAAATCTGCTTGGATCTGGATTTTGTCTTGGTTTGTGTTGTTGTTGGTTTGCTTCTTCTGGTTTGCTTCTTTTTTGCAGGTGATGGGGTCTTAGATGTTAGATCTAGGATTTTGGGAGGTCTCAGTTCTGGGGTTTCCAAATTTGGGTTAGAGGGATTGGTCTCATTGATGGTGATGATGATGATTTGAGTGATGGGTGATGGTCGGTGATGGTGGTTTAAGTCTCGGTAAGGTGGAATGGTGGCATGGGTTGGTGGTAGGACGAGTAGTGGCTTCAGTGGTGGTGAGTAGTGGCTTCGGTGGTGGTAGTGGCTTAGGTTTCTGTTGACGGAAGTATACGGTGATGATGAGTGGTGTTTCCGGGTTGGTACTTGGTTGCGGTTGAATGGTTAAGGATTGGTTGAGGTAGTGGTGTTTCTGTGAGAATGGTGTCTCTTTTTCTTTCGCGAACCGAAGTCCCGTTTCATCGCTTGGGGTCCCTTTAAAACAACTTTGGAGCCTCCCCCTTTAGCCTTTCAGAGTCACAAAATCCATAGGTCTCTGTTAGAGCGGGATTTACGGCATAAGGAAGATGGAAATCTGCTGGGTAAGGCTCGAGACTGGGAGAGGGTTGGTCACCGACAGCTTGAGGCAATGGGTCTACCTGCAAATCTAGCAAATCCTGAAGCATTTAATGTGATAATGGGACTGATGGGTGGCGACGGGAGGCTGGTGGCAAGTAGATGACAGACAAAATAATAATAATAATAATAATAATAATAATAATAATAATAATAATAATAATATATAAAACTAAAAATAAAAATGATAATAATAATAATAAAACTAGAAATAATAATAATATAATAATAATAACAGAAATAATATAAATGGGACAAAATTATGTGTCAACAGCTGCCCCTCTTTGCTCATTACTGAGGATCAGGAATAGGGCAAAGATAATAGACACAATAATTTTGTCCGACTTATAACCTAATCTTTTTTTATTTTTTGAAATGTGCTCCTCTTGCAGCAGAGGCGATGAAACTTTAAATTCCTTTTCTGAAAAGTGCTCCTCTTGCAGCAGAGGTGATGAAACTTTAAATTCCTTTTCTGAAAAGTGCTCCTCTTGCAGCAGAGGCGATGAAACTTTAAATTCCTTTTCTGAAATGTGCTCCTCTTGCAGCAGAGGCGATGAAACTTTAAATTCCTTTTCTGAAAAGTGCTCCTCTTGCAGCAGAGGCGATGAAACTTTAAATTTTTCCTCTGGAAATGTGCTCCTCTTGCAGGAGAGGCGATGAAACTTTAAATTCTTTTTCTGAAATGTGCTCCTCTTACAGCAGAGGCGATGAAACTTTAAATTCTTTTTCTGAAATGTGCTCCTCTTGTAGCAAAGGCGATGAAACTTTAAATTCCTTTTCTAAAAAGTGCTCCTCTCGCAGCAGAGGCGATGAAACTTTAAATTCTTCCTGAAAATGTGCTCCTCTTGCAGCAGAGGCGATGAAACTTTAAATTCTTTTTCTGAAATGTGCTCCTCTTGCAGCAGAGGCGATGAAACTTTAAATTCTTTTTCTAAAATGTGCTCCTCTTGCAGTAGAGGTGATGAAACTTTAAATTCCTTTTCTGAAAAGTGCTCCTCTTGCAGCAAATGCGATGAAACTTTAAATTCCTTTTTTCTTTCTCTTCTTTCTTCTTTCCTCTATCTCTTTCTCTTCTCTTTCTTCTTTTCTTTCTTTCTTTTCCTTCTCTCTTTTCTTTTCTTCCTTTCTTTTCCTTCTCTTTTTTCTTTTCTTCCTTTCTTTTCCTTCTCTTTTTTCCTTTCTTTTCCTTTTCTTTTTTCATCAAAAAATTTTTTTATCCAAAATCTCCTATATTCACATTTTTCAATGTTTGGCAGATGCAATGATCACTGATGCTAATGCAAATGCAATATCAACAATGCCAATGCACATTTCTTTATCAATGATGTTAATGATGAAATTTTTTTTATTTATTTATTTTTTTTGTTTCTGTGCTTGAATTCTTATAATGTGGATGAAATGCAAATGCATGTATTGACAAAGTCATGCAATTCCTATTGTGGTAATCAAATTCTCAGAACTGTCCTTTATGTCTTTTGACCTTTTTACCCGTGGTTCACAAAATAGTTGTCACCAATTTCGAATCGGAGCTGGTTCATAACATGTACTTGTCACAATTTCCAATTTCCTTTGTTTCATTCCCTTATTTCTCTCTTTTCCTCCTTGCTCCTTTTTCTTTCTTCCTCCTTTTTTATTTTTCCTTAGTAATGTTAGCATGTATATTATCATTTTCATCATCATCTTTCTTTCAATTTGATTAACAAACACCATGCATTCTTGCACTTTTCGGTTAGTTGTAGAATGACTAAAATAACAACCAATTTTAGAAAAAACATTTATTATTGGGCTGACAAGAGAAAATGGCAACAAAAGTACAGTGGGGTAGTGAATGCTGCAAGGGTCAAGTGGTGAATTTCAAGGAATGGTGACCAAAACAAACAATAAATGTCTAGATAACCCTTCACGAACCAAATCGGTGCTTTCTTCAGAAAAAACTAATCCATTGATGCCCCCTGTCACATTGAGTTCATCCGGCTGACGCAATGCTCCGTATGATTTCGATCCCCGGGTGTTGATCTTTTCCGCATCTAAGCCGCCTTTTCAGGTTTTCAACTTAGATATCCCCTTTAATCCAAACTGCCCTTTTTGGGTTTTCAGTTTGAATTCTCCTTTTATTTCCTTTCTCTTTTTTCTTGTTGTTTTTTTTCTTTTCTCTTTTTTTTTCTTCTTCTTCTTTTTTTCTTCTTTTTTTCTTTTTTCTTTTTTTTCTTATTTTTTCTTATTTTTCTTCTTTTCCTTTCTTCAAGCATAGTATTTCTTTACAGCATCGGAATTTATCAAATTGGGCAAATCATTCCCATCCATCTCTGTCAAGATCAACGCTCCACCTGAGAACGCTCTTTTCACCACATATGGTCCTTCCCAATTTGGTGTCCATTTGCCCCGATTATCGTGGTGATTTGGGAGGATCTTTTTCAACACCAGTTCTCCTTCTCGAAAATGCCTGGGTCGAACCTTTTTATCATGGGCTTGCATCATTTTCTTCTGGTACATCTGACCATGACATAGAGCTGTAAGCTTTTTCTCTTCTATAAGATTTAATTGTTCGAAACGACTCCAAACCCATTCAGCCTCGTTTAAGTCTAATTCCATTAAGACTCTTAGGGAGGGAATTTCTACCTCAACAGGCAGCACCGCTTCCATGCCGTAAACTAGAGAAAAAGGAGTTGCCCCAGTAGAAGTACGTACTGATGTTCTATAGGCATGCAAAGCAAATGGTAGCTTCTCGTGCCAGTCTTTGTATGTGTTTGTTATTTTTCCCACAATCCTTTTGATATTCTTGTTAGCAGCCTCAACAGCTCCATTCATCTTCGGGTGATACGGAGCTGAGTTGTGATGTCTGATCTTGAACTGTGCACATACTTCCTTCATCATGTCATTGTTCAAGTTGAGGGCATTGTCTGATATGATCCTTTCTGGGAGCCCGTACCGACATATTATCTCCTTCTTTAGAAACTTACAAACAGTAGACTTAGTCACATTCGCATAAGATGCAGCCTCAACCCATTTGGTAAAGTAGTCTATCATTACAAAAATAAATATGTGCCCATTTGATGCCTTGGGAGAGATGGGTCCAATCACATCCATTCCCCACATAGAGAAAGGCCACGGTGGTGTCATGACGTTCAGTGATGTCGGGGGAACTTGAATTTTGTCAGCATAGATTTGACACTTGTGGCATTTTCTAGCATAATCTATGCAATCTCTTTCTAGTGTAGTCCAATAATAGCATGCCCTCATAATCTGTCTAGCCATGAAATGACCATTTGCATGTGCCCAACAAACTCCGTCATGTACCTCTTCCAGAATCCTCTTGGCTTCGGACGCTTTTACACATCTCAACAACATCTGATCTCGGCCCCTTTTATACAAAACGTCACCATCGACAAGGAATCCCATTGCCAGTATTCTAAGGATCTTTTGATCATTCTCCGATGCATGCTCTGGGTATTATTGACTTTCAAGGTACTGCATGATGTCATAGTACCAAGGTTGTCGATCTACTTCCTCTTCAATACTAGAATAGTGGACTGGACAGCCTCTTATACGTAGCTTGATAGGTGAGACCTCTGCTTCTACCTCCATTTTGAACATTGCAGCTAGAGTTGCCAAGGCATCCGTGACCTGATTTTCTTCTCGAGATAAATGTTGGAAGACAATGTCATCGAATTGTTGCACAAGGTCAGCTATGTACTTCTGATACTGCACTAACTTGTGATCCCTCGTTTCCCATTCACCCCGTAATTGATAAATGACCAGTGCTGAATCGCCATAGACTTCTAGGTTTCTAATCTCCTTCTCAATCGCAGCTTCTAAGCCCATTACACAAGCTTCATATTCAGCCATGTTGTTGGTACAATTGAAATTTAATCTGGCTGTGGACGGGTAGTATTTTCCACTTGGATATGTTAAAACTGCTCCTATCCCATGTCCTAGGGCATTAGATGCACCATCAAAGAACATTTTCCATGGTTTGCTGTCGGGCTCTTCTTTCTCCGCTTGAAAGACTGACATTATATCTTCATCCGAAAAATCTAGTTTGATAGGCTCATATTCATTAGCAGCACGGTCTGCGAGAAAATCAGCTATTGCCCCACCTTTGACTGCTTTTTAGGACACGTACACAATGTCGTATTCAGAAAGCAAAACTTGCCACCTAGCTAGTCTCCCTCACAATGATGGTTTCTCGAAAATGTACTTGAAGGGATCCAATCTGGCTATCAACTAAGTTGAATGATACAACATGTATTGCCTCAGTCTGCGAGCAACCCAAGCCAATGCGCAACACATTTTTTCTATTGTAGTGTACTTGGCCTCGTAATCAGTGAACTTCTTGCTTAAGTAGTAGATGGCCCGTTCTTTCTTACCCGTATCATCGTGTTGGCCCAGCACGCATCCCATAGAATGGTCATTAACAATCATGTACAGCAACACAGGTCTCCCTGCAACCGAAGGTAGTAGAACCTATGGATTTGACAAATACCCTTTCACTTTTTCAAAAGCCTCTTGGCATGCCTCGTTCCATTCACCCGGGTCTTATTTCCGAAGCAACTTAAAAATGGGATCGCATTTAAGTTTAAGTTGCGAGATGAAACGGGAGATGTAGTTCAGTCTTCCCAGAAAGCCTCTTACTTCCTTCTGTATGCGCGAGGGTGACAGATTTTGCATCGCGCTGATTTTATCTGGGTCCACTTCGATTCCCTTTTCACTGACTATAAATCCTAACAACTTCCCCGATTTAACACCAAAAGTGCATTTGGTAGGATTCAACTTAAGTTGAAACTTTCGCAGCCTTTCGAACAACTTTCGAAGGTTGGCTACATGATCCTCTTCTTCTCGGAACTTGGCAATCATGTCATCCACATACACCTCTATCTCCTTATGCATCATGTCATGAAAGAGGGTTACCATTGCCCTTTGGTAAGTGGCCCCGGCATTCTTTAGACTGAAAGGCATAACTTTGTAGCAAAATATGCCCCAAACTGTCACAAAGGTGGTTTTCTCCATGTCATCTTCGGCCATTTTAATCTGATTGTAGCCTGAAAAACCATCCATGAACAAGAACATGTAGTGTTGGGCCGTATTATCCACCAGGGTATCGATATGAGGCAATGGAAAATTATCTTTAGGGCTAGCTCTGTTTAGTTCTCGATAATCCACACACATCCTTACTTTCCCATCCTTTTTCGATACTGGAACTATGTTAGCCACCCATTCTGGATACTTGGCTACCTTTAAGAACCCTGCATCGAACTGCTTTTTTACTTCCTCCTTTACCTTCAACAACATCTCAGGCTTCATGCACCTAAGCTTCTGTTGTCTTGGCCTACATTCTGCTTTCAAAGGCAGACGGTGCTCCACAACGTCAGTGTTTAACTTTGGCATATCTTGATAAGACCAGGCAAAAACATCCAAATATTCACAAAGCAATTCCTCTAGTCTTTGCCTCTCAACCAATGGAAGTACCGTACCCACTTTGACTTCTTTGACATTCTCATCATCCCCTAAGTTGACCACATCGATAACTTCTTTGTGGGGTTCAATTGGTTTTTTCTCTTGCTCAATTATTTTCAACAGATCTGGAGACAAAACATCATCGTCTGAATCTACATTGTTATCGAGTTCACCAACATGCATAGAATTTTCAAAATCAAACCCCGAATAGCTGTTGTGGTTATCTTCACATTCATTATTCATTTTCCTGAGAAAGTAAAAAATTTGACAGATATGGTTGGTTGTTCATGCCAATGATAGTGAATGAAAAGAGAGAACAATTATAGAAATGATGATAGATGAAAAGAAAGTACTCGAAATGCATTGAACTTGTTAATTTATTGAAATGGTGATGAAGATCAAGTTTACAAAAGAATTTTCTAGAGCTCTCTAGACCGAGATGTTGATAATCTACCTTACTACATTACAAAAGGAAAAACAAAAAAAGATAGAATGTATTTTTTCAACAATCCAGTCTTTCATCTTTGTGCCCAACACCATCCTTTCTATAACAAAAGTTGTCATCTCTCCATGCACCATTTAGATTAGGAACCTGCGAGAGGAACCTATCATATGTTTCTCTTCCACCACCTCTAATGAATCAGGGTGATAACATCCGCCAAAGCGAAAAGTATCATAGAGGTACGAGATCACCATCTTCTCTGGTTCTTCCTCGTACCCTTGGAGGCGGGCTATTCTTTTCTTCCTTCTCTCTTCCAAAATCTTCTTTCTTTCTAAACCAGTGGCCTTGTATCCGAGACCAAACCTATCTTTGTTCTCCGCAATTCTCACAGGCTTTCTATGTCCTTGGAGATTTTTCCCCAAACCTCTCCCGACACGCCAGCCCTTTTGTAGTGTCTGTTTAACAATCATCTTAGTAGTGGTTGACAACCGAGGGGAGGGTATTCTTGATCCTTCTCCCACATATGTCGCATTCACAATCTCAAAGGCCCTAAAAGAACATTCTAATGCTTCCTCGGCTGCCTCAATGTACGGCACAGACAGAGGTTTGGTGATCAAGAGGTCTTCTTCCTCCGAAACAGATACTTGTCTATCACTAACGACAAATTTCACTTTCTGATGTAGCGATGATGGAACAGCGCCCGCTGTATGGATCCATGGTCTCCCCAATAGGAAATTGTATGATGGGGAGATATCCATAACTTGAAACTGGACATTGAAAGAAACCGGCCCGATGTCAATTGGGATCTCGATATCACCTACCACATCCCTTCTAGAACCATCAAAGGCTCTCACAACCATGTGACTGGGTTGTATGTAAGATAGATCTACAGGCATCTTTCTTAGCGTGGCCATGGGCATGACGTTGATCGATGAGCCATTATCAATCAACACCTTGGCGATTGTGTGACCTTTGCAGCTGGTAGTGATGTTCAAGGCCTTAATACTCCCTCGTCCTTCCGGCGAAATTTCATCATCTGTGAAAGATATAAAGTTTGCCGCTGTGATGTTCCCTGCTAACTGGTCCATACTGTCAACCGGGATGTCCTGAAGCACATAGGCTTGATTCAAAACCTTCATTAAGGTGTTCCGGTGAGATTTCGAATTTAACAGCAGAGATAATAATGAAATTCGAGCAGGCATCTTATTCAATTACTCGACTACACTATATTCACTGTGCTTGATTAGCTTCAAAAACTCCTTTGCATCCTCTTTTGACACTGGCTTTTGCAGTTTTTCCCCTTGATCTTTGGAAGACAAAGCTTGCTCCCTTCCTTTTTCCATCTGACCATCCTCTTCTCCTTCCTTTGCTTTTCCTTTTTTGACCCTTTCTAGCATTTCTGGTTTGTAGCATCTTCCGCTTCGTGTAATCCCTCCTACCCCGCTTATATTTGCATTATCTGGCATATCTGACTTGTCTGTGCCCACATTGCCTGACCCTTCAATCACCGCCAAGGGACAGCTTTATTACTCTTGTAAGGGAAAGAACTTGGAACTTTGATTGTCATGGTCGGAGGAGTGACAAAGCTAGATTCTTCCTTCTTGGGGCTGGGCTTCTCCTTGTAAAACACTGTCAGTGGTTTCCCCCAAAAGTAATCATCTTCTGAAGATTCATTTGAAACAACACTCACTACATCTTCCTCCTCTTCCGTATGGAACTCAATCAAAAATGAATCCATCATTGATTCGACCACTTGTCGAAATTGATGACAGTTTTGGATAGAATGGCCCACAGATCCCCTATGATATCTACACATTTGTTCTGGACTGAATTCATCTTGATGGACTTTCGGTTCCAACGGCGCAGGCTGAATCATCTTGGCCTCGGTTAGAACATCGTATACTAGATTCATTGGAGTCTTAACCTCTTCCACATGTCTCTTCATGTAACACCTCCTCCCAACTTCAGCTGCACTGACTGATCCTCCGCTATGACTGGGTAGTGGATTAGCATTGATGCTTGGCTCCACCTCTTTCGAAAAGGTCAATCTCCCTGACTTGACTAGCTCTTGCACCTTGTACTTTAGAGCTGTGCAGTTTTTCGTTGAATGACTCGGGTTTCCATTATGATAGTCACATCGAGCACTGGGGTCATACCATCTTGGAAAAGGTGGTCTCATTGGCTCCATGTAGAGAGGTGCGATCATGTGACCTTTTACCAGTTGTGGGAATAAGTCTGTGTATGACATGGGGATAGGATCAATAGGAGGCCTTTCAACATTCCTTCGGGGAGGCCTTTGGCTAGTGGTTGGGTTACTGTTTGGTTGGTAAGGCTGGGCCGTAGGTGTTGGCGTATAGTAAGGTGCTGGAGGGCGAAGATTTGGTTGAAGCATTTGTGGCTGGAATGAATTTTGCTAAGGAGTGTACGAGACATTGTTTGTGGTCGGGAAACAGGGTTGGTAATTTGGGTAAGGTTGAGACTGTGGCTGAAACCGGGGTGAATATGGTGCACGTCCTCTATGCCGAGGTATGGTATGGGTGACTACCTGGGTTTCAACTTCCTTCTTCTTGGATACCCCACCTTTCTCTGAATCACTGCCTTCCAACTTCCCGCTTTTGATCGCATTTTCAATTATTTCACCGGTGATGACCATATCAGCGAAATTCTTTGTCGCATTTCCTATCATGCGCTCATAATATGGTGCTTTCTGTGTATTGAAAAACAGTACTATAATTTCTTTTTCAGTCAAAGGCAACTGGACTTGTGCTGCCGAGTCCCTCCACCGCTGAGCATACTCCTTGAAGCTCTCGTTGGCCTTCTTCTCTATGTTTTGCAGAGACAACCTATCAGGGGCCATATCCGTGACATGCTTATACTGAGCAATAAATGCTCTAGCTAGGTCGCTTCAACTGTGGACGCGTGTACGATCTAACTGTACATACCATCTAGCAACGGATCCGGTGAGGCTGTCTTGGAATACGTGCATCAATAGCTTGTCATCGTGATTATAAGCAGCCATTTTACGACAATACATCGTCACATGAGTAATGGGGCACTTGGTCCCATCATACTTTTCGAACTCAGGGGTTTTAAACTTATGAGGGATTACCACATCCGGAAGTAAGCACAATCTCATTGGGTCCACTGCCCCGTAGAAATCACTGCCCTCGATGGCCCTTAACCTTTCCTCTATAATGCTGAACTTCTTTGAGTCTGAATCTCCATTTATCTCTAACACGCTGCCCTTTAATTTCTCTTGTTCTTTTGGATCATCTAAGTCAGGGACTTGAATTGGATCCGCAGGTCTTGTCCCTTGAGCGGGAGGTATAGGCATTGTGATGTGAGGTTGTGCCGAGGCGCTCGGTGCTCTGGGGTACATGTAGGCGTAGCTGCCCATAGGCTGTGATGGAGGCGGAGGTGGAGGTATGCCTGGTTGAGATTGGGCATAAAGAGGAGTAAACCTCGGAGGGTATTGAGGGTCTTTATGTCCTTGAGGCTTATCAGTCCTTGGGTTAGGTGTTTCTCTAGCAACTTCCTTTTCTCGGTTCGTCCTTGTCATCATCTCCATTAGAGCGGCTAACTGACCTCGGATTTCTTCTTGTGCTCTCTCAATTCTATCCATCCTATTATCTTGTTCTTCCTTCATCGCTCTTGAACGCGACCGGGTATTGTATGGGTGTTTGGGAATTTGGGCTGAAATCTTAAATGTTGGAGCTACCCTTGAATCTTGATTACCACAATTAAGGAACTAATTACTACGTGATGCAATCTTGGAATATTACGTTTTATTTAAACTATATGAATATGATGAATGAATGTGATGATGAATGAATGATACTTTGAGGGATATTTAAACCATAACAATTTCGACAAAAAGGAACTTTCATTCATTCAACAAGTCATCTGTTACATTCCAATCATGTTCTGATTGAATCCATAAACGACTAACTTGCTGGTATTGATCCTTAGCTTCCTCCAAAAAGTTCAGCAACCTTTGTCCGTATTTTTCTGTTGGGAGGACTTCTTGTCTCAAGGCTTCGGCTTTATCAACCATCCCCCTTACTTTTGTCACGGCCTTGCAAACTTGAGTGGCCAAGTGCTCTATATATTGCTGTCTCCCCAGACTTTCCACTCTCCATGTCATGCTAGCATCTTGCGCCATATCATATCCATAGCTCCAGTTGTTTTCACTTTGTTCCCAATCTTCTATTATCACTTTAATGTGGTTCTTATGTTCTTGTAACTGCTCTTCTAACATTTGAACCTTTTGCTGCAAATGTAGCTTTTTCATTATCTACCTCAACTTGCTTTCCTTTCTTCAACTTCTCCTTTAGTTCCTCATTCTCTTTCTGACATTGGGCTAACTTCTTTGCACTTGTTGAGTACATGCCTTCCTAATTTTGTCGTTCTTGGGACAAATGGACAACTTCTTCTTCACTTTTCTTTGCTTTGTGCGCCCAGTACTCAACCTTTTTGTGCAAGTCTTCTAATTCTCTCTTCCTTTCATTTGAAGTCTGCATAATCCCTCCGACCCTCATTTCGGATCTCAACTTCTTGTTCTCTAGGTGCAGACTTTTGAGATCCTTGCTGGTGACGTGGTGTTCTTGCTGGACCTTCTTGAGCTTGGCTTCTCTCATTTTCGCCTCATACTTGAGCTGTTCCATCTCTCTCCGAAGCCTTAAATTCTCTTACTTCCACCTTTCCTCCTCTATCTTGAACTGTTGTCTAGCGATTTCAGCCTCGAACACTTCTACTTCCGGTTCTAAAGGCATGCTGCCTTCACTTGGGAGAAAAACTACCTCCCTTATTTGCCTTGTTCTCCACAATATTCTGGGGTAGCTCTATCAGAGAGGGGCCCAAGGTTGATTCTCCGTGCTTGCTTCCATGATCGGACCACTTGCTCGCCCTTTTTTATTGCCTTGGGCTCACCATAAGAAAACTCTAAATCACTAAGCCCGTGTGTAAGTGGAATAAACTGTTTGGCTCCAAACTGTCTTAGTACCATGAGTGGCGCATAGCTTACCCCTCCCCATGGTCCCAGAAGTTGCACCCACGAATCTTCTCCGCATCGATATAGGACCGGTACATGAGGCATCCAAGGCGTCATCCATACAATCTGTTTTTCTCCAAGTCTCTGCAAAAAATCCAGCCATTCTTCTTTACTCTTTGGTTGTGGCCACTTACTGTTGCAGAATTCTTTAACCATAGTACAATGATGTAGGAAGGTTCTCTTGAAAGCTTTTTCCACACATTTAAAATGACTTTTAGCCCAAACATGCAGTAGCTGTGCACATCCCACAAATCGCCCTTCTCTATTTCTTCGACAGTAATTCAATGACCTGAAAGTTTCGGCTAGTATGGCAGGTGATGGATTCCCATTATTTTCAATTTGCTCGAAGAAGTCTATCACTGCTACTTCAGTGTGCCCTAATACCTTCGGAAAGATAACCATCCCATAGATTGCCAAAGCAAAACTCGCCAACCCTTGCTAGTCATTAAGATGTCCCTTGATGAATTCACGAAGAAAATCCCATGGCATACAGATATTGGATCCTTTCTCCTTTTTATAGGAGTCTATGTCTTCCGGTCTGACTCCCATAAGCTTGGCCAACTTTTTGCGGTATCCGGATTTTAGCTTTGAACGTATATTTTGTCTGAACTTTTCAAGTCAATACCTAACAAGACGGAGTACTCCTCTACTGTGGGTGTCAAGTCCATTTCGTTGAAAGAGAAGCACCTATAGGAGGGGTCCCAAAACTGAATAGCAGCCCTAATCAGTGGTTCTTCGACTTTTATAGCAATCAAAGACTCTATTTGGCCATATTTTTCATGGAAAGCCCTCTTCCCTCCTTCACTGATTTGGTCCCATAAGTTGGCTAAGTCTATTAGGTTATTTTGCTGGAGGTTCAGATTCACTTCTTGTGTGAGCGAGGATATGAAATTCCTAGCCAGGCAATCACCTTTTATTTGTTGAATCTTTTCAGACCAGTTTGTACTTCCCGGTAGGAATCACATGGAACGTTCACAGATGACGAGCAAGCTAGCCTTTCTATGGATTCAGTGAAAAGTTCCTTGTTGAAGAGAGCCATGATAAAAACACCCCCTTATGTGACTATGCGATGCAAGAAGATTCATGCAAAAAGAATAAGAAAATAGATACAAATCAGTATGTATAAAATATAAACAACGAAATAAAAGGCAGATAAGGGATGGAGTGCTTATTTATGTCCTATCAAGGGTCACTCTCATAAAAAGGAAGGAATGGCTCTATCCTAGGTTGATCTCCTTACCACATATTATATGCCGGTTTCAAGGTTTCACATATCTACAAGGTTACCAAATCATTCCATACTGTCGTCCACGCTAGACTAGTAAAGGAACAGAACTGAGTGGGAGTATTTCACTTGCCATTGCGGAGGTGATTACCTCACGAGAGCAAAGGTACTCTACTCCCTCCTAAAGAGGACGGAACCCGGGTGTAGGGCTCATGTGATGCAAATGCAAGTGCATGCAACAGTAAATGAGTATATGTTCTTTTTTATTCACAACATTTCCATACACAAAGAATGTAATGAATCAACATGATCAAAATGGATGAAATGAAGTTTTTATTTATTTATTTACGTAGATTTTAGTGAAATTTCCCCCTTTTTTTTCTACTCTTTTTTTTTTACTCTTTCTTAAAAAGAAGATTAAATTTAAATGCCAACCAAGACTATCAAATTAAAATTTAAGATACCATATGATTATTCAATGGCTTGACTCTCTTAGTCTCCCAGCGGAGTCGCCAAGCTGTCGTAACGATTTCGCACTCGACGATTTTGAAAAACGTTTAAAAACAAAAAGGAGTCGCCACCAATCTTTTTTGACTAGGTGTGATTGACCACCTAAAATATTTATCTTTTTAACAAAATCTCAAAATTAATTAAGTTTTATTAAAAAGATAATTTTTGGTCTGCAAAAA
Source organism: Heritiera littoralis (assembly GCA_031772115.1). Classification (NCBI taxonomy): domain Eukaryota; kingdom Viridiplantae; phylum Streptophyta; class Magnoliopsida; order Malvales; family Malvaceae; genus Heritiera; species Heritiera littoralis. The sequence continues at coordinate 4,043,061 of JAPDPK010000040.1, forward strand.
CAAAGTTGAGTCCGGGAGTACGGTTACGCGTGGGGAAGGATTAGCACCCCCACAATGCCCGTTGAAAAACGGTACCATCCTAACCACATGGTATCTTTTGATTTTAATAAGATAGTCCTGGCTTTTGATTATATGAACAATTACTGTATTTGCTTGAAGAATTAATGTTATAAAGAGATTCATTATAAAAATCAACATGAACACCATTTATTGAAAAATTAAAATCAAATATCCCAATACTCTGGTAACATTTGAAATAATACTTCTCACCTAGGGATCAGTCAAGAAATCACTACTTATGAATCTCATGACATCCCATCCTCGGTAGTGCTCACGCTACTTTATAAATGATCGTAGGCATGTAGTATAGATGAAAATGTACGGTATATATGAATTTTAAAAGAAATTTTATATACGTTGATTTTATTAATGAAACTCTTGATATTGAGAAATTTGGCTAAATATCCTAATACTCTGGTAACATTTAGCTAACTCCTCTGACCTAGGGATCAGTCAAGAAATCACTACTTGTGAGTCTCATGACATCCCATCCTTGGAAGAATTCCATTTTATTTTTAATTAATATTTATGCATATGGAATTTATAAAAATAATTTTATATTGAAACTCTTAATATTGAGAAATTTAACTAAATATCCCAATAATTTGGTAACATTTAGCCAATTCCTCTCACCTAGGGATCAGTCAAGAAATCACTACTTGTGAGTCTCATGACATCCCATCCTCGAAAGAATTTCATTTTTATTATGTTATTCTATTTATTTATTTATTTATTTATTTATTTATTTATTATTATTATTATTATATTACATTAAGAATACCTAAACAAATAAATGAATAACTAAAACAAAAAAAGGAATTATACCTTCCTCGGGCGGGCGATCTCTTTGAGCGGGCGAGCAAATGGGTGTTCTTTCTCCTCGGGTGGGCGAGTTCCTTAAACGGGTGCGTGACCTCCTTTACCTCGGGCGGGCGAGCTCGTGAACGAGCAAGTGAACTCGCGGATCCTACTTTTTTGGCAGGTGAACACACTGCTGCTTCCAACGAGCGGGCGAACTCCCGGACAGATGAGCAAGTGGGAGCAATACGCGGATCCTACTCCTTTTTCCACAGGCGGGCGATCTCCTTGAATAGCTAGCTTCTTTGGCGGGTGAGTGAACTCAGGGATCCTACTTTCCTCTGTGGGGCGAACTCTTTTGGGCGGGCGAGTGAATTCCCGGATCCAGGTCGCCCCTCGTTCTACGGTCGGCCGAACACATGGACTTTCTTTTCCTTTGGCAGACAAGCTCTTGAACGGGCATGCGGGTCTCGGGTCTACGCGCGGACCCCGCAGCTTCCTACCCTTTTTTTCTCTCCTTTTTCTTCAACTATAAAAGACCATCTCTTTTTTTTAACTCATTTTAACGCGATTTATCCCCAAAAAAACTCCAAAATTCTCTAAAATCCTCTCAGCCTTTCCTTCTTCGGGCGAACGCCGGTCGCCGTGCACCACCGTATGCCGGTGGTCCTCCCTGTACCTAAAAACACTCCGCTCCCTCTCCTCTACTCCGATCCGAGCCTCGTTTAGCCCAAAAACACTTCCATCTTCATCAATCTGACTATCTCCGAAAGCTCCCCTCTTTTTTGTATTTTTGTTTTAAATCGGCTTGGATTTGGATTTTGTCTTGGTTTGTGTTGTTGTTGGTTTGCTTTTGGTTTGCTTCTTTTTTGCAGGTGATGGGGTCTTAGATGTTAGATCTAGGATTTTGGGAGGTCTCAGTTATGGGGTTTCCAGATCTGGGTTAGAGGGATTGATCTCATTGATGGTGATGATGATGATTTGAGTGATGGGTGATGGTCGGTGATGGTGGTTTAAGTCTCGGTAAGGTGGAATGGTGGCTTGGGTTAGTGGTAGGACGAGTAGTGGCTTTGGTGGTGGTGAGTAGTGGCTTCGGTAGTGGTGAGTGGTGGCTACGGTGGTAGTGGCTTAGGTTTCTGTTGACGGAAGTATACGGTGATGATGAGTGGTGTTTCCGGGTTGGTACTTGGTTGCGGTTGAATGGTTGAGGATTGGTTGAGGTAGTGGTGTTTCTGTGAGAATGGTGCCTCTTTTTCTTTCGCGAACCGAAGTCCCGTTTCATCGCTTGGGGTCCCTTTAAAACGACTTTGGAGCCTCCCCCTTTAGCCTTTCAGAGTCACAAAATCCATAGGTCTCTGTTAGAGCGGGATTTACGGCATGGGAAAGGTGGAAATCTGCTGGGTGAGGCTCGAGACTGGGAGAGGGTTGGTCGCCGGCGGCTTGAGGCAATGGGTTTGCCGGCAAATCTAGCAAATCCTGAAGCATTTAATGTGATAATGGGATTGATGGGTGGCTACGGGAGGCTGGTGGCAAGTAGATGACAAACAACAACAACAACAACAACAACAACAACAACATAATAATAATAATAATAATAATAATAATAATAATAATAATAATAATAATAATAATAATAATAATAATAATAATAATATATAAAACTAAAAATAAAAATGATAATAATAATAATAAAACTAGAAATAATAATAATAATATAATAATAATAACAGAAATAATATAAATGGGACAAAATTATGTGTCGACATACGCCATGTTATGTACGAGGCTTGATGTCTCCCATGCTTTAAGCTTGGCGAGTAGGTCTCAAGTTAACCCAGGTGAGCGTTACTGGATAGCAGTTAAGAACATCCTTAAGTACTTAAGAAGGACTAAAGATGCTTTCTTAGTCTATGGAGGACAGAATGAGCTCATTGTAAATGGTTACACTAATGCTAGTTTCTAGTCAAATAAGAATGACTTTAAGTCACAATCTGGCTATGTGTTTTGCCTAAATGATGGCACCGTTAAGTTGGAAAGGTTCTAAACAAGAGACAGTGGCCAATTCTACGATCGAGGCTGAATATATAGTGGCTTCAGATACAGCTAAGGAAGCTGTTTGGATCAAAAAGTTCGTCACAGAACTTGGAGTAGTCTCTAGCATTGCTGATCCAATGGCACTCTATTGTAACAACAATGGAGCCATTGCACAAGCTAAGAAATCTTGGTCTCACCAATGGTCCAAACAAATACTCAAGCCCTTCCATGATCGATTGGCTGCAGTGCAAGTGGGAGAATATTAGTATATGTGTTATAATCAATTGGATTTGGACTTATAGTACACTTAAGACATTGTGATTATTTATGTTATTTAATAATACATTGCAGTTATTTATCATTATTGACTATATTTAATTTGATCAAGTCATAATCAAATGATAAAGTCCCTAGAATAGTGGATTCGTATCAAAGGAATCAAAGTAGTGACTTTGATAATGAGATCCTTATAATACAAAGAATATTATTCTTAAATATCCTTAGTCGTAGTATCACTGAGAAGGGAAGTCAGTGATATGATAAGACTAACATGTGTTAGATTCCTTTGGGTGATTGGTCTCATAAGTCATGGATATGGTGATATCCAGATCAACACATGGGTGATCATTGTGAATGAATACACTGGATTGACCCATCTTGAGAACTCTATGTGGATCATTACATTGAGTGTCATTAGATGTTCTCAAATGGCAATGGTATATGTGATCCTTAGACTTGAGATCACCATGGTATCCTATGTGTGGATTGGTGTACTTTGATACTAGTAAACGTAGCTCAATAAGGGTTGCAAGTAAGACAATAATTGGGTACATCATGAGTCATATGAGGGTTTTGAGTGATCAAGATAGGATTTGTCCCTTTTGGTAACAAGAGTCTATATCTCAAGGACTCTCAATAGAGATTAATGATTGAAAATCTGTGGCCACAGTACAAATGAGATTTAAGATGAGATCTTGAATTCATTTGATTAAATCATTTATCTTAAGATTGAGAAACAATGGAGTTGAACTTTAATAGAGATGACACGTTCCATACTCTATGTTCAACTGAGATATTAGGTGACAAAATGATCGAATTATACGGTAATTGCTCATTGAAAGGTTGTCGTCAACTCACCGACATTTTCATTACTTGGGTAGCCATGAAGCATTGCTAGATGCCAATCTTGGCTTGTGATTTATGAATGAGATTCTGAATCACTGCCAACGTAATGGAAACCTAAAGGGTCACACATAATAAGGGTATGACCAAGACAAGGTAATTGGAGTTGGATCCATGTGATGAATCTTAGTACAAGAAGGATTCCTAGTGAGACTAGAATCCTGTTCCAACTATAATTCGGGATTTAATTAATAGTAATTTTAGCCCGAGATTACTAAAGGGTATTTTGGTCTTTTCAATTAGAATGAGATTATAATTATGAATTATTAATTTAATAATTCATGGGCAGACCAAATTATTAATCCAAATGCATAACCAATTGGTTGTAATGCAAGTGGGAGATTGTTAGAGTATGCCCTACAATCAATTGGATTTAGATTAAATAATTTTAAAAGGCCCAAAAGACCCAATATAGTTGGACTAAGGCTAAGGCCTTTTTAGGGTTTTGTTAAGAGGCACTATAAAAACAATATTAAATCTAAAAGTTAGATATAAGAAGAACAGAATATTTTTATAGCCGTTCTGTCTCTTAGAGCTAGCACTCTCAGAAAACAATTCCTTTCCTTCTCCCTTTGCTTCTGATCACATCTTGTCTTAGGCAAAGGTCTTGTTTTTCGTCCTACTCATGTAGATACCGTTAGAGGGCTTCTCTCAGCTAGGAGTCTTGAGTTAACGATAAATCAAGGGCTGTACGTGAGTTGCCATATTCAGAAGTCGAACATTCCTACACGAGTACAACAAAAGATTAGATTCTATCCCGAAATTAATCTTGATGCATGATTCTGGTGATTTTGGTTTTGTTGATTTTAATCCGCTGCTTATTTTTGTGTATGACATGATAAACCGAGACAACAAAACCTTTCAGAACTACCACGATAGGGCACAATGAAGGATAATTTTGATGCGGCGATGTTTAAAGAAGAAAACCAGTTTGGAATAGGAGTGGCTACAAGAAATCACCAGGGAGAAGCGATGGCCTTGCTATCAACAAAATCCCGTCTTTGCAAAAGAAACTGGAATGCAAAGGATTGAAGTGGAAGGTGAGAGTTCAATAACTGTAGCTGCAGTTGAGAATGATCAGCTAGACCATTCGGTGGCAGACGTGATAGTGGAAGCAATTAAGATGATGGCAAGAGAGTTTCAGTCTTGTAGATTCACACATGTGAAAAAGGAGGGGAGCCAAGTGGCACACAAACTAGCAAAACATGCCAGAGGAGTTGAAGATTATACTGCTTTGATTGAAGATATTCCTGAGTTTCTAGTTTCTGATTTTAACAACTGATATTTGTCCTTTGATTGATGTTATTTTTTGAACCTTTATTTCAAATTAATGAAGTTATCGTTTCAAATTAAAAAAAAAAAAAAGATTGAATGCATAGTACGGTGTTTTATCCTAGTTTTCAATTTGATTCGAGTGTGATCGCTGCTTTAGAGTCAACATACTCACAACGGAACAATACTTGGATAGAATAAAATGACAAAAATTTAGTAGATCCAAAGGGTCAATATTCCTCCCCAAAACACTGACTTTTGATCAAAAAGTAGTACTTAAGAATGAAAATGAAACAATGGAAAGTAGGCTGTAGGCCCTCAAAATTTCTGTCATTTTCCTTATCCATATACGCCAGGAGATCCCTATCCCCTAACGGCTCTTTTGTCGATGTAGCCGTTAGACATCACTCTCCCTCTTTCACTTCCTTAAACTGCCACCTTTTCTTTACTTTCCCCGATCCAACAACGCAAACTACTCCTCTCATCATTTAGCTTTCACTTCACAATAGTCATTTCATATGCTTAAGTACAGCTTTCAATGGCTAAAGTATCAGCTCTCTTGCTCTTTTTCTTGTTCTTGTCCCTCAACTCAGGTACTTTAGTTTTCTTCTCCTAGGTTTCTGTATACATTCTAAAATACAGCTAAAAAAAGCTGGTTTTTTCAACTTTCACAGCTTCATTTCTTTTCTTTTATTTTTTCGTTCCACAGCTTCATTTCTCAGTGCTTCGTTTTGGGGTCTTTTTCTTTGCATGCTTTTCATGATTGTATTTAAGTTTTGTCTGGGTTTTTACTACTTTAATTAATTGTTGCTTAAGTTCTTAGTTTAGTATTGAGCTGACTTGGGTTTCTAATAATTACTCTAGTTAACGAAAAATACTAGACTTGTTGCTGCATTAACTGGTTTTAAGACATTTATTTTACTAGTCTTTCTTGACCAGATCTCTATTGAGATTCATGAATTTGAGTAGCTAATTAATTTTATGACTCTGACTACATTCAATTGTCTTCTGGTTCTTATCCTATTTTAGGTGGAAATTTGATTATGGTAAATGGACAGGTAATGTCAATTTCCTAGACCCTATAAACTCAGAAGCTAAGGTTAAAATACCAAATGATTTTGTTTTCTTAATGATAGTAAACTTTTCAAATGGAAATGCAGAAAACTTGGTGTGTGGCTAAGCCATCATCTGACCAGACAACTCTTCTAGCAAACATTAACTACGCATGCTCTCAAGTAGATTGCCGAGTTATGCAATCTATATATAAATAAATAAATATATATATATATATAATATATATATATATATATATATATATATATATCACAATGAAGGATGGAAAAAAGAGTAAAAGTTGGAAAAAAGCAGACTCATTGGTGAGGCCACGTTTCCGCTTTCTCGATTAAACGCGTCTTTGCCTTCTCGTACTGCCACGTTGCTTGTTTGATGTGGGTCCCGTCTTGTACATGTAAAAAAGGCATAGCGAGGCTACCGTTAGTCCAGTATTGATAAAAAAGCAATGAAGCTGGATGAGTTTGACTCTAGGTAAATCTAATATATAAGGTGGAGATATTTTCTTAGGGATTAACATCTATTTTATTACTCCTTCGACTCACCTTTTATATGAAATCTTTTTTATACATAGAAAGGAGAGATCCACTTACAATATTGTTCAACAATTTTTTTACATGACTTTTATAATTTCATTTATGATTAATAGTTTTACAAACTAATCATTAGATTTAAAATCTATTCATATCAATTATGTACATAAAATTTTGATTCGATCCAATCTTTCTATGATTTCGATCAAAAATAACATATTTTTCAATTATATATCAATGATTGAAATTTTATAATTATCAAACTAATAATTAGGTATTTTTGATTAATTTGAAATTTCACATACATGATTTACATAAATAAAATATTTACCTATTGAATTAATAAAAATATAAATGATATATTTGTAACTTCTCATTATTTAAATTGATATAATCCGTCGTTTCTTTATCTATTTTCTTTTTTTTTTTATCATAAGGTTATATTTATGAAATAAAAATTACAATCCCTTACCTAAAAAAAGGTTTTATTGATAAAAATATTTATCTATTTCTACTTTCTAGTAAAGATCTACGCATCCTTTTAACCATATAATTTCATGATTCTATCATTGAGAACCAGTGGCAGATCTTCACGTTTGATTTTGGTGGATCAATTAAATTTTATAATTTTATATATTTTCATTTGATCTTCCGAATTATATTTTTTTAATCTAAAGTATATGTGCAAGTAATATACTAATAAAAATAATAAGTTTATAAAATTATAAATTTTATTAATTTATAAAAAAAAAGTATAATAATTTTGATGTTATGCAGTATAAAATATCAAAATTTCAATGAGATTAAATTGAAAAAGAATTAATTTACTAAGACAGATGAAAAACTCATATTTTATATTAATTTTTAATATTAAAACTTATGTTATTATTTTATTCTAGTTTGCTTTATGCTATTTGATCTTTGAAGGATGGCAAGCATTATGTTTTGGGGTAAAAATTTACGTTGAAGTTAAATTTTCAAGGTAATTCTGAAAACTAATTTCAGGTTCAAGAAATAATATTTGTTTTAATGAGTAAAAATAATATTTAATAAATTAGCATTTGATTATACAGGTTAATTAGAATTAGCACTACATATTTAAATAATATGATTTAATGTGTCAAACTTGTTGTGATTCATAAAAACAGTTTTGAAATTATCACAGCATTCTGCTTAAAATATTTAGTTTATGAAACGTTCTGATGTTATTTTCTTTGTAATTTAATCCACACTTTTTCACATATGATAAATGTCATCACGTTCACTATTGGAAGGGTTTTATCATCTACTACTCTCAGCTCGAACAGGTCTTAGACTGTAAAACGGATGGGATTTCCTATAATTATACTAAAAAAGATAAATGTCATAATGTGAGAGTCCAAATTACTTTATTCTCCCTATACTTATTGAAGGTGAAGAATTGGAATAATAAGTAAAGTTACGGAAACTAATTCTTCTACATTATGGAATTATCGAAGAAAAATTATCAAGTAGGCCCCACAAGGCAATCCATAACTCGGATGGCCTCTGAAGTAGCAAAATATTAAAATTGAGGCCGAAATATCTAAAGGCCAAAAAGGCCAATTTCGGGGACTCCTTAAGATGAACATACCTAGGTTTACATGCAACAAATTCAAAAATGATAATCGTGTCCATATCCCGGAAGAATTTTTTTGAATAATGGTCAAACCAAATTGACTTTGGACCTACAAACTATCATAGGATGATCCTCGCGTAAAGAAGTTTAACGTTGATCCAGCCCGTGAATTGAATTACGCGAAAATGCTAAAAACAACGCGAATAAAGTAAAAAACCTTCGTATAGGGATAGTTTGATAATTTCACTACTCATAATAGGTCAAACCACCTTGAGAGTCAATAATTGACCATGTTTGACCTAAATATATGAAAAATAAAAAAATAGAATATTAAATCTGAATTTAAAATATTAAATTAATTATAGAACATAAATGGAAATAATGAAATTATACAAGAGCATTTTGGTCATTTAACATGGAAACGGGTCAAACTAGTCAATATTTGACCAAAATTGACTTAAATAAATATAATTTAATAAAAATATAAATTAAAATATGAAATTTATTATAAAATTATAGAAAGAACACAAGGAGAGAGAGCAAGAAGAGAGATTTTCTCTTATTCTTTAAGTGTGTTCAATACATGGATGGTGAGCCTCTATTTATAGGTTTCACAAATACATGAATAAAGATGGAAGATGAATAGTTACAAACTTAATTAAGAGAAAGTTATAAACTTAATGAAGGGATAGTTACAAACTTAATTAAGGGGAAGTTATGAAGAGTATGAGGGATGAATGGACATCCATATTTATGACTATTCATAACACTCCCCCTTGGATGTCCATTACTAAAGAATATGCCTCATTAAAACCTTACTAGGAAAAACCCTGTGGGACAAAAACCTAGTGAAGGAAAAAGAGTACATTATTCTTCAAAATACACATGAGATGTTGCCTCATGAAAAACCTTACCAGGAAAACCCAATGAGAGAAAACTATGGTTAAGGAAAAAAGAGTACAACGTGTATTTACTCCCCCTCATGATTATATCATTTCAGATCTCTAAGTCGACGCAATCCAACATTGTGGACTAACTTCTCAAATGTAGTGAAAGGAAGCGCCTTTGTTAATAAATCTGCCAAATTTTCACTTGAACGGATTTGTTGAACATTTATATCACCATTCTTTTGAAGGTCATGAGTGAAAAAGAACTTCGGTGAAATGTGTTTTGTTCTATCACCTTTGATATATCCTTCCTTCAGTTGGGCGATGAATGCTGCATTATCCTCATATAAGACCGTTGGTGCCTCTTTTCTTGAAGATAAACCACAAGCTCCTCGTATGTGCTGAATTACAGACCTTAACCATACACATTCACGACTAGCCTCATATATTGCCAAAATTTCAGCATGATTAGAAGATGTGGCTACTATAGTTTGTTTCATGGAACGCCATGAAATGGCGGTGCCACCACATGTGAATACATATCCAGTTTGTGATCGAGCATTATGAGGATCAAATAGGTACCCTGCATCTGCAAACCAATCAAATCTGTTTTGGGTAGGTTAGGAAAATACAAACTCATATCCTTTGTACCTTGCAGGTAACGAAGTACATGTTTAATCCCATTCCAATGCCTTCGGGTTGGACAAGAGCTATATCTTGCTAATAAGTTAACAGAGAATGATATATCAGGTCATGTATGACTAACGAGGTACATTCGTGCTCCAATTGCACTCAAGTATGGTACTTCAGGACCAAGAATCCCCTCATCATTTTCCCTAGGTCGAAACGGGTCTTTATTTACATCAAGTGACCTTACAACCATTGGGGTGCTCAACTGATGTGCTTTGTCCATATAAAATCGTTTTAGCATCTTTTCTATATAAGTTGTTTGATGCACAAGAATCTCATCCTTTAAATGTTCTATCTGTAACCCAAGACAAAATTTTGTCTTTTCAAGATCTTTCATCTCAAATTCTCTCTTCAAGTACTCTACTGCCTTTGAAATCTCTTCAGGAGTTCCAATGATATTCAGATCATCAACATATACCGTAACGATAACAAACTCAAATCTAGATCTCTTTATAAAAATGCATGGGCAAACGGGATCATTCTTATATCCCTCATTTAACAAATATTCACTAAGGCGGTTATACCACATGCGACCAAATTGTTTTAATCCATATAGAGATCTATTTAATTTCATTAGGTAACGTTCTCGAGAACTAGAATAACATTCTTCTGGCAGTTTAAATCCTTCTGGAAGTTTCATATAAATGTCATTATCAAGTGGGCCATACAAATAGGCTGTAACAACATCCATTAGACGCAAATCGAGTCCCTCTTTTATTGCCAGACTAATTAGAAATCGAAAAGTAGTCTCATCCACCACAGGGGAGTATGTCTCTTCATAATCAATACCAGGTCTTTGAGAAAAACCTTGTGCAACTAGACATGCTTTATGTCTCACAATTTCACCTTTTTCATTTCGTTTTCGCACAAAGACCCATTTGTAACCCACTGGTTTTACACCATTAGGTGTACGGACTACTGGTCCAAAAACATTTCTCTTTTCAAGAGATTTCAATTTTGCCTCAATTGCGTCTTTCCATTTTGGTCAATCATGTCTATGCTTACATTCCTCAATAGACTTTGGTTCAAGATCCTGGTCCTCATCCATAACATCTAGCGCTACATTGTATACAAAAACATCATCGACGTCGATTTTGTTTCGGTTCCATATTTTTCTTGACATGACATAATTTATCGAGATCTCTTCATTTTCAGTAATTTCAGGTACCTGACTTTCTTTTGAAATTGTAATGTTAGTCATGTCTAAGGGCTCTTTTGTAAACTCTTCTGGAGTTACAATTTCCTCGACCTGGCCATCTTGAATCTTTGCTCCCTTTCTTTTTCGAGGATTCTTATCTTTGGAACCGACTGGTCTACCACGCTCTAGGCGTGCTTTAGATTCATTGGCAACAAAAAGGTTGTCCTAGGACATCAATTTTAATTGGAGCATTAATAGCTGGTATATGTGACTTTGTCACTCTCTTTAGGTCAGTAAATGCGTCAGGCAATTGATTTGCTAAACTTTGTAAATGAATTATCATTTGAACTTCTAGTTCGCATTATTTTGTACGAGGATCAAGATGAGAAAATGATAATTCATTCCATCTTATCTCTTTTTCCAGTTGCCTATTTTCTCCCCCTAAGGTTGGGAAGACTGATTCATCAAAATGATAATCAGCAAATCTAGCTGTAAATAAATCCCCTGTTGATGGTTCTAAATATTTAATTATAAATGGGGATTCATATCCAACATATATTCCCAACCTCCTTTGAGAACCCATCTTAGTACGTTGTGGTGGAGGAATTGGAACATATACAGCACATCCGAAAATTCTTAGCTGGGAAATATTTGGTTCCTGACCAAAAACCAATTGTAAAGGGGAGGACTTATGATAACTTGTTGGCCTGATGCGAATTAGTGCTGCCACATGTAAAATAGCATGACCCCAAGCAGAAATTGGGAGCTTTGATTCCATTAGTAATGGTCTTACAATCAATTGAAAACGCTTAATAAATGATTCTGCAAGGCCATTTTGTGTATGAACATATGCTACAGGATGTTCCATACTTATCCCAATAGACATACAATAATCATTGAAAGTTTGGGAAGTAAATTCACCAGCATTGTCAAGACGAATTGTCCCGATGGGATAATCTAGAAAATGTGCTCGTAATCTAATTAATTGAGCAAGTAACCTCGCAAACGCCAGGTTGCGAGTTGATAATAAAGATACATGTGACCACCTAGTTGATGCATCAATTAAAACCATAAAATATCTAAAAGGTCCACATGGTGGATGTATTGGTCCACATATATCACCTTGTATTCGTTCCAAAAAAGTAAGGGATTCAATCCCTATCTTAGCTGGTGATGGTCGAACAATTAACTTGCCTTGAGAACAAGCAGCACATGGGAAATCTTTCAATTGAAGAATCTGGTGGCTCTTCAATGGATGTCCACATGAATTCTCAACTATTCTTCACATCATTATCGATCCGGGATGGCCTAACCAATCATGCCAAACAACAAAGTTATTGTGATCTGTAAGCTTTTGGTTAATGACCACATTTGTTTCAATTGTTTTAATTCTTGTGTAGTACAAACCGAAGGAAAAGGCCGGTAATTTTTCTAATACAATTTTATTACCCAAGATTATACTCGTAATGTGACGGTACTCAATTTCTCCTTCACTTGTTGTCTCAATATGATATCCATTTCGGCGGATATCCTTAAAACTCAATAAATTTCTTTGAGACTTGGAAGAGTATAATGCTTCATGAATTTCAAATTTTGTTCCTCCATTCAAGAATATGTTAGCTCTTCCGGAGCCTTCTATCAATTTTGCACTACCTGATATAGTACTAACATTGGCCTCTTGAATTATCAAATAAGAAAAATATTTCTTATTCTTTAATATAGTGTGTGTAGTGGCACTGTCTGTAAGACATATATCTCCACCACTCATCGCAAATCGAACCAGGAGAGTATCTATGTTCTTCATTGAAAATAAGAAATATATAATTAGATTAATAAAATATGATGAGTGTCGTTAGTCACCAAAAATAAAATTTCCTAACTCTACTATGTAGATAGCGGAGCAAGGGTCGAACCCACAAAGACTGAATTTTTTTAAGTTAATTATTAAATTAAAAATCTAATCTTAGGGTTTAGGGAAAGAAGAAGTTTGGGGGTTTTGTAAACTATTCTAAAATAAAGAAAACAAGAATTATTAAATATAAAAAACAAATAGCAAAAAAGCTTCAGTTACGAGGCAATCAATCATTCTTGGATTTTGATGTTGATCATTGATTACAAAATATCACTGTCAATTAAATAGTCAACCGTAGCATAACAACAAGCTCTGTTACACCATCTTTCCTTACTGAGTCGTTAGTTAAAACAAGCTCTTTAACTAATCTCTAACTACTTAACCTACCTAGAACAAGCTCTCTAGATATAAATTGTAGCAGCATTAACAACAAGAAAGATATGGGTTGACATTAGATAACAAACACATAAGCTCGGTTTATTTAACCTAAACCTTAATTCTCCTCCATCCCTAGTGATTAACTCCACAAGCAATTACGGACTTATGTTTTTAATCTGGCGGTAGATTATTTAGTTTAACTAAATAGTGTGCACCCTATCTAATCAAACAAACAACCATTATAATGTGCTTAGAGAATCTTGGATACTTAATCAACAATTATATAATAGGTTCAAGAATCTCACAACATGCTTTTCCCAAGAATAATTAATTTACCTCATAACTGAATAAGAAAACTACTCACTAGACATATTCAAGATCATAAAATTCAAGTTTAATATTATAAAGATTACAAATATCATGCAAGAAACAATCAAAGAAGCAATCTTTAATAATATAAAATCAGAATTAATAATCAAGATTATAAACTAGCAAGCAAGAACACACAAACAATATTAATTTAAATAAAGAAAACAAAATCAGAATTAAAAATAATAAAGAAATAAGCAAAATAATAAAAATAAAATTTCTATTAAATCTACTCTAAAACTAAACAAGAGAGAAGAGGGGGAAGAGAGGGATGTGAGGGATTTGAGGGATTTGAGGGATAAGAGAGATGCTGTTTATGAGAGCCTTGTGCTCTTTATATAGGCCTAAGGAAGAGTTTAAAAGACTTTCCTAAGCAATGTGGGATTCAGATAAGAGTTTACTTGGGAAACAAGTAATTTGACTAGTCAAACTCTTACCTTTATCTCATCATCTTTTTACAATTACTTTCTAAGTAAAATTCCTAAGGCCTATTTTTATTAATTAATTACAGATCTAAGACATAATAAAATTAAGAAATTATCTTGTCTCAACAAAATCTTGTCTTGAACTTGCTTAGTTGGAATTTCTTCTCAATCTCGTTTTTCTGCCCAGAATTTCGTACTGATTTTGTCCAGACGTTTGACCAACCAAACGAACTCCAATTTTTGCGATCTTGTGCATTCTGGAAACCTTGAGAAGTCCTCTACAACTTCCATGAAGGCCACTTCTTGAGATCAGGTCGTTAAATTGGTCAAAAACGTCAATCTTTCAAGCTAGACAGAAAATACTGCACTTTGCTCTTTTTAGCTTCTTTTTATTCCAACTTTGATATTTAATACCTAAAACATAAAATAAACATTAGTAAGCTCTTTTAGGCATAAAACATCAATAAAGAAAATATATTAGCACATATATAATTTGCAAAATATCATCTTATCAAAATATCCCATAAATAACCAAAACATAATGACACATCTAAACATGACACATACTTAATAATTAGAATCCTATTAATAAGAAGCATGCTTAAAATAAAGTCCAATAACATCTAAGTAAGATCTAAGAACTTTATTTTTGGACACTTTCATTGCCAATCAAATGGTCAATTTTTCCTTCAGGATGTGAGAAAAAATCAGCAACATCTAGATGAGTGGCATCAACATAACCATAATCAAAATCATCATCTCCACAAACAAAATTTGTCTCATCTTTTCCATCATCACTAGCAAAATTAGTCTCTATCTTCTTCCCTTTATCTTTTAGTGATTGTTGATAGAGCTCAACAAGATGTTTTGGCGTACGACAGGTACGTGACCAATGGCCTTTGCCTCCATAACGATAGCACAAATTCTCCACGACCTTTTTGTCTTTCCCACTTTTATCTTTGCGTTTTCCATCCTTATGTTCCCACTTCTGGTAGGTATATGTGTTTTGGAAATGACCACCTCGACGATTATTACATCCACGTCCACGTCCATGACCACAGCCATGACTACTGGCATGACCTCTGTTTTTTTCATTATATGTTACTGCATTCACTGCAGGGAATGGAGTAGATCCAGTTGGACGGGCTTCATGATTTTTCATTAATAGCTCATTATTTTGCTCAGCCACAAGGAGGCATGAAATCAGTTCAAAGTACCTTTTAAAACCTTTTTCACGATATTGCTGCTACAGGAGCATATTCGATGCATGAAAGGTGGAGAATGTTTTTTCTAACATATCCTCATCAGTGATCTTTTCTCCACATAACTTTAATTGAGAATTGATTCTAAACATAGCTGAGTTATATTCACTTACAGATTTAAAATCTTGTAATCTCAAATGCATCCAATCATAACGAGCTTTAGGAAGTATCACAGTTTTCTGGTGGTCATATCTTTCCTTTAGACTAGTCCAAAGAATAAGTGGGTCTTTAATAGTCAAATATTTAATTTTAAGTCCCTCGTGGAGGTGATGACGAAGAAATATCATCGCTTTAGCCTTATCTTGACTAGATGCTTTGTTCCCCTCTTTGATGGTATCACCGAGACCATTTGCATCTAGATGAATTTCAGCATCTAACACCCATGATAAATAGTTCTTTCCCGTAATGTCAAGAGCCACAAATTCGATTTTTGCAAGGTTTGACATTATGAACGTAAAAGAAGAGATAGATAATTGTGATTGATGAATATCCTTGGTTGAGGCCTATTCTCTAAATCTCTCACGGGTTTTTAGAGTCTCGTGCTGATAACGTATTATAAAATTATAGAAAGAACACAAGGAGAGAGAGCAAGAAGAGAGATTTTCTCTTATTCTTTAAGTGTGTTCAATACATGGATGGTGAGCCTCTATTTCTAGGTTTCACAAATACATGAATAAAGATGGAAGATGAATAGTTACAAACTTAATTAAGGGATAGTTACAAACTTGATTAAGGGGAAGTTATGAAGAGTATGAGGGATGAATGGACATCCATATTTATGACTATTCATAACAAAATTGGAAATTAATAAAATAATAGAGTGGCATAAGTGTAAATATTTAGATTTTTAAGGAGCAAATTGGTCATTTTATAATTGGAGCTAAAAATATCTCAAAAATCAACAAAGACCAGAATTTTCTGGTCTCTTCCTAAGCTGGAACCGACTCCCCTGCAGCTTCTCTTTTCTCTCCTTCTCACGTTTCTTCATCTTTTCCATGCAAAATCATCATTTTCTTTACACCAAATCATGAAACTTCATAAATAAAAGTTATTCCTCATCTTATAAACTACTTAAAACCAAAAATTGGTGGCTGGAATCCAACGTTTGAAAGCTGGAAATACTGCTGGCAGAACCGATCACTGTGCAAGTAAAGGATAATTGGTTTCATGGAATTCTATTTGGTGTTTATGTTAATATTGGATGAATAAATGATGTTTGTGAATATGGTTGAAACAAAAACTTGGTAGAGTGATTCCTAGAGTGTTCGACCATGGCGGCACTTAAAGAAAAACGATATTGTTTTTCATGTATAACAACAGTAAAATGATAGTAAATGATGATATGAATGCAGCCATGGTGGAAATTTAGCAAAAACAAGAATGTAGAGATGCATATAGGGTTCGGCCATGAAGAAATGGGGAAGAGATTTTGGTGTTTTCAATGTATAAATGCTGGAAATTAATAAGATGAAGTGAATTAAATATGGTTATGTTCCTAAATTAATGAAATAATGAGCCAAAAAAAAAATAAAGGGGTGTTGTTCGACCATGGTGGGTACTTGGTGATATCAAGGTGCTTTTAATTCATGAAAGGAAGAAATAGATAATAAGGGATGTGTTAAGCATGACCAATGTGTTAGAATCAAATGAATTCCTGTGTTGGTGTCAAGAGTAGGTTTAACCAAGAAAGAAGATGAAGGAAATATAGTGATTTTGATGCATGTAGGGTAGAAATTGGAAGTTTGTAATTAGTTAAATATGGTAATGACAATAAAATAGTTAAAGCAATTAATACGCGCTTTTATATGTGTTTTTTACTGGGCTTTCCCCAAAGCTCACCCCCTTACCATCCTAGATAGTCCATCAGTGTATGTGCCAAAACGCTGCGACAAGTTAGCTAAAGAAAATTACTAGAAGCTTAAAGTATCAAGTGATCAATTATATGTAAACTGTTATATTTATATTCAGACCAATTTATGCATAGCAGCTGTAAATAAATGTTGGGATGTAAATAGTGTAGTAACTGATTAAAAAATGTGTATGAATTTGTGGGATGTATTGAAATTGAAATGATATTAATAAAATTATAAATCTTATATTATTGTTTATATTCTGATTTTCTGTTTATTTCTTATGGAATAAATGATTTAAATGGAATAAAGATTGATACTGATGTAGGTCAAGTTAAAGATTATTAGGCTTTTATATAAGTCAAACTAAAGAACATTAGGCCAAATGATAGTTTAAGCCCAAGAAAAAAGAGGACTCAAAAGGGCTATAAATGATCCATTGGGCTATCATTTATACGGTGGGTCTTAAAAGTAATTACACGCAAGACAACTCCTATAAATAGGTCACAGGTATCATTCTTAAACCCTAAGCTCTATTTGCCTACAAAGATGCTGCCAAAACTCTGTTTGACTTAAGCATCGGAGTGCGTGCGCAGGGGAAAACCCCTGCACCCCCTGATGGTTTTCTTTCTTACAGAATTCTTGGGGACAGCTTGACACGAAGATCGAAGATTTGAGGTCAGCAATCAATCATTGTTGTTTCATGCAACAACAATTGGCACCGTCTGTGGGAAATTGAGTAAAAAGCCAAGTATAAAAGTCTATGAAAGGGTGCAGAAGACCCACGGGAGACTGCTAGTTTCGCGAGGGATAAAATTACGACAGGAACAATGAAAAAAAGAGTCCTTTTGAGTGGTTGTTGATAGAAACGTTACAAATATTTATATATATATATATATATATACACACACACACACGCGACAGAACAGTCTGTCACGTGCAAGGTTTCACGCAACAAAATAGTCTGTCGCGCGCAAGGTGCATGCGACAGATCAGTCTGTTGCACACAAGGTCTCACGCACAAGGTTTCACGCTCACATAAAAGAGTCTATCGCGCACGAATAAAAATATATATAAAAAAATAAAATATATATACACGCGACAGAACAGTCTGTCGCACAAGGTTTCACGCGACAGAATAGTCTGTCGTGCGCAAGGTGCACGCGACAGAGCCATTCACGCTCCCACAGACATGCGACAGACACTCTGTCACAAGCTAGCACGAGGCTTGCCATGCCAGCCAATCTGCCGCAAGAAGGCGCGCGCACAAATACTGCAAAAATGCAAAAAAATTTGGGCGTGAAGGGAATCGAACCAAGGCATCTGACATGGAGACAAGGTGCCAAACCATTAAACCATGACTGCTTCTTGATATGTAGATTGGTCCCAACTATACTTTAGTAATCACTTTGCGACACATGCAAGCAAAATGGCAATAGAGTGGCACATACATGCGACAACCTAATCTATTGCACGAAAGGCCCACACGCCAGAGCAATTCGTGCAGGCTCACTTTGTCGCAGCATATGTGAGCATGGGCCCACATGCAGGCCAATCTGTCGCAAGCTCTAGCAAGGCCCGCATGCAAGTCATTCTGCCGCAAGGAGGCGCACTCACAAATAATGCAAAAATATTTACACAGCACGCGACTCGAACACAAGTTGTCTAAGACAGCAAACAAGCACCCAACCATCAAGCAAGACATATTGTTGTGTTACTAATTGACTTTAATAATATTTGAACTATTCCTACAACACATTACAACACTATGGCCCCTCCACTTTGAACTACTCTCCGAACCACCCCGGGTCGATAAGGCTCACGCACTCGAATACCATGGGCCGATGGACTCCACACTTCCGACCACCTTGGGGCGACAAGGGCCCATGCTTTCGACTACCTCAGGTAGACAAGGTCTGCACTTCTAACTACCTTAAATAACTTGGCTCACATTCTCAACTGTCTCGGGCCAACGAGGCCCATAACCCCCGCCATCCTGGGTCGATAAGGTTGTATTTTTTATCACCTTGTGTCGATGGGCCCGCACTCTTAACCAACTTGAGCAACGAGGCCCAAAACTCTAGAAGTAAAGCTTGGACAAAGAATTGCTGGATAAGCTTTTGCTATAATGTTTTTATTCAACTCCACTTTAGTGTGGGTGAAGTTTAAATACACGCGTCAGGCATGCAGCATGCTGCAACGACTCGTAGGCCTTGGTAGATACACAGTAGACATGCAGTAGGATGCCTCAGCGAGTGATAAGAGCGGCAGGCCATTTTTGGCGAAAGGCAGGCTCCCTCACGTGAGAGCCCTTGGGCGAGAGGAAAGCTCCCACGCGCAACAGGCCTTTGGACGAGATAAGAGCTCCCACACGCAATAGGCCTTGGGTGAGAGAGGGGCTTCTGTATGCTACAAGCTTGTCTACCACACCTAAGCTCGCCTGGTATAGTGATAGGCAAGCACAGTACTCACGCTGTAGGACCTTTAGCGAGGTAGAGCAATGGGTGAACACAGACCGCACTTAGCAGGCTCCTTCGGCAAGAGAGTGGCTCGCCCAATAGAACAAAGATGGCAAGCACAGGGCACCCGCGACAAGCATCTTTGGTGATAGATTCATTTGCCTACACGACAGAAACTTTGGGGATAGAGTGGCTCGCCCATGCATCAGCCAATGCAGGCGAGCGCAGGACCACGCGGTACTCTTCTTTGGTGCTAGATTGGCTCGCCCACACGACAATCACTTTGGCGAAAACCTATACAACGAGAACAGTTCCACGAGGCAGGCAACAGCCCCATCTACCGCTCTCGACAGGCCTCTTTGACAGAAGAGCATAGGTCCCAAACGTATGCTTCTTTGGCGATGGCCAGCCTCGTGCATGCGACGGCCCAGTATGCCACACGCAACTCTCACCTGGTAAGTAATACGGCCGAGCAGAGGTCCTTGCAGCATGTTGATTGGTGATGGCAAGCAATTGTGGCCAACACAGCATACAAGCGATAGGCTCACCCAGTAGAGCAAACTTTGCTAAGCACATTGCGTTTGCGATAGGCTTCCCTATTATAGCAAATGTTGGCAAGCAAAGCCCGTTGTAGCAGCCACCTTCGCAATTATGGGGCTCGTGCATGCGACACCTTAGCTAGCTGGTAGAGCTCACCTAGTAAAGCAATGATTGTGAGTATAGTGAACAAGCGATGAAAATTGGGTAAGCCAGATGCAAGCTTAGGCGAAGAGTAATCTGGATGGCTAGAAAGAATTGAGCGAGTTAGGAGACTGCCCATCCAATGAAGAGGGCAAGCCAGGCCAGACTCAATATGGAATCCCGATGGCGAGC
Source organism: Heritiera littoralis (assembly GCA_031772115.1). Lineage (NCBI taxonomy): Eukaryota > Viridiplantae > Streptophyta > Magnoliopsida > Malvales > Malvaceae > Heritiera > Heritiera littoralis. The sequence continues at coordinate 4,063,791 of JAPDPK010000040.1, forward strand.
ATGATTCGGCGAGAAAGGAACATGTTAGCCAGGTGCACGCTAGGCGAGCCCGGTTTGAAGAAAATCAAAGAGATCTCGCACAGTTCAATGGCACGAACAGCTGCACGCCCTCGCAATAAGAAAATGCAGTGAGCCATGTGCACGCCCTTGTAACGCATAGCGGCCAGCATTGTCGACGGCGAGCTAGATTCAGGAGAGAAGAGGATCCAAGCAACGGACCAATTTGGGTGATCCAGGCGCACGCCCAGCCGAGTACGGACCTGGATCAAAGAGTAAGAATCGGGCGACCTCTAGGTGAAAGAAGCTCCCCAACAACGCGGTGAAGCTAGATGGGTAAGCAGGTGCACGCTTAAGTGCGGATCTGAGCGGAAGGGTCTAGAACCCTCTAAACCTGGTGTGCGCACTAACCAAACAAAGTGTCCAAAAGCTTCTTGCCGTCCCATCAATCAGTCAGCTATCACAAAGCTTCCTGAGATCCTGATAAGATTCCACTAGCGTGAAACCGGCTAGAAGTGACTTAGGGGCCACACACTTGGCCTGTTGACAGCCATACATGTATAAGAGGGCTTGCCTATAAAAAATAATAATAAAAAAAGGGTGCCCTTTCCCACATTTGTAGATAGAAGAGTCTCTTGTGTGGGTGTGGTGAGAGCTAGTAATCTTGAGGTTGTAAATCCTTTGTAAAGCTCCTATACATAGCATTCTTAAGTATAAATATAAGCGTACAGTACTCCCACTCCAATGTATGTGTCTGCTACTCGAGTCTGCTTGTAGTTTCCACTGTCCCAAGCACTATGAGTTGTCGGTTAAGTGGTACACACCACTCTAACCTGGAAAAGACTGACTTAGGGACGTTTGAACGCAAGTTTCCCACCTAAGGTCGCACGATTGCTAAGCTTAAGATCGAAGCACGTGACAACACCCAATCGTAAGGTGCCGCATGCACAAATTATACAAAGTTATTTGCGCAGCTTACGACTTGAACACAGGCTATTAAACATAGCAAACAAGTGCCCAACCATCGAAACCTTTTTGAATTACCTCTCTCTGGTGTTTTTTTTTTGTGCTTGGTGTTTTGTCAAGCATAAGGAGATCAAAAAACAAGAATTGAAGTCAACCCTAAAAAGATCCAAGCTATATCGGATATGCTACCTCTTACAGCTGTACGAGAAGTGCAAAGGTTAACGGAGAGAATTGCTGCACTCAATCGCTTCTTGTCAAAACCACCTGAAAAAAAAAAGAAGCTTGCCATTCCTAGAAGTGGAAAGAAATGGACTGATGAGTGTTAGAGAACTTTCAATAGCCTAAAAGAGCATCTCTAAAATCTTTCCTTGTTATCAAGGCCATACATTTGGGAGCAACTCTTTGTGTACCTTAAGGTAGAAGAAAAGGCAATTAATGCAGTCCTGTTAAGAAGAAAAGAGAATAAGGACTACTCGATTTACTGCGTGAGTAAGTTACTACCGACCATCGTGTGACAGATTGTCCTCTAGTTTAATTGCACAAATAGACTCTGAAAATAAGGCAGAAGAGTTGAATCCTAGACTCAACCTAATGTGATTGTTGAATGCCATCACGGTGGGCAAACGAGGCCCCTATCATGGGTTGATGTACGTGAAGGCAGAGATGAATTGGAAAAGTATGCGAGCCATGCTGGATACGGAGCTACCAATAATTTCATCTCCTAGCAAGTTGTGCAATAACTTGGATTGACCGTCTCCAAGTGCCCAAGTCAGATCAAGGCTGTAAATGCCAAAGCACAGCTTGTCCTTGGTGTGACCGCTGTTGCGATGAAGGTGGAAAGATGGGAACAGAAGTACACACTTCAGCACTGTCGCTTGATGATTTTAAGCTGATCCTCGAATTGAAATTCTTTGTTAATGCAAAAGCAGCACCCATACTTCATTCGGGCAGCCTAAGGATTAATGACGAGAGGTGCCCATGCTTTGTCCCAACGGAGAGTTAGGGAGGCAGAAAAGTCCTCGATGCCATCGAAATCAGAAGAGAAAAAGGATAAGATAGTCAGGTTAGCGACCCCTTTCCAGATTAATGGCCCGTGTAAGTGCATGCGGGTGCACCAAAGCAGAGGCAGTGAAGCGGTGATAGTCCCGGGAGGACACCCCATTAGTGTTGATATTGATAGCAAGAAACAAGAGCTAGTTGCTGATAAGTTAGAAAAAAGCACGCAGTCAGTGGCTAATGCCTCCTTCGGACACCTGCTACCGGTATGTCCTTGCTTGGTCGGTGAAGACTATAACAATGGGTAAGGGACTTTACTGATCTTGCATCGGAGCAAGCCAGGGAGAGCTTCGTTCGATATAGTCAGATCGGAAACAACTTGTGGTAAGCTCGTGAAGGTAGATTGTTGGTTCCTATGAGTGGAGAATCGAGGCGCAACTTAGCACACAATCCATGGTTGACAGCAGAACGTCTAAGCATTTGCACTTTACAGACTTTACAAAGATAAAGACTTGGAACTATACTGGCGGTAAACACTTGCTATTATTATTATGTTTTTAACATTTCCTGCAATTATGTTATTACTTGTTCCATTTTGTTGAAAATACTACATTATGAAATGAAAGGCCAGTTATTTTTATCTGTACTATGATAATCCTCCATGTTTGATAGACATGTTGCAGGAATAGAAGAAAGAAAAAACGAAAGCTAGCCAAAGAAGGGGGCTTGAAGCGAAAAGTGCGCGAACTAGCCGCCTATGGCAAATCCAAAGTCCCTAAGCACAAAAGGATGAGAGACGGGCAAATTCAAAGTCCCTAAGCACAAAAGGGTGCGAGACGGGCAAAAATAAGTCCCTAAGCGAGAAAGTGCATGAGACTGGCAAAAATAAGTCCCTAAGCGAAAAATGTACGAGACGGGCAAAAATAAGTCCCTAAGCACAAAAGGGTGCGAGACGAGCAAAAATAAGTCCCTAAGCGAAAAATGCGCGAGACGGTAAATAAAAAGTCCCTAAGCACAAAAGGGTGCAAGACAGGCAAACAAAAGTCCCTAAGCACAAAAAGGTGCGAGACGGGCGCACAAAGCAAAGAAGTCCTTAAGCGGATAGTACGCAAGACAGGACCAACACTCCAGTAAAAGTTCTTCTTTGGACAGGTAATCGCCTCAAAGAAAAACTTGGGGAGCACACAGTATGCAAGCTGTGAGGTATGTTACGAGGTATGTTACAATTGGATATGTGCTACAATCGGTTGACAAAGTACATTTAACATTTTATGTTGGCATTTTGGATATAAACGATGTTATATCAATTCTATAAAGTCTCTATGCGAAAAATATGCAAGATGGGCAACACATGGGCTTGAAGCGAAAAATGCACGAGATAGGCCACGAACAAGGTAAATGTGTAGTTGCTTTTGTAGATGAGTTTAAAAAGGTGTCAATTTGTAAAAGACTAAGCTCTTTCACAAAAAACTGGGAAGCACTCTAGATTAACTTCTACATCAAAAAGAGTATCGATACTAACAAGCACCCAGGCATGTGCGTCCTGAGTCGCTATGATGTCAAAAGCTTGATTCTTAGGAAAATTAGTCTCTGGATTATCTAAATCATCTTCGTCCAAACCTGTGAGAACCTCGACCATCTCGGGTCGACGAAAAGGCTCCTAAGGGCTGGTAAGATCAGATAGATCTTTATAAGTGCCTATCCTTAGAAAAGGTTCCAAATCCTCAGCATCTGGATCAAGCTTCAACCAATTAAGATCATGCCAAGTACAAATCGCATATGATGAAACCAGCAAAGAACATATGCATCCTCTTGTGGCACTTCTTGACGATGCACCCTCATGGCTTTAACTCAGATTTGGTTTTCTTCCTCTTGGCTAATAGAAGGCTTTTATGGCTTTGCAATCTTACAATTTCTCCTTATAGCTCTTGGTTTCGGTCTGCTAAGACCTTAGAATTCGAAAAAAAGGGTGGCATATTCCACTTGAGAAGCATTTAGCTCAGAGGAGAAAAACGTATCCCGGTAGTGTTCTGAAAAGGCACTTGACAAAAGAAATGATGACACGACGTCATTTCTGTTACAAGTAATGATGAAGTCCACTAGTTGAGCCCTTAAGTGAAGATGAAAAGACTCTTGTGATAATCCCAGAAAGAGGGTAGCAAAAGAATTTGAAAAGCTCATTCTTCATATACTCTTTCACAGGGTAAACCCTACGAAAGAGTGGGGAGCAATTGATATAGGTCAAGTTAAAGATTACTAGGCTTTTTTATAAGTCAAACTGAAGAACATTGGGCCAAATGATAGTTTAAGCCCAAGAAGAAAGAGGACTCAGAAGGGCTATAAATGATCCATTGGGCTATTGTTTATACGGTAGGTCTTAAAAGTAATTACGCGCAAAAAAACTCCTATAAATAGGTTGTTAGCTTTAAATTGACAAGTATTTTGAAAATGACAAAACTCAAGCAAGCTTAGAAATGATTTTTATACAAGTAAATTTGCTTTGAATGAACTCAATAATTGAAACTAATTTAACAAAGTCTTGGATTGAGATTTCAAATGAAAAAGTCAGTAAATACTCTTAGAAAAGTGTTAGAAGATTTTTGAACTGACTTAAAATCACAAAAGCTATAAACTTTGCAGCATGTTAAAGTGCAGGAGGGCTACTGGACAAAAGGGATCGATCCCTACTGTAGAGGGATCGATCCCCAAATGGCAGAATGAAGTGGAAACACCCGGGAGAATGCTTGGATAGCATTCTGGAGAAAAGGGATCGATCCCTACTGTTGGGGGATCGATCCCTTTGCCCCAGACCTGACAGTAACGGCTAGTTTCTGAGTTTTTCAACGGGAAGAATTACATTAAATGCTTCACCAACTGTTCTATCCGTTTGGTGGGTTATAAATAGTGACATTTATGAAGTTTGGAGGAAGAACAAGCATTCAAAAGTATTCAAGCTTCAAGAGAGAATCTGAAATCTGAAAATCTCATTGTGACTCCATTTTGTGAGAGTGTTTTCTGTATCCTTCACCCATCCATTGAAAAGATCAGATATTCAAAGGGGTGAGCTATCCTTGTAAGGTCTGATATTGTAGAGTGTGGGAATACTACAAGGGTAGAGGATTAGAAGGAGACTTCTAAAGTCCCAAGAGAAATTGTAAGAGGTCTTGCCACACCTTCAAGTGGTTTGTAAGCTTTCTCAAGGAAGAGGTGAATCAAAACCTTGACAAGAAGTTCAAGGAGAGAGGACGTAGGCAAGAGATTGGCCGAACCTCTATAAACCTTGTGTTTGCTTCTCTTTCCCTTACTCCTATTTACTGCATTTGTTTCATTATTGCTTATTTAACTTTGATTGTGCATTAAGAGTTAGGAAAAGTAGAAATAACTAGAAAAACCGATTCACCCCCCCTCTCGGTAGAGTCAACAATTGGTATCAGAGCTTGGGCTCGAGAGTGACTTAGATTAACATCTATCGAGTATAAACGATCACTAATGGCTCAAACTAGTTTGTCTACACCCTTGGTAGGAGAGGGACACTCTACGGTTAGACCTCCACTCTTTAATGGTGAAAACTATGCCTATTGGAAGACTAGAATGATGCTATTTATTCAAGCCAATGATTATGAAGTATGGAGAATTATTGTTAAAGGTCCTCTTATTCCTATTAAGAAAGTAGATGGGTCGGATGTGCCTAAGAAAGAAGATGAATGGGATACTAATGATATTAGGATGGCACAACTTAATGCTAAAGCAATGCACACACTCTTTTGTGCATTAGGACCAAATGAGTATAATCGAGTGTCACAATGTGAGAATGCTAAACAAGTTTGGGACAAACTAGCTATCACACATGAGGGAACCACACAAGTCAAAGAAACCAAAGTAGGCATGCTCACACAAGACTATGAATTATTTAGAATGAAGAATGATGAATCAATTAGTGACATGTTTACTAGGTTTACTGACATCATAAATGGTCTTAAAGCATTAGGCAAGACATATTCTAATGTAGAAATGGTGAAAAAGATACTCAATAGCTTACCTAAAACATGGGAGGCTAAAGTCACTACTATTGAGGAATCTAAGGATCCTCATACACTCTCACTAGATGAACTTATGGGATCTCTACTCACCTATGAGATGAAAATCAAGAGAAATCAAGATCCTCCTAAGAAAGTTGGAGTAGCTTTAAAATCCACCACTATTGAAGAATCAAAAGATCATGATGAGAGTGGTGATGATGAGGACCTAGAAATGGCCATGTTTGCTAAGAGGTTTAATAAATTTATGAGGATGAGAACTAGTGGTAACTCTAGGAGACCCCCTAGGAGAGACTTTAATAGAGGAGAAACTAGTAGGAAAGAAAAGGACCAAATTATTTGTTATGAATGCAAAAAACCTGTCATATTAAATTTGATTGTCCTTTGTATAGAAAGCAAAATGAGAAGAAACAAAAGAAGACGGCAATGGTGGCTACTTGGAGTGATAGTGATTGCTCCGATGAAGAGAATGTAGAAGATGAAGTAGCCAACCTTTGTTTCATGGCCTTTGAAGATGAAAAGGTAACTTCTAACTTGTTGGATACTAATGAATATACTTTTGATGAATTGCAAGATGCATTTGATGAGTTAGCTAATGAATTTGAATGCATGAATTTGAAATATAAGAAAATGATTTCTAAGTTGAAAAAGGAGAATGAAATGCTTGTGAATGTTAAATTAGAATGTGAAAAGAAATTAGAGAATGCAAATCTAGAAATAGAAGAATTAAATAAAAAGAACATTAATTTGCAAAACTCCTTTTCTAGATTTTACATGGGCCAACAAAAACTTGATCAAATGCTAGAGACTCAAAGAGCATTCTTTGATAGAGAAGGGTTAGGTTATAATGCATCTAACAAAGAGACTCATCTTAAAAACTTCCTAGTTAAAGATAGAAAATTTGTTTTGTGCACATTGTGTAATAAACTAGGACACTCCTCACAAGCATGCACCTCTAGGAAGACCATGATAAGAGGAAAAATGGCTGTCAAAATTTGGGTACCTAAACATGTTTTAAATTCAAGTGATGAGTCATTAAATATGAAATGGATCCCTAAAGGATCTAAAATTATAAGTACTAACTCTCAAGGACCCAAGAAAATTTGGGTACCTAAAATGAAAGCTTGATGTGTTTGTAGGAGGAAGAGTATTGCTACAAGGCTAAGTCCAAGGAGCATTGGTACCTTGATAGTGGATGCTCAAGACACATGACGGGTGACAAGAGTCAATTCAAGTTCCTAAAGCATAAAAGTGGTGGAGAAGTCACATTTGGAGACAACTCCAAAGGACAAATTGAAGGAATTGGCTCCATTGGTAACTCTTCCTCAACTATTGAGAATGTTTTGTATGTTAGAGGCTTGAAACATAACTTGCTTAGTATTAGTCAATTGTGTGATAAGGGATTTAAAGTTATGTTTGATGATTTGTGTTGCAATGTTGTTAATGCCAAATCTAATCAAATTATGTTTATTGGACATATACAAGGAAATATTTATATCGTGAATTTAAATGAACTTAATAGCAAAAATGTATGCTTTATGGCTACTAGAGAAGATGAACCTTGGTTATGGCATAGAAGACTAGGTCATGCTAGCATGCATATTTTGTCTAAGTTAGCCAAAAGAGACCTAGTTATAGGATTACCTAAGCTTCAATTTGAAAATGATAAAGTTTGTGAAGCATGTGTAAGAGGAAAACACAAAAGAAATTCATTTAAATCTAAGAAGTGTGTCACTACCTCTAGATCACTTCAACTTCTTCACTTAGATCTCTTTGGACCAACTAGGACAACTAGTTTAGGAGGTAAACACTATGGATTTGTGATAGTTGATGATTACACTAGGTTTACTTGGGTGTTCTTTTTAAGTGTTAAAAATGAGGCCTTAGATAAATTCATTGTTTTCTCAAAACTTGTTCAAAATGAAAAGGGTTATTGTATTTCAAGTATTAGGAGTGACCATGGAAAAGAATTTGAAAATATTGGTTTTGATATATTTTGCAATGAAAATGGCATTAGCCATAATTTTTCAGCTCCTAGAACTCCTCAACAAAATGGGGTAGTTGAAAGGAGAAATAGAACCTTAGAAGAAATGGCTAGAACCATGCTTTGTGAAAACAACTTACCTAAATATTTTTGGGCTGAAGCAATAAACACCTCTTGCTATGTTATAAATAGAGCTATGGTGAGGCCTATTTTAAAGAAAACTCCCTATGAGATTTATAAAGGAAAAAGGCCTAACATAAGTTATTTTCACCCATTTGGATGTAAATGTTTTGTTTTGAACAATGGTAAAGATAACCTAGGAAAATTTGATGCTAAAAGTGATGAAGGTATTTTTCTTGGTTACTCTTTAAATTCTAAGGCTTATAGAGTTTTTAATAAAAGAACACTTGTTGTAGAAGAGTCAATACATGTAATCTTTGATGAATCAAATATCACTAGTAGAACCAATCTTGATGATGAAGTAGAGATCTTTGATGAACCTATAGTTGATCCATCTCAAGATAAGGATGTTAGGGAACACTTAGAAGATCTTACTATTAACAAAGATGAGGAGTCCATGGAACAAGAAATGATTGAGAAGGAATCTAGGTGTCCTAGAGAACTTGGATATGTGAAAGATAATGATATTGTTGGAGATCCTACCATTGGAGTTAGGACTAGGTCAACCTATAGAAACATATGTCAACATGTTGCCTTTGTGTCACAATTTGAGCCAAAGAAAGTGGATGAGGCTTTGAATGATGAAAATTGGATTATGGCCATGCAAGAAGAATTAAATCAATTTGAAAGAAGCAAAGTGTGGACATTAGTAGAAAGACCTAAAGATTATCCCATCATTGGAACCAAATGGATATTCAAGAATAAGATGGATGAAAATAGCATTATTGTTAGAAATAAGGCCAGGTTAGTAGCTCAAGGCTATAGACAAGAAGAAGGGATTGACTATGATGAAACCTATGCTCCGGTAGCTAGATTAGAAGCCATTAGGATGCTACTTGCATTTGCATGTTATAAGGACTTTAAGTTATATCAAATGGATGTAAAAAGTGCTTTTCTAAATGGTTATATAAATGAAGAGGTTTATGTTGAGCAACCTCCCGGTTTCGAAAATCCAAAACTTCCTAACCATGTTTTCAAACTTTCAAAAGCCTTATATGGATTAAAACAAGCTCCTAGAGCTTGGTATGAAAGACTTTCAAAGTTTTTAATCGAAAAAGGTTTTACAAGAGGAAAGGTAGACACAACATTGTTTATTCAATCTAAGGGTCATGACTTATTAGTAGTTCAAATTTATGTAGATGATATCATTTTTGGTTCTACAAATGAGTCATTGTGCAAAAATTTTTCAAAGCTAATGCAAGGTGAATTTGAAATGAGTATGATGGGAGAATTGACCTTCTTTCTAGGACTTCAAGTGAAACAGTGTAAAGAAGGTATTTTCATAAATCAAGCTAAGTACACTAAAGATTTGCTCAAAAGATTTGGAATGGATGAATCTAAACCTTTTTCTACACCTATGAGCACAAACATTAAGCTTGATAAGGATGAAGGAGGAAAATGTGTAGACACTAAACTATATAGGTCTATGATTGGCTCATTGCTATATTTAACTGCTAGTAGACCCGATATAATGTTTAGTTTATGCTTGTGTGCTAGATTTCAGTCATCTCCTAGAGAATCACACCTACAAGCAGTAAAAAGAATCCTTAGATACCTCAAAGACACTTCTTCCTTAGGACTTTGGTATCCTAAAGATTCTACACTTGACCTCTATGCCTATTCCGATGCGGATTTTGGTGGATGCAAAGTGGATAGGAAAAGCACATCGGGAACATGCCAATTCTTAGGAAGTAGACTCATCTCATGGTTTTCTAAGAAACAAAATAGTGTAGCTCAATCCACAACCGAGGCTGAATATATAGCTTCCGGAAGTTGCTGTGCTCAAGTGTTATGGATTAAGCAACAAATGAGAGACTATGGAATAGAAATAAACCAAGTTCCCATTAGGTGTGACAACACAAGTGCCATCAATCTAACAAAAAATCCCATCCAACACTCTAGAACCAAGCACATTGAGATTAGACATCATTTTATACGAGATCATGTGCAAAAAGGAGACATAATTCTAGAGTATGTGGACACCTTGCACCAATTAGCTGATATTTTCACAAAGCCCTTGGACAAGGAGAGATTTTGCACTCTTAGAGGTGAATTAGGCATTATGAATGCTCCTTGAAGTAATTTGATGTTGCATGAATGTCTTATGGTTGGCTTGTGCTTACTAAGTTACTGTTCATGTTCATAGCTCCTTAAGATTGAAATGTTGAATTTTTGTGTGTTCTTCTCATGTTAAACCTTTTGCATTAGCCAAAACCCATTTCTCATGATTAAGACACTATCACATCCATGTTCACATATTGTGTCTGCATACTTAAGCCATTTCTGCATTTTTCTGCAGTTTTTTCTGCATTTTCTTTCAAACTCATTTCATGAATCTCAAATGCAAAAATCAACTTTTGATCTTCAGATGCTCAAACTGCATAAGTTTCAATGCTTTCAAATCATTTTTGTACATCATAAATGAGCCACATGACTGCGGAGACAATTCCTCTCACATAGGATTGGATTCCAAATCTGTCTGGCCAACATTCTGGGTGATGGGAAGCTTCCTGCTTAAAAGGGATCGATCCCTATACAGTGGGGATCGATCCCCTAGTGCCAGAATAGCTTCCTGGACGTTGGAAAGCATTCTGCCAAAAAGGGATCGATCCCTCTACAGTGGGGATCGATCCCCTCGTGGCATACTTGCCTCCAAGGTGCCTTTTAACCGTCGGCCTCTTCTCCTACCTCAACTATTCCCTTTCTTCCTCACCTCTCCACGCCGTTCCTCATCTTCTCTCAACCAAAACTACCGGTTCTCACTCTTTTCTCCACCAAATCACTCCATTCTTTCACTAATCTTTCTCATTTTCTTCTCTTTTTCATTTCCCCTCTTCATTTCCTGACAAAAACTCTTCATTTCTTCATTCCTTTTGTTCTTCCACACCATGGTTACTATTCACCCAACATTTAAATTGTAAGTTTTTCTAACATTTTTCATTAAATTTTTCTTGCATTTCTAGTTTCTTTTATCATGTCTTGCCTACCCATGTGCATATCTTGCATCAATTTCTTCTCCATCTAGGTGTTCAACTCCTTTGGCACTTGCATTTTTCTCTAGTTAATACTTAGACTATTTGTCATTTTTCATCCGAATTTCCTTGTTATACTTGTTAAATGCATCTTGGGTTGTGGCTCTCTGCTGTTGGTTAGATCCCATCTCTCCCACACACTCATCCATAGTTCCTCAAACTTGTGCACACCACCTGTTTGATAAAAGTCCTTAACAAAATTTCGTATCTTTTTCCTTCTCCATATGGCTCCTAAGCTTAAGCACGCTGCTTCAAAGCGCAAAACCCCTGCTTCCTCTTCCTCATCCTCCATACCAACCACCTTTAACCGCTGTTTTCGTCATGCTAATGAGAAAACCAAGTTTCTAGCCGAAATGCCAATATGCCCATTAAGCATTGGCGTCCTATTGATTTCGACTTTCTCGAGTCAATTCATTTTCCTTACCTCGCCAAGTTCAATGAATGGGGTTGGACCAAATTTCTCAAAATCAATACTCCGGTTCCAGCAAACATCATTCGAGCTTTCTTCTCCAACGCCGAAATCATCTATTCTCCAAATGATGCATGTAAGGTTGTCGGGATTAAGTCTTATGTCATGGGCAAGCATATTGAACTGACCACGGAATCCCTCTCCCTTGCCTTTAGACTTCCTGAGGGCGGTACTATCTCTGACCATGTCAATGTCCCCTTAGCATTTCCCGTTACCGATAATCGTGCCAGTGACCTTCCTGTCTTTGCACGCCTCCTCCATATCATCATCTCATGGAATCTCCGCCCTCTTGGCACCCGATACTCTCATCTTCGCAAACTTGATCGTTTTTGGCTTCATCATATTCATGAACCTAACGGCTACCCACCAGACCTACTACACTTTATCCTTCATGATTGGGTGAAGATTGTTCGTAACAAGGTCCACACTATTGTTTTCCCTCAGCCTCTCGCCTACTACTTAATCTCTGAAGGTGCTGACTGTTCATGTGAGGTTGGCATACTTCCCGATGCCAACACCACAATCAATCTAACCACCCTCCATAACTTGGGATGGTATCTCCATCAAGTGGGCGACACTGTCGAATGGGTCAAGGGTCATGGTCAGCCTGCGTCTCCCGAACATGCTCCGGCACCAGACGACGAAGAAGGAGCGGATGCAGCCGACGCACCTGCAGCAGCCACATCTTCTGCACCTTCCGGCTCCTCATCTGCTTCTCTTGACCAGATCATGCATATGCTTCAAAACTTTCAGCATGACGTGGGTGAGCGACTTGATCACATCGAGGCCACTCAAGCTGCCTTGTTCGATGAAATTCAGGATGTTCGCATGCAACATGAGGACTTTGTTGAGCAATATCACAAGACCTTTCCAAGGCGTTGATCCTCCTTGTTATGACATGTGTCCTGCTGTTTTATGACTTTGCTAGTTATGATTTCTAGATGTTTTATGCTCATACTATGTCTATGCTTATGTTAATGACTTTGCTAGTTATGATTGCTAGTTGTTTTCTGTCAATGACTATGTCATGATATTAATTGTGCTTTAATGACAATGGGTTGTTTGTTGTTCTTTTCTATCTCCTTGACAATACTATTGCTTATTTTTCTTTCAAATGGTTTACCCTTATTGCTTTAAATTGCCTTCCACCACTAACCATATCTCCGTGCTCTTTATTCCTTTGCTATGACAAAAAAGGGGGAGAATTAATGTGGTAAACTTGTATTAAATTGAGGGGGAGCAAATATTGAGGGGGAGTAATGTGGTAAACTTGTATTAAATTGAGGGGGAGTAACCTAAATTTTCAAACATATAAGCAAATTTACCTTAAGTTTTGTCATATCAAAAAGGGGGAGATTGTTAGCTTTAAATTGACAAGTATTTTGAAAATGACAAAACTCAAGCAAGCTTAGAAATGATTTTTATACAAGTAAATTTGCTTTGAATGAACTCAATAATTGAAACTAATTTAACAAAGTCTTGGATTGAGATTTCAAATGAAAAAGTCAGTAAATACTCTTAGAAAAGTGTTAGAAGATTTTTGAACTGACTTAAAATCACAAAAGCTATAAACTTTGCAGCATGTTAAAGTGCAGGAGGGCTACTGGACAAAAGGGATCGATCCCTACTGTAGAGGGATCGATCCCCAAATGGCAGAATGAAGTGGAAACACCCGGGAGAATGCTTGGATAGCATTCTGGAGAAAAGGGATCGATCCCTACTGTTGGGGGATCGATCCCTTTGCCCCAGACCTGACAGTAACGGCTAGTTTCTGAGTTTTTCAACGGGAAGAATTACATTAAATGCTTCACCAACTGTTCTATCCGTTTGGTGGGTTATAAATAGTGACATTTATGAAGTTTGGAGGAAGAACAAGCATTCAAAAGTATTCAAGCTTCAAGAGAGAATCTGAAATCTGAAAATCTCATTGTGACTCCATTTTGTGAGAGTGTTTTCTGTATCCTTCACCCATCCATTGAAAAGATCAGATATTCAAAGGGGTGAGCTATCCTTGTAAGGTCTGATATTGTAGAGTGTGGGAATACTACAAGGGTAGAGGATTAGAAGGAGACTTCTAAAGTCCCAAGAGAAATTGTAAGAGGTCTTGCCACACCTTCAAGTGGTTTGTAAGCTTTCTCAAGGAAGAGGTGAATCAAAACCTTGACAAGAAGTTCAAGGAGAGAGGACGTAGGCAAGAGATTGGCCGAACCTCTATAAACCTTGTGTTTGCTTCTCTTTCCCTTACTCCTATTTACTGCATTTGTTTCATTATTGCTTATTTAACTTTGATTGTGCATTAAGAGTTAGGAAAAGTAGAAATAACTAGAAAAACCGATTCACCCCCCTCTCGGTAGAGTCAACATAGGTCACAGGTATCATTCTTAAACCCTAAGCTCTATTTGCCTACAAAGATGCTGCCAAAACTCTGTCTGACTTAAGCATCGGAGTGCGCGCGTAAAGGAAAACTCCTGCGCCCCCTGATGGTTTTCTTTCTTGTAGAATTCTTGGGGACAGCTTGACACGGAGATCGAAGATTTGAGGTCAGCAATCAATCATTGTTCTTTCGTGCAACAACATATACGAAATGGAATTTATAGATTGTGCTTACATTGAGACCAAACACAAACCAAATGATAACGATTCATTGAATGAGAAAGATAGAAATAATAAGGAAAAAGTTAGTTTGAAATTTTATAATTTTAGACATTACACGTAACATCTAAGTCTGAGGATTTGATCGCTAGACATTGAAATATTAATGGGATTGCCACCAATCTTTTTTTATCTAGGTGTGATTGGTCACCTATTTGACTCTAAGAATAAAGCTTAGTCTATGTTCCTAAAAGTAGGCTCAAGAGTGCGGTTACATATGAGGAAAGGATTAGCAAACCACAATGCATGTTCAATGAACTATACCAATTAATCACATGTTATCCTAAAAAGTCTTAACTTAAGTAGTCTTTTACTATTTATTAGTTTTTGTTTTTTGTTTATTATTTAAGTATTGATAATTTTCTTAAATCTTTTTTACACTTTCGGTATAATTTTAGAAATTCTTTCACCTCAAGAGTATTCAAGAAAATCATTTATTCTCTTAAAGAGACTTCATTGTCGGATTAATTTTATATCTTATGGAAAGAGTTTATTCATTTCTATTTTTATTATTTTATCTTACGTAGCTTTGATTTTTATCTTCTTTAAACAAAAAATTTTTTATTTATAAAACTTTTTAAATCTTTCCAATACCCTTGATAAAATTCGAAGAAAATTCCTCACTTAAGAACTTTAAGAAAATCATTTCTTGAAATTTCTTCTTTTTTTGTTGTTAATTCGATCATTGAAAAGTCTTTTATTTATATTTAAAAGCCATTACATCAAAATGAAAATTTTGTTTTTACAAATCTTGTTTAAAACGTTACATTTTTTTTCCCATAAATCTTACTTTAAGCAAAACAAAAATCCTCTTATATTCAACACCTTCTCAACACTTTTAATAAGGTTTTTTAGAAAGTTCCTCGCTTAGAAACTTTTGAAAAAATATAATATGAAATTTCTTTTTACATTAATCATTAAAAATAAGATTTTAATTGCGAATTTTACTTGGAAATCTTATACCTGTTTGATATAAACCTTATTATAAGAGTCCGTTTGGTACACGAATTTCATTTTTCATAAAATATTTTTTACATTTTTTAGTGTTTGGTACCTGTAAAACATTTTCGATCAACGGAAAATGAAATTCGGTCAATGAAAAATCTTTAAAAATTTTGGAAAATTGTCTTACCATTTTCAAAAGGGGAAAACAATTTTCAAACCTATGCCACTGTTAAGAAAAAAGGCTCCACCGAAACTCAACTTAATCTATATTGAGTTAAAACAACAAGCAATAGAAAATATTTCTCAGCATATCAACTAAACAACAGAAAATATTAATTTTTTCAGAAAATTAAATTTTCAGAAATCATTTTATAAAATCATTTTCTGAAAGTCATTTTATGCGAACCAAACGAAGCCTAAATATTTACTTTTGATAAGCTTATTTTAGTAGAAGTTCCTCGCTCAGTAACTTTTTAAAGGAAATTATCTTATTTGAAACAAGTCTTTATTTTATTTAAGGACTTATATATGATGCACTGACAATATATAGTTTCTATACACTACCAATGCACCAGAAGTTGACACCTTATCAATAAGTCCTTATGAGCAAATTTAAAAAAATTATTTATATTTACTTTTAAGGACTTGACATATTTTTTAATTGATCAATTGATGAGGTGTCAATCACTGATGTATTGATAATGTATAAAAACTAAACACTATCAGTGTATCATATACATACCTTTAATTTAATAATAAATCTTGAGTGTTTGTTGTGACTTCCATAGTTATCCTTTTGTGATTATTATTGTAAAAACTTTCCAATACCTTGGGCAAGTTCTTAACGGAAAACCCCTCGCTTAGGAATTTGTAAAAATTTATTATTTGCAATTATTATTATTTTAATATCAGCCAATTTATTATTGAGATCTCATGTATTTTTTATTTAAGTGGAACTCTCTTTTATTGAAATATTTTCAAAAAGTTTTCCAACACACTTGGTAAAATTATGAAAATATTTTTTACCTAGAAATTTTAAGAAAATTCACCCCTTGTGATCTTCCTTTTAGTTTCATCATGGCAAGAGTGTTCACTATATTTAAACTTTACTATTTTTTTAAGACAGTGAAAATTTACAAATATATTTTATGTTTTTAATTTTATGAATCCACTTTAAATAATTATTCCATGTACCATCGGTAGAGTTTTTTACTTCACAAGCGGTGTTAGGATCATAACAAATGTTTTATAAAAATATTAAAAATCAAAAATTAAATAAAATAGAACAGATGTTATGATCTTAACTTCACTTGTGGAGTAAAAAAACTGTACTGATGGTGTACCTAATAATTATCTATCTACTTTATGAGTTAAATAATTATAAATTATGTTTGCTTGATCTTATTTTTCAAAAATATGGTAACTAATTAAACATTTTTTGTATGTAAAATGATTAAACAAATTTCAAAAGCGGCAAATGAACAAACTTTGTCATGGAGTATATCACGTCAAGATGAAAGCAAGATGAGCACAGCACAAGGCAAGGTAATCATTCAATTTAGGCAAAAGCAAGATGAACACAACGCAAGGCAAAATATAAGCATTCAAACCCGTTGACAAGTCAAGGCAAACATCCAAATGTATTGACTATTCAAAGCAACATTTAAAATAAGGGAAATGTTACTATAATTATTTTTTGACAATTACTTTTAATATTTTTAATTTTATTGATTCATATTATTTTTTTAATTTTATGTGAAAATAAATTATTTATGTAAAAATTAAAAATTAAAAAATATAAATATTAAAAAATATTTTTTAAGTAATTTATAGTTATAAATAAAATTTTTTACGTAAATATAAAAAGATTATTATCTTATTCATTGTCAGTGAAGTTTTTTAATTCCACAAGCGAAATTAGGATGATGACATGTGTCTTTTACAAATATTAAGAAAATAAAAAATAAATAAAATGAAACATATGTCATCATCTTAATCTTACTTATGAAGTTAAAAAATTCTACTAACAGTGTATATGATAATTTTTCAATATAAAAAGTGATGCGAAATGCTGGAAGTGAAAATAAATAATGATTATACCTGACATTTTCCGAGTGGACAAAAGCAAATAATATCAAGCAAACCTTTCAGCCATTTTGGATAAAAAAAAAACCTTTCAGCCTTTAAAAATTGAAAATTGCCTTTCTCTTTGGTTCTTTCTCACCCGAGTGCCGCCTGGTTTCCCTGAATCCCGTGATTCCCGCTGCAGGCTGTCCACGAGCCGTCAGGCCACCGTTCACCACCTCGGCCGACCACCAACTCTAAGCCCTTCCTGTCTCTCCTGTATTTCCTTCCTTTTCTATCTTCCAAAAAATAATCTAAAATTTCAACATACTCAAAAGAAAAGCTCCATTTTCACTCATTCTTTTTTGCTAAGGATATTTTTATTCTATTTATTGTGTTTGCATTGGTTCCTCTCTAAAGAGGATGATACTATATTTTCTTCTTTTTGGTATGGGTGGCGTTCGGTTTCTTTGTTGGTTGGAGGTGACTGTTGGAGGTTGGCAATGGTGGTTCAGGAAGTGATTGCTGGTATGCCGAAGGGGTTGTATCGTGATGAGAGCAATGGAAGGGGTTAGGGACAGGTTCTAGGGTGGCTGGCTGCCGTCCTCCTCCGCACGGCATCAGCCTAAAAAAAAAGATTTTTATATATTAATTAGTTCTTTATTAAAAGTTTTTTTATTGGATTTAATACAAACTCAAAATTAAAAATTAAAAGAGGTAGGCTTTAAATGGGCTTTCGTTTTAATAGACCAACCTCAATTAATTTAGGTTTATTAAATTACGGGCTTCAAGCCCAAATGGTTTAAGTTACTTTTAACAAATCAAAGATAGTTATTCAAAATTGATCTTGACTGACAAATTCGATTTTTACACTACTTGAATTAATACAAACTTTAAATTACACTCAAATCTTAATTTACTATTGAATTAATTCGAGCGAACAATTAAATTGAATTCATTAACCCTCAAGCAAGCAAGTTCTACACTCATATTGCTAAGATTGAAATGAGACCAACCAAATACAATTATTGATCTAGGCAAAATTAGGTGCATATATTAAATATTACAATGTTATTTTTTCAGTATTTTAATATACAAAAATCTTATTTCCAACAATCACATTCTATTACAATAAAGATAATTCAAGGCACCAAATGTGATAAGTTTCATGATTTTTTTTCTTACCTATTTTCAAGTGAAAGGGTATTAAAAAAATGAAAAATTCGAAACTTTTTTCCTTTAATTTTAACACTACATATTCGAAAACTTTTTGTTGACAACATTTACAAATAATTATATTGTAATAATCAAACAACTTGCACCTTTAATGTCATGTGTGGCTGGGAAATGGCTATTCCATTTCCCTTTATTTGATAATGTAAGTTGTTCAAAAGTTTGGTTTACAAAAATGGTTATTTTACGGAATAATTACTACTAGAAAAGTTTAAAATCTGTGTCTAAAAAGCGTAACTTAAGATAAATGACTACATTTTTATAAGTTTTTTATCAGGTAGTGGACTACGATTCTTGAATGCAGTCTGATATTTAAATATAGACCACGTTTTTAGAGAGAAACATAATCTAATTTGTATAATAAACCACATGTACAATTTATTAATAATTTTGATTTATTTGAAATTTAAGTGATATTTTATATCAATAGATAGCATTTTGCTATTAACCATAAATTAATTTTGAGTAAAAAATTACGCATATATTAGATAAATTGTGGTCTCTTTAAATGGTGTAACCGTAGTATTTTATGGTAAAATTAATGTAAGGTTGAAATAGTAACCAATTACTTAATTGTTTAATGTCATTACACAAATCATAACAAAGTAACTATTATAAAATATTCTTATACGACATTTTCATAATAACAATTGTCTTCAAGACTTCTACACAAAGTATATATGATGAAATTTAATACTTTCTTGAAGGCATTCAAAATTTTTCTGCTCAAAAACTCCCGTAAATAATTGAAGTCAATTTCTTTTAACATTTTAGCTTGCATCACCTTTAATGGTATTCATCATATTATGACATTGTATATATGCCTCTAATTTACTTTATGAATGCAACATTGTTGTTTAATGGTTTTTTGTATGGTAGGATTGTAAAAATTAGGAACTAGCTATTTAAAGTGATGCAAATTATGTAACAAAAAAAAAGTGATGTAAATTAGGATGTTAATAGGTTTTGGCCTTCATTATTTGCTGGAGTTTTTTTACAAAAGAAATTTTGCATGACTTCAATAATGTGTTGAAGTTCATTATAATTTAATGATGAATTTATGATAAAATTCAATACTTTTTTGAAAGCATTTAAAATTTCTTCTGCACAAAAACTCCTACAAATAGTGGAGTTCAAGATTTTTTAACATCTTAGGTTGCATCGCCTTAAATCTAAGTTCTTGTAATTTACAAACTAACCTAACAAAAAATCTTTAAACAACATACTACATTAGCTAATTAGATGCACATAGATAATGTTAATATAAAATATGATGAATACATCACTAGTATAAAGCATGCATTACGGTTGAGATCTTGGTCTATTAAATGACAACTTACCTCTCTGAGTAAAATGATAGAGCACCTACTACGAATAAGCTTTTTCGGCCATCCGCCTTAATCAAGACGAAGTCTAACTCTTTTGTATAAAAACTTGATCTATTCAAAGAATTACATTAATTAAAGACATACTATAGTAAATTTTGTTCAGTTAAAAGAATAATTTGCATAAACAACTCAAATCAAAGGAAATAATGAGAGAAAGAACTCTAACATCAGAAAAATTGAGATGAAATATTCATTGCCAATATTGTTTCTCGAAATCCTTTAGCAATAGTTTAAACATTCAATTTTTGGTAAGAAAGCTAATGTGCAAAAATTAAGAAAACAACGAACTTCTAACTATATAACTTGCAACTAAAAATCTCATTGAAATTTATAAAAAAAAATGACAAACTAAACAAAATAAAAAAGAACAACAAAACCCTAAAACTAAAAATTAGCGAAGATTAAACCTTAAAAATCGAAAAAAGGAGAGTTTTTAGATTGCGAACCTCCTATATGTAAGAACTAGATAAAGTAAATGAAAAATGTCATTCAAATCTATAAAAACAAATAACAAACAAAAAGATTTATAAAGAATCAAAATAATAAAGTAAAAAATAACAGAAAATATTAGACATTGGAAAAGGGCTATACTATGTGATTTATAAATGAATTGTTAATCATCATTATTATAGCTATTTTGTGATGTTCCATCTATTGCGGGAGTCAATCTAGAAATTAAATTGGTTTTATATTGATTTTTTGTTCAAAATAAGATTACGGTAAAAATGGTTTGTAAGGTAAACAATGCTTGAGGTAAGATATCATTTAATGAAAATGGTTTTATGTTTAAAATGCAGTTACTTTAAAAATAGTTTTTTCTTGGCAAAGCATGACAAAGAGAAGGAAAACGACATCTCCAAAATGAGGTAAAGATTTAAAGAGTGGAGAATGAACCTTAAATCTACTTACAAACTAGATAAAAATAAAAAAGACCATGATCATCATTTTAAATTGTAATATTTAATAGTAATTTAATTTGAAAATACGTAAAACGATTACATTTAATAAAAAATCATAGTCTATTTTGAAATTTGACTACGCTTTGGATAAAAACTCATAGCCTTTGATTATTGTAGGTGCATCTCGAAAGACAAAACATCAAACACAAAAAGATTACATTTAAAATCCTAAAACATAGTTAAATTTATTCAAACGACCATATGTCTACCATAAATGACATTGCATCAGCCTTACTTGAAGTTGAAATTATTTATAATGTTTTTAAATTTTGAAAAAGAAAAAAAGAAACATTTTGCTATAAAAAGATTACATTTTAAAAAAACTAAATCGTAGTCTATTAAAAAATAAAAACTGTAGATAAATTACACAAAGAGGGATTCCATTCATACTCTATTAGATGTTAGACACACCTTAAATTAATAAATTTTTTTATCACAAAAATAACTTTAATTAAAATACAAGTTTACCTTTACCCATAAAAAATTTTGATACTCTCAGAAAATTAATTTTAGGGACTACTAATTTAATCCTCAACAGTATACTTTCGAGAAGTATATTAGCCCCTCGGCAACATGGTGCCAAGCGGCCTAATAAGTTCTACGGTAGCATGTTGCTGTGGGGCATTGCCCTATAGTGCCCCATAAATGGGGCACAACTCCATGGCAACATGTTGCCTTGGGCCTTAATTTGCCCCATTTGGGGCATTATATTTTGTGCCTCACGGCAGTATCTTACTGTGGGGCCAATAGGCTTTCCGGTATGAAATCGTCTAAAGTGCTTTCAACAATTTCGTACGGAGAGACATGATTTCAGAAAAAAATTTATAAACTAACGAATTTTAATCTCAAAAATTTTACATAAACCCTTCATGCAATCATTTTTAAGGCAATCAACTGAAAGAAAAACAAATTTAATTGAAGATTAATAATAGATTTATTTTAGATTGTTACCAAATTTAGAAGATTTTCAAGATTTTGTAGAAATTTGTTTGAGTTTTTTGAGAGAGGGTGAATGAGAGAGATGAAGTGAAGAGGGGTTTGAGGGTATTTTAGGTAAAAAATTTAGTAATTTAAGATGTGAATAATAAAAATAAAGAGAGAGATTTGGAGAATAGGATTTATAAGTAAATAAAGTGTTTTTAGTTCTAAATAGGATGTGAATAGAATTTCTCTTACACAAATAGCAAATTGTCTATTATAAATAACATTGCATCAACCTTATTTAAAATTGTAATCATCTTCAATACACTTGAATCTTGGAAGAAAAATAATTAAGCTACAAAACACTACATTTGAAAATCTAAATTGTAGTCTATTAATAAATTAAAACTCTAAGTAAATTTATTCAAAGAGTAAAAATGTATGTTCATAAATGACATTGCAACAATCTTACCTGAAATTGAAATAATTTTTTAATGTGCTGGAATTTTAGAAGACAAACATTCAGCTTAGAATCACAAAAACCAACATTTTGAAATAAAAAATCCTGTATTCTATTTATATATTTTTAATATAAAATTATTATAGTGTGTTGAAAATAAAAATCTGATTACAAAAATTTAAAATTCAAAAGATTTCTGTACAAATAAAGTAGTTCTACTCTAACGGCAGATTATATTCATCACAACAAGTGACTTATTAGCAGTAAATGTCACTTCCGATTTCCGAATTGAGCTCAAACACAAAATTGTTCAATGGAGAATAGCCATCAAGAATCACACACGTGGCTATGGAAACCATATCTCTATTGATCACTCAAGACATGGCTCTTGTTTAGGCCACCAACTGCCGATTGTCCATATGGCTGCCTGCTTTTGATCCACTGATAAATCTTAAGGCCCTTTTTTCATTTCCTTAAGTTACTCACTGACAAATTTCCTTTTCTCTTCCTCCCCTTTTTGTCCGAAACATCAACAGCCTCTCAAACTCTTTGTTCAACTGATAAGCAGTTAACGACAGTAGTAGAAAAGCTCCTGTGTGGGATTTTTTCATCCACCCAAAATTTTAAACACCTCTAAACCTTTGACTACATCTTTCTTGTAAGGAAAAAGGAAGCATTTTTAATTTGAAGACCCCGTTTTGAGCTCTTTTCAAGTTTTTTTTTTTTTTTAATTTTTTAGTGAAAATCATGTTTTTGATTCAACTTGGTTTCTTCATTTCAGTAATTGTTTTATGGGAATTTGACTAAAGATTGAACTTTTATTTCTGGGTTTCTGTTATAAGGAGTGAAACGTTGGCGGTTTTGCTGTTTCCTGGGTGTTGGTGTTAAGAATGATGTCAATGACATGCCATAATCTTGATTTTGGAACAAGAGTGCTTGATTTGGTTGCTGTTGGCTCTTCTTCTAATTCTTCAATTGAAGGGCACTCAGTGAATAATTGTGGAAAAGCATTTGCTAATGTTATTAGTAAAGGCTATGGAGCTAGAAGAATGGTTTACTGCAAGCAAAACATTACCAGAAGTCGTGTGTTCTCCACAAAAACTTCTGAGGCTCTGCTTGATGGTAATATTGATTAATTGGTCTTATACTTTTGTTGGTACTGTTGGAATTCATATACTTGGAGTCATTATATTGGTTTAC
Organism: Heritiera littoralis; assembly: GCA_031772115.1. Taxonomy (NCBI): domain Eukaryota; kingdom Viridiplantae; phylum Streptophyta; class Magnoliopsida; order Malvales; family Malvaceae; genus Heritiera; species Heritiera littoralis. The sequence continues at coordinate 4,087,274 of JAPDPK010000040.1, forward strand.
TTCTAGTTTTCATTTTTTTTCTTTGTTATTCCTGATAAAAACTCTTGAGACTTTGCCTTTTTGGGTGCCATGTATGATAAGCAAGCAATAGTTTTAACTTTCATCTTATGCTTTGTTCGTTAGAACTTATAGTTTATTGCTTCCTCTTGTTGGTAATGGTTGTGTTTGCGTAGCATACTCTTTATTATCGATTTCAGTTCAGTGATTCAGAATTATAGTTTTGTCCACTTTTGACATCAATTTAGGTGTTGGTCAACGTACTGCACCCATGTTGGATATGAAGGAAGAGCTTAGAAGTCCCATTTCCCTGGCAAACTTGTTTGAAGCAGTTGCTGATGACCTCCGGATTCTAAATCAAAATCTCCAGTCAGTAAGTGCTTACAATAGCTGTTTGATTAGAGTAGCGAAAATCATTGCTGACTTTAATTATTGTCCTTTTTATTGTTCTTATGATATATCATTTGGAATAATTTTGTTCAAGTTCTGTACGTGTTCATAATGTTTTACACATTTCTGTTCGTGAATTGATGTCATATGAATTAAACTTAGAATCTGTATGTCACTTACTTCTTGTAAGTCAAACCGTATGTAGCTTCAACCTAATAAGTCCAAATACTAAATGCCGGCTAATTTGTGATTCTCTCTTTGAAAGTGCAAAGATTTACTGGTATTTAATAAATGCTATTTCTAAAAGGAAAAACTTTGATTTGTAGGTTTGCTTCAATGACTATGTATGTAAAGACTTTACCTACTTTTCCTGCAACTATTCCTTGTATTTTATTCTCATTTATTACCAAGCATCACCAAGTTCTTTTAATTATTGTCTGTTGCACATGGAAGGATCAAATAATTTAATCTGATTTCGATTTCAGTTTTTTCAAGATCTTAATGTTAGTTATGTATCTGATGGTGATGTTCTGTTAGATTGTTGGTGCAGAGAACCCCGTTCTTATGTCTGCAGCGGAGCAGATATTTGGCGCCGGTGGTAAGAGAATGAGACCAGCCCTGGTTTTCCTAGTTTCAAGAGCTACAGCAGAGTTAGTTGGGTTGAAGTAACATTCGGAACTCTTTCTACGATATTTAACACATTTTAATTACAGTATTAGACTTCCATTTTGTATTGCTTCTTTCCAGGGACCTTACTACAAAGCATCAGCGCTTGGCTGAGATCATTGAAATGATTCATACTGCAAGCTTGATACATGATGATGTATTAGATGAAAGTGACATGCGAAGAGGTTGGCCTCTGCATTTAATGTCATTTTCATGCATCAATAGTTGTTCTTCTATTCAAAAGTCTTCCATGTTAATTAGCAGCTATCTCAAATCGGAAGAGATATTAGTTCTATTCAAGTTAATTAGAAATATAGTCTGTAATTGTTGGTCTTTATTGCACATGATTAATACTATAAAATACATTCTTTGCATAGGCTGGAGCAATCACCACAATGGTTTCTTTTTTCAGATCATCTTGGCGTTCAAAGTTACTTTATGCTAACTCTATCTCATAGTTGAAGATTATGAGTTCTGACTTGTTACCTATGTTATTGAATCCTGTGGGATCATCTCTTTTCTCAATTAGTGTGCAGCTTGTAGCAGAAAAAAGAGGAGAAAAATTTAAGAATGGAAAGTTCCTTAGTACGAAAAAAATTATATACTTTTTCTGTATTTTACAAGTATGAGATTTCTTAAATAATTCTTCGCTTTTTAAGGAGTCATGCAAGAACTACAAGTTGTGTTTAGAAGCAATTTTAAGCCCTCTCACATTTCTTGAACTTAATTTAATAGACTCTTGCAGTCTTCTGTGTCTTTTCCATTCTATTTTGTCTTCCCATTTCTGACATGGATTAGGAGATTTGTTCTTTCTTGCAGTTGTCTCTCTTGAACTTATTTCTTATCTCCTTTCTTTGAATGCCCTGTCTTTTCTAGTTTTTGTCATGTGAATGGAACAGCCGAAATATGTTGGAAAATCCTTGCATTGATATTTCCTTACATTTTATAAATGAGGTTACATTTCAGTGTCCAGTACCCTCGGTTAAGGGCAGAGAAAAAGTTTCTATTCCGGGACACAACAGTTACGGATGTACCGATTTATGGAATGACTATGTAGCTATGGGGAATCTATGTACACCATAGTCCATGGATAGGTGGTGAAAAATGGTGGTTGTGGTTGTAGCTATGATTAAGGGGCAAAACTCTGGCGATTGTTCTTGTCAGTGCATGTTCAGGAGAGGAACTAGTGCATTTACCATTTTGGAGAATAATTGGGACGGAGTGGGTTTTGACTTTTAATATTTATTAATGATAGAGGTCTTTTACTTGCAGAAAGAACTCGGATTTCCTCAGTATCCTTTCTTAGTCTTTCATCAATTTGAAACTGCTGCTAACTTAACTGCAGGGAAAGAAACTGTTCACCAACTGTATGGCACAAGAGTAGCAGTACTGGCTGGGGACTTCATGTTTGCTCAGTCTTCATGGTACCTTGCAAATCTTGAAAACCTTGAAGTCATTAAACTCATCAGCCAGGTATATATTATGACCTATGTCAAACATTTACCGTCTCTTTTGGATGTACACATGGGCATGTGGTAATTGATTAAAAAATTCCACCTTTAGGGATTGAAATGTGCTCCAGCTGTTGAGACCATTTTCGAACTATTATTATTTTTGTTAAATTAGTCTAAACTGTAATCGTTATTAATGATATTGCAGGTTATTAAGGATTTTGCAAGTGGTGAGATTAAGCAGGCATCTAGTTTGTTCGACTGTGACCTTGAACTCGAGGAATATTTGCTGAAGAGTTACTACAAAACAGCTTCTTTGATTGCAGCTAGTACCAAGGGAGCTGCTATTTTCAGTGGGGCCAATCGCAGTGTTACTGAGCAAATGTATGAATTCGGCAAGAATCTTGGTCTATCATTCCAAGTTGTTGATGACATATTGGATTTTACACAATCAGCAGAACAGCTGGGGAAGCCAGCCGGTAGTGATCTAGCAAAAGGCAACCTAACAGCACCAGTAATTTTTGCCCTTGAAAAAGAGCCAAAACTTAGAGAAATCATTGAATCCGAGTTCTGTGAGACCAGTTCCCTGGATGAAGCGATTGAATTGGTTAAGAAATGTGGAGGAATTGAAAGAGCGCAAGAATTAGCAGAAGAGAAAGCTGATCTTGCAATTAAGAATCTACAATGTCTTCCTCAGAGTGCATTCCGGTTTGCTCTTGAAAATATGGTGGTGTTTAACCTTGAAAGGATTGATTAGTTAGATGTTTCACAGTACAAGCAATTCCTTGATGGAGGAGTGCCATTATTCGAAAACACGGCCTAGAGATAAAAAGAAAAGGCTTGAAGTTGAAGCCTCTAGCGGTATAGAAAGCTTGCTTAGTTGGTTAGTGCTGCTGAATCCAAGTTCATTGTGACTGCTTGTATATCCATACCAGGTATGTTGAGCCTTGATTTGAGCTCCTAATATCAATTTATTCAATTATGGATTGGTGTGGAGAAAAAAATAATAATACTCCATTAAATTGTTGCACAATAAAGCTTTAAGGTCAATGGAGCTAATAATTTTTCATTTCAAGATTGTGTTCTGATCATTAATTTACTTGGTTTGAAAGTGCCTGGGATCATGTTAAGTATGCTAGATAATGGTTGAGAATATATTACTTGTAAGAGAATAGAGAGAAAATGGTTGAGAATATTATACAATTAATTTGTGATCTGTACGATGTACGAATTAGTATTTATATGAATGTGTGTAAATACATTCATTAACATTGTTCAAGTTTTATGTCTAAAGTATACATGAAATACATATAATATAATAAAAGATATTGAATAATTATAAAATTTAAATTTTTATGCTGAGCTTTTAGGAGTTTTCTCCCAAACCAATATAGTTTAAAATCTTATTTTCTAAACTGGAGTGTTTTTAAACTTTATTCCAAAAATGAGGTACTCTTGTAAAAACTAAATTTCATGTCAACTTTTCATTTTTTAAAACTATAAATTAGCATATTAAAACATTGCTCTTCTCTTTTCTCTTTCTTATAATTATATATAAATTTCTCAAACTTTTTTTTTTCGAAATCGTTCTTGTATTGATTTAATTATCATCACTTATTGTTAAAGATAATAATTCTTGCAATTTTATCTCAACAATTTATTAAAAAACATTTCATACTTGTTCTTTTGATTTATTTTAAATATTTTATTTATAAACTTAAAATTCATTAAATATATTAACAGACTTGTTAAAAAAAAATTACGCTTAATTCCATAATTCAAATGAAATCACATCTTTTTGCGCCTATTCACCACTCAGAGAAAAAATATTGTTCAATTTTCGTTCTAAATCTCTTGACTTAATTCATTTTAATTTTTTTTTTTTATTTTGGTTCTAGACCTAGATACCCTTTCCTCTTTGTATCCTTAGTTTACAGTTTTATAATTTTTCCACAGGTGGAAGATCAAAATTTTGTAATATACATTTTGTAATTTTTGTAATTGAGATGGTACTTTCCTCCAAATTTGATGATCCAAAAATAATTGTTTGGTAAATCAATCATTTGAAAATAATGAAGAGTAGTTTTGCTTCAAATTCAAACAAAAAAGAAACAAATTAAAGAAGAAGACAGACGAAAACTAAAAAAAAAACTTTAACTTGTGCTGGACATAGATTTTAACATTTTTCCTATATTCTGCTCAAAAATTGAGTTCGTGGCTATTGTTTTTTGATTTTTTTTGTCGTTAGAATACTTGAGTCTTCATAAATATTTAGGATTTAGAAAGAGAAACGATCAGATTATTTAGATTTTAATGTTTATCAAAAAGGAAAAGCTATTGTTAAGAATTTTTTGTTTTTTCAAAAATCTAATATGTTATTTTTCTTTTATTAAAAAATGACATGACATCTAGTTGGACTAAAATACTTTGATTATAGAAATAAGTTTAAAAATACCCTATTTTGGTAATAAAAATTTTAAACTACCCCTGTTAAGAAAAAAAACTCGAGCTTTTAGTATGCTTGTAATAATCTTAAATTTTTAAAGAAATGATAAGTTGCTTGTTGATTTTGAGTCATGCTTTAGACACATGAACGTCAAAGTCTCGCAGCGGATTAAAACAAAAAACTAAAAATACCGAAACCTGTAAAGGATCTCTCTGATCAAGATTTAAAAGATTGTATAATTTCATGCAAGAATTTCAACACGTACTCAACCTACATTATGCTTTAATATCGTAAAAAGCAAGATTTTCTTGTTGAGATTCCAGTAAGTTTTCTCCATGAGAAGCTTTCAAAACCATTCTTGTCATCGTAAAGATCTTAACCGACTCAAGAAGAGCACCATAGGTGTTGTGCCTCTAAAAGTGATCCACACAACAATACTAGCAAGCTTGTACTAGCAAGCATTGTTTTATAAACAATCTTAGCTAAATTTTACATTCCAAAACACCTAAGAACACTTGATGTCATAAAAGATGGTGGCAAGAAAGAAGTTAGAGGCCGATGTGCAAAATCGAGTAGAAGAGGAATGATGCTTAGGGAAACAATGAGGCTCCTTTAAGCCTCTAGGGCGACTAGGATGCATCTTCTATGAGGCTAGGGTGGGAAGGTATTCATTTTATGGCATAGGGATTGAAACCCTGTAGTCTTTATGTTCCTTAAGTCAATTCTTGTAGCCCTAATGCTTTCTTGGACAAAACTCCGTAGCGTTAATGCTCCTTGGGGTTTTTCTTTTTCTTTTTCTCTTGTAACAACTTTTGTTATCTATGTAAATCCTCTTCCTTACTTTATCTTTTTATACTAGGATAAGTCATTCCTTCTTTTGCGATTAATAACACAACTTTTACATTTTTTTCACTACGAGCTAGGAAAGGTAATATATATCCCCTAAGTCACTTAGGGTGATGAATCCTATTTTGACTAATCATTTTCATGTGTTTCATGGCACATCCAAAATCACCCTTTTTAAGCATTTGGCTTCCAAACTCGTAGAAGTAAAATTAAAGTGTGATAATTCTTACATAAGATGACTTAACATCTCAAATCAAATGATTAGTTAGACTATTGATACATGAAAGCATATTCCATAAATACTTGAGTGACATTACCAAATGGAGCTTTCATAGTAAGTCATGCTAGGTGAATTTATTCTCCAATAAGCACCTATGTGCTATCCTCAAATATTCTTATATTTGCAACCTATGAGATTAATTACTTACTTTCAAAGTAAGAAGGCTTAGCACATGCCAGTCTTTAAGTTTTGTTAATACTCTTTCTTGACAGTACAGTGACCATGAACTAGTTTAGGAAAAAAGGTTATGTGCATAGGGATCTCATTATTATAACCTTTTATTCTCTTGTATGGCTATAATGTTCCAGGGACTTTGTCTACATAAGTATAATAATAAAAAAAAATAACACAACTTAATGATAAAGAAATACTTCGTATGATTTATCCTAAAGAATAATAAAATGTTAGACATGAAATAACTAAATAGTAACCTAATTAAGATTGGCTTCCAAGGCTTACACTAACAATCTTTGACTAGCACTAAATCCAATCACTTATATATCTAATATCATAGTCCTCCATGCAGCGATCATATTTCTACAAGGGCAAAACTTTAGAGATAGGATCTATAAGATTCTCATCAGTGGGTACCCTTTCGATACGAATGTCACCTCTAGCAATGACCTCTCTAATCAAGTGATATCAACATAATACATGCTTAGATGGTTGATAAGACCTTGGTTCCTTAGCTTGTGCTATGGCTCAATTGTTATCACAATTCAACATTTTTGAAGTAACAATGTTAAGAACCACACCAAGTTCAATGATGAACTTCTTGATCCAAATTGCCTCCTTCGTTGCCTTAAAAATGAAGTTGTACTCAGGTTTAGTTCTAGAATCCGCAATTGTATCTTGTTTGAACTTTTCCAACTTACAACATCACTATTTAAAGCAAATACAAATTCTTGTTGCAATTTGATAACATCATTGTTACTTTGGAAGCAAGTATCAATGTAACCCTTTACATTTAGTTTGCCCCCTATATAGCCCAAAAGACATCCTTAGTTCTTTTCAAATACAAAAGAATGTTTTTCACAGCACTTTAGTGACCCTCACTAAGATTGTTTTGATATCAGTTTGTGATACTCAAAGCGTACGACACATTTGATCTCATATATAACATGGCTTACATGATGGATCCGATAGCCAACACGTATGGTATCTTATCCATTCCCATCCTCTCTTATTATGTTTTAGGACACATAGCCTTAGAAGGATGAACACCACATACAATAAGCAAGTTTTTTCTTTTGAAGATTTTCATAGTAAATCTCTTTAGCACCTTGTCTATGTACGTAGATTGTGAGAGTTCAAGCAACATTTTTTTATCTATCTCTATTAATTTTAATTCCCATTATGTATGCTACTTTACCAAATCTTTTATTGAGAATTGTTTGGATAGCAAAACTTTAGTAGATTGAAGCATGGGTATATCTTTACCTATTAGTTATATGTCATCTACATATAGCACTAGGAAAACAATTCCTAAACCATTTACCTTCTTGAAAAAACAATAATCATCAGGGTTCTTGATGAAACCAAATTCCCTTATTGTTTCATCAAATTTAATATTCCAACTCTATGAGGTTTGCTTAAGTCCATAAATTGATTTTTGTTTCTTGCTGATGTGGGTCAGGTTAAAGATTACTGGACTTTTCTATAAGTCAAGCTGAAGACAATTAGGTCGAATGATAATTTAAGCCCAAGAGGAAAGAGGACTCAGAAGGCTCATAAATGATCCATTGGGTTATTATTTAAGTTGTGGGTCTTAAAGGTAATTACGCACAAAATCACTCCTATAAATAGGTCACAGGTATCATTCTTAAACCCTAAGCTCTATTTGCCTACAGAAACTCTGTCAAAACCCTGTCTGACCCCTGATAGTTTTCTTTCTTGTAGAGTTCTTAGAGACTGGATAGGAGGTAGATCGAGACTCGTACCTCATAAAAAATCATTGTTGTTTTGGGCAACAACAACTGGCGCCGTCTGTGGGAATCAACAAAAAAGCCAAGTAAAAAGATGGTGAAAAGACGATATGCGGAAGACAGGCATTGGGCAAGAGATGCGACTGGCCTTGGACGAGAGAGTGGCTCTCTCTCACGCGACAGGCCTTGGGCGAGAGACAGGACAGGCCTTTTGACGAGAGAGTGGCTCTCTCGCGCGCGACATGCCTTGATGATAGATAGGCTCCCACACGCGACAGGCCCTGGACGAAAGAGTGGCTTCCACACGAGATAGCATTTTGGCGAAAGAATGGATCTCGCACAAATAGGTATTGGGCGAGAGAATGGCTCTCGCGCAAACAAACTTGGCGAAAGAGTCTCTCGTTTTTGAACCAGCTGATAAAGAAATTGTCAATCAAATTATGGCAGTAACATAACTTAAATGCATTAATTTAACATATTAGAGACAGAGGGGGAGTATACCATCCTGTGGATCTTTCACATCAGTCTTTATAGCTTCACCTTTTTCCAAGTTCTCAGCCGCTGCATCTCCTGGCGTCAACTCTTTCATTTCTTTCTTTATTTATTTATTTATTTTCTTTTTTCAAAAGCAAAAACTTTTATATATAAGAAAAAGGGAGGGCCTTTGAGTCTGCAATTTGGTGCTACACAGCACGTAAGCACTGAGAGAATAGTCTCTTTCTTTGGCTCTTTCACAACTTCACATTGACGTGAACTGGCAAAAGGCTTGGATTTCCAAAAAGCTGAACAAGTCCTTTTGATTTCTCACCCAAATACACGTTCACAACCTGCTATTACAAATCTTATCAATTATATATATTTTATCCAAGCATGCAATTAATTTAATTTAATTTTATTATTATTTTTGTGCGATGTTGGTTACCTGCAATTCATTCTATTATATTATACATATCAAAATACTATTTGGTCTCACTCATCTATCCAAATTGTAAACTTTAAAATTAATAATAGCAATGCCTTTACTTTTTTAAAACAACATTTGGACCAACTCCATCTTATCTTTCATTTTTTTATGTATTAATATTTTGTTGGGTTGTGAAAACACATCTATTAAAAAGTTGTGGTCAAGAATGGGTCGAAATTTACCGTTCCACTAAAACTTTTATATGGGTTAGAGAAGCGATAGGATCAACAGCTAAGGCCAAGGTTGCAGGGAATGCGATCCTTAGTGTTTCAAGGCCAAGTGAATCCGTTTTGAAAACAAGCCTAAAGTAAATCTGTGAACCAAAAATTAGTCCAATAACAGTAATTAATCCATTAATGTCAGTTCTACAGTACTTGCAGCATTCGCTTGACGCAGAATGCGTAAGCAGTAGATTGATACTGTACCTTGCATCTTTGAAGAGGACAAAAACTGGCACTCTCCACGAGCTCTCGTTGCCTTAGCTATATATTATTTAAAACTAGTGATAAACAAGGTGCAAATAGGCTTACACAGAGTAAGACTAAAAGGTAATGGTGAGCACATTCGACATGTTATATTACAACAGCCATGCAGGCAAGAAAAAGTCACATAGTAGGCATTCTAGGCGAGCGAATAGCTCCCGTGAGCCTAGCCTCCAGCATACAAGGCGTGAAGCAATGCTGACTAATGCAGTGTCATGTGACAAGCACAAGACCACTACAGCAGGAACTTTCGACGATTGAGTGGCATATGGCAATTACATGACCAATGCCACAACCCAACCTTCGCAGCAAGGCTCGACCGGTAAAGCACGTACCAAGGCGCGAGGAACGATCTAGATTGGCAAGCAAGGAATTAGCCGAAGGGTCTGGCAGAGGTGGGCACACAATGCTAGATAAGCTCGCCCAGGAAAGGAAAAAGCTAGACGGAGAGCTCAAAACAAGCAAGCTAAGTCCAGGGGAGCTCCATTGGGCAAGCCCCAACTAAAGACCTCAGGAAACATGCCAGAACTTCAAAGGCCAGCTCCTGCTCGCTCAGGTGAGTAAAAACATAGACAAGCGGCTGAAACCGAGCAAGGCACAAAAGGTCAGACGAGCCAACGGCAGCCACGCGAGTATGGTTGTAGGTGGCGAACAAGAATATGACCATCCTAAGACCCAGGCGAGCAAGCCCTTGTCGACTGAGATCGAAACTCACCTAGGAAAGAGAACTCTATGGGCGAGCCATTCAGAGTGACCAAAGCGAGAAAGGATTAGGCGACTCTATACATCATCAGGTGCACGCCCATGTAATGAAGGACCAAACGAGGAAACACTCTCCTAGACAATGAGAACTCCGGTTTGCAAGCGAGACTTTGGCGAGCCTAGCCACAAAAGCTCTCCATGAACACAACAGAGCTCGATTGGTGATCTGGCTGAACGCCCAGCAACGAAGAAATCAAGATGGCGAGCACATTTCAAATGCGACAAGCTCTCCACTTTGATAAAATGACAGCGAAGAAAATTAGATAAACACAGCACCCATAGGTAAGATTCCCCCGTTAGCACAATGCAGGCAAGCAAAGAACACCCGAGTCATGCCTTTCGACAATGGCTAGCAACGATGGTGAGCACGGAATCCAAACTACTGGTTGGCCCACTAAAAAAAACTTTGGCGGGCACATTTAAACTTGACGATCCAAGCGCACGCCCAAATACGGGATCTAAGCGGAATGATCTAGAATCTTCTATACCTGGTACGCGCACTAATCCGACAGAGTGTCCAAAAGCTTCCTTCGACCCATCTGTCGATCGTCTGACACAGAAGCTTCCAAGAACTACTCTAGCAACCATCTAGAAGTGGCTTAAGATCCACACACTTGGCCTATTGCAACCACACCTGTGAAAGAGGGTTTGTCTATATAAAAGGTGTGTCGGCTTTGTGAGTCCTTTAAGCAAGACAAGGATGTGCCAGCTTAGGGTGTCGAGATCAAGGCTGTGTCTCTCTTGTAAGCCCCTATACATAACATTCTTGAGTATCAATACAAGTGAGTGCTTGGCACAGTGGAAATTACAAGCACACTCAAGCAGAGACGCACATTGGTGTGGGGGAAGTGTCAATGTTTTGTCAAAACATAGAAGATCAAAATTAAAAAAAAAAAGAGCACAAAGGTCGACTTCGTCTTCGTCGCCGATAATCTTTCACTGAGAGGATTCCAAATTACTGACCCTTGTGATGCCATGGAAGTGCACGGGAGTGCATCACGTAAAGACAGTGAAGGGGTGATGGTCCAAGTAGAACGCCCTATTAGCATTGACAGTAAGAAACGAAAGCTAATTTCTGATGAGTTAGAAAAAAGCACGCAGCCAATTGCTTAGATGCAAGGTCAGCGAAGTCCCTTGCACATTGTTATAGTCTTCACCGACCAAGCAAAGACATATGGGTGGTAGCAGATTTGAGGTACCCTCATATATTATGCTTTCGATTTTCTTGTCTATTCTAACAGTTGCGATCGTATTAGGCAGGTGTCCAAAGGAGGCACTAGCCACTGTCCTGTAAGGCAGCAAGCCAGGGAGAGCTTAATTCGACATAGTCGATTCAAAAACAACTTATGGTAAGCTCTCAAAGGTAGATTGCTAATTCCTATGAGTAAAGAACCGAGGTGCGACTTAACGTACGATCCATGATTGACAGTAGAACGTCCAAGCATTTGCACTTTACAGACTTTACAAAGACAAAGACTTGGAGATGTACTGACGGTAAACACTTGTTATTATTATTTTAACATTTGCTGCAATTATGTTGTTACCTGTTCCATTTGATTGAAAATACTAAACTATGAAATGGAAGGCCAGTTATTTTTATTTGTACTATGACAATCCTCCATGTTTGATAGACATGTTGCAGGAATAGAAGAAGAAAAAACGGAAGCCGGGCACAAATAAGTCCCTAAGCGAAAAATGCGCAAGACGGGTAAAAATAAGTCCCTAAGTGAGAAAATGCACAAGACAAGCACAAATAAGTCCCTAAGCGAAAAATACGCGAGATGGGCAAACAAAAAGTCCCTAAGCAAAAAATACTCGAGACGGGCAAATCAAAAGTCCCTAAGCACAGGAGGTGCGAGACGGGAAAACAAAAGTCCCTAAGCGAAAAATGCGCGAGACGAGCAAACAAAAAGTCCCTAAGCGAAAAATGCGTGAGACGGGCAAACAAAAAGTCCCCAAGCGAAAAATGCACGAGACGGGCAAGTCAAAAGTCCCTAAGCACAAGAGGTGCGAGACGGGCAAAACAAAAGTCCCTAAGCACAAGAGGTGCGAGACGGGCAAAACAAAAAGTCCCTAAGCGAAAAATGCACGAGATGGGCAAAAATAAAGTCCCTAAGCACAAAAAGGTGCGAGACGGGCAAAAATAAGTCTTTAAACAAGGTACGTTACAATTTTATCAAATTACATTTAACGTATTACGTTGGCATCTCGAATATAAACGATATTATATTCTAACGAGTCCTTAAGAGGATAGTACCCAAGACAGGACCAATACTCCAGTAAAAGTTCTTCTTTGGACACAAAAAGTCGCAAAGAAAAACTTGGGGAGCACACAGTATGCAGGCTGTGAGGTATGGTACGAGGTACGTCACAATTTTATCATTGGATATGTGCTACAATTGATTGACAAAATGCATTTAACGTTTTATATTGGCATTCCGGATATAAAAACAATGTTATAGTCTTATCAATTCTATAAAGTCCCTACGCGAAAAATGCGCAAGATGGGCAACACATGGGCTTGAAGCGAAAAATGCGCGAGGTAAGCCATGAATCAAATAAAAGTCTCTAAGCAAAAAATGCACGAGATAAGCAACACATGGGCTTAAAGCGAAAAGTGCGCGAAGAAAGTCTGATTATTATGTAAGATTAGTGCCAGGTAAATGTGTAGTTACCTCTATAGATGTGTTTAAAAATGTGTTGATGAGTTTGTAAAAGACTAAGCTCTTTCACAAAAAACTTGGGAGCACTCTAGATTAACTTTTGCATCAAAAGGAATATCGAAATTAACAGGCACCCAGGCATATGCATCCTAAGATGCTATAATATCAAGAGCTTGATCCTTAGGAAAATTAGTCCCTGGATTATCTAAATAATCTTCGTCCAAGCCTGTGAGAACCCCGACCATCTCGGGTAGACAAAAAGGTTCTTAAGGGCTGGTAAGATCAGATAGATCTTTATAAATGCCTATCTTTAGAAAAGGTTCCAAATCCTCAGCATCTAGATCAAGCTTCAACCAGTCAGGAGCATGCCAAGCACAAATCGCATCTGATGAAACCAATTAAGAACATATGCATCCTCTTGTGGCATTTCTTGACGATGCGCCCCCATGGCCTTAACCCAAATTTAGTTTTATTCCTCTTGGCTAATAGAAGGCTTTGGTGGCTCTGCAATCTTGTAATTTCTCCTTATAGCTCTTGGTTTCGGTCAGCTAAGACCTTGAATTTGAAAAGAAGGGTGGTATATTCCACTTGAAAAGCATTTAACTCAGATGAGAAAAACGTATCCCAGTAGTGTTTTGAAAAAAGCACTTGACAAAAGAAATAACGACACTACTTCGTTCCTGTTACAAATAACAATGAAGTTCACTAATTGAGCCATCAAGTGAAGATGAAAAAACTTTTGTGATAATCCCAAAAAGAGGATAGGAAAAGAATTTGAAAAGCCCATTCTTTATATACTCTTTCACAGGGTAAACCTTGCAAAAGAGTGGGGAGCAATTGGTGTAGGTCAGGTTAAAGATTACTGGGCTTTTCTATAAGTCAAGCTAAAGACAATTAGGCCGAATGATAATTTAAGCCCAAGAGGAAAGAGGACTCAGAAGGCCCATAAATGATCCACCGGGTTATTATTTAAGCTGTGGGTCTTAAAGGTAATTACGCGCAAAATCACTCCTATAAATAGGTCACAGGTATCATTCTTAAACCCTAAGCTCTATTTGCCTACAGAAACTCTGTCAAAATCCTGTCTGACTTTAACATCGAAGTGCGCGCGTAGGGGAAAACCCCTGCACCCCCTGATGGTTTTCTTTCTTGCAAAGTTCTTGGAGACTGGATAGGAGGCAGATCGAGATTCGTATCTCATAAAAAATCATTGTTGTTTTGGGAAACAACACTTGCATATCTTGTTGGCAATCTTTAGGATGAAAACTCCTCATGTTATGTCATGTACACTTTCTCTTGAAAGTTCTAATTTAGGAATACGGTTTCACATCCATTTTCCAAATCTTCTTAGTCACGATATGAAATATAGCAAGTAAAATCCAAACGTACTTAACTGCGATGACTAATGAGAAGGTTTCCTCAGAATCGATCATATCTTCTCTTTGCCTATAGTTGTTGGCTACTAGTTTAGCCTTACACGTTTGCACATTACCATCCATGTATGTCTTTTTTTTAAAGATCTATTTACAACTTATGGGTTTTACCCGATCAAGTGGGTCAACCAAAGTCCATATTTGGTTCGCATCTACCGCTTCCATCTCGAATCTCATGGCTTTAAGCCATTTTGTAGAGTTAATGTCAGAAATTGCTTCTTAGAAGTTAGTAGGTTCATTGTCTATAGGCAAAACATCTCTATCCAATAGAAATCCATATCACTCATGAATCTAACTAATCCTACTAGACCGTTTGAGTGCTTGTGTCTATTGAGAATGGGCTTAAGCCTCTAAAGATTTAATTTGTAGACAAGTTATTTTGTTCGAGATTATTTGAATGTGATCAATTTAAGACATCTTCGATTATCAATCTAATTTGCTTCAAATTTGTTGTTAAGGCCAAATTTAAACCTAAGTCTTCTTTTTAAATTTATGAAAGATTAAAACCAAATAATTGGGCTTATAAGTATGTCTGATTTTAGCTAGATTAATTAGAGTATTTTTTTTAAATGCCCAATGTTTTGGATTTTGAAAAATTATGCATATTAGGCTTTATTTTGCACATGCAAAAGCCCATTGTTTGGCCTCATTCTTTTTTTTTTTCATCTATTATTTCTTCATTTCCATAAAACAAATAGTTTAAAAAAAAGAGAAAAAAAAAACGAAAACGAAAAGGAAAACAAAAAATATGTTAGCTTTGAATTGTTTAAAATTTTGATATGATCTTCTAGACATAAGAGAATTGAATTTTACTTACTTGCATCAATTCTAGAAGAGTTACTAAATTTTTAATCATGTGTAATTTCCTTAATGAGAAAATAGGGATGCATTTGGTAGTTAAGGATTAATTGGAAATTTTAAATATCACACTGAGTATTGATAGTCACTGAAAAGGCATCGATACTGTACCATTTCTCTAATACAAAAAAAAAAAAAAAAGAGGATAATGCATTGATATCCTTCCATTACTTTTGGACAAAAGTTTCACTCTGCATCAGTATCGATACAAGAAAATAAGGTATCTATACAAGTTCAAGTATGTTTTTGCAAGATGTCTTTGTTGGATTATGCCCTTAGAACCATTCATTAGATGATTGACTTTGGCATTTTTTTATGTATCATGACATTTTATTTATCATAGTTCATTATTATATTTGTCTTATAACTGCGTAATATAATCTTATATAATAATGTCCTTAGAATAGTAATAACACACTATTCTTAAAATATCCCTAGTCAAGTATTATTGTGAACAAGGATAACAATGATACGATAAGACTAGTATGTGGTTGACTGATGACCATTGTCATGGATATAGGATATCAAGTCATCACATAGGTACATGTTAGAGAACTATGTACTGGATCGACCCTCCATGAGAACGCTACATGGATTGTTATATGAATGTCATAAGCGATTCTCATAGTGATGATGGTGTATGTGATCCTTTGACTTGAGATCATCAGAGATCCCAACATAGAGAATTGCATACTTTAATGCTGCTAGATGTCATTCGTAACAGGATGGACTATAAAGGTAGTAATTGGGTATGCCTTGATCTATGTAGAGGGATGTTGAGTGATCAAGATAGGATTTATCCCTCTTATATAACAAGAGTGATGTCTTGGGCCCTTTGATAGAGTGAGACTAAGAAATGCATGGCCGTGCTCGAATAAGTCAATATGAGATATTGATTTTATTTGTTTAATTAGTCTACTCAGGAATCAAAAACGCTGATTAGACTATACAAGTGTGACACATTCCATGACTTGTGTCTAATCAAGACATCATAGGATAAAGGGATTAAACTACACGGTAACATCTATCACGAGTAAGGTTATGTCGAGTCATTGACATTCTCGTTACATGGGTAGCAATGATGTGTTGCTAGATACCGCTCATTGCCTGTGACAATTTTGTCATTGCCATTGTTTTGAGAACCTATTGGGTCGCACACTTAGAACGGATCAATGAGGAGCTTAATTAATCCTATTCTGAATTGGATTAAGGATATAACTAATCCTATTCTGAATTGGATTAGGGATATAACTAATCCTATTCTAAGTAGGATTAGAGTTCTGTTTGGCAGTAAATTTTAGGGTAAAATTTACTGCCTATAAAAGGGATGTTTTTCTAAAACATAGCCGCACTTTTAAAAACAGAAAACAAAAAAACATTCCTTTTAATCGAAGCTAGCAATTCGGTTATAACGAATTTAAAAGCTCTTTAAGGCTTCTGATCGTGAGACGTTCAAGAGTCGTGAGATCCGTTCGTGTGGATACCGTAGAGGCAGGAACGAAAAGTTGCTGCTTGTGACTCGACCAACGACAGAAAATTCAGAGAAAACGTCAGGTAAAATCTCGAAACCCTAATCAGGCAACTCTCCGAATCGATCTTGGTGGAGGCCGAATGATTTAAATTCCGCTGCGTGTTGTTTCGGTTTCCTTCAGTCTTCTCAAAGTATTAATACGGCAATGTTGTGTTTTGGTACTCCTTAAGCCTAAAAGGAGGTAATGGTTAGTTTCTATGAGTTCCAACGAGAAGATTTGCGTTTATTGCTCACTTACCATCTTATTCAAAGTAAAAAGTTATTTACTGAGGCATTGAAAGAGGAACGAATTGTAGAAGCCAACAAGAGAAATATTCACTGTTGCATTAAAAGCGACATTCATTGTAATTCCTTTTGATTCTACCTTGATTGTACTCATCCATACTTAAAATTCACTATCATAAGAAAGCGAGTGAAGCTTTATTGTAATTAGGTCATTTGTGAGGTTGTCTCTTAAAATGTGAGGGAAGGTTATCCTTAAACCTAAGCAAAAATGAGATTGTAGAGGATTACTCTGGAGCCATTACGAAGAGCAATATGTAGAATCCAAAAATCAAGTAGTGAATTTGATGAAGGCTTTTGAGGTAAGCAATGAGCTCAAAGGATGAGGACGCAAGCAAAAGGTGCTAAACCTCTCTAAATCATGTGCTTAATCCTTCTTTACTCTCTTCATTATTTTCTTTTATCTTATATCTCTTTTGTTCATATATTAGACAATAAGATGTTTGACATAAAAAATTAAACAATAGGACTGCTTTAAAAATCATCAAATTTAAAATCGATTCACTCCCTACTCCCTTCTCTGTCGAAGTGAGTGAATCAACAATTAATATCAGAGCGTGAGACTCTTGAATAAAAAAAAATTTTATTTTGCTTTTTTTATCTTATTTATTTTATTATATTTTAACTCATATTATTTTTGTTATTTACATAATTTTTGTATCGTATTTAAATTTATCATATCCATTTATTATTAAACAATTCCCAAGGCAAAGCTCTGTTTTTCAATGATAGTATAGTTAAAATTGAACATGTGTAAATGTACAAACCGGTTGTGTAGAGTTTTTTTATTAAGATTAAGAATATTCAATTAAAAACTAAAAAAAAGAATTTGGGTCAGATATGCGATTAAGTCATAAAATAGGGACGTCATATTGATTTACGAAGAAACTTAAACCCCAACCGCGCCGGCCAATGGATTTGGTTTTGCATTTCTCGGTTCCAAGACAAACATTAACCCCAAAAGAGAGGAAATGATGAGACAATGGAGAAGCATAATGAAAGAAGCCGTGGCCCGAGCCTCCATCGTCGTTAGATTCCTCTGCTTCCTCCATGTCACCGACTCCTACTTCCTCTCCTTTACCCATGTCTGTACCTTTATACAAACAGTCCGCCTTCTCTTTTTTCATTTGTTTAAGGAATTCAATTTTTTTTTTTGATGCAGGTTCTGGGTCCTAGCATGCTTCCAACATTAAACATAACTGGCGACGTCGTACTAGTCGAACACTTGTCTCACCGAATGCGTAAAGTGGGTTCGGGTGATTTGGTCCTGGTTCGATCGCCGCTCGACCCTAGAAAGACCTTGACTAAGCGCATTGTGGCCATGGAAGGTGATAAGGTTACCTTCTCGTTAGACCCCACTCGAAACTACAGCTCTCGTTCTCTCGTGGTATCATCTTCCTTGTCCTCTTCACTGAATCTGCCTTATTTTGAAAATTCAGTTTTTTTTTTTAATGTTGTAGTTTAATTAAAGCTGTTGCTTTTGTTTATTATTGAAAATTTAAAGTTTTTGCCTTATGTATAGCTAAACAGAGAAGTTTAGGCTCCGGATTGTTGTTTTGGCTATTTGATTTTCATGGTTTCTCAATTAGTAGCAAATAGTACTGATATTTGTTCATAATCAAAAATAAAAAAATTCTATTTTTTTAAGAGCAAAATACATGTTTTTTATGTTATGGAACAATTATTTTAAAATTTGGATTTTTATGAAGCAAAAACAATTAGCATAAAGCAAGTAGTAAAAGTAACAACTGAAAGGAGCTTTGGATCGGTTGGAAAAAGTAAAAATTGGAACTTTGCAGAAACATATATTCAATTAGATTCTTGGATGATCATTTTTCTGTTATTTTACTTTGGGTATAAATGGATAGGTTCCAAAGGGACATGTTTGGATTCAAGGCGATAACGTGTATGCTTCTAGGGATTCACGGCATTTTGGGCCTGTACCCTATGGTCTTATTCAAGGGAAAGTGTTTCTCAGGGTAAGTTGTTCAATTCTAATTGCAATGGGATTTGTTTGCAAGATTGATTTGCATTTTCTTTACTAATTGGAATTGGTAATATAGGACACTTGGTAATAAACATAGTCATTTAGTTTATGATTTCATTGGCATCTTATGCTTATCTTTTTGCCCTTTAATCCTATTTATTTCACTTTATGTCCTTGTATATCATAAAAACCATTTTTTCAGTGATTTTGGCAAAGAAATGTTTGATGCTTAAAATGCA
The DNA here is from genome assembly GCA_031772115.1 of Heritiera littoralis. Lineage (NCBI taxonomy): Eukaryota > Viridiplantae > Streptophyta > Magnoliopsida > Malvales > Malvaceae > Heritiera > Heritiera littoralis. Next base: position 4,106,476 of record JAPDPK010000040.1, read on the forward strand.
GAGACCATACCAATTGACTCAACTAAATTGTTTTCACCTGTCTTATTTCCAAACTTAACCAGGTTAAAGTATTTAGAAATTTTATGATTGAGAATTGATATTTTTGGTGGATTGTGATGTAATTTTTCTCTATGATTGTGTATAAATGAACAAAATTGGATTCATGTTAAGGCAGTATGAATAGTCTGCCTCAGTAGCGTTGGTTTTGAAAGATTGCCATTATGCTTTGTCTATGTTAAGAAGATTTGGGTACAACTCAACTTGTCTTCACAGAATCAAATGTTGGATTTACATAAATTTAGACCTTTGGCTTAATGAGCTTTTTCCAAATTGCTGAAAGAATTGAAATTAAGGTGCAGATAGTTGATAAGTAAGGCTTCATTGATAATCTTGCTTGTGGAGAGATAGAGAAAATTATTATGCATTCAATACATTATGATGGACCAACTTGCACTGTTCATGAACTCGGACATGAATATTGCTATATTTGACATGTCTTTACTGAAAATTGATTGCTTGAATGGTGGCTAAGATGCCAAATTCACCAAGTCTTTCTGTTTATTTTTTTATGTTTCCTATCATTGGTAAAATTTTGCAAATTACCTAAAGCTTATTTCTAACCTCTTGTTTGTTAGGTATGGCCACCTAACAGCTTTGGTTCATTGGGTTAATAAGGTATACATTCAAGGTATATAGTTTGCTGTCCATCTCTTTTCAGATATGGACTTGTGCAATGTTCTGACTGGCAAATGCATGAAGGAAAAACTTTCATTCCAATCTATTTAGGGGAACCGTCTTTTATGGGCTTCTTTGAAATGATGTTGCTGATTGTTGTTATGATGATAATTCAGTTGCTGTGCAGTATGTGATCTATTGTTTTTGTTTTTTATTCTTTTTGAGACATGCACTTTGATTATGAAGTTTTCTTTTCCTTCTCTTTGTTTGACAGTGATATTGCTTCATGTGTTGAACTCTCTTATCAGCTTTTGTTTGGTTTTGACTGGTAAATTGTTGGATTACATTGATCAGAAATTCTCTGAAAATAGCTTCTTCAAATGGGGTAAAAATACTAACTCTTTGATTATAGTAAACTTTCAAGGCAATAAAAAAAGGGACTAATAAGGGTTAAGAACTGCAATGATATGAAACTGATTAAGATGGCTGATGCTGTCTGTTGAGTTCAAGCCAATGCCTGACCTTTAAATTTCTCGTCTTTGTCTCCGCTCCGAGGTTTCAAATGGTTCCCACTCTCTCTTAGGAGACTGGATTTCAGTCCTGTTTATCTGATTTCTCCATGGGAACATTTTTGTCTGCATTTTTGTGTTCTTAATAACACCTTAGGTTAATATATATTTCTATTGAGTGAAGTGGTTACTTTCTTTGGGCATCCAAGGCCCCATTTGGTAAAACAGGACAGTGCAGAGGTTTTCTCATTGCATTGCACCAAAGCTAATGCATTGCATATCCTATACATGCATATTTCCACTGGATGAAGATGGTTTCTTTCTGCATTTAACATCCAGTTTGGTAAAACAAGACAGTGCGCTGGGAGGCTTTTTGGATGCAGCAAAGCTAATGCTTTGTACAACCTATACATGCATATTTCCATTGAATCAAGATGACTTCTTCCTTTGGGCTTCTAAGGTCCCGTTTGGCAAAGCCGGACAGTGAGGTGAAAGGTTTTGTTGATGCACCAAATGGGGGTTATATTTTCTCGGATCCTTATATCGGTTCTAGGCTTGATGTCAAAATATAATGTATGAATTAAAATCGTGGTATTAGCATGTAAGGAAAGAAAATTGCAATGCCAATTAACGGGATGATTGTGTTGTACATATCTTTTACCGATTCTCCCGATGCAAAAGTGATGAAAAAAAAAGGGCAATCATTTAGGGGTCATTTGGAATTGTTGTGTGTTTTGTATTTTATGTTTTTGAAAATTTTGTTTTGTTTTATATTCATTTTATTTTCAATTTTTTGACTTTGAAAACATGTTTGGATAATATGTTTTTGTTGTTAAATTTTATAAATAGCAACAGGTGAGTGAAAGTGTTAAAAACGTTAAAATGAAATTTGGCCCAAGTTCGAATCTATTCAATTACAAAGCTGAAGGAAGATTTTTTTTTTTAAGCTATTAAAATGAGTTACTGTTATCGCACGGATGAACGGTACTTGTGCGGTAATAGTAGTTAAAATGTTTTCAAAATAATGGAAACGATGTTTTTGTGTTTTCTATTGTTTTCAAAATGTTGTGTTTTATTTTCAGTTTTCGGAAACAAAAACATAAATGTCAAACATACTTTTGTTTTACTTTTGTAAAATATGAAAAATAAAAACATAAAACATAAAATAAAAACAAAATCAAGCAAGACCTTAATTTGAGAGAAGTTTTATTTTGCAACTCAAGAATGGCTCTTTACAATCATTTTTTTTAAATATCAGGATAAAAATATTCATAATAAAATAATTTTATTTACTATGGGCTAATTATTAAAAAAATTGCACAAGAGTAATTTTTTTTCAGTATAAAGGGAAATTTTTTATAATTGAAAATGGGATAAGACTGTTTAGATTTGAAAGTTTTATAATATGTTATAATTTTTTTAATCATTCGATTAATAGAATGTTGGCAAAAATTAAAATTTTGGAAAGAATAAAGAGTATTCTTTCAAACTCAAAGGGTTGGTTCATTATTGTAAAGTTTCATCAAGTTATTAAGTGAAGATGATTCATAATAGGAAGTTTCGTATTTGAATCTTTATCCGATCAATTTTTTTTTGGGATTAATGTCAGTCACTTAGCGGGAGTAAAGGATAGTCCAACATAACATGAGAATAGCTCATGATTTAAAAAAAAAGTATTCTATCGCAAAAGAATCTTTTTGAAAATGAATTTTTGGATTAAAAAATAGGTGGATGAGCTTGTTATCTGTCACATTTTAGGCGTCTACAATAGATTTTAATTGGATTATTTAAAAGCATTGGTTGCAATTAGCGCATTAGAACGGTAAACAAAACATTTTTGTTTTGGTGTAACCTTCTAGGCTTTTAACTCAATCCTGTGAGATAATAAATACAGGTAGAGATAATAAATACAGATAGTGTAAACAAACAAAATGTTTGATAAACCATTCGTAAATCTGTTTAATTTTTTTAGTTTATATTTGTTTATTAAGCTTAACGAACGAACACGAATAATATTTTAGTGTTCGTTTATTAAACGAACCGAATATGAATAGAAGTGTGGTTTGTTCGTTTTTGTTTGTAAACATACTTATTTATGTTCGTTTATTTAAAGCGTTATTTGTTATTCATTTGTTTTTGTTCGTTTATGTTCATTTATAACTCGTTCATTTAAAATGTTATTTATTGCTCGTTTGTTATTTACTAAAATAAATATTAAAATTACTTATATTATACAAGTTATAAAATATATATCCCATTTTTAAGATATTAACCTAAAAATTTAGTACCTAATTTTTAAACATATTTATACAATATAGCTTTGTTGGCTTAATAAAATAATTATAAAATTGAATTAGTTAATTATGCTTAAAATAATTATTTTTTGTAAATTTTAAGCATAATGTACTGAAATTAAATTAATAAAAGTTTCATAATAAGTTAAGATCCCATTTTTATCTATTGACCATTTATATATGCATTACACATATGAGTATACACACACATATATATATATATATATGATACTTTAATATATATATATATATATTTCAATATATGTATATGTATATGATATTGTTTTGGAACGTAACTTTTGGAAATTGTATAATAGTGTTCATTATTTTACTTCATAAATGAAAAGAAAAAAAAATCAATTTAACAAAAAGGGCTAGAATTCCAAAAGAAAATTTTATTTAGATTTGAACTTTGGGTTGTGAATTGAAACACAAACGCGGGTATACATACATACATATAATTATTATATAATACATTGCTAGTAAAATTTCATAAACGGAATTAAAATAATTATATATACTTTTTAAGAAGTATCAGTAAAATAAAAAAATAATGAATGATATGTGTCATTACTTTAATCCGACTTGTAATGTCTAAAAATTAGTGAATTAAATATAAATTATACATATAACACTTTTTCATTATCTAAATTCACGGAATTAAAAAATTTTCGACTCAGTCAATAAATTAATAACTTTACTTTAAATTTTAAGAAGAAAATGCAAAAGAAAAATTTCAACGGGCAGTCGAGGGCAAAATGGGTAAATCGCCTTAATCATTCTCTTACATATAAGAAAGAAAGAGGCCAGGTTTAGGGTTTAATGAAATTGCCTTTTGAGAGAACAGAGCGACGTTTAACTCAGGCAGTGCCGCTCTTGTTCCGTTGCGGGCATAAAACAAACCGCAAAATAATACCTTTCTATTGGCTTTATTTCAGCAAGCAATTTACTCTTCTTGCGAAATCCACAGAAAGGTATCGTACATTCTACAGAATTCTTTTTTCTTATTTATTATTTTAATTTAATACATGAAGGCCGTTCCAAATGAGTTCTTGCTTATTAAAAGAATGCTAGAGCTCAATTTCACCCGGCCAAGATTTAGCTTTATGGGGCAGCCTCAAGGATTTTGCATGTTCCTTATTTTATTTACTCATGTTCAAGAGTCAGGGAAACTGCCCCAAATTTCTGCTATATCTTTTAAAATTTTTAATTAGTGTTTTGTCATTTATAAAATGATTTGATTGAAATTTTTATTTTTCTACTTACGGTGTGCAGACCTGCAGTTGAATCCTCTGGGTACAAACTAAAATTGGATTAAACTTTTTATCAACACTTCTCTTCTCAGGAATAATAATAATAATAATAATAATAATAATAATAATAATAATAAACATCTATGATCTATAGCATGGCTTGTGGAAGATCTGGTGTTATGCCTGCAAGGTTTTGCTTGGGAAGAAAGAAGTGAGGAAGAAAAATTAGTTAATCAAATGGTTATGTTTCATAATAATTTTTTTATTTTGTAGTTTAATCATTTGATTAACTAATTTTTTTTTCACTTCTTTCTTTCCACCATACTAAGCAAAGCTTAAAGGATATGAGTTGTTTTGTTAAATATACAGAAGTGACCACAGATAGATTTATCTGGGATTAGAGAAAGGTGGAATTTGCACAATTTTGATTTTGTAATATTGTTAATCTCTATGCGCCTTGTAGTGTGGTGAGAAAAAAAAAAAAGAAATTATGGGACAACTTCTAAAACTCAAAAATGGTGGGGATATAAATGGTGCACTGCAAGGGACTTGAGCACAGCTAGAGAGGCTGAGAAGAGATGGGTCTGTTTATCTGAAGGATTTGGATGATTATGGGTATGGGTAAAAAAGAAGTAGGATTGAGGGGTACCTATTTTCCTCTGACCGTTTGCTATGTTTCCAGAATATATGCTAGAGAGCCTTGACAGATCTGTTTCAGATCATTTTCTAATTCTTTTGTCGTCTGAAACTGTGGACTGGGATCTTAGACCTTTTAAGTACAAGAATTGTTGGTTTAAGTAAAAGGAAGTTTGGGAAATAAGTTAGCAGTAACTGTAATATAGGGATGTATTTTGTCATGTGATGAAAAGATTGAGATGTTAAGACATTGCTCGGTAGAGTATAAAGAAAAATGAAAAGATACAACATTGAAAAGAGAGAAAAATAAAAAGATGGAAAACACATATTTTCTTTTCATTGATGTGCTGTGTAGGAAAGATGAAAAATTCAATAGAAAATTATATTTTCTTTGTTTTTATTGCTTGGCACTCAGCCCCAAACAGCCGACATCTGAGGCCTGGCAGCCAGCACTGGAAACTGGCGGAGCCTACTGTTAATGCTCTTCCTGTACTCTGATCAAATTGTGCTTTATTTTGATTGGATTCTAGTAATTTAATAGTAGTATCTTGTGCTCTATTTGGCTGTCTTAATAATGAAAATCATTGACAATGCCTGAGTTTAGCACAAATATTTTTGACAAATTATAACAATTTTCTTTTTGTCAATTTCATTTACTAGTGGGCATTTGCTTGAGACAAGTGTTTCAAAGTGTTACAATCTAGGTTTGGACATGGACAATCCTTATTTTTTCATGGATGAGCCGCCTGTGACCCAAGGTTAGAAAAGCTTCAATTTTTTCTTTTTCTTCCTCTTTCTCTTTCTTTAGTTTTTCCTGGGGCTGTTTAAATTAGATTTTGAATATTTTGGTAGCTCGTGCTGTTGCCAAGTTTCAACCCAAGGCTAAATGTAAAGCTAAAGATGAAACCTCTGGCTCAATGGCTTTAAAACCCCCTGATGTTATGAAGGAAGAGGCAGCTACATCAGCATCCGCTGGCTTAGATCCGTTGTCCACACTGATAATGTTGTAGATGACAGTAGGAGCTCACAAGTAATAAACCCTTCCCAAGTAGCTGCCTCAGATTCTCTGCTTGCTGAGGTCGCTGTTTCGAATTGTTGTGATGATACAAATTCTAATTTGGGAAGATCAGTTGGAGAGGTAAAAGAAAAAAAATTCTATATTCCATTCATGATAATGGTGAATTCAATATCTTTTCTTTTAAAATTGGGGTACAGATGAGATTTTGACATATTGATTCCATCTGAAGGAAAAAGAAAAGATAGTTAAAATAGTGATGTTATACTTAGAACGTAGACTTATTTTTTGGGTTGGAATGTCTTGACCAATTTCTTGCTCGATCTTCTAATAATGGAGGAATTCTGATTGATTATGAAAAAACCTGGACACAGGTGAATCGGCACTTACATAAAATTTCAAATTTTCTTGTTTGCTGTTACTACTTCGTATTAATTTGGTTAGAATATTTATTAATTTCAGGAAACGGGGGCCTTTCCTGATGTGGAGACTCAAGATATTATGTCTGATTTGACAATTGCCTCTGCTTTGTACTAGGGCTACTATATCCTTCTTAATTTCTTGCAGGGTGTTCGTTGTGTCTTTATGAAATAGTTGATGTTTAGGAACTCGTGCTGGAAAATTCAAACCCAAGCCTAGGTTGCATACTAGTGCTGTCACCACACAACCTTCTTTGGTTGAATCAGCTGTGCATCCTCCAAATTCTCAGTTTGTTCCTTCCCAAACTATGTGTGGAGAGAGCCCAATTCCTGATGTTCCAATTGATGATTTTCTTGATTTCTCATCCGTGGATTTAGGTGCTTTTATTCCTCCAGATCCTTCTACCACCAAATATTCGGCTAATGAGGAATTGGGAAACCTCACAGAAGCTTCTAACCCAGGTGTTGCCCTTCCTGGAGATGATCCCAACATGCCTAAAAAATTGGTAAAATCTTTTCATCCACTACTTTCTCTACTGTATTTGATCTTGGACTTGGATAACACTTTTTTTAAAATTGCTTTACCTGTTGCTAACCTGTCTATTGGTTCTCAGAATTCTAATATCAGGCAAAGCAATGCATCTCCAGTATCAAATCCTTCTCGAAAGTCCAAACAGTCTTTCACTGTAGATGAGGGGAATGAAAATGAAAAAGCAACAAAGCAGTTCAGAAAGCCGGTGACTAGTCCTCAGGTTGTTGATGATCCTCAGGGTGGAACTTGTAATGATGATGGTGTAGATTCTGAACTTCCAAGTAGTCCTGCTATAGATGAGGATAAAGATGATGATGATGAATATAATGTGGAGAGTGCATATCCAAAGAGGAGAACTAATAGGAGATCAAAGAAACCCGTGAATGAACATGAAAAACCGCTTCAAAAGCGTAAGATAGCTAATGAAGCTCAAAAGCATAAGAAAGCCAATGAACCATCAGCTCAGCCAGCAGAAGAACGAGCGAAGAAATTTTCTCATACAACTCGTAGAAAGAGAATATTTGGTTGTTACAACTTTAATACATTAAAGTTGTGAGGAGTATTCTTTATCTGTTTACTAATAATTTCCCTTTTGTAGTGGATGAGTGTTTACTGCACAACCCAGAGGACGAAATTGACTTTGCAAAGGTGGCCTTGAGGGATGTCATTCTATTTGCAGATTAGAAGGAGTGGTTAGTGGTACATATTCTGTTTTTCTATAGAAATTATTGTACTTCCTCCAACCAAGCAAAGACTTTTAGCATTAGAATATCATTTATATTATCTTTGCTGAATCATTGCTATTGTCCTTTCCGTGACCTAAATCTTTCATATTTTGCAGAAGAAAGAGGCAAAAACATCAAAAATAACTTTGAACAACCAAAGGTACATGAATCTTTTAACTAGAGTTGCATCTGGCTAGAACTTTGTGTCTATTTGTTCTTCTATTTTCTTACTTTTTCTGCAATGCTTCTGAACTTGCTAAATACGTCGCCTTTTTTTTTTTTGCAGACTTATGTTTGGCATTTAAGGACATATCCCTCTCTTTCTCTGCCTCCGCCAATGTATTTGTGTATATTTACCAATGCTACTTTGAGTGGAAGTTTTGTTAAGAGTAGGTTGAGGCTTCTCTCATAAGCTTCACCATGCCTGGGTTAAAAATTGCTTCCATTTGTGTCATGATATTTCTTTTGCTGACAAGAAATTTGAAATGTGAGGGTGCTTGTTTTCTTTTTTTTTTTCATTGTTGCAATTATTTCCAATCTTGTGTGTAGTACTCGACAGACTTTGGACGAGGAAAATACTCGTGATGAAGAAAGCTCCATTGCTTCAAAACAAGACCAAGGCTTTACAGATGATCAAGTAAGTGGTAGGGCTGAGTCAAGTGCCTACTGCTTAAATTATCAGTCTCACATGAACAAAGAACCCAGAGCAAGATGGTCAAAACAAGACACAATTGTTTTTTGGGGTAAGTGGATGAAGAATTTTACTTCTTGCTTCCATTGGAAACAACATTATATTCAAAAACATAGTAAAATGAGAAAAATGAATAAAATGTCTTTCTTCATTTGTGTGTATGCGTGGTTACAAAAATGTGTCACTTTAGTATTGCAAAATTTGTGTTTGGATCTTAGTTGGCATATATTTTTGGGAGGATGTTCACTGAATAAGTGTGGTAACTGGTAAAGTTATTGTGAATCTTATTTTAGGTATTATGAAGAAACAATGGTTCAGGCTCTTAGGGCTCTTTCACCACTTTCTAGAATGAGTTTATGATCTGATTTTTACTTGATGTCTGCTGTAATTGTGTTTTAGGCCATTCGGCAGTTTGGGCCTGATTTTTCATTGATACAACAACTTTTTCCTGGAAGGAGTCACCATCAGATCAAGTTAAAATTTAAGAATGAAGAGCATAGATACCCGTGTAAAATTTCTGAGGCTTTAGCAAGTTGTGCCAATGGTGAGTTCCTTTTTTGTTTTCTTTTCTATCAAATGTTTCACTGATCTAATTATTGTGAGTTCTGCCACGCTCACAAAATGTGGCATGGTAATATTATTAACTATTGTGCAGATCATTCATATTTTGAGAAGGTGATCGAGCAGTTGCAACAAGTTGCTGGGGCAGAGCAGGAGTCTCATGGAGATGTTTCTGTTGATTTAACACGTGAAGAGGCAGTGTTGACTCCCAGAACTAATGTACGTTTCCTTCTCTTTATTCCTTTGTCATAGGATGATTATTTGCGGTGATGCTACATTGATGAGGAGATATAATGCGCTGAACATGTTTGAGGAGCTGTTATGTCCTGCCTAAGGAATTTGAATCAATGTCTGGAAACGGTTATGTGCATTTGCAAGACTTTGCTAATACAAAATTGTTGAGAAATTAAAAGTGATGAACACAACAAATAATCTAATCGGAAATTATACAATCCCAACAATGCTAGGCTTAACCATTGAATTTGGACAATGCCATTCTGAGTCTCTTGCTCTTTATGTATTTCACACCATGGCTCAAATTTGTCGTACACGCTAATCGCAGTCATGTTCCTTTTTTTACCTTTAACTTTGGATGGTGGTGGGTAATAACAGTTATGGCTTATGACAATTTTGCTGTGGGAATTTAGATGGTTACATTTGCCTATGAACTGCTTATTATCATTTCTAACCGTCATTAAATTCTGCATCTTCCTTTGCTGATGTGCCTGCAGGAGGAAGTGGCAAAAACTGAGCAGGATGAGGATATAGCAGTCAGAGATCAAGAAGAGGATGTTACTGAAGACCATAGTACTTTAAAGTCCAATGAAAGTGATGATGATCAGGAAATATGGAGTTCGTATAGAAGTGCATTTTAGGAATCAAGACCAGAAAAGGAGTGCTGTAGATGTTTTTTTAACTAAAAAACGCATATTGGTATTTCTAACATGTCTGTACTTTTTAGCTAACTTTCTATGTATAATATATGCAATGCAAAGTAAATGGTGCATGTGCAAATGTTTTCGTTGTGTAAGTGCCTTGCAGATCTAAAAATCAATTATTTGTATAATCCTAATAAAGAGATATATAATATATGATCGCAATGAGAATTCATGTCCTACCCAGACAATATCCTATCCATTTACCTAGAATTTCTCCTTGCTTCTACTGCCAATCAAATGCTAAGGTACCCTTAAGCCTTTGCCACCAAATTTCTACTACAAATAGTAAAATAGGAACCAACCAAATTTCCCACAAAATAAATTTTTGATGTCATAAATAAAATTGGAAAAATAATTAGAATTAGAAATATATATGTATATATATGTGTGTGTGTGTGTGTGTATATATATATATATATATATATATATATATATATATATATATATATATTTAACGTATAAGAGATCAGATTACATCGGTATAAAATAATTTATTTTACATTTTTATAATTTTGAATAAATAATATTTAAGCAAATTGATCTATACATGTATGCATTTAAATCTTAAGCTAATAGTATATTCCTATCATTTAGATAAAAAATAATATACATCTTTTTTAGTATATGTTAAAGTTGAAATTTTATCATTATCAAATAAATAATTAGGCATGTTCAATTTAAATTTTAATATGAATAAGTTATGTGAATAGAATATAAATTCAACATTGAATTAATAAAAATAAATGTTAAAAAAATACAAGTGTGCGAAATTAATTTAGTTTTATATTAGTTCTATAAGTAGATCACTTATGAAAATATTAATATTGACTTCAAAATGAATATAATAATATATAATTCAATTTAAGTTTTCGGGCATTTTGAATTTGTTTTTAAATTAATTCGAGAATTTGGGTTAATAAAGGATTGAGTTGATTTGAATTTAAATCCATTCGTATTTAGGTTATTAACTTTTAGAGTCAAATAAAAAAAAGTTTGGCTTAGAGTCGATCAAATTGAGTAATTTTTAATTTTATTAAATAACCATTTGATAAGATTAAGCGAAAAAAATTGGTAGATCCAATTCTTAATTTCTCCTAGCTAAGAAAATAAACAAATGCTCACGTCCACTCATTTTTAAGTATTTTTTATTGAAAATTCTTGCTTAATTACTTGTTCCTTAACCATGGTTTCGGTTCATGTAAAATTGAGTTGTATTGAATAAGCACGTAAAGTAAGTAAACAAAGAAATACCGAAATCACAAAAGGCCAATCTTAATACTAAGGCATATAGAAACTGACAAGCATGCATAGGTAACAATGAAGTATCGAAATTTTTTATTTTTCGTGTCTTATGATCTTGTAATCAAGACTTTGAATCTCCTTTTGCTCTAGTTTACCAAAGCTTGGTTGTAGCAAACCAAAATCGTTTAATTTTTTGGCCTTTAACGGTGACACACAAATAGCTATAGAACCTTCAGAAGGTTGATTCGTATTATGACCAAATTGACCATCTATACGCTAGTAAATCGAGTTTCATAAGCTCACCGGTAAGCGTTCTCAATCTCTTAAAGCTTAAAACATGAAAGAAATACTTTTCTTATTGAGCAAGAAAGATGAGGAAAGAGAGAGAAGTGAGGGGTGATATACCACTATGAGTGTAAACGAGTCAAGCTACTCGTAACCTACTTAAGTTGATTCGATGATTACTCTAGTTTTTTTAATTTATATATGATGCACTGACAGTGTATAGTCTCTGTACACTGTCACTGTATTAGAATTGATACTTTATTAATATGCAAACTAAAAAGATGCTAAGCCCTTAAAAATAAGGGTTTATATATTATGTACTGATAGTGTATAATTTTTATACACTGTCAATGCATCAGAAATTGACACCTAATCAATAAGCCCTTTAAGCAAATTGAAAAAAAAATTATTTATAGATATTTTTAAAGACTGGGCATATTTTTAGTTTGCTTATTGATGAAGTATCAATTTCTTGTGCATTGGCAGTGTATAGAAACTATACTCTATTAGTGCATTATATAAATAAATACAAATATTTTTTTTTCAGTTTGCTCATAAGGGTTTATTGATGAGGTGTCAATATCTAATACATTGTCAGTGTATGAAAACTATATATTGTTAGTACATCATATATATATTTCAAAAAACAGTAATGACACGTGTCATTACTTTTTAATCTTTCAAAGTCCATTCCTTACTCTCTTTATTTTCAGTTTTTTAATGATCTATAATAACTTCTAATTCAAATCTCCACTAAATTGATATGTCTATCTTTATTTTCAATTTTTTAATACTCCATAACTAATTCAAATCTTCATTAAATTAATATTAATAGTCAAATTTTAAGCATGATCTAATTATCTATTTTAAACAAATTAATATTCTTTAAATCTTTGCTATATAAATTTTTATTAAATTATCTATTTTAAATAACTTAAGATTTTTAAGATATTTGTTATTTAAATTTTAAACATTATATACTTATCCGATCAAATTATCTACTAATTATCTAGTTTAAACAAATTAATATTCTTTAAATATTTGTTATTCAAATCTTTGTCGAATTATCTATGTTAAATAATATCTATTTTAAATAACTTAATATTTTTTAGATTTTTTTATTCAAATTTAAACATTATTTACTTATCCTATCAAATTATCTACTAATATCTATTTTAAACAATTTAATAAATTACTTTAATAAATCAAAATAATAAACTCCTTAATTTTCAACAATTTGATCTGAATTTGAAATATGGTTTGTGGCTGAAGTTGAAGTTAGTGATCAACAGTTCAAGTTTAATTGTTGGAAGTGGTGAAAATCGGCAATACATTGAAAAAAATAAGTTACAAAAAAAATAAAATTTATTGAAATTAATAAAATAAATAATAAATTAAACATTTTAAATTTGCATCATCTAATTAATTTAAATAAAATTTTATCTAAAAGAATAATCTAATCTCTAAAAAAATTTATTACAAACACCTATTCTAGAAGCCAATTTATAAGCCTCATAGTTATGAACAAATTCATTTTGTTTACTTAGTTGTAATTGGAACCATTTTACCATGTGTTTGCATGGGTACAGATAAATAGTAAGGTATCAACAACAATGAAAATTGATTTGAACACATTAATAATTAAATAATATTAAGTTATATGTCAATACATTTTTAAATTAATAAAATTAATTCGTACATTGCAGGGAATACAATTAGTTATATGTTATAAATCTAAAAAACTTTTCTACTGTTATTGAAGGCAGGTTAGCATATTTGTAGACATTATAAGACATCTAAACATTAATGTATATATGCACGAAATTCAAACATTTAATTTCTTATGTGTCTACTCATGAAATTTGCTGCATATAACAAGGTTAAAAAAACGATGGCAACAACACGCTAGTTCTAGCATTACATTTAGACTTGAAAGAGTTCTCAAGTTGTAATGTGAAAAATGAATTTCTGAGTCAAAGTTATTAATAATAACAATTTAACATGTATAAAACTACTTGAGAGTTAAGATCCATCTCTCAAATAAATTTGAAACAAATGCAGGCCCTGGTTTCAAGACTACTGAAACATTGATGGAGGACCTTGGCAAGGATAGTAACTTTAGTGTTGCCTCAGCTCCTTCTCTTGAACAGCTATCATTGCAGCATATGCTGATTCTCTTCATCACAGTAGCTTTTGTTATGAGATGCCTAACAAATTCCATTTCTCTCTCCTTTCCTTTGAATCCCTTTAGCCATACTCGGCTTAGGGTATGCGTTATGCAATCACATATCTCCCTTTTATCCCATAGCATCGACTCTGGATATGGCAATAAGCAATTTTGACTACCATCATCTGACCATGCTTTCTCCAATTTAGGATGCATTTCCTACATATACAAAAGAAAAATCAAGTGTAAATTGCTTCAAATATCTTGTACAACATTTTATTTTCATCCGTGATATTTAATATTCAAATTTTCTATATACACTTTTTAAAAAAGTCTAAATTTATTCGTGTCAACTATTGTTAAAATGCAACTGAATTTATCATTTCGTGAACATTCATATGATAATTCACATGATAAACAAAAGTGAGTTCGTTTGATTTTTGGATTAAAATCTAAGGAAATTCATGCATGTGACATTGATGTAGCATTATTCAGCGAATTAATATAATGGATTGAAACTATTTTAAGAGATCATGGATCCAAAATTTGAGTTGTAAAATCGTGAATTAAAATGAAATATCTCACAAAAGCCATAAATTATTAATGCATTTTACCCAAAAAATCAGAATGCATTTCATTTCATAAGCAATAAATCAATCTAGAAGAATATATATATATATATATATATATATATATATATATATATATATATATATATATATATATATATCATACACCTATTAAAAAAACGATTTAACTCAACATCTCAAGACTAAGCTAAAGTTCATTGGCAATGGCATATACCTGTATATTGATCTCAAGTTGCTCCAGACGAGTGCATATTCGTAAAATAATAGCAAGTATCAACACTTCCCTTGTATTGTTCAAGTCCAAATCAATCGACAGCTCCCATAAATTTTCGAACAAACTTGAATCATCCCTTGGATGATCATAAAGTTTATCATTTTCAGGTCTCTGAGATCAACCAAAACAATTAATCAGATGATCAAATGTATATTACATTATATATATATATAATATTCATTGGAACAATAAAAACAAAACAGCTAGTGAAAATGCTTACTAAGAGACCACTGCAATACTCTAGAATTTCTGCAACCTTCAAAGGCTTATCTCCGATAATTTTGCTTGGATTTTCAAGTTCCGGATTGCAATATGCCCGAAACACCCTAAGCTTTGGGGCATTGATAACCAAATTTTTTACTGGACATTTTAGAGAATCAAGCACCAAAAGGCCAAGGGATTTGGTTGATAAGTAAATCTCATGCGCGTTCAAGGATTCCAGCGCCACAGTCTTAACATTCTCACTAACAATCCGAACTCGATCGAACCCAGTGCAAAAACAAAGGCTCAAATGCTCTAAACAAGCACAACTAGAAATGATTCCATCAAGGGTTTTAGTTGTAAGAGACAACCATTTCAGTTTCAAGGTTTTTAGATTATGGCAATGACCAAAAGCAAAGTCAGGTTCAAGCTTGTAATGTATCAACTCAAGTGCCCGCAAAGTTCTACAGGAGAAAATCCCAGATGGAAAACTCATTTTGAAATTACTATTTCTTTCCATAAAATTTCGTTGACAAAAAGGGAAATCTTCACAATTGAGAGCTAGTTCTTGTACCCGTTTCTCTGCCCTAAGATATTCAATCCAGTTTTCAAGCTGACCATTTTCGCAGCTATCAGGAAAATGAATGATCTTGCAACTATTCAAGTTACCTTTATGAGAAAACAATACCTGGTTAAATATCATCAAAACAGCTTGGATAATCTCTTTCTGTGGATCAAGGTAGAATGAATTGGTTTCAAGTCTTTGAGAGATCATTCGTTTTGGATCAAAATCAAGACGAGAAACATACCTCCATAAACCATTCCACCGACTTGATAAGATACTTGTTCTTACCGCTTCATCAAGTGGCAACAGAGAGATAATCTCAGTCAAGACAGTGTCTGGAAGGTTGCTGATCAAATCAGTGCTATCAGTAACATCTTCAGCCAAATTTGATGCCATTTTTTCGAACTCTGCGTTCTTTGAAAAGGTGGGTTATGACAGAAATTTGCTCAAATATATACAGGTTTGATGTATGGAAAGGGTATCTCTCGCCGTTTACTATGAACGGCGTGTAAAGAAAACGAGTCAAAGAGAGAAGGCTTTGAATTCTGACTGCCAACCTATCTGCATTTATGTTCTCCGTCTGTTTATGGCAAATTTTTTGTTTTGGATCAAATTAGAGTGAAGAAACAAAATTATAGAGAAAATTATCAATATATAGGTAGCTAGCTTGATTTCCATTTTTTAATATATATATATATATATATATATATATATATATATATATATATATATCAGAAAACATGCACACCTACTAATATCTAATCTATTTAAAATTATTTATATAATATTTATATATCTAATCTATTTAAAATTATTTATATAATATTTATTAGATTTTATCTAAAATCAAATCTTAATGCATTTTTAATTTTTTTTAAATCTAATATATTTAAAATAATTTTAATTCATCCATTTAAAAATTTTTAAATCTCCCCTCCACTTTTCTAAATTTTATGTATTGTAAACCACCTCCCCACTTTCTTCTATTACTTTATTAGGTTTGAATTTTAAACAAAAAAACTAACTACGAATCTATCCATTTAATTTGAATTTTAAATATTTAAATTAAGCAATTTTATAATATCTAATCTATTTAGAAAATTATATATATTATAAGCTCAATAGCCAAATAAACCCTCAACCTTTAGCATAAAATGAAATTAAGCTCTAATGTTTTATCGTGTGGAAATTAGTCCATAAACTTTTATTTCATTGTAAATAAACCCCCAACCTTTTAAAATTATGCAATTAAGTCCAAATCTGTTAAATGACACTAACTGTCGTTTGGACATCTAACGTGAAAGCTGACGTGGATAGCTTAGTTGGCTGTCACGTGGCATGCCACGTGTGTAATACTAATGGAAGTTAGTGTCATTTAACAGATTTGGATTTAATTGCATAATTTTAAAAGGTTGAGGGTTTATTTACAATGAAATAAAAGTTTATAAATTGATTTTCACACGATAAAACATTGAGGGCTTAATTCCATTTTATGCTAAAGGTTGAGGGTCTATTTGGCTATTCATCATCATCATCATCATCATCATCATCAGAGCATTTATCCCAAGAGATTGGGGTAGGCTATATGAACCAATATCTGAATTCACGTTAGATCGTCCATATGTATTCTCCTCCTCCATAGATTCCTATTCAAGGCCATTTGCTCATCTAATTCTAAAACCTCCATATCTTTCCAAACTACTTCCTTCCAAGTCTTTTTCGGTCTTCCTCTAGTCTTAACCCTTCTCTCAACATCCATAGCTTCTATTCTTCTAACTGGAGCATCTACAAGTCTACATCTTACGTGTCCAAACCAACGTAAATGATTTTCACACATCTTGTCTTCGATAGGTACCACTCCAACCATCTTACAAATATCATCATTTCTCATTCTATCCTTTCTTGTATATCCACGTATCCATCGTAACATTCGCATTTCTATTACACTCATCTTTTATGTACGTAGCCTCTTAGTCGCCCAACATTCACTACCATATAACAATATTGGTCTAACAACTGTCCTATAAAACTTGCCTTTCAACCATATAGGAATTCCTTTATCGCACAACACACCTGTAGCACTTCTCCATTTACTCTATCCAGCTTGGATCCTATAGGTCACATCACTATCAAAATCTCCATCCATCTGTACTATCGATCTCAAGTATCGAAAATGATCCCGCTTAGGTATCACCACCCCATCTAACGTCACTACATCATGCTCTTCCACTCGATTAAAACTGAATTTACACTTCATGTATTCAGTCTTCACTCTGCTTAGTTTAAATCCTTTTGCTTCCAACGTTTGTCTCCATAATTCCAATTTTGTATTGATCTCCGCTTTAGTTTCCGCACATAAGATAATATCATCTGCAAACATCATACACCAAGGCACTTTATCCTGTATGGATTTTGTCTGTTCGTCCATAACTACCGCAAACAAGAATGGACTCAACACTGACCCTTGGTGTAATCCCACTGTGATAGGAAACTCACTTGTTTGCCCCCCACCTGTCCTTACATGTGTCCTTGCATCTCTATACATGTCCTTAATTAGTTTAATATATTTCAAAGGAACTCTTTTCTTCATTAAGGACCACCATAGTATCTCCCTAGGCACTTTATCATATGTTTTCTCCAAATCTATAAAGACTATATGAAGATCTGTACCCATTACTCGAGAGCTCTCCATAAGTTGTCTAAGCAAATATATTGCCTCCATAGTTGATCGACCCGGCATAAAACCAAATTGATTCTCCGATATCTCTACATTCTTTCTTAATCTCCGTTCTATCACTCTCTCCCATAGTTTCATCGTGTGACTCATCAATTTTATGCCTCTGTAGTTGGCGCAACTTTGAATATCTCCCTTGTTCTTATATAAAGGTATCAAGACACTCTTCCTCCATTCCTCTAGCATTTTGTTAGTGCGCCAAATCTTATTAAATAGATTTGTAAACCACCTAACTCCTCCATCTCCAAGGCATTTCCAAACTTCAATTGGGATGTCATCAGGTCCAACAGCTTTTCCGTTCTTCATCATCTTTAGTGCCTCTTTTACCTCTGTCTCTTTGATTCTACACATAAAGCACCGATTTAAATCCTTGAGAGGCACCGAGATATTATCCAAAACTTTATTTTGTCCATCATTAAATAATTTGTCAAAATAATCACGCCACCTGTCCTTAATGTCATTATCTTTAATGAGAGTTTTTTTATACTCATCCTTAATACATTTCACGACTTCTAGGTCGCGACTCCTCCTTTCTCTTGCTCGCGCCAATCTGTATATCTTTTTCTCTCCCTCCTTTGTGTTCAACTTGTCATAAATCTCTTTCGCAACCTTCGTCTTAGCTTCTGCCATAGCCTTCTTTGCCTCCTTTTTTGCTAACTTATATTCCGTAAAACTCTCTTCTGTGTTGTTCTTCTTCAAAGCCTTGTAACGCTCTCGCTTAGTCTTGATAGCATCTTTTATTGCTGCAGTCCACCATGTTGCGTCCTTTCCAGTTGACACTCTTCCGTTTGATACTCCTAATGTCTCTTTGCCCACCTCTCAAATGCATTTTGTCATCTTATTCCACATTACATTTGGGTTCTCTTCTGTTGTCCAATCCTCTTTTTGATCCAACTATCTCTACATTTTGTATGACAATCTTCTTTTAGCTTCCACCATCGAATCCTTTCAATTCCTTTTTGTTGGTTCCTTCGATGTCGTCTATCTATCTTCATATCTAGAACTAGGAGTCTATGTTGCGCGATAACACTCTCACCTGGGATAACCTTACAATCCAAACATCTATGTCTATCCCTACTCCTAGTTAAAAAAAAAATCTATCTGACTTGCTCTTGGTCCACTTCTAAAGTTTATAAGATGAAAATCTCTCTTCTTAGACAATGTGTTTACTAGGATTAGGTCATAAGATAAAGCAAAATCTAAGATAGCATCCCCACCCTTGTTTCTTACACCATAACTAAAACCCCCATGTACACTCTCAAAACCTTCTCTACTTGTACCTACATGTCCATTAAGATCACCGCAAATAAAAAGGTTTTCTCCTAGAGGTACTTCTTGTACTACCTTATCTAAATCCTCCCAAAACTGTCGTTTACTAACCTCATCAAGTCCTATATAGGGTGCATACACGCTAATGACATTCAACATCTCTTCTCCTAAAACTAGCTTAACCAAAATAATCCTATCCCCTTGTCTCCTAATCTGTACAACATCCTTATGGTACTCTTTATCTATAATGATACCTATTCCATTTCGGTCTCTATCTTTTCCTGTGTACTAAAGCTTATATTGCCAAGGTGCTATCTCTCTAGCTTTTTCCCCAACCCATTTGGTCTCTTGAAGACACAAGATGTTAACCCTCATTCTACTCATAACCTCACAAATCTCAGCTAACTTACCACTAAGTGTACTTATATTCCAAGATCCTAACCTAAGCTTATGGTTATGATTATGATTATGATTATGGACTAATTTCTTTACCCACTCTCGTCCAGTGTGGTGTGGGAACCTTTGCCTATTTAACATCACATCCAGGCGTCGATGTGGTGAGTCACTTTCGGGCAACGACCTAGCAACCCTTGCCCACTTGTCACTACACCCAGGCTCCGATGCAGCCCGTCGCTGAGTAGGGGACACCCCAACAATGTTCTGATATTAGTTTATTTCATGAGATTGGACTATTATTTAAGGCTGGTTGTCCAAATCTACCGCCACCCTCCTCCTTTACCCAAGCTTGGGACCGACTACGTTAACTCACACAGGCGGAGTTGTCTCTTTGGCTATTAAGCCAATAAAATATTAATTTTAAGTTTTTATAAAATAATCTTATCGAATTAATTATTTAATTTTAATATATCTGATATTTAAAAAATAGATTTATATATATTTAGATTATATAGTAGTCTAACTACTTTATTGATTCCTTTTGCAATTAAAATTGATAACTTTATCCCGTCATGATAATATTTTTTGATAATTTATATATATTTATTTTGTAAGTTCTTTTTCTAAAGGATGAATAGACAAAAATCAAACCACTAGGATTTTTATTATATTTATTTATTTTTTAAATTTGCACTAATTTTTATATTCTTTTTATAATATAAAAATTATGGTTAGCCATAATATAAAAACTATGGCTAGCCATATTATGGCTAACCATAATAAAAAAAACTATATATAAAAACTACATTATGGTTAGGCATCCCTAAGCAAGTTACACAAGCTGGGCGACAACACAAAGAGATTTTGCGTGTGGTTCCCTTTTCTCGCTCTCTTGCCCTTTCTTACTGGCTTGAGAAGAAAAAAGTTTCTTCCTTGATTTTCAACTTCAAAAGATTGAGAAATCTTAGGTGATTAGTTTGCGAAACTCAAAGTACTAATACAATAACAGTCATAATACAATTCAGCTTTCTGAAGGTTCCATAGCAACTTATGTGGATCATTATTAAAGGCCTTAGAATTGAGAGGTTTAGGTTTGCTACAACCGAGTATTTGTGTGCAATGGCAAAGGGATTTAAGGTCTTGAGATCACTAGATCTTAAGACATAAGATGTGAAAAAATTGTGAGCTCCATTAATTTTTAAAAACCAAAGCCTGCTAATATCTAGACTTTTTTTTTTTGGCTAAATCAGATAATTCATTGATGGATAAATCATGTGAGATTTTACAAAATCCATAGAATTACACATCACACCTAAAAAACCTCCTTATCCCGAAACAGACTCCTCCCAACAGGAAACAGAAACAAAAAAGATTTTATAAACACAATCGATCAAAACCAAAACAATCAAAGACCCTAAAGACAGAATGAAGATACCAACCAAAGCTTAACTCAAAACCAAATCTACCACCATACCACCTCTAATTTTCTTAATGGAAAAACACCATAGTGGTTATATAACAGTTCATCATTATAACCTCTATATTGAGATATTTTGCAATTTAAAAAAATGAGTACAGAACTAAGTTAAGTTTATACTTGTGCGAGTGAATCCCTCGTGCATATATATTCTTCATGAACATCATATATATGGGAAAGTGCATCCAGTTGTTGCATCATATGTACTCATGTTAAACAAACATTACTTATGTTCCATCATTCATGGTTATAATTCTGACAAATATAACTTTCACGAAAAGGCATATAAATCATCTTCCAGCCTATACTCCTCTAGGAAGAGCTTACCAATCACCAGCCCCCTTCGTTACACCAAGAATAATAGCAATTGCAGCAAGAATGGCCTGCACAAGCAGCAGTCTCATTAAAATGGTTGTTAAGAACCTCACTAGAGGAAGAGAGACAACAAAAATTTTCTTGTCTCCGTTGGTGTTTAATAGACACCTAAAGACATTGCTAGTTTGCTACAAAAGCAAAGCTGCATGGAAGTTTCTCTCGTAAATCAGATAATGACTGAAAAACACAAAAAAGAAACTGACGAAAGGAGAAGTTGTTGCAAGGACAAAAAGTAATACAAAGATTTTCCTACTAGACTTTGCTGATAATGATAAGGAGCCAAGCAGGGCTTAACCTATTTATGCATTGCTCCTTTGTAGTAACACATTTACAAATTGAGAAGTAATTCCATCTTGATTAAAAAAATTATTAATGGACACTTGGACAGCACATAGCATGAAATCTGAAATCAGATCCAGGACTTCAAAATGCAAAACATTGAAATAGTTTTAGAGATTATTAAGCCTCGTAGGCAACATATGCATAATTCAATTTCTAAACATGCAACCTATAGACAGACATTGATAACAGTAAGGAACTTTGCCCTCCACAATTTTTTGAGATTCTTTACTACAAGCCCTTTATGACAACACATATTTTGCTTCCCTTACTACAAATTTCCCCTCTGATCACACACTCAAATATGTATTCTAAAACTTCAATTCTAGCATAAGGATTCTACATTCATATCAAGTACCCTGTCCTGATACAAAACCCCAGTTGAGCACATTAATATTAATGCAAAAAGCCAGCAAAGAATAAATAACCTATGCAAGCACTGCCAGTTAGTTTTATATCATTTTCTTATAACCTTTGAACAACCTCATTACCAAATTGAAACTCTATAGATTATTTTTTTCATCTGTTCACTACTTCAGAATTATAGACTCAATCTTCTGACTTTTTCCAGTTCTGTAATCTTTTAGCTAGAAAATCAAAAATTAATTGAACCTGATAAAAACCAGTAAGATACATGTGAATTTTGAGTGATAAACTACAGCGTAAAATATACAACAGCTGTTACAAGATAATATATTTACATAGCATATAAAGCATAGCACCAATACAAACATTTAATTGACAAAGTTATTTAAAGCAGCATAGCATTAAATTGAAACACTGAAAGAAAAGATACTCACAGCAATTGTGCAAGCAATATATCCTGGTTTCTCTCGGTAGTCTATCCTTGCACAAAGTAGAAGAAGCAATCCAATGTACCAGGGGATGCCCCCAAGGAAGAAACCAATGATAAACCTTCAAAGACGTATACTTCTCTTATAGATCAAGAAAAATTAAAATTCATAAAATATTTGAGTGGTAGCTAAGAATGCAGAAAAAAATAACCAAGATAATAATAATTATTATGTGAATTTGTATAAAACTATATGTCATGTGGATTGTGTACCAGTATCAGGTTTTGGGTACACATCCAAGTGTCAATTGAATCCACTGTAAGAGATTTCCACATTTTGGGGTATCTAGCAGCCATATCCTTGGCAACACCATGTCATGGAAATGGTAACTTTAAGGTGACATGAAGAGTTAAACATTTCACCTATGTTTATTGCATCAGGCTACTATAGAATGGCATTAAATTCCAGCCATTTCTAGTATGAATGAGAAAATGATATAGTTAACATACTGCAAATCATTTGCAGTTGCAAATGAACAAACCATCTAAGTCGTGATTCTCAAGTAAGGTTCAATTCATGCCAGCTCTGCACATATCTTATCCTGTATTTTCTTGTATTTGCAAAAATCCACCTCAACATTATAACTAAGATCATACTTATCCCATTAGCAAGTCTCTTTCTAGCGCACCCACCCCCCCCCCCCCCCCCCCCCCCCCCCCCCGCCCAAAAAAAAAAAAAAAAACTAAATGCATGAACCATAGCTATTGTCACAGCTTTGTTATATAATTTTCCTTCCAATATGATAGGAGACCTCCAAAAAAAAAATAGTACAATATATAACTTTCCGTTTATCCAACCTGTACCTTCTCTCCTTTAATTTTTTTTTTAACCCATGACAATTGAAGATAAACAAATATAGTTAGTTAAATTTACAGCCAAATGACATATTCATTAACTTGTGATTTGATTGACTTTATATTTTAAAAAACTCATAAAAAAAAGGAAAACTATATATTGACTTACAAAAACCATCCAATACCAATGCCACAGCACGGTAGGCGACGCTCTGTTACAGGTCTACCTTCAGCAACAGCATAACCTAGACATCAAATATATCATGGAAGAAAGCAACTTAGAATAAAAAAAGTCTCATTCACATAATGCAGACTTTGTTGAATCAGAACGACCATGTCAGTACATGTAATACATTTATATGCAAAATAAAAAGCTAGGACACACCAACTTAAATTACAAAATATACTGATGTAGTGATACACATCCATGAAGCACAACATTCTACCTTTTTGCACAAATGTTAGCAACCTAATTTTTTTCATCACATAGAGCCTACTCTCGCATTTGATAGAAGTAAGTTTTGCATGTACGGAACAAACTGTTTTTCTAGCATCTAAGATCAGTTGGTCAAATCCAGAGTTTCTCCAGTTTCTAAAAGGTTTTGTGACTACCAATAAGTGATTTATATGGGACTTCAGTATGCTCTACACTTTTATTTCATCCTACAATTGCAGTGGGAATGGGTGCTTCATTCAAGTTCAAGGTTGTTTATTGATCATCATTGATAATTTTCTACATTTAGTCAAAATGCCCTGATTAAACCCGGCATTTCACGTATTTAGAAAAATTTGGTTAATGAATTAATGACTTACAAGGTATATCTATGTTTTTGTCTCTCATTTTTCTCTGAAATCTACTTCCACTCTTCTTAAACTACAATTAAATTTATAGCAAAATATCTCTGCTATAATAGCAAACACTTGGATCTTTCCACCTATATTCAGGTCACAACCCCTAAAAACCCTTTTTTTCTTCCATCCATGAAATCAGTAAAACATCAAAAACTACCCTTTTAAAAATTAGCTCTCTTCCTTCTCTGCTACAATACTCATAGTTTTACAACTTTTCTCCTAAAACATAAAAAACATTGATCTTTTGTCTTAACAAACATGTTAATTCTTCCATCCTAAAAAAACCCAAAACCCAAAATCCAGCCTTTTGATTGACTAATCACAAAAGAACAAAATTTTTCCTTTTTGTGGACTACCTGGAACGGTTTGATAACGTTGGGGGTAATACTGAGGAGGAGGAGCAGAGGGCCCATGGAGGCCAGGAGGTGGAACAGGTTGAGGAAATCCAACAGCCGGCTCATGGTGCTGTGGAGGAGATGGTGGAGGGTAGTTGGCTACTCCTTGGAAAGTTCCATATTGGTGATGCTGGTGATCTACAACTACAGCTCTGTCTCTGTTATTCTCTCCGCCACTCATTTTCTCGGTTCTCTTTGGGTGATTTTTGGTTGGGAAATGGGAACTGATTATGGTGATGGATCAACTAGAAAAGAAATGGTTAGTCTGATGTTAAGGATTTTGGTTTTTGAGTGGTGAGATCAGATCGACGAAGTTGCCTAGCTAACAGTTTGTATTCTGAATTTGACAAAAATCACTGACGACTTTTTTTAAACTTCATTTTTATGTGTGAAAGTGGACTAAGTTTGGACAAATACAAGTATACAACAAAAACCAATACTAACTATAGTAAAATTTTATGCTGAAAACTTAGCTTGAACTCATATATTAATTTATATAATTTATATCAATATTGAAATAAATAATCTGACGAAGATCACAAGTATACAACAAAAACCAATACTAAGTAACACTTTCACACTTTTTTTTACAGATTATAAGTAAAAGATTTTCTTTCATTAATTCATGGTAGGTCCATTATAAAAGATATGGATGCATGTCCCTATCAGGTTGTGGCCTAGCCATGATTTAAACCATCTTAAAGCCTCACGTGGAAGAATTTTTGAATTTGACTTGCTTTTTCTGTATAAATCCTTCAAAAACAAAGTTTTTAACCTGAAAGCTAGGAAACCTGTAAGGAAAATTACAGGACAAGATAGCGAAGATAACATTAACAAGATATCACGCCTTCGGAGGAGGATGTAGGGGATTTTTTTGCATCAAAGGTAAGAAAAAAATTAAGATTGTTAGTATTCTAGACATCAACAATCAAGCAATTCAGATTTTCCATCAAATTGGGGAAAGAAAACATTCAAAAACCAGTAACTTGAGATGGTAAGCATAATCGATGCGGGTTGAAATCCAGATTGAGAGATGATTACAAGCCTACAACATTATAGTACAGCTTTTGTTATTCCTTCTTCATTCATTTGACTGTTTGTTTATTGATTCTCTAAAATGAAGTATCATCCGCCATTTTTTAAGAATATCCAATGATGTCAAGACCTGGAATTATACTAGGAATCAAATCTGTGCACGTGCGGATAGCCCAGAAAGCCTCTGCTCGCTTTAGACTCCAAATCTTGCAATCCGCAAACCATATTTGCTAGCACTGCTACATTAGTCATCTTAGGATATGGCAAGTTGAGATTGTTGCACCAAGTAAAAAAGGAGAGATTAGACTCGGGTTGGGTGTCAGAAACTACTCATAAATGGAAATTTTTTTATTCCTACAAATTGGATACATTGAGCAACTTGCTTTCCATGATGCTCTTGAATGTCTCCTGCAAAAGGGTGTTCAACAAATAATTATCATACATGCTGATGGCATAAATTGAAACAAGTATTCTATGGCCATAGTAAGAATTAATCTTCCATCAAATGCAAGAGAATACCATAATGTCATGCTTTTACATGTGTGACAAAGCATTTTCTAAAGCAAAGAATCTCTTTCCTGTTTTACTAAGGAGATATTCACTGAAATAGTCCCATCTAAGAGAAACCACCTGATCAAGAAATGTTCTATGCATATTTTGTGTAATTTTAATTAAGGAAGTCAAGGCAGTTAATCAATGGAGCTAAAGATGAGAAACAAGGCTTCATAGACAAAAGGAAACCCTTTCATATCACCAAAAATAAACTTTTACCCAAAAGAATGCTGTCAACCTTAATTTTCTATCTTAAAAAAGTAACAAGCCATCTCTCTTTTCACTTTTATGATTCCAGAAGATAAATAAACTTTTAGCAATATGCTGCCCATTTAATCATGTCACAAACAAGGCCAATTGGAGTTCAAGAGCTTTTCCTCTATCAAGTCTTACCAGATAGCAAAAGAGAGGAAATGAAGGATTCTATTGCCAGTTATAATACAGACATGATCATGTATTTCCCACAGAAAGGAAAGATTGTTCCAGAAAAGCATTCCTCATCCTTTGTTAAGCGAGCATTGTATAGCTTCTCCTCTGCCACCGTGGTTACCAAAAATCAATGAGTTTATAAAAGCAAACAACCATTACTTATTTAAGAATCGAGAAAAATCAACTTCTATCTTACTGTGAATCCTTTGAAATCATGAGCTGGATACAGCCAAGTCTCCTGGGGCAATGTAAAAATCTGGATCCATGAAACAAAAATATACATATTTTCAATTTAAAATTTTGATAATTACAAGAAAGAATCGAGCAATTCTCAAAGAAAGGGCCTAGAATAACTCTCCTATCCTTACCTGTGAATGCACTGACTTGTAGAGTTGCTTTGAACTGCCACCTTGCAAAAAGAGTTAATTGGTACTAGTCAATTGCTACTGATCCATAGAGCACTAAAAAATTATCTTAAAAACTAAAGTAGAACAAACATCCAGGAAAACAACCCAAAAGTATAGATGACATTCTCATCCAAATGAAAAGGAGTTCTGTCACATAGAGCTAGCACATCATGATACTTAGAGACTGAAAATCCACAACAAAAAACTAACCCCAATAACTCTATCATTTTAGTTGCCGAAGTCACTGATAAGTCACAATGTCAAATTAGTTATGATTCAATTACTAATCAGTTTACCATGAGGCTTTTCAATGACAAACACTATTACCAAGTATGTGCAGCCACAATAATAAGTTAAGCATGGATACATGGAAGACTAGCAAATAAGTAACTGGGAGCATGTTTCCAGTTGGTGGATATCAACAAGTCAGTCTTATAGTTCTGAAATGTGTTGAAAGGAGAAAAATCTGGTTGATTTAAAAAAGAAAAATCTGCTGTAATTATAGGTCTGATTTATTCCTGATTTATAGTTTCCTAATTTGTAGATTCTTTCTATTATTTGTTTCCATGTAATTACCCTATAAAAAGGATATGTGTGTACTCTATTAGACACACATGAGAAATAAAAGATATCACTTTATTTCTCCTAACTGTTAAGATGGCATCAGAGCTGGTGAACAGCTTTTAGGGTTTCCACCACAACACAGCCGCTGCAAGACAGTCACCGGTCTTCTCTGATCAGCCGACCCTCTCTGGTCAGTCTTCTACCTTAATCAGAGATCAACAGGCTGACACAGGTGTGTTGAGTAAAGAGCAAATGGATCAACTCCTTCAATTGCTAAAATCCAATTCAGCATCTGGTATTCCTAATGCTTCTGTTGCTCAAACAGGTAATAATTATAGAGCCTTATCCTGTCTAGTAAATTCTGCTCCTTGGATCATTGATTCAGGAGCCTCTGATCATATGACCAATGTTTCTCATTTATTTTCTACCTATTCACCATGTTCTTGAGCTACCTCTGATCATATGCTCTTGAGCTACCAGCACGGGATTTTGTCTTAGAAAAATCCGAAACATTTTCTAAAGGAGCTCTAATCGAATTGAATTTGTTCGAGCCCCATATTTGACTTTCGATCTTCTCAGATCTGCTCCCGAATCCTCAATTTCTGAATAGTCAATATGGGAGGAGGATTCAGAGTGCTGCATTTGGTTAGACCATTCCTTTCATTCCTGCCAGAGGTTCAAAGTGCTGACAGGAAAATTCCTTTTAGAGAGAAGGTCATCTACACTGTCATCTCCCTCTTCATCTTTTTGGTGTGCAGTCAGCTTCCGCTTTATGGAATTCATTCTACAACGGGTGCTGATCCATTCTATTGGATGCGTGTTATCCTTGCATCCAACCGTGGAACTGTTATGGAACTTGGGATTACCCCAATTGTGACATCTGGATTAGTGATGCAACTCCTGGCCGGTTCAAAGATCATTGAGGTGGACAACAGTGTTCGTGAGGATCGTGCACTCTTAAATGGGGCTCAAAAGTTGTTGGGCATCCTGATTGCTGTGGGTGAGGCAGTGGCATATGTACTGTCTGGTATGTATGGAAGTGTCGGTCAGCTTGGTGTTGGGAATGCTATTCTGATTATTATTCAACTTTGCTTTGCTGGAATCAATGTCATCTGCCTGGATGAACTTCTCCAGAAGGGATATGGTTTGGGCTCTGGGATCTCTCTTTTCATAGCTACCAATATCTGTGAAAACATAATCTGGAAAGCTTTTTGTCACGCCCCGAACCCGGGACATAATAGACGCCGCACACCTGTAAGAAATAATCTCACAAACATGCAAGACATTTATCATACTAAAATTCAATCCTTTCAAATATCTAAACTGAAATATACCACCAATAATCAAAAGAAGTTTTACAAAACTTCAACCTATTGCTTAAAGTCAACAAAGAAATTTAAAAGATTCTTAAATCTCAATTTGATCATAAGCTTAAAAATTTTGAAACATATACTAAGCTCCAAAGCGTCACTCCCCAACATTCCCGTAGACATTATCAATATCAAAACCTGTAAGATGTTAAGAAAGGGGGGTGAGTACAACCACTCAGTAAGCAACCGATATTCCAACAGTTGGATTAAGCATGACATAAAAACACTAGGCCAAAATATCAATGTAAAGATTCAAAATCAATGTTAGATAATCTTATATTTAATCACATAATTTATTCAAATTCATATATTCAGATTTCAGAACTAAATAGAATTTCATAGATGCTAGAACTGAGCAAAAGCTTCACAAATCAAAAATTTCAAGTCTCCTGTAACATGCCATGGCCACGCTTAACCCTTGTGGCACAGGTCAGAATCAGAACAAAAACCACAATTAACCCCGATGGCTCGGGTCAGAGATATCAGAAGCAACTAATGGTTGCACAGAAACAGAACAGAGGGCCACTATTCTCAACCGGTGGTTCGGTTAGAAACTAGTTTCATTTAACAGAATCCATGTCGACATGGCCAACATTTAACCCCCATTGGCAGGGTCAGAGCACAGCCATACTAGGAGACAAAACAAAACATTTTCAGAATATCCCAAATATACAGAACAATACTATTATTCCTTGTAACATATTTCATACAAAGCAAATTTCGTCAATCATTCCAAAGCAGATTTCGTATTTCCAAAATAAAAATACATGTAAGTATATTATAACGAACTTCAAAGATCAAAGCGACTAAATCATCTATTATCCAAAACATATCTTATGCAAATCATATTTCACGTCTTCTCAAAATATCTTGTACGAAAAATTATATTCTTAAATATAATTATATACATATACTTGAATAAAATCATATCCGAAAAGTCAATACAGAACTACTTTCAGAATTCATAATAAAGAAATCACATATACATACGTTTGCATGCTTAACCCATTTTTAAAAATCATAGGACAAAGCTATAATTGTACATAACATACGAAACATATCTCATATTAAGGTTAATTTTAAGGGTGTCAAAACACCGAAGGGATATCAAGTCACTTACCTAAACTCGCTAAATTGAATCCAAAACAAAACTTTAAGATCTCTCGGAGCCTATTATTCAAAAATATTTAATATAAGAAAATATGCAATCTGACAAAAGCTAAAAATTATGCTGTAATCACTACATGACTGTAACTCGATACACTATGAACTTGGAGTAAGTTACGTTATTTGACGAAAGCTAAAAATATTTGTATTTTTTTTTAAAATACAGATTTTCTCCAAATATACACTATGCCTTTTTTTTTTTCAAAACTAAATCTCTAACTACACAAAGTAACCATAAAAATTAAAGGGTACCTTTACTCACCTTGGTCTTCTTGCACTGACAATACTAACAACTAGTTCCCTTCTAATATTTTTTTCTCTTCACTCGTTCAGCTTGGCGCTGTGACAACCAAGCTTCAATCTTTTTTTTTCTTTCTTTCTTTCTTTTCTTTTCGACGCCCCAGTGTTGTTCACGCTACTCCATTTTGCTTGCTTTGACCTTTCCAATTTCTTTTCTTTCTACTCTTTTCGGAGTCGTTCGAGCCTCTCTACCGCACAGCCACTACAATTCCTATTTCCTCTTCTTTTCGGCGTTAGCCTTTCTCGCCGTTCACAACTCTATTTGTTCTTATATATATTATATATAAATTTTAACCCTACTCAACTGCAGCCGGGGCCTCTATTCTTATTGGGCCTTTCTTTATTTGTTCATTTATTCACTTTGTCTTATTGTATTGGGCCTGGGTATCACATTCTCCCCACCTTAAAAGAATTTGGTCCCCAAATTCAATGCCTATGGACTCAAAGTTTAAAGTTCTATGAAAATTTCTTACTTATCAAAATCACATCCAATGCATTTCATTCCTAGGCTTACCATCTCATGACAGCTTTGCTAGTTTATACTTTAATTCTAATAAGTATAATAAAGATCGTAACAAAATATTTATTAAAGATCCGTTCTCAAAACTTAGAACAAAACCCATAAGAATAGGATATCAAACCGCAATTATGTAAATTCTCCAAGATTAGGATTAGTTTTCTACAATCACATGTGCTTAAAGTCACCAACATATCAAAGCTCACACCAAAATATTCATCACTTGCACTTTAACCATTGTATAAATTCAACCTACGATAAGTAAGAATTTAAAACCTAAAAGGAATTAACATACTTTGTTTTCAAAATATAAGAATCACAACATTTCGAGAGAGGTATACATCCTCCCCACCTTAAAAGAGTTTAGCCAATTAAATTCTTACCTTGGTTTTCAAAAAGTTGAGGATATTTCTCTTTCATGCTTTCCTCTAGTTCCCAAGTAGCTTCTCGTTCATTGTGATTACTCCATTGAACCTTAACATACGAAATGGTACGCCTTCTAAGCACTTGCTCCTTCCTATCCACAATACGTATAGGATGTTCTTCGTAAGACAAATCTTCTTTAAGTCTCAAAGGAGCTAACTCCACCACATGATTCGAATCTGCCACATACTTCCGCAACATCGAGACATGGAATACATTATGCACTCCTGACAATGCAGGTGGAAGTGCTAATCTATAAGCCACATCTCCTATCCTTTCTAGAATTTCAAAAGGACCTATATAGCGAGGACTAAGTTTCCCCCGAATTCCAAATCTCATGAGTCCTCTAGTTGGAGAAACTCGTAAAAATACATGATCTCCAACCTCAAACTCCAACTCACGTCTTCTATTATCTGCATAACTTTTATGTCTGCTTTGAGCCACATGAAGACGTTCTCTAATTAACTGAATTTTCTCAACTATTTATTGAATTAGATCTGGACCCAATAATTTCCTTTCACCAACATCATCCCAATAAAGAGGAGACCTACATTTTCTGCCATATAAAGCTTCAAATGGAGCCATCTGGATGCTAGCCTGGTAACTATTGTTATAAGCAAACTCCGCCAATGGTAAATGATGATCCCACGAACCTCCAAAATCCATAACACAAGCCCTCAACATATCTTCCAAGATCTGATTAGTCCTCTCTGACTGACCATCTGTTTGGGGGTGAAAAGCAGTACTAAAACTAAGTTGGGTGCCCATAGCTTTATGCAAGCTCTTCCAAAATTTCGCTACAAATCGAGAATCTCTATCAGATACTATGGACACCGGAACACCGTGAAGCCTCACAATTTGCTCAACATACAGCTCTGCTAGCTTTTCTAGGGACATTCCTGTACGAATAGCCAAAAAGTGAGCAGACTTTGTCAATCTATCAACAATCACCCAAATGCCATCATTACCCTTTTGGGTTCTAGGTAAACCAGATACAAAGTCTATAGTGATGTGCTCCCACTTCCATTCTGGAATAGGAAGAGGTTTCAACAATCCTGCTGGCCTCTGATGTTCAACCTTAACTTGCTGACATGTCAAACACTTAGCCACAAATTGTGCAATCTCTCTCTTCATATTACTCCACCAAAAAGTGTCCTTTAAATCTCTATACATCTTTGTGCTGCCAGGATGGATTGTATAGTTACTGAAATGAGCTTCTTCCATAATCTCTCTTTTCAATTCTGAGTCATCCGAAACACAAACTCTGTCACCAAACCTCAAGGAGCCATCTTCATGAATTCTAAAATTCGGTTTTAAACCACAATCCACCTCAAGTCTAATGGTTTGGAGTTGAGGATCATTAACTTGAGCATCTTTAATCCTTTGCACCAGGGTAGGCTGCACCTTCAAGTTGGCCAAATAAGCTCCTGAACCTCGTACCCGCACATTAATATCCATTTTTCGAAGGTCCTCAAAAATCTCTCTCTGAGAAGTAATTATTAAAGCCAAATTTCCTACAGATTTTCTACTTAAAGCATCAGCTACCTTATTCGCTTTTCCCGGATGGTAACTAATGGTCAAGTCATAATCCTTCAATAATTCTAACCATCTCCTCTGCCTCATATTCAACTCCTTTTGTGTGAAAAGATATTTTAAACTCTTGTGGTCAGTAAAAATTTCACAAGACTCACCATACAAATAGTGTCTCCAAATTTTCAATGCAAAGACCACTGCAGCCAACTCCAAATCATGAGTAGGGTAATTTTCCTCATAAGGTTTCAACTGTCTAGAAGCATAGGCAATCACCTTGTCATTCTGCATAAGAACACAACCTAACCCTTTCTTCGAAGCATCACTATAAATAATAAACCCTTTACCAGTAACAGGTAAGGTAAGGATTGGGGCAGATACCAATCTTCTCTTTAATTCTTCAAAACTTTTCTCACAATCATCTGACCACTCAAATCGAACTCCTTTCCGGACCAACCGGGTCAAAGGCATAGCTATACGAGAAAAGTCCTCTACAAAACGCCTATAGTATCCAGCTAGACCTAGAAAACTTCGAATCTCAGACACATTATTCGGCCTCTTCCATTCCACTACCACTTCAACTTTCTTAGGATCAACAGAAATCCCATCCTTAGATACAACATGCCCAAGAAATGCCACACTAGTGAGCCAAAATTCACACTTGCTTAGTTTGGCAAACAAGCGTTTTTGCCTCAAAGTCTCTAAAACAATTCTCAAATGTTCTTCATGTTCTTTTACACTAGCAGAGTATACTAATATATCATCTATGAAAACGACCACAAATTTATCCAAATAAGGTCTAAAAACCCTATTCATTAGATCCATAAAAGTAGCTGGAGCATTTGTCAACCCAAACGACATCACAAGAAACTCATAATGCCCATATCAGGTTCGAAAAGCAGTTTTGGGCACATCCTCAGTTCTAATCTTTAGTTGGTGATACCCAGATCGAAGGTCTATTTTGAAAAATACCCGAGCACCATTTAACTGATCGAATAGGTCATCAATTCTGGGTAATGGATACCTATTCTTCAAAGTCACCTTATTCAATTCACGATAGTCAATGCACAACCTCATACTACCATCCTTCTTCTTCACAAACAGTATTGGAGCTCCCCA
The DNA here is from genome assembly GCA_031772115.1 of Heritiera littoralis. Taxonomy (NCBI): domain Eukaryota; kingdom Viridiplantae; phylum Streptophyta; class Magnoliopsida; order Malvales; family Malvaceae; genus Heritiera; species Heritiera littoralis. Next base: position 4,140,946 of record JAPDPK010000040.1, read on the forward strand.
CGGGGATACACTAGGTCTAATGAATCCCTTGTCTAGAAGCTCTTGTAACTGCTCGTTCAATTCTTTCAATTCTGCAGGAGCCATTCTATAAGGAGCCTTAGAGATAGGATTGGTACCCGGAATCAAGTCAATAGAAAAGTCACTTTCTCGATCAGGAGGCAATCCAGGAAGATCATCAGGAAAGACATCAGGAAATTCATTCACAACAGAGATATCCTCTAACACTAACTCCTTAGCTCCAGTATCAGTTACAGCTGCTAAGTACCCTTTACAACCACTTCTAATCAACCGCTTAGCTTGCAAGGCGGAAATAACTTGTAAAGGAGCATAAGCACCGCTACCATGAAAACTAAAGAGTGGTTCCCTAGGAATTTCAAAATCCACCCTTTTGTCCCGACAATCAACTTTAGCATAATGAGAAGACAACCAATCCATTCCTAAAATCACATCAAAATCATGCATGTCCAAAACATGTAGATTGGTAAACAAGTCTCTATCCTCAATTCTTAATACACACATTTTGCAAATACGATCAGACACAAGTTGACCTCTAATAGGAGTGTCTACACATAAATCATATTCCAAAGGCATACTAGACAAACCAGACTTTCGCACAAAAGCAGATGAAACAAAAGAATGAGAAGCACCGGTATCAAATAAGACATGAGCATAAATAGAGGCAACTGGCAAAATACCTGCAACCATAGTGTTTGATGCTTCTGCATCCTGTTGAGTTAAAGCATATACACGACCTTGAGTCTGAGGTTTCTTCCCTTTTTGCGATCTAGCAAAAGGTGTCGGTGTAATCTGAAGAGGCTGACTGGGTTGTGTCCTTTGAACCATAGAAGGTTCAACTGTTCGAAAGTTCTGAGGCCTCTGTATTGATTCAGATACTTGAGAGTTCATAGGGCACTCAGCAATTCTATGTCCCTGCTTTCCACATCTAAAGCAAGCACCGGTAACATGTCTACATTCAGCAACTGGATGTTTTCTCCCACAAACTGAACATTTAGGCCCACGTTGAAATGTGTTGCCCTGATATAACTGAGTTCCCCGTGGAAGGAACTTACCTCTGGGGGTAAAAGAAGCTTGAGGCACTTCAATGGCTTGAAACTTAGATGGACCACTAAAAGTCTTCTTACCTCGAAATTCTGAGTCCCTACTCCTCTTCTTCGAAAGGTCCTTCCTTGCCTCTTGAGTCTCTCTCCAAACAAAATCAAAGGACTTTGCCCTACCAACTACTTCCGCATAGCTGGTCAAATGCAGTGGGGCAAGTCCTCTACGTATGTGAGCATTCAAGCCATTCTCGAACCGCCTAGCTCTGCTCTCATCATCAGAAACAAGAGAAGAGGCAAACTTCGATAAACGATCAAACTCAGCCTCATATTCATCCACAGTCATTCTGCCTTGAACCAAGTTAAGGAACACTCTCTCCAACTGTAACAACTTGCTCCGAGGAAAATACTTGGCGTAGAAAGCAGTACGAAAGTTACTCTAGGTGAAAAATTCAAGATCATTCTCATGAGTTCGTGCTACTCCTTTCCACCAGTTATGAGCACTTCCTTGTAGTAAATAAGCAGCAAATCTAATCTTGTCTTGCTCAGGGGAGCGCATAGCATCAAAAAGCCTTCTCCATCTCCTCAATCCATAACTCAGCATTATCAGGGTTTGTAGAGCCCTTGAAAGCAGATGGTGCTATCTTCTTAAACTCACCTAGTGCTTTTCAATCCATAAAATTATTAGCCTGTTGCACTAGAGGCTGTTGTTGCCGTTGGTGCCTAACCAAACTCACCACCTCACTAATCAGCTCCATTACCCTATCATTAGTCCCAACCTCAGCACCTTGAGTGCCCACAGTCTCATCCACATGGGGCTGGTTAATCCCAGCTCTTCCTTGAGTATTTGGTGCACAGAAACATTCTCGTCTTGGTCTTGATTTTCAGGACTTTGTCGTTGGGGTTTTCTAGGACCATTTCTCCTAAGATTGGCTGCCATCTCAGCTAAAATAAGCTCTGGATTACGACGAGGAGGCATACTGATTTAATCAAGTACAATACAGTATTAGAAAATTCTTTCAAGTCTAATCAATAATTTTATCAAAAGAAATAAGATAGAATAGCGTCCCAAACCTTAAGTGTCTACCCCACTCTCAATCTTATAATACATCTAACTACTTAAAAATGCTCGATTATACGAATCTAATACAATAAACCTAAGCTCTGATACCACTTAATCTGTCACGCCCCGAACCCGGGACATAACAGACGCCGCACACCTGTAAGAAATAATCTCACAAACATGCAAGGCATTTATCATACTAAAATTCAATCCTTTCAAATATCTAAACTGAAATATACCACCAATAATCAAAAGAAGTTTTACAAAACTTCAACCTATTGCTTAAAGTCAACAAAGAAATTTAAAAGATTCTTAAATCTCAATTTGATCATAAGCTTAAAAATTTTGAAACATATACTAAGCTCCAAAGCGTCACTCCCCAACATTGCCGTAGACATTATCAATATCAAAACCTGTAAGATGTTAAGAAATGGGGGTGAGTACAACCACTCAGTAAGCAACCGATATTCCAACAGTTGGATTAAGCATGACATAAAAACACTAGGCCAAAATATCAATGTAAAGATTCAAAATCAATGTTAGATAATCTTATATTTAATCACATAATTTATTCAAATTCATATATTCAGATTTCAGAACTAAACAGAATTTCATAGATGCTAGAACTGAGCAAAAGCTTTACAAATCAAAAATTTCAAGTCTCCTGTAACATGCCATGGCCACGCTTAACCCTTGTGGCACAGGTCAGAATCAGAACAAAAACCACAATTAACCCTGGTGGCTCGGGTCAGAGATATCAGAAGCAACTAATGGTTGCACAGAAACAGAACAGAGGGCCACTATTCTCAACCGGTGGTTCGGTTAGAAACTAGTTTCATTTAACAGAATACATGTGGACATGGCCAACATTTAACCCCCATTGGCAGGGTCAGAGCACAGCCATACTAGGAGACAAAACAAAACATTTTCAGAATATCCCAAATATACAGAACAATACTATTATTCCTTGTAACATATTTCACACAAAGTAAATTTCGTCAATCATTCCAAAGCAGATTTCGTATTTCCAAAATAAAAATACATGTAAGTATAATATAACGAACTTCAAAGATCAAAGCGACTAAATCATCTATTATCCAAAACGTATCTTATGCAAATCATATTTCACGTCTTCTCAAAATATCTTGTACGAAAAATTATATTCTTAAATATAATTATATACATATACTTGAATAAAATCATATCCGAAAAGTCAATACAGAACTACTTTCAGAATTCATAATAAAGAAATCACATATACATACGTTTGCATGCTTAACCCATTTTTAAAAATCATAGGACAAAGCTATAATTGTACATAACATACGAAACATATCTCATATTAAGGTTAATTTTAAGGGTGTCAAAACACCGAAGGGATATCAAGTCACTTACCTGAACTCGCTAAATTGAATCCAAAACAAAACTTTAAGATCGCTCGGAGCCTATTATTCAAAAATATTTAATATAAGAAAATATGCCATCTGACAAAAGCTAAAAATTATGCTGTAATCACTACATGACTGTAACTCGATACACTATGAACTTGGCGTAAGTTACGTTATTTGAAGAAAGCTAAAAATATTTGTATTTTTTTAAAATACAGATTTTCTCCAAATATACACTATGCCTTTTTTTTTTCAAAACTAAATCTCTAACTACACAAAGTAACCATAAAAATTAAAGGGTACCTTTACTCACCTTGGTCTTCTTGCACTGACAATACTAACAACTAGTTCCCTTCTAATATTTTTTTCTCTTCACTCGTTCAGCTTGGCACTGTGACAACCAAGCTTCAATCTTTTTCTTTCTTTCTTTCTTTCTTTTCTTTTCGACGCCCCAGTGTTGTTCACGCTACTCCATTTTGCTTGCTTTGACCTTTCCAATTTCTTTTCTTTCTACTCTTTTCAGAGTCGCTCGAGCCTCTCTACCGCACAGCCACTACAATTCCTATTTCCTTTTCTTTTCGGCGTTAGCCTTTCTCGCCGTTCACAACTCTTTTTGTTCTTATATATATATATAAATTTTAACCCTACTCAACTGCAGCCGGGGCCTCTATTCTTATTGGGCCTTTCTTTATTTGTTCATTTATTCACTTTGTCTTATTGTATTGGGCCCGGGTATCACACTTTTAGCCCTACAACTATCAACAGTGGTCGTGGGGCTGAATTTGAAGGTGCTGTCATTGCTATGTTCCATCTATTGATAACTAGGACGGACAAAGTTCGAGCACTTCGTGGGGCTTTCTATCGGCAAAATCTTCCAAATGTTACAAATTTACTTGCTACAGTTTTGATCTTCCTTATTGTCATTTACTTCCAAGGTTTCCGTGTTGTTTTACCTGTGAGATCAAAGAATGCCCGGGGACAACAAGGGTCATATCCCATTAAGCTATTCTACACCTCCAACATGCCTATCATCCTGCAATCTGCACTTGTTTCAAATCTTTATTTCATCTCCCAGTTGCTGTACAGAAGGTACAGTACTAACTTCTTTGTGAATCTGTTGGGCAAGTGGAAAGAGTCTGAGTACTCGGGTGGTCAGTTTATTCCTGTTGGTGGTCTAGCGTACTATGTTACTGCACCTGCGAGCTTGGCAGACATGGCAGCAAATCCTTTCCATGCTCTGTTTTATCTCGTGTTCATGCTTTCAGCCTGTGCCTTATTTTCAAAAACTTGGATTGAAGTTTCTGGTTCTTCTGCCGAGGATGTGGCTAAGCAGCTCAAGGCTTGAGTAGTATTAGTTCTATTTCTGTTTCTGAACAAATAAGACTATGGCATCTTAGATTAGGCCATCCAAGTTTTCAATATCTTAAACATTTGTTTCCTACATTATTTAAGGATGTGGATTGTTCAAAATTTCAATGTGAAAGTTGTCTTTTATCAAAAAGCCATCGTGCTATTTACAATTCCCAATTTTATCGTGCATCAAAACCATTTTATGTAATTCATAGTGATATTTGGGGACCCTCCAAGATCCCTACTTTATCTGGAAAAAAATGGTTTGTCACCTTTATAGATGATCATACGCGTTTATGTTGGGTATATTTACTAAGTAAAAAATCTGATCTTGCACAATTGTTTCAAGACTTCTATCACATGATTGAAAATCAATTTCAAACAAAAATCAGCATATTTCGGTCTGATAATGGAACAGAATTTTTTAATGAATGCATAGGCAATTTTTTAAAGGGAAAAGGCATCTTGCATCAATCCACTTGTCGTGATACACCTCAACAAAATGGCATTGCTGAGCGAAAAAATAGACATTTACTTGAAGTAGCTCGTGCCATTATGTTCTCAATGAATGTTCCAAAATATTTGTGGGGTGATGCAATTTTAACAGCTGCTTATCTAATCAACCGGATGCCTAGTAGAGTTTTAAAATACAAAACACCTTTACAATGTCTTAAAAATGTTTTCCCAATGACTAGAATATATGCTGATATACCTCTAAAAGTCTTTGGCTGCACTTGCTTTGTTCATATACCCAGCATGTTTCGTTCAAAATTGGATCCTAGGGCTGAAAAATGTATATTCCTTGGCTATGCCCCCAACAAAAAGGGTTATAAATGTTTCAATCCTCAAACCAAAAAGGTACATGTTAGCATGGATGTCACCTTTTTGGAAAATCAACCTTTTTTTAGCAAAAATTCTCTTGAGGGGGAGATTAAGCAAGAAGAAGAAGATAATTTTTGGAATATTTCTGTTTTACCAGCTCCTATTTTTTCATCTAATTCCTCTGAAAATCAACAAATTGTTCAAAATATTGAAAATACAGAGAACCCTACTCAATTGATGCCAAGGATAGATGTCTCAAAAATAGAGGGAGAAATACTTCTTAAGGATAGAAACAATCCTGATTCTGAGTTTCAGGTTTATACCAGGAAGAGAAATCGTAAAAATGGTAACAATTCATCAATTCCTCTAGCACCAGTCCAATCATCACCGAGAGATGGTCCTATCAACAATCCAGGTAATTCCATTTCTATTCCTTCCTCTACATTACCCACAGATTCAGAATTACCCACAGATTCAGAACTACCGATAGATTCAGAACTAAATCTTCCCATTGCTATTAGGAAAGGTGTTCGAACCTGTACTAAGCATCCTATTACTAAATATGTTTCATATCAAAGGTTGTCTGATAAACATAGAGCTTTTACCACTAGGATATCTAACCTGTTTATTCCAAGAAACATTCAGGAAGCTATTGATGATCCGAATTGGAAATTAGCAGTTATGGAAGAGATGAATGCTCTTAACAAAAACAACACTTGGGAGGTTGTTGATTTGCCAAGGGACAAGAAGATAGTAGGTTGTAAGTGGGTGTTTACTGTCAAATGCAAGTCTGATAGAAGTATAGAACGATACAAGGCACGGCTGGTGGCAAAAAGTTTTACTCAAACTTATGGAATTGATTACCAAGAAACCTTCGCTCCAGTGGCAAAAATCAATTCCATACGGGCCCTATTGTCACTTGCCGTGAACCAAAACTGGCCCTTATACCAGTTAGATGTTAAAAATGCTTTTCTGAATGGAGACTTGGAAGAAGAGGTCTTTATGAGTCTTCCCCTGGGATTTGAAGAGAGACTTGGTGAAGGGAAGGTATGTAGGTTGAAGAATTCCTTATATGGCCTTAAGCAGTCTCCAAGGGCTTGGTTTGAACGTTTTGGGAAAGTTGTAAAAGGCCATGGTTACTATCAAAGTCAAGCTGACCATACAATGTTTTACAAACATTCAAAAGCTGGGAAAGCTGCCATACTAATTGTGTATGTTGATGATATAATTTTGACAGGTAGTGACTACATAGAGCTGCAACTTCTGAAAAAAAATTGGCTAAAGACTTTGAGATCAAAGACGTAGGTTCGCTGAAGTACTTCCTTGGTATGGAGGTTGCAAGATCCAAGGAGGGCATATTCATTAATTAGCGAAAATATGTTCTTGACCTATTGGGAGAGACGAGTTTGCTAGGTTGTAAGGCTGCTGAAACACCTATTGAGCCAAATCTGAAACTCCAACCTGCCACGGCTGAAAGTGTTGTGAAGAGGGAGCAGTACCAAAGGCTGGTTGGGAAATTAATTTACTTATCCCATACACGACCAGACATAGCATTTGTTGTTAGTGTGGTGAGTCAATTTATGCACTCACCAAGACCGGAGCACTTTGAAGCAGTATACAGAATCATGAGGTATTTAAAGGGTACACCAGGAAAGGGTTTATTGTTCAAGAAGTGTGAACATCTGCAGATAGAAGTTTATACAGATGCAGATTGGGCTGGAAGTGTTACTGATTGCAGGTCAACATCAGGCTATTGTAGTTTTGTTGGAGGTAATTTGGTAACATGGAGAAGCAAGAAGCAAAATGTAGTGGCTAGGAGCAGTACGGAAGCAGAATTTAGATCTGTTGCTCATGGAGTTTGTGAGTTAATGTGGATTAAGAGACTATTAGAAGACTTAAAAATTTCCACCGCTTTACCTATGAAGACTTACTGTGATAATAAGGCATCAATTTTAATTGCTCATAATCTAGTTCTACATGATAGAACTAAACATGTAGAAGTGGATAAACATTTCATCAAAGAAAAACTTGATAGTGGAATAATCTGCATGTCATATATTCCAACTACTGATCAGGTTGCAGACATACTTACCAAGGGCTTACAAAAGAAACAATTTGACAAGTTAGTAGGCAAGCTGTCCATGGAAGATATCTTCAAGCCAGCTTGAGGGGGAGTGTTGAAAGGAGAAAAATCTGCTGTAATTATAGGTCTGATTTATTCCTGATTTATAGTTTCCTAATTTATAGATTCTTTCTATTATTTGTTTCCATGTAATTACCCTATAAAAAGGACATGTGTGTACTCTATTAGACACACATGAGAAATAAAAGATATCACTTTATTTTTCCTAACTGTTAAGAAAATGAAGCATGCAAGTTGAATGAAAACAGTCAATTATTCGTTCAAAAATCCCTACATGAAACAAATTTCAGCAGTTCAAAACCAGACTAATTTCATGTTGTTCTATAATCTACCAATGCATTACCAGGAGAATGGCTTATAGGCCCACTAAGTATTTACCTTCCTTAATCAGCATTAATCAGAGTTCTCACTAAGGGAAGGAGCATTACAGAAAATATGGCATTACAGACAATATGCTCAAGGCTCATGAGCGTCTTCAAGGCTATGGCAGAACTACCCTTTCTCCAAGGTGTATGATCAAGATAGATCTCCAAAAAGCTTTTGATTTTTTAGATTGGTTTTTCACTCTCACTGAGTTAGCATTGGGCTTTCCAGAGAAGATCATTGGGTGGATAAGAGCTGTATCACTACCCCAAGGTTTTCGATTTCCCTGAATGGTGGTTTGGTTGGTTAGATCCAGGGAGCATGGTAAGGCAGGGGGATCCTATGTCTCCTTATCTTTTTGTTGTTGTTATGAATGTATACTCTAAGCTTTTAGATGCTGGGTGGGGTACTGCACGCTCTGTTTGCTTATCAAATTAACACATCTCTGCTTTGCAAATGATTTGCTGGTTTTTTTTCCAGAGGCAACCCGGATTCTACTGTTGGTGTTCAGTGTATAACTGCAGTTTGCTTTACTGTCTCTCTGGTCTCCAGCTGAACTTTGCAAAGAATGATGGTACTCTTCTGGTATAAGCAGGGAAGATCTCCATGATATTCAACAGGTTTATGGATTCAGTTGGGCTCTCTTCCAGTCAGATATATGGGGGTTCCTTTGGTTAGAAGTAGGCTTTCTGAAAAGGATTCTTTACCTTCGCTTGAGAAGATGTCAGTTAGGATAAATTGCTGGGCAGCCGAACACTTATTCTATGCTGGCAGAATTTAGTTTACCCATATGTTTTGTTTAATAGACAAAACTACTGGTGTAAATACTTTATTCTGCCCAAATCTGTCCTACATAAGACCAAGCAAACATGCTCTAGCTTATTCTGGAAAGAACAGGCAGGCACAGCTAAAGGAGCTAGAGCTAGTTGGAATTTTACCAGCCATCCTAAGTCAGATGGGGGTCCTGAACAAGACTTATTGACATGGAATCAAGCTTGCATCATTCATCATATTTGTTCAGTTTTCATGGCAGGGTAATTTGGGTTGCCTGAATTCAGGCCTATGGGCTTAAAGGTAGATCCATTTGGAGGCCTCAATTGCCCAATGAAGCAGTTGGAGTCGGAGGAAGTTGTTGCAGCTCAAAGACTTGACCAGGCAGTTCATCGGGCAACAGTATGGGGTAGCAATTTGGTTTAAACCTGGAATCAAGTACTCAGAAGCCTCTGTGTGGAAAGAATTGAGATCAAAGCAGTTGAAATTTGGCTGAGACAGATTGATTTGGTTTCCCTGTTACATTCCTAAAAATTCAGTGATCTCTTGGTTGGCCATCCTTAACAGATTGCCTACCAAAGACAGACTTATTTCTTGGGGACTTTAGGTGGATGGCAGCTTCTTCTTTTGTCATTCAATGCAGGAGACCAGGAATGATCTCTTCTTTCAATGTTAGTTTTCCAAATGCATATGGCAGGATGTTCTCCGGCTCAGCCAGCTGAACAGAGGAGTTGCAACATGGAATGCAGAACTTCACTGGGCCGCAACCATACTTAAAGGAGGGCTCTTATCTATCAGATTTGGCGTGACTCATGAGAGGAACAGCAGAAGTTCACTCAGGTTCAACAACAAGGATGTTGCTGTTTGACTGCTTGGATAAATAGAAACCAATTACTTATCAAAAACTTTTCAGCGGTTCATTACCCATTAGAAGTCAAAACATCAGAAAGGTTAATATGTAAGACTGCTTCTAGTATCCCTAATGACTTTGATTGTTTGATATTAAATTCATTTCATTTTTTGCATCAAATTCCAATTCAATTTTCAAGACATTATACCTGAAAATATGTCCTCCCTCATCCTCTTATCAGTAGGGATCTCCAGTGAAAGCCATCCTTGGCTGAGGCTCAAGTCCATCTCCCGTGACATAGGTAACACAGCCCAAAGTATGACCAGGAGTAGCACGAACCTGCAATTATACACGTCATTTAGAAAATAATTTATGATGTAGAAGTCTAGCTTAGTCTGGAACAACTTCATGAGTTGTGACATTAAATATTTTCCATCAACCACGCCTTCGTAAATCAATGATATTCCAATCATATCATACATGTAGCCGTATTTCTTAAAGCATGTTCTCCAAAACCTCAGTTATGAGAAAATCCAGGAAAGCAAGTTCTTGCTTCAAAATCCTGCAGAATCTTCAACTAGAATGTGAACCAGAAATGTAGACCAAGTTGCATATCGATATTTATCCTAAAACCATGGACCTGTCATAAATAAAATTTCATCACAAGAAAGCACTTTCTCCAATCTGTCAAAAAAAGACGAAAGAGGAAAATTTTCTTTGGTCTTAAATCATCAGGGGACCAGACTGATGGCAAACTGGTAATTTGCTAAAGGATCAGTAGTCAAGAGAGAAAATTAAGGCAACATACCAGCTACGCTTACGATGATGTACTCAAGTTCATAAAGAATCATGATTTTCTTGCTATTTGGATTGTTACATTTAGTTGGATCAGAAGTTTCTGACTCAATTCAGCAAGCATCATGAAAGTAATACTGATTGTACAACAGAAAAAGTATTCTTTGAAAGTCAGGGTTACTTATCTCAGGAGAAAACAAAGAAAGAATTTTGTTCTCAAGAGGCATGATAATTTCACAATAATTCAGAATTTAATTGGTTAAGGTAAAATGAACAAATTAAAATGCTGATCATGGTCCATCAAGATTCTAATTCTCAAACTAAATAAGGAATATCTGGATCAAATGCCCTTGGAAACTGCAATCTTGTGAAATGGATGAAATGGGGTAAGGAAAAGAATGAATAAACTAATGCGATTATTCCTCCTCTAAGCTAAGAAATCGATCTAATAGCTATAGATGCAAAGACCAAGAACCTAAATAGAAAATAGAGTAGCAGTGTTTCTAATGACCATTATTTTTATAATGTTCATTACCACCCACCAGAACTTTCCAACCAACAAAACCAAATTACCAGCTAAATAACAAAGCCATTGGAATGCTGATAATAGTGTCTAACTAGAACACAACTTACTCTGTCACATCTCTAACTCCATTTTGCTAAATTTCACAGCATTCGCAAACTACATTACTATCATAGCTGTGTTCTCTAGTATTATTGAAAAGATCCATATAATTAAACTGACAACACAAGCAGTTTGGCATTCACATGCCTACTTCAAGAAAGAAACTCCCAAAAAAGATTTTATCACCAGATACAAAAAAAACGTCAGCCTTGGAACTACTCGCTTTTGAAATAACAGATTTATCGCCGGGTACCTTGCCCTGCAAGAAACAATCACATCTCTATAGATCATCAATCTGAGTAGCAAAATCCATCCCCCAAATAGTTGGAAGCTAAAATTTCAATTTGACAGTCTTAGTTCCAAGTTGAGGAAAGAAGATTGATTCTATATGATAGGAAACAATCTAAGCAACAATAGTGGAATCAATGATAAAGAATTTCTTTTTCTGATAACCCAAAAAATAATAGTGTAACGCGGAAGTGAGAGGGAGACAACCTTGATGAGGCGAGTTCCAGTAACATGATCAACATATACATGAGTATTCATGGCATATATAAGCTTCGGCCCAAATATTTTAACCAAACTTAAATTTCTATCAATTGTCTTGTTTATAGGGTCAATCAACTGCAACCCTATTTTATCATATCAAATACTATTAAATACCCAAAAACTAACATGTTTGTGCCAAAAATAGTCTCAGGGGTATTGATGAGATTAATGGAAGAGGAGGAAAAGATGAGAGAGGTTAGTGCTTGAGATTGTCTGAGAATGTGAAAATGAGGCAAAATGGTGATCCTGCCTCTTATAGTGAAGGAGAGATCGTATTTTATATGAGGATTGGTTTGATGTAACCAACCTTGATGACGTGGTCCCATAAACCACATCCGTCGTACGTGGTAAGGCAAAACTAGCTGATCTGTACTACAAGTCACTTGGTTAGGTTGACGTGCCGACTTGGCATGATACGACTTCTTTGGTTGACTCGTGATGGCTCTTTTTCCAAAATGATCCTTCGACTTGAGATGCTCATCCTTAACGAAGCAAGTCAACATTGGACACATTGAGAACATTGTAAGATATGTTCCGGTGGCATGATGTTGTTATGGATGTTGTCTTATCCAAGGTGAAAGACTAAAATACCCTTAGATCCCAAAACAAAACAAAATCTAGTTTTTATTTTCATGAGAAAAACATTCATGTATAACTATAAAAAAAAAAAGTTTACAAGGGCTGGTTTATCAGGGTGAGAGAAATCAGCTCTCGAACAGCTGACGAAACAACAGCTTTGGAGATGATGACGACGACGTCGTAAAGGACCCCATTGGTGATGGTAGAGCAAAGCAGATGCTATTCTTTTTGAGAGAAACTGAAAGCAGAATGATTATTAATAAGAAAAAGAGAAAATAGACAGGGTCTTACGAATCTCAATTTCAGCGTTGTCAATTCCGTTGGCTTTTGTTTTTAATGAGACGAAAACGATCAGATGGAAGTTTAAGCTTTAATTTAAGAGTATATATTTGAGTACTTCTTTTATGCGCGCGCGCACACATACTGTTATCTTTGGTTTGGTCTATGTTGGAAAGCACGGTGTTTTGGAAGCTCTATGGCATTGTCGTTGACTCGTTGGTGGTTGCTTATACATCAGTTTCGTAGTACTCTTTGGCGGTCCGTCGAAAAAACGGTGGGCTATCTCATCCTGATGGGATGCTTTGTTTCACCTTCCCATTAATGGAAGAAAAGCTTTTGTTAAGTCTATTTAACAAACAGGTCATAACTTAAGATACCCAAACCTTGACACAACACCATTAATAATTCTTGCACAAGTATAAAATGACCTCTGTCCTTTTCAATTGCATATTAGGATGCTGAGTTTGAGAATTGATAAATTTCCACAATGTCAACGCATCCAACACACAACTTGGGAAACAAGTCTTCTAAGGTTTGAACTAAGACAAATGGCTCTATCAATCATCAGAACAGAAACCAAAGAACCTTGTACCCCTACTGCATATAACTTGCTCGTCAGAAAACCTTGGCAAAAATGGAGTTGGGACACTATATTATCAACCTCCTGCTGCACATATAAGAAAAGAAGATAAAACTGTTGAACTCAAGACTCGATTGTAGTTTATCGTCTTGTACAAACTGTTCCATTTTCAAATTTTACATGGATGGTAGATTGTATAACAGGAAAAAAATGAAGGTTTACAAGGAACCAATCAATATGTATGCGCTATTCATCTAACTCTATTGCAGTACCACTACCACTGTTCTTTAAAACTCATGTCAATATGTATTCATCCGTGGATGTAAAAAAAAAAAAAATCAACGAATGAGCAAGCCTCAGCAAACCTAAAATTTAGTATCAGTTCGAGGAGTGTCTTCTACCTTTTTCTCAGGTTCAAAGTTTCCTAGAGGAAGCTTTGATTTTGGGGACTCAATCAGTCCATTACCGAGCTTAATGGGACTCATCACCTCATCATCTATTTCACTAGGGCCTTCAACACTTATTTTCTCAACCTGTCCCTCAATATTATTTGCAGGGTCCACTTGGTTGCTTGAATCTGTCAGAATGGCATGCTCCTGAGTATCATCATTGCCACTGAAACTTGGCATGGGGTTGGAAACAACCGGTATTCTCTTTACACGGGGGGATGACGAAGATTCATCATCAGAGGAATCGGATTCTATTGCAAAATCTTGTTCAACCACAGCTGATAGACCACGATCTTTTTTTGACCCTTTACGGGAAAGGACATGTTTAATGCTACAGGCAGATTTCCCAGCATGTTTTAAAATACTCTTTGCCATATCTTTCATTCTACTAGGGCTTTCTGGACTGCTTCCCATGGGACTTAAGCTTCCCTCATTTGAGATCTTATCAGATGAAGGCCCTGAAAGATTGTCATCTACTACAAACTTCACCAAGACCTCCTTGTCATTAACTGCTCTGAGGTTTGCATGAGGAGATTGAACCACCTCCCCAAGGCTGCCCATGTGACCCTCACTCTTGGGAGTCCTCTGGAATACTGTAATGATCTTCCTTAAACCCCGCTTAACTCTGTTAACTCGATTCTTTGCATCAGGATTTTCTTCAGCACTGCTGCAGTCACTTTTAGGGGATCCAGATGCTGCTGAAAGGGTGCTGCCAAAAGAATCATTAGGCACTCGATGAATTTGTGTCCCAAGGCTTCTAGCCTTCCCTTTTCTAGGTTCCCAAGTATGTGACACTTCACTTCCTGGTTGATGGACCCAAATCCCAGTTTCTAGTTGTCCTTCAATGTTTATAGGCTCAAAATGATCCAGCAGGGTAGGAGATTTCTTCGAAGATGCAGGTGAGAATGAACCTTTATCAGCAGCTTTAGTTGCAACGGGGTTCTGTATATTTTCCTTGTTTAATGCTTCAGCATCAACTGGATCATCCCTTCCCTGTGTAAATTCTCCACAGACTCATTTCAAATTTCTCTGCACATCTCTTTAACTCATGAAAGCATTTTGCATGTTTAAGATAGTAAGTTAAAACCTTCCAACTTTCACTTGTTGACAAGTGGAAATTAGAATAAATTACCTTAGTGTTATCTTCAACCACAGTTATAGCAAGATGCAGTCTTCCCATTTTAATATTTTGAAGAGGCAACCACATATCATGTCTCTGGCCACCCCTAAAATCACTGATATTTACTGTGCATTTGCTGTCAATTGTAGCAAAATCAGTGCAAGATGAAGATTCGCAGATGAGTTGTAAGAAATTGTGAAAACAGAATATGCTGAAAAAATGATTAAGAAACACTAAACAGCTACATCCACCCATAGCTAAGTAAAAGTGGCAAGCCAAAAAGAAATTAGAAAGATTCTAAATACACCCACATTTTTTCTTCTTTCACCCACTTTTATTTGTGGTATGAACAGTGAATCATGAAGAGAATAGGGTGTAGAGAGAAAAAAGCTAGGTTGATTTAGAAATTCTCAAAAAATTAAGATTAAGATCACAGAAACAACAATTGATGATATCAAATGTAACAATGCAACATGCCTCAGGATCATTAAATACTCCTCAGACAACCAGAGATAAGAATTAATATTCAAAATCAAAACAGATTCATTTTCCAAGCATCATAAGTACGCTAGTGATTCCCGAAAAAAGGGGAGAGAGAGAGAGATTAAATGGACAAACCATCAGACAATAATACTATAAAGACAAAAATCTAACAGAATAATTTAGTCAAATGTGAATACAAAATAAACCATACAATTTCTTAGGAGCATCACTTTTCCACCAAAAATGTATGGAATGAAAAGTCTATACCTCAACTTTCATGAAATGTTGAGGTCAAGGTCGGCAAACTAACATCTAAGTATAAAATGCCTAAATCCATTTACTTCAAATAATATTCTCTTCCAAAGGATGCTATTTCTCAAAGTTGATGCAACAGCTAACAAAAAGGGGTCAATGAACTGCACAAATTGCAAGGACAAGGAGCCTCAAAAGGTATCCATTAGAAATAGGGGTAATCAAACATGAGAAGACGATGTGGTTATTGCAGAAGTTCAGAGACAAACCCAAGGGTATCATCAACAAAATGGTCTTTGTCACGAACTTCTATATTTAGCACATTAGGTGTCTCCCATGTGCAGACAGGTATGACAAATTCCTCATGCCATTTTGGAGATAAAGTTTTCTTGTGTGTCTTAGTCCTGAATCTATAAGGGCCAAGTTGCCCCTTCACATATGGATCAGCCAATCCTGAAAATTATATCCAATCATTTACCATATAACCAAATATTGCATGAGGGATACATAAGAAACAGCATTCAAAACTAACCATTTAAATCTGAAGGTTTCATATCAGATGCTTCAATAACTTCAACCTTGGCATGAGCAAGAGGTTGCTTCTCATCAACAGAAAACCAGTTTTCTGGTGTATATAATCAATGACAGGTGAATGAAAATATAGAAGTGACAAACACATATGTATGACAATAGTTAACTGGTTATGACTTCAGAAGTAAACTATAGTTAAAATAAAGAAGTGCAATGAAAAACGGGGAAAATAATAACGCAAATTGCCTGGTTGAGGTGAAGCAAACTTCTCAACATCAATAACCAGCATGTTGGGCTGCAAAACAAACAAACATTTAGAGACAAAGTTCAATCCACAGAGGCATACTGCTGCTAACTTTAAACCTGAAAGGGCATCCTAAAGCTGCAATAATTCATTTGCAGAATATAAGATGGAATTTATGACACGAGGACTTGGGGAAACTTGGCAAAGCAAAAGAAAACAAGGGAAAACATAATCACTTTTATATCACACCAGAGTAAAAAAAAAAAAAAAAAAACCTTACCTCAATAAGTGTCTGCTCAAATGCAACCGAAAAAAGCTTATCCTATCCAAGCATAAAAGGATACACAAAAAGATTGGGAGACAGGAAGAGATGATAAAAAGGAAGTTGAAGATTTTTTAGGAAAGAAAAAGTTATTACCAGCCATCCGGCAATCCCTGGAAGTTCAGTAACATCAAGTCCACGTGTAAAGATAGGTTTCACAGTCATCTGGAAATATGGAGGCTCGGCAAAGCATACTCGCAGACGGCCAAGGAAAGGCCACTGCTGGAGAAACTTCACCCCAATCAAAACCTGCAAGACAGAAGGGGTGAGGAAGAGAGTAGTAATGTGAATTAAATTATGCTAACTCTAAAAATATAAGTATTGGCAGGGGGTGGGATAGGGCAAGAATTAAGTGATGCCATGTCTTGATTGAATCTTAAGACAGTCAAACACCATGTACAAATTTCAAATTGAAGACATTTTAAATAAATGGACAACTAATAGACTTATTCTAAATACTATTTCAAATTCCAGATTCCGTCCTACCATGCTTAAACCCAATTACTTTAGACTCCTCTTTGTGTGCAAAAATGAATTGACTAACTATCCATGTCTCATACTCTTCAGCTAAGGTGTGTCAAGAATATTATTGGAAAGTCAACTACTGTTTTAATTAATTTGTTATTTTAGGAAATCAGTATATATGTGTATCCCTAGCATTAAGGTTAGAGAATCACTAGATTATAGATTCTATTAATTAGAATAATATCTAGGATTATGAGTGATATACTTTCCTATTTAGTTAGAAGTTCTTTGTATATAAATAGGGTACCTATGTACAGTTTTATCTTAAGTCTTTCAATACAATACTTTGATTTCCTACATGGTATCAAGAGCTTTAGGTTTTTTTTTTCTTGGAAATCAGTCACTTTTTCAGCCTTCATTGCTGATTTTCTGCAGTTTCTTCTTCAGCCTTCATTGTTGATTTTCTGCAGTTCCTTCTTCGGCCTTCATTGCTGATTTTTTTGCCTTAGGCCTTCATAGCCATTTTCTCATCCAGCCTTCATCACCAAAATTTGTTTTTGTTAATCTCTATAGGCTAGGTTCTGGTTCTATTGTTCCAACCTTAATCACTGTTGTCTTTGCTCTGTTTTCTAAAGACAAAACAGAGTATTTCATGTGTTCTTTTTTATCAGCCTTCATAGCTGAATTTTTCCTCTGTTCTTCATCATTGGTGGCTTCTCTTTATTGCTTGGCCTTCATTGCCGATTTATACCTGATTCTCACCTATCCTTCAGCAAGTTTTGATTTGTGAAAGATGTCAAAAGTTGCAAAAACAACCACTGCAGCACCAAAGGAGTTGGGCAGTCTCAACAAAGAAGAGATTGAAAAGCTGAGAAATCTCCTAAGTATCCTCGAAAAACCTTCAGGTACCTATTCATTGATACATTCAGGTAAACTTCCAACCTCTCACGCTTTAAATGCCTCAGATAGAACCTTTAAACATTTGTGGATTATTGATTCAGGAACCACAGATCATATGACTCATTCCTTTCAAAACTTTAGTTCATATTCACCTTGTTCTAGTAGTAGGAAAATTGCAACTGCCGATGGCTCCTTGGCCACGGTAGCTGGGGTAGGAGAAAAAAAATCAGTCCTAACCTTACTTTGAAAAATGTCCTACATGTTCCCAAATTGTCCACCAATCTTTTATCAATATCCAAGCTTTCTCATGACATGAATTGCAAAGTAACTTTTTTTCCATCTTATTGTCTATTTCAAGACCAGGGCTCGGGAATGATGATTGGACGTGCTAAAGAGAAGGACGGATTATACTATCTTGAGGAATTAGAGAAATCGAAAGTTGGTAAGTGGAACCAGCCCCTAACCTACCTTTCTGGACAAAACCTCACCAATAAAGACACAATTTGGCTTCACCATTTTAGGCTCGGACATCCTTCTTTTTCAACACTTGAAATTATGTTCCCTACTTTGTTCAAAGGACTAGTTGATAAGCAGTTTCATTGTGATGCATGTGAACTTGCAAAACACAGACGTGCTACCTTTCCCACCAATAACAAAAGAAGTCTTTTTCCTTTTGAGTTGATTCATAATGATATATGGGGTCCATCTACAATTCCAAATATTTCTGGAGCACGTTGGTTTGTTTCATTTATTGATGATTGTACAAGAGTTACCTGAATATTTCTTCTTAAATCAAAATCTGATGTGAGTGATGTCCTCCCAAACTTCTTTTCCATGATAAAAAAACAATTTGGGGTCCAAATCAAAAGGTTTAGGTCAGATAATGCAAAAGATTATTTCAACCAAACACTTTCCCCATATTTTCAACAAGAAGGTATTATTCATGAGTCATCCTGTGTCTCTACTCCACAACAAAATGGAGTTGCAAAAAGGAAAAATGGCCATCTCCTAAACACTACTCGAGCATTATTATTTCAGAAAAATGTGCCAAAATACCTTTGGGGGGAAGCAGTTCTTACAGCCACACATGTCATAAACAGGTTACCATCCCGAGTGTTAAACTTCAGGAGTCCCATGGAGGTATTGTCTCACTTTTATCCAAGTCTTAGTACAACAAACCATCTTGTTCCCAGAGTATTTGGGTGTGTCTCATTTGTTCATGTCCACAGCCAAAATAGAGGAAAGTTAGACCCTAGAGCTATCAAGTGTGCCTTTGTGGGATACTCTTCAACACAGAAAGGGTACAAGTGCTATCACCCACCTACTAAAAAACTCCTAATCTCCGCAGATGTTACCTTCATTGAAACAGAACCATATTTCATTCAACCTTATCTTCAGGGGGAGAAAACATTTGTGGAAGATAAGGATCGAGACTTCTTTCTCCTTGACTTGCCATCATCATCTTCTAAATTCCAACCCGAGATCGAAACCTCTCCTAAAGCTACAATTGAGCAACCTAAGCCTCCACCTTCACAAACCCAAAATGAATCCTCCTTACAACCTAGTTCACAAGCAGATGGAGGAAAGGCCACTACTGACAATCGGTTCTCACAGGTTTACTCAAGAAGGAAAAGTCTAGCCCTTGAACCAAGGCCGGACCAATCATCAGACTCAAATCCTGGAAATGAGGTAATATCTTCTAGCTCTACTCCTCAAAGTGATTTCTTATCTGACATTGATTTGCCCATAGCCCTTAGGAAAGGAACTAGAGAGTGCACAAAACATCCATTATACCCAATATCCCACTTTGTGTCCTTTGAGAAATGCTCTCCATCTCATAGAAGTTTCCTTACAAACATAAACACAGTATCCATTCCAAAAACATTATCAGAGGCTTTAAATTGTGAAAATTGGAAGAATGCTATGAATGTTGAAATGCAGGCCCTGGAGAAGAACAATACTTGGGAGATTGTGGAGCTACCAAGAGGAAAGAAATCGGTGGGATGTAAGTGGGTCTTTACAGTTAAGCATAAAGCAGATGGAACGCTTGAGAGGTACAAAGCTAGGCTGGTGGCTAAAGGATACACACAGACATATGGAATAGATTATCAAGAAACCTTTGCTCCAGTTGCCAAGATGAATACGGTGAGAATTCTTTTATCTTTAGCTGTTAACTTTGACTGGCCTTTACAACAGTTTGATGTAAAAAATGCATTCTTGCACGGAGATCTTGAGGAGGAAATCTATATGGAAATACCCCTTGGATTCAATAGAAACATGGCTGCAAATAAGGTTTGCAAGCTCAAGAAGGCACTATATGGCCTAAAACAGTCACCAAGAGCCTGGTTTGGGAGATTTGCCAAGGTAATGCATTCCATGGGGTACAAGCAGAGCCAAGGGGATCACACCTTATTCATAAAACACTCTGGTTCAGAGGGAGTTACTGCTCTCATTGTCTATGTTGACGATATCATAGTGACGGGAAATAGTGAAAAGGAAAGGCAGAACTTGGGAAGATGTTTGGCAAAGGAGTTCGAGATTAAGGAATTAGGAAACTTGAAATATTTCTTGGGCATTGAAGTGGCACGGTCGAAACAAGGGATCTTTATATCCCAACAAAAGTATGTCCTCGATCTCTTGCGAGACACGGGAAAATTGGCGTGCAAACCATCCAGCACACCAATTGATCCTAATCATTTGGAGAAGTAGAGGGAGACAATGCTACAGACAAAGAATCATATCAGAGACTGGTTGGTAGACTAATCTACCTATCCCACACACGGCCTGATATTGCCTATGCAGTTAGTGTGGTGAGCCAATTTATGCACAACCCTAAGGAACTCCATTTGCATGCAGTTCACAGAATATTGCACTATCTCAAGGGAACTCCAGGAAAGGGAATTTTGTTCAAAAAAGGTGATAAGCTCACTTTGGAGGCCTACACCGACGCTGACTATGCAAGCTCAGTGGTTGATAGAAGATCCACCACAGGTTATTGCACCTTTTTGGGAGGAAACTTAGTTACTTGGAGGAGCAAAAAGCAGAATGTTGTGGCAAGATCAAGTGCAGAATCAGAATTTCGGGCAATGGTGCAAGGTGTATGTGAGCTACTATGGTTGAAGATCATTTTGGAAGATCTAAGACTCAAGTGGGATGGCCCTATGAAGCTCTACTGTGACAACAAATCTGCAATTAGCATCGCACACAATCCTATGCAGCATGACAGAACAAAACATATTGAAGTTGACAGACACTTCATTAAGGAGAAGCTTGACAGTGGTCTCATTTGCACACCCTATGTACCAAGCGAATCACAGCTAGCAGACGTTCTAACCAAGGGACTTAACAATCCACTCTTCCACAAGATTGTAACCAAGCTGGGAATGGACAATATTTATTCACCAGCTTGAGAGGGAGTGTCAAGAATATTATTGGAAAGTCAACTACTGTTTTAATTAATTTGTTATTTTAGGAAATCAGTATATATGTGTATCCCTAGCATTAAGGTTAGAGAATCACTCGATTATAGATTCTATTAATTAGAATAATATCTAGGATTATGAGTGATATACTTTCCTATTTAGTTAGAAGTTCTTTGTATATAAATAGGGTACCTATGTACAGTTTTATCTTAAGTCTTTCAAAACAATACTTTGATTTCCTACAAGGTGTCACAGTTGACTCAAACTCCAATTATAGGAGCAAAATTAGCGCAATCCTATGAAAAGCAGCCCAAACATTTTGCATTCTTGTTAATGAATCTTCCACAACTAGTTGAAACCTTAATTCTAGTAGGCTAATAGCTTGACTTTCAAAATTCATTGATAGATCATATATATGATCAAATTGAACTGTTAATATTGTTCAGGTATATTCAAATTTCTTTGAACTCCCACTAGCTCTGTCATACCTCTTCCAACAGAGGGACAGTTGCATCACCATTCTTTGTTGCATCAGTTTTTCTTAACATATCTATGATGCAAATGCCTCCACATCACTACTTTTGACAAGAGATTGTAAACTCTTTTCATGTGCAACTTGAATAGCTAATACCATGGCAAAAATAACTGTTCCATATTTAGCAGTACCTTTCCTTCAACATGCATTCCTGTTATATGCAACTTTGCCCACATTCCAAATCCCAGTCTTTTCCGTAGTTTCACAGCAAGAATTGCACTCATGTCATCTGCAGTGAGAAAATTCATACCCAACTCCAGTACCTGCATGCATTACATAGTAATTCTACCTTGGACAAAATTGAAACAAGAAATCATAGCCCCAGTGATTATACAAACAGGGAATAGGGAGAACATATACCAAGTGGTCGTCATTAGAGCATTGACGAAGAACCCTCATCTCTGTGAACAATGGTGGATTTTTTCCCAAATATAAGTGCTGAACCACAGCTTTCTTCTGCATGCACAGCAGTATTATCATCAAATACTTACAGCTTTCACAGGTATAAATCAAATGCTAAGACTGTTAAACTGCAATTAGACTGCTGTACGTTTTTATTCATGCCATATGGATCAAAGAATTCAGAAATTGCAACAAAAAAATAGCAATTAACTCATAATTCTTGAACTAAAGTTGGACATTTTATTAAAACAGAGTCTTTATGTAATGATCTCTAGATATAGAGTACAAAACAGAAGTACTAAGAACGCGACAATTCATACAGCAGTCCATGGTTTGTACTTTTCCAAGAACCAAGGTATGACCGGAAGCAGGATCTTCTGTGATGCAATCTGTTCCAAACAAATAGGCCATATCTTTTCAACAGCCTGGTTTAACCACCTAACCGATTCAGAATCTAGAAGTACCTGAAGATAAAGATAAGGCCAATATAGCGTTAAAGAGACATACTTCACAGGATCAAAATCAAGAATCTAAAACTTGACTGTATCCATACACATCACAGGGAGAATAAACCAACATAAAGATAAAAGCAGATGCCTCTCCTTGTTTTTTCAGAAAAAAGCTGAATTCCAAACCTTTTCTCAATATCCAAAAGACTAGAAATCGATACAATAAAAGCAGCCATTTGAGCCCAAAAAAATTGATGAAGTTGAATGCTTACTTTTTGATAGATGAATAAGAAAAACTATAAGAATCAGACTTACCCGGATGGAAAAATATATCTAAAATAACTGATAAATAAAACAATCACAATCAGAATACAACAATAATATTTCAAAATAATAATAATAAAAGAATTACAAAACAGAGAAATTGAGAATTACCCTTCTCGTAAAAGATTGCCTTTTTTCCTCAAACTCCAATTTCTTCTTCAATCTCATTGCATACCTTTCATGAACCTTTAATTAACAAAGAAATAAACCCATCAGAAAATAAAATAGAGGGAAAGGAAATTCTACAAAAAAAAAAAATTCCAATCCAAATCAAGAATAATGAAATTTAGGGGAAAAAAAAAAGACAAAGAACAGAAGATTCCACTTTTTCAAAAGAAAATAAATGAATTACCAAATAGAGATGAATGAGAGACACACAATAAGCAACTGGATGGCAAAGCTCGAAATGAGAAAGCGTCCAAAGCAGCACCAGAACTATTCCAACATGATGCATTATTGAAATCTCCATCAAACCCAATTCAATTAGCATAAAAAGAAACCCCACTTCAAAAAAGATCACAACTTTTCACTTAATCTTCAATAACCCGAATCACCATCATTAAAAGAGAAGAAGAAAAAAAAAGAGAACATTCATGGAGATTTTATTGGAAGATAAAGAAAGATCTAAGAAGGAATCTGAATCAAATGACTTGAATTCAAGACGTGTGTTTGTCTGAATTTAATGTATAATACGAATGGGAAGAATGACTTTTTTTTTGTTACAGAAGAATGACAGTTATTACAATAGCAGTTTCCGTTTCATACTTTGATCATGATCTGGACATAGATTTTTTTTAGATTATTTATTTATTTATTTATTTATAATTAAATAAATAGTTTATTATTAAGGAAATGTAGTTTGACTGGTTTCCTCATCGGAAAACGCTATAGTATAGCTGAAGCAAACTACCAGAACCAGACAAGAGAGGAAGAAAATGGTTATAGGGGGAAATGTCTTTTACGAAAGGAAAACTGAGCGGTGGAATAAAATTTTAAAGTTTGATCCTAATGCATATTTTGTGATCATCGAAAAGAAAATTTAATTTTTTGAAACTAATAAAAATGAAAATGATTATTATATCATTAATGAATTGATGAAAAAAATTACATCATCCTATTGTGAAAATTATAATTGAAATTTCAAATATTTACAAATTATTCATTGTTAAAAATATTTTTGGGTTTAAATTTTTTATGGATCAAAAAATATTAAAATTAGAATTTTTTATAAAAAGATTTTGAATTTTAATACAAATTATACAAGTTGTCCGACACCTGTATAGGGGTAGATTTGAAATTCTATTGCATTTTTTTACATTGATCCATGTATTAGTCTTTATATGTTTGAAAGGATAATTAAATCTAATTTTAAAAACTTCAAATAAATTACGATTTCATGTTTTTTTAGCTCAAAATATAATTAATTTAGTGAGTAGTATATACATTTATAGTTACAATTTCAAAAGCGAAATCATCTATAGATATTCAAATACTTCTATTTTTGAATATATATATATATATATATATATTTCAGGTATTTGAACTTCAAATTCTATTTTTCAGAAGAGAGATGTAATTTTTTTTTTCTGGACAATTCATTAAGGGTATAACAATCATTTCTATTTCTTTTCTATTAATTTCAAAAGTTACAATTTCTTTTTGGGTGATAACATCCAAACATTAAAAATTCTCAATCAACCAATAATCTCTTAACTTTGTGGTTAAAAATGAATTGTGGCATATTGTAAGTCTTGAATTCGAATTCAAACACTCTCATCTCCAGTTATTTAATATTCCTCTTGAAACCAAAAAAAAAATTTCTCAATCAACCGCCATTTTATCAAATCTTTCCTTTTGGAAATGTAAAATTGTTCTTTCTCAAGAAAATGTTTCTTTTTGTTTAGTGGTTAAGGACCTTAACGAGATTTCATGTTCAGGTGTTCTCGCATGTGATTGAGTTGTGCATAAGTCTAATTATATATTTATTTATTTGATGGATTTAAATAATTTATAAATATAATATTTGATTATAATTGTAATTTTTCTTATAATATATTATAATATGCATCATTTCAAACAAAATTTAGAAAATAAAAAATAAAAAATAAAAGTATCATTAATTATAAAAAGAAAAACTGTACCTGTTATAAAAGTACTTAATTTAAACAACCAAAACTTAGCCTAAAAGTCTATACTCTCTTTAGAAAAAATTAAAGCTATTGTTTGATTTCTTATTTTCCTTGTACTTTTTATGAATAACAAATTATTTAATTTTAAACATTGAATTTATATAAAATATGAAAATATTTCTAATTGTATTATATTTGTATATACATGATTTTGACTATTTTATTTGCTTTTGTTAGTTATTTTGTCTAATGATAATAAATTAACATCATGTAAATGAATGAACATACATTTGCTTGTACACATTCTAAATTCCACTATCATTCATGTCTAAGTTAATAAATCCTTCATTCATTATCATTTTTTCATAAAACTTTCCAACCATCTACTAAAATGTAAGATTCAAAAAGTAAAAATAAAATAAAATAAAATAAAGAATTCATTACATATCAACAACATTGTGACGTAATTAATGAAAAAAACTACATTGATGTTAGTGATTTTACTTTGAGTTTCATTGATATTTTATCATAATTCGAGTTTAGGTTTTCAATAAGTCAAATCTGATCATAAATAATTTTACATAAAATACTTATTCATCTCTTACGGAAAAAGGAATTTCAAGGAGTGCTTAACTCTTGAGACCTCTACACATTATGAATAAAATTTACAAGGTGATATCGAAGGTTAAAGATAAATCTGGCAATTAGTGTTAATAATTCGTATTTATGTCATTTAAAATCGTGTTTGTATTATGCAAAATATGAAAATTTTGTATCAAAATTTATGTCGACGTGAAAAAAATTTTAACTTTTATTATATACATATACAATTTTTACTTTATTTTTGTTGGGAAATTCTTTAAGTGGGCCTACATATATCAATTAATTATACATTATCAGCTATCTGACGTGTTTATGTCACATCTCGAATTATGCCAGAAATGGTACTTATTTCTTATATTTCATATATTTTGATGGTTGGCTTGTCTGCAGTGTCCCTATTTATACTTAAGTATTCTGATTTTCTTCTTATAAAGTCAAAGTAAAATTTATAAAATATGCAGCAACTTCGAATTTACATCCAGAATTTTAGTTCCAGTTACATCCCCAAATATCGTTTGAAGGAAACCGAAACAACACGCAGCGGAATTTAAATCATTCGGCCTCCACCAGGATCGATTCGGAGAGTTGCCTGATTAGGGTTTCGAGATTTTACCTAACGTTTTTCTCTGATTTTTCTTTCGTTGGTCGAGTCACAAGCAACAACTTTTCGTTCCTGCCTCTACGGTATCCACACGAACGGATCTCACGACTCTTGAACGTCTCACGATCAGAAGCCTTAAAGAGCTTTTGATTCCTTATAACCGAACTGCTAGCTTCAATTAAAAGGAATGTTTTGTTTTCTGTTTTAAAAAGTGCGGCTATGTTTTAGAAAAACATCCTTTTTATAGGCAGTAAATTTTACCCTAAAATTTACTGCCAAACAGAACTCTAATCCTACTTAGAATAGGATTAGATATATCTTTAATCCAATTCAGAATAGGATTAGATATATCTTTAATCGAATTCAGAATAGGATTAATTAAGCTCCTCATTAATCCGTTCTAAGTGTGCGACCCAATAGGTTCTCAAAACAATGGCAATGACAAAATTGTCATAGGCAATGAGCGGTATCTAGCAACACATCATTGCTACCCATGTAACGAGAATGTCAATGACTCGACATAACCTTACTCGTGATAGATGTTACCGTGTAGTCTAATCCCTTTATCCTATGATGTCTTGATTAGACACAAGTCATGGAATGTGTCACACTTGTATAGTCTAATCAGCGTTTCTTGATTCCTGAGTGGACTAATTAAACAAATAAAATCAATATCTCATATTGACTTATTCGAGCACGGCCATGCATTTCTTAGTCTCACTCTATCAAAGGGCCCAAGACATCACTCTTGTTATATAAGAGGGATAAATCCTATCTTGATCACTCAACATCCCTCTACATAGATCAAGGCATACCCAATTACTACCTTTATAGTCCATCCTGTTACGAATGACATCTAGCAGCATTAAAGTATGCAATTCTCTATGTTGGGATCTATGATGATCTCAAGTCAAAGGATCACATACACCATCATCACTATGAGAATCGCTTATGACACTCATATAACAATCCATGTAGCGTTCTCATGGAGGGTCGATCCAGTACATAGTTCTCTAACATGTACCTATGTGATGACTTGATATCCTATATCCATGACAATGGTCATCAGTCAACCACATACTAGTCTTATCGTATCATTGTTATCCTTGTTCACAATAATACTTGACTAGGGATATTTTAAGAATAGTGTGTTATTACTATTCTAAGGACATTATTATATAAGATTATATTACGCAGTTATAAGACAAATATAATAATGAACTATGATAAATAAAATGTCATGATACATAAAAAAATGCCAAAGTCAATCATCTAATGAATGGTTCTAAGGGCATAATCCAACATCGTTTACATAACATAGTACTATACCTATAAAGTTTGAATATATAAAAGTAATAAACTGTATACCTCAACGGATAATAGAAACCGCCAATGTAGTAAGTCCTCTTGAACGAATAGAGAACTATCGTAGATAATCTGGAAGGAAGATAAGAGGGGATGAGCTTATGCCTAGTAAGAAATATATATACGAAGCTGATACAACACATATCTATATGCAAGTATTTCAAAACATAGTCTTTTACGAAAAACTAATGATCATAAATTTGGCATGATTTTGAAAAGGATACTATAGTAGATGAGACAACCCGGCTGAGAATAAAAGGATGCTTTAGAGCACCTCACTTGTTCCGGCATCCGATTCTAACTATAGGGAATTCTTTAACACATAATCAAACATAGAGTTCAGTAAGGGTTCAGAAATAACTTCCATTTTTCATTTCATAAAATCATTTAAAACATAAATTCCAAAACTCTCCGTAAATAATATCATAATCAATTTCAGTAATTCATTTCAATATCTGAAAGCATGTTAAATTCACAAGTTGCAATAGAAATCAATAACGTCTGGGAGTGCCCAGCATACCAAGAATTTACCACATAGTAGAAATCAAGTAGTGGAGACAAAGCAACATCCAATAAACTCATGCAATAATAGTAATAACGACATATGGCCATAGTCAGAGGGGTCCACAGTGTACACGGGTCAGGTGACAGTTTTGGCGCTGAAGACCTGACTAGGGTCTATCAGCAATAGTAATTAGTAATCAATAATAACAATAATGGAAGCATGTGCCTATAGATAGCTATGGGGCCAACAGTCTCAAAACAGTTTATAAATCATTTCAGAAGGGATTACAGAGATCAATGCAATAATTCATATCTTCAAACAGTCCATAAAGCATTAAAATCACAATTTCATCTACTTGAAGAATAAAAATTTGTCAAATATTCACAATTCAATAACAAATGTTCAAAATATTTTATTTACGTATTACAGAGATGTAAAAACATGTGTGTACCAGAAAACGTATAAAAACTAATAAAATTCTTATTGAAACTGAGTTACGAAATTTGCATGCAATTAAAATCTTTGAAAGCTATTACACCAAATTTCATTTTCCACTTTATTTTCCTCTTCCAAAATAATACTATCTATGAGTTTGGAGGCTTAGGCCATTTTTAGAAAATTTCGGCGGCATAACGGTTAAACTATCCTAACCTCCTTGCAAGAAAATACAGTTTATAAACCACAATTTCCAGTTCACCATTCAACCAAATCATCACATTTAAATCTCATAAAGAACAGAGTTATCAAATCAATGCAACGCAGTATCCCTACGCTTCATACATACATCCCTTACCTGTCAGAATCTTGCTAGGTTGCTTATTAACACCAGTATCTCCTTCAGACTCTCGAGCTGAATTGACCACTCAAACATAGTCAATTCACCTTACTTAAGTTATAATGAATGTTTAACTCATTAAAACTAATATATTGTCTAGCGCAGCTCTAAATCTGGTCTATTTTATATCGTTGCTAATATTGTCACTATAGTCAAATCGCTTTCGTTTTTAATTCTGACTATGCCTGCGGTCTCGTATATATTTATACCTTATTTTAGACCCAAAATACATTAAATTGAGCATGGATTCTACCTCTTCTTTACCTTAGCTGAATATACTTAAGCTTCCTTCACTTATGCGTTCTTTAATTTAGGCTTAAATTCACGTTTTACACTAATTTTACATCAATGCTACGTCCATTTCACATTGAATAACCCCATGTTCATGAAGAATCATGCTTGACCGAAACCCTATCACATTCCAAAACATATCAAACAATCTCTAAATTGATCAAATTCTATGATTTCCTAAGTATCTCTTGAAACCAAAATGGTAACTTTGTGTTCTTTTCACTTCCTTTCAATTTTGATAATATCAATTGTCGTAACAATTTCGTTTGAAGATTTGATCGCTAGACAATTATGAAAAACACAAAAAAGAGTCGCTACCAATCTTTTTTTTTTACTTGGTGTGATTGGCCACCTAAAACTATTATTAATCTTTCCAAAAAAATCTTAAAATTAATTAAGTTTTATTAAAAATTAATTTTTGGTCTGCGAAAACGAAATTTGGGGTTTGGGAGTTCGGTTATGCATGGAGAAAGATTAGACCCCTACAACGCTCGTTAAAAATAGTACTAGTTAATCATCTGTTATCCTTTGATCTTAATAGAATGGTCTTAATTAAATTGTTACCTTTAAATTGACATATATATTTTGAAATGGCAAAAACTTAAGTGATCTTTTATGTTTTGATTCATATGGTAAATTTGCTTTACCACACATGATTTTCTCAATCCATTTTTAAGTACTTTTATCAAATATAAAACCATGATTTAATTGATTATCTTTATTGGCTTTAATCAATTTAGAAAACATTTTTTAATTATTGGTTTAAGTAAGTTTCTTATGGAATTATTAAATATATTTTAAGAAAATTACTTGATAAATTTTTTGAACTCAAATTCATGTTTTCGAAGTCATGTTATATTTAAAAATACTCAAATTGGTTTTAGAATGTTTTTAATGCCTAAAAAACCTAGAAAAGGCAAATGAATAGTAAGGGATGGATCCCCTGATCAAAGGGATGGATCCCCTGTCTGAAAGGATGGATCTCCTGAACAACGGGATTGATCCCCTGAGGAAAGGGATCGATCCCTTTATGGCAGAAAGCCTCCAACAGCTAGTTTTTGTGAGATATAACTGCTAGTTTTTGTTTTAGCTCCAACTAACGTTCACAAATCATCCAAGGGACTATAAATAGAGGCTTAGAAGCTAAAGGAAGGAAGAAGAACTACTCAGCAACTCCATTTCTCATTTTCCTCAAATCCTCAAGCCTCAACAATATTTTAAGAGCTATAAAGTCTTCATCTTCCATCATACTCACATTTCTTGTATAAGAATAGTACAAATATTGTTTAGGATTTTCTTGTGCTTAATTCTTGTAATCACTTGCCTACCTATAGGCCTTTCTTTGATTACATCTCTTGTAAACCAATTCATTCCTTGTAAAAAGGGGAGGTTTCTCTTTAGCCTAAGAAAAAGAGGGAGGTTTCTCTTGAGCCTAGAAAAAAAGGGAGAAAAGGTTACTCTTAAGCCTTAGAAAAAGAGGGATTGTAAACACAAATTCAAGGATAGTGAATTTGGGAAAATCCTTGGGAGCGTCTCAAGGTAGAGGACGTAGGCAAGATTGCCGAACCTTTATAAATAGCTTGTGTAAATCTCTCTTTCCCTACTCTCTTTATTTACTTGCAATTATATTTGTGCTTATTGTATTGAATTTGGATTGCATGATTGAATAGCCTAGAGAACTTAGAAAATAGCTATATAGGCTAGAAAATTTAGAAGAATAGAAAAACGAACCTAAGGTTAGTTAAAAACCGATTCACCCCTCTCTCGGTATAGCCTATAGAGCCAACATAAACATTTAGAAACAATTCCATTTATTTATTTATTTGTTTTATTGTGAAAACACTTAATTGAATGCCTAAAAAATTATTTATTTATTTATTCATTCATTTAATTTTATTTGAAATATTTGGAATTTTATTTTTTATTTATGTTAACTTTTATTTTTTATTTGAAATAAATGAGTCTTTTGTATTGAAAATTATTCCGAAATACCCTAATATTTATGATAGCATTTCGAATAATTTCCTCACCTAGGGATTTATTAAGAATCGTTACTTCTGATTTCTATAGAATCTCATACTTGGGAGATTCACACTTATTTTGGAATTTCATGAATGCAAATGATGCACATCAGAAATCTATTATTTTATTTTATTTTTTACTTTTATATTTATATTATTACTTTTAAATTTTATTTTATAGAATTTTATTTTTATTGAAAAATCAGACTAAATATTTCAATACGCTAGTAACATTTAGTAGATTTCTGTCACCTAGAGATCAGTTAGAAATCACTACTTGTGAATTCCATAACATCTCATCGTTAAAAGTCAAATTTATATATTTAATTATTTATATTTTATATTTTATTTGTCTTTTATTTTTTACAATAATTTATTTCATAAAATCAAAATAAAATCACTTAAATATTCCAATACGTTGGTAACATTTAAAGATTTTTATTCGACCCTAAAGATTATCAAAGAGTCATTACTTGTGATTTCTAAGAAATCCCATAATTGGAAATTCTTTTAAAATTTATATTTCTTGTTTATTTATTTATTTATTTATTTGTACCCTTTTTTACTTATTTTATTTTTTATATATTTATGGGAAACATTGATATGGAGATAAAACCCATTAAATGTTCTAATACACTAGTAACATCTAAAGTTTTTTTCGACCCTAAAGATTATCAAAGAATCACTACTTGTGATTTCTTTAAAATCTTATCATTGGGATTTATTATTTTTATATTTGTTATGACAAAGTCTACCCATGTTTGGGCCAGGCCCAATGTTGTGAGAAACTACCACACGGCAAGAACTCACTGGTCCACGTGGCCTTCGGCGACAGATGGTAAACGCATCACACCTGTCGCTGGGCGACAGACTCGGTTGTGCCACGTGGCCGTCGGCGACAGATGTAGAGGTGCGCGATCACACTTGTCGCCGCGACAGACTCCTAGTCTGTCGCCGCGACAGACTCCTAGTCTGTCGCCTGCAATCACAACGCGACACGTGGCACACGTCTTCGGCTCCTGCTAGCGACAGACCCCTGACGTCACAATGTTCCGCGTTGTATGAGTCTCTCACCGGCGACAGGCTCTGGAAGCTCCCGATCTTCAAGGAACTTGTGTTATATTGGGACACAAACTCTCAGCAAGATAAGGGACTTATCCTCAAACAATTAACCTAGATTATTGACCTATAAATAGGTCCCCAGGTACAATCTTAGTCGCTAATTTTTGACTACTGGCTTTTACGCTTCCCAATATTGAAGAACTTTTTGCTGACTTAAGCATCGGAGGATCTACGCAGGGAACCACCCCTGCGTCCCTCTGACTTTTTTTGTTTTACAGAAGCTTCTTGGACACACGTGGAGACTTAGTACGAACATCGACGTCACCGTATCTTTATTGTTGTTTTGTGCAACAACAATTGGCGCCGTCTGTGGGAAACGTATAAAAAGCCAATCAAAATTTACTAAGATGGTGAGAACAAGATCGACAAACGCAAGGACTGGCAGTGAAGAAAATTCTGTAAGTTCCCCGGAACAACATATTCGCCAGAGGAGCCAGGTGAACAGGGAGGAAGAAAGAATCACTGTGTCAGCGGCAGAATTCGAAGCTCTGAGGCGACAGAGCGAAGAAACCACCCAGGCGCTACGAGCCATGGTGGATCTGTTCCACGGAGTTCTCCCGCAGTTGAATCTGCCGCCTGCCGTGCAGAACTTGGTAGGAGGAACGAGTCAAGGAGTCCCGCCGCAGATGCCTTGGCGACGGGAAGACGCGACAACGACAGACCCCTCTCGTCGGTGAGAGGCTCCCCTCGTCACCGAAAATGACATTCAACAGGGTGCGACGGGGCCTGAGAACATGAGGCCTGCCGCCGGTACTCAGCGAGAGACTGATGAAGCGGCAGGCCTGGACACGGCGACAGGGGTCAGGCGACAGGCTCCATGCGTGGGGCGACAGGTGCCAGGGCGACAGGATACCGACAGGGCGACAGGGTCTACCGCCCATCACCATGACCTATCAAATTTTGATGGTACCAACCTAGAACATGGTGTTGGAGGTGCTGGAAAGAATGGTGTCGAAGATCAAAGCACTTGGGGAGCCGGGTCGGAGTTTGACCCCACTTGGTGCACACAGATGGTACGAACAAACGCACCCCAAGCGAAAGGTAAGGAAGTAGTCGTAGAACTACCTGATTCGTCTCATGCTAGAAATCAGCTTGCTCCCCCCGTAGACATGAAGAAAATGATAGAACAGGTGTTAGAGGAAAAAAAATTAGTGTCTGCGGAAGAGAGCCAGAGAAGAATAGTACCATTCTGCACAACCATCATGCAAAAGCCTTTGCCCTCAAAGTTCAAAATGCCGCAGATGACCGCATACACCGGGAAAACGGATCCCTATGATCATATGCAAAATTATGAGGCCTTGATGTTGCTACATGGATGGGAGGACGAGATAATGTGCAGGGCTTTCTCCTTAACTCTGTCCGGACATGCGATGAAATGATTCAATAACTTGTTGGAGGGGTCTATTGCCTCTTTTGACCAGTTGCGAAGTGAGTTTCTTAAGGCATTCGCGGTGAACAGTCAACGAAGAAAGGAACCGACCTATTTGCTCACTGTAAAACAAGGAGCTAAGGAGTCTTTGAAGAGTTATGTGGATCGGTTCAGAGACGCTACCTTAGAGGTACGAGACCTGCAAGTCGGTATAGCTGTGGCAGCTATATTACAGGGGACAAGGTCTGAGAAATTGCAAGAATCCCTGTCGCTAGATCAACCAACTACCATCTCATACCTACTTTCCCGTGCTAATAAGTATGTAACCCAGGAGGAAGTAATGAAAATGGTGACGACAGGAGATTCCAAGGATGGAAGGAAACGAGGAAGGGAAGTCACTGAAGCATCTTCTAGCCAACCAAGGAAGTTTGAAAAAGCTCCCACACTGAAATACTCAGCTTATACCCCACTCACTGAATCTCGAGCTTCCGTATTAGCAGCTATCGAGGGGTCGGGTCTTATACAGACTCCAAAGAAGGCGTCAGGGAACCTGGGCCGTGACTCAAGGGCGTATTGCGATTATCACTCAGCGCATGGGCACACAACTGAAAAATGTAGAGAGTTGATGAATCAGCTAGAAAAGTTGGCACGAGAGGGAAAAATAAACCGTTTTGTATGGAAAGGTGATAGAACTAACTATCCCGCGCAGAACAGAAGAAACGATTTCAAAGATAGAAGAGGTGAAAACAGAGGACCTGTTAGACGAAATGAAGATGAAAGAAGAGATAATGACAGAAGGGTACAAAGAAGGAATCGAGAGGAAGATAATGAACCCACAGGGCCAGCTATTAACGTGATATCCGGAGGTGAGTCATTAGCTGGCGCTTCTTCCTCGTCTCGCAAGACCTACGCCCGACATGCTTATCAAATTAATTCAGTGATGGAAGAAAAGCATGATGAAGAGCCTATTACTTTCACGCCAGCTGACAGGGGTGATGTAACGATCCCTCACGATGACCCAATGGTGATTTCGGCGGTAATAGCAAAACACCCAGTGAGTCGCATCCTAGTTGATAATGGGAGTTCGGTAAGTTTGATTTACTGGAGTTGCTTTGAGAAAATGAGCATCTCGAAGGATCGACTGGAGCTAGTCACCACACCTCTGTATGGATTCTCAGGAGAAAAAGTGAAAGTGGAGGGCGCAGTTCAGCTACCTGTAACATTGGGTGAAAGCCCGAAGTGTCACTCGACAAGTATTGTTTATGGTTGTGAAGTCAACGTCAGTGGCATACAATATGATCCTCGGGCGGCCATTGTTAAATGACATGAGGGCTGTGGTGCATCCCTGCTATTTGTTAATGAAGTTTTTGACTCCCCGCGGTGTTGGACAAGTGAGGGGAGATCAAAAGAAAGCCAGGACATGTAATATCGCATCTGCCACATGTAAAGGGATGCAGAGGAAGGAAACCCTTACAATTGAAGAACCGCCTAAACCAAAACCTGATGAGGAAATGGAAATGATCCAGTTAGATGACGAGGATTAAGGGAAAATAGTATATGTGGGAAGCCAGCTGCCTGAACAAGTAAAAAAGGAGATGGTCCGATGCTTAAAAGAGAATTGTGATGTGTTTGCATGGACTCCAGCCGATATGCCAGGAATAGACCCTGAAGTTATTTGCCATCGGTTGAACGTAATCTCAGGGGCAAAGCCGATAAAACAGAAGAAGAGGAATTTTGCTCCTGAGAGGCAACAGGCAATTAACGAAGAAATCTCGAAGTTGTTGCAAGCAGGATTTATCAGAGAAGTTAATTATCCGGAGTGGTTGGCCAATGTCGTGATGGTGAAGAAAGCCAACGGGAAATGGAGAATGTGTGTGGACTTCACAGATCTGAATAAAGCTTGTCCTAAGGATTCGTATCCACTACCTCGAATCGACAAGTTGGTAGACGAAACTTGTGGGTATGAATTACTTAGCTTCTTAGATGCCTTCTCGGGATACCACCAAATCATGATGCATCCGGACGATGAGGAGAAGACTTCATTCATTACCGATATCGGGACATATTGTTACCGAGTAATGCCATTCGGTCTGAAGAATGCGGGGGCAACCTACCAGCGCATGGTAAATAAGGTGTTCCAAGACCTGCTGGGCAACACCATGGAAGCCTATGTCGATGATATGATAATCAAAAGCCGACAGGGAGAATCACATGCCAGGAAAATGACAAAGGTGTTCAATGTGTTGCGGAAGTACAAGATGAAGTTGAATCCCAACAAATGCTCATTCGGGGTAAGGTCTGGAAAGTTTCTGGGATTCATGATTACTAATCGAGGGATAGAGGCTAATCCTGAGAAAGTTCAAGCTATTCTGGACATGAGGCCGCCTAATACAGTAAAAGAAGTTCAAAGGTTGACAGGAAGAATAGCAGCCTTGAGTCGTTTTTTATCCAAATCAGCTGAAAGAAGTCTACCATTTTTCAAGGCGATAAAGGCAGGAAAGAACTTCAAGTGGACAGAAGAATGCAACGACGCCTTTGAAAGGTTGAAAGACTACCTCAAAGAGTTGCCTCTGTTATCCCGGCCACGCCCCGGAGACCACCTCCTTATGTACCTCGGCGTAGGAGAGAAAGCTGTAAGTGCAGTCCTACTAAGGAAAGAAGGGGATAGAGATTGCCCGATTTATTATGTAAGCAAAGTCCTACTAGATGCTGAGGCAAG
Organism: Heritiera littoralis; assembly: GCA_031772115.1. Taxonomy (NCBI): domain Eukaryota; kingdom Viridiplantae; phylum Streptophyta; class Magnoliopsida; order Malvales; family Malvaceae; genus Heritiera; species Heritiera littoralis. The sequence continues at coordinate 4,177,616 of JAPDPK010000040.1, forward strand.
ATACCCCTTAGTTGAAAGAATAGCTTGATCCCTGGTGATGGCAACTCGGAAGTTACGGCCGTACTTCCAAGCTCACTCGGTGACTATCTTAACAGATCAGCCCCTCAGGCAAATATTGCAAAAACCAGAACACTCTGGACGTCTGATTAAGTGGGCCATCGAATTGAGTGAATATGACATTCACTTCCAGCCCCGCCAAGCAATAAAAGGACAGGCATTGGCAGATTTCATTGTAGAATGCACTGGCCGAGAGGTACAAGAGGAAACTGAGTTGGTCTGGTGGAAATTATTTGTTGATGGAGCTCGTAACATGGACGGCAGTGGAGCTGGAATTGTGCTAATATCGCCTGAAGGGGAAACCTATGAGTATTCCCTACGTTTCGACTTCCCAAGTTCAAACAATACAGCCGAGTACGAAGCCTTGATAGCTGGGATGAGACTTGCTGAGAAAATGGGGGTCAGCAACTTAATGGCACACAGCGATTCACAGTTAGTGGTAAACCAGTTCTTGGGTGAGTATGAAGCACGAGAACCCGCTCTAGTCCCTTATCTGCAGAAGGTACAATTGTTGGCACAGTCATTCAAGCACTTCCAGCTGACTCAGATAAATCGAACAGAGAACAACCATGCAGACGCTCTTTCAAAATTGGCTTCTTCTAGAGGGGTCAAAGGGGGGCTGGTCAAAGTGGAATCCCTCGCTAGGCCAAGTATTGAAGAAGAAGATGTCTGTGATGTCGAAATCGGGGGCGATTGGAGAAGCCCAATCAAAGACTACATACTGGGTGGCACACTCCCCACTAACAGAGACGAAGCTCGAAGGCTGAAATTAAAAAGTGCCAGGTTTACCGTGGTGAATGGGGAACTCTATAAATGGGGGTTCACAATGCCTCTGTTGAAGTGTCTAGGGCCTCAGCAGGCCGAGTACACCTTAGCTGAAATTCATGAGGGAATATGCGGCGAACATCTGGGGGCTCGAGCCTTGGCCTCGAAAATACTGCACACGGGGTTTTATTGGCCTACACTGAGGAAGGACGCCACAGACAAAGTGAGAAGATGCGAAAGTGTCAGAAATTCGCTCCTATAGCTACAGCGCCTGTTTCGGCTCTTCAGAACACTCTCCAACCAACTCCATTTGCACAATGGGGACTAGATATCCTGGGGCCTCTTCCCCTAGGCTCAGGACAAAGGAAGTATTTGCTTGTGGCCACAGACTACTTCACAAAGTGGATAGAGGCCGAGCCTTTAGCTACAATCTCTGAGAAAAAGGTGGAAGCAATGGTGTGGAAAGACATAATTTGCCGATTTGGGATCCCCCGTGTGATAAACGCAGATCATGGGAAGCAATTCGACTGTGATGCTTTCCGAAATTTTTGTAATGGCCTGAAGATTCTCTTAAGAATATCTTCTGTGTCTTACCCACAGGCCAATGGGCAGGCAGAGGTAAGCAATCGAATTATACTACACGGGTTGAAGACTAGACTGGACAAGGCAAAGGGAGCATGGGTGGATGAGCTCCCAAGTGTCTTATGGGCCTACAGAACGACAAGCAAAGTGTCAACAGGCGAAACACCGTTCAATTTGGTATATGGCACTGAAGCCCTCATCCCGGTAGAAGTTGGAGTTGAGTCACCCAGACTAGTCCCTTACATTGAAGAACGTAATTCTCAGGGACTAAGGGAAAATCTTGACCTGATACATGAGCTGAGAGACCAAGCAAAAGTAAGACTAGCTGCTTACCAACAGAGAGTAGCTGCTTATTACAATGCACGGGTCAAGAACAAAGAGTTGCAAGAAGGGGACCTCGTATTGAGAAAGTCGGCAATTACGAACGCCCATAGGGAAGATGGAAAGTTCCGGGCTAATTGGGAAGGACCATACAGAATCAGAAAGATGGTCGGACCTAGCACTTGCACCTTAGAAACCTTGCAAGGAAAGAAGCTCTCAAAGACTTGGAACGCCAACCATCTTAAGCTATATTGGCAGTAAAAATTGTAATTTTTGCTTTCTGATTGTTATTCTTGTCTTTATTTTCCCATCTATTGCTACATTACTTCATATATGATATTATTTTTCTGATTCATGAATAAAGGCCAGCCAATCATTTCCTATATTCTCTAACGCAATATGTGAGATAGATTATGTGCTACAGGAATTGAAATGAGACAACAGCTAGCTACCAAATAAGTCCCTAAGCGAAAAATGCGCGAGATGGGCACAAATAAGACCTTAAGCGTGAAGAAGACGCGAGACGGGCACAAATAAGTCCCTAAGCGAAAAATGCGCGAGATGGGCACAAATAAGACCTTAAGCGTGAAGAAGACGCGAGACGTGAAGAAGACGCGAGACGGGCACAAATAAGTCCCTAAGCGAAAAATGCGCGAGATGGGCACAAATAAGACCTTAAGTGTGAAGAATACGCGAGACGGGCACAAATAAGTCCCTAAGCGAAAAATGCGCGAGATGGGCACAAATAAGACCTTAAGCGTGAAGAAGACGCGAGACGGGCACAAATAAGTCCCTAAGCGAAAAATGCGCGAGATGGGCACAAATAAGACCTTAAGCGTGAAGAATACGCGAGACGGGCACAAATAAGTCCCTAAGCGAAAAATGCGCGAGATGGGCACAAATAAGACCTTAAGCGTGAAGAAGACGCGAGACGGGCACAAATAAGTCCCTAAGCAAAAAATGCGCGAGATGGGCACAAATAAGACCTTAAGCGTGAAGAATACGCGAGACGGGCCTAAATAAGTCCCTAAGCGAAAAATGCGCGAGATGGGCACAAAAAAGACCTTAAGCGTGAAGAAGACGCGAGACGGGCAAAATACCAGTCCTTGAACACAAAAAGTGCGTGCGATAGGTAAAAGTACAAACTATGTAACAAGTTACGAGGTACGTTACAAAATCTCCAAATTCATGTGTTGTAATAAGTCGACAAGTTATGGTTAACACTTTGGCTATTTTAGTCTTGATTAACGCGAGATATGAACAACGCTCGAGAAAAGTTCATTTTTGAACGAATAGTCAACACGGTTTCAAAAAAGAACTTGGGGAGCAACATGATAAAGTCAAACAATACAAGGTACTCTACTAATTTCAAATAAGCAAAAGAAACAATACAAGGTACTCTACTAATTTCAAATAAGCAAAAGAAAGAGCTACAGAATGAAATGATACTTTCCATTAAAAATGAATCTATACATTGGAGAACAAACAAAAAGTACATTGGAGTTAACAAACAAAACAAAAACTCTAATCTACGGCAATAACCGAATCAGCCGGCTGGGAAGACGCTACATCAGCACTTACGGCGCGAGAAGCTTGAGGCTCAGGAACTAGAGAAGTCAAAGAACCAGGATCCTGGGAAGACGAGGAAGCCACCCCGGAAGCAGGAACGTCATTTGAGGGCCCAACCACGACCGCAGAGTCTGGCACGGGATCAACGGCAGCAGAATCTGAAATTTGGAACTCGTCGCTGTCCAACCCCACCAGTGCCTCGATAGACTCAGGCTGATCGTCTGTGTCGATAGGCTCAGAGACGTCACGCATTGCCAGAGGCTCAGATCGATCAAATGCCTCGGAAGACTCAGGTGTATGTAGCGGCTGTCGAGGAGGCCACGGACCCTCAAGGTTGTCCAGATTATCTACGGCTCCTTCCGCTAAATAGGCCTCCGGACTTTGTGCGTCGGGCTCATACTTGGTACAAGAAAGAGCATCGTAGTACTTAGCCTCCTCGGTGAAGAGCAATTCAGGGAAAGCCTCACTAGGCCGATGCTTCTCCAGCCAAGCGCGAGCCAAATAGAAACCATACTTAATAAATCCCGTCGAGAACGTCGCCTTCTTTTAAACTGGTCAAAACAATGCTGAGACAAGCGTATTCACGAACGGCCTCAATTCGGGCTTCTCTTTGACGATCCAATACATTGTGCAACTCCTCAATAGCCTCATCTCGTTGCCTCTCCATGGCTCCCCGATCCTCGACGACCTTGTTATAAGCTTCCTGGTACCCTTGAAGTGAAGACACCTTCGCCTGCTCTTCTTGGAGCCTTAACTCAAGATCAGAATTCTTTCGCTCTAGGTCAGCGTTCCTTTTGTTTACCTCCTCCACCCTGTTGACATAAGGACGAAGCTGGTTGACCTCGTTTGAAAGCTCCATCTTCTGATCCGAAGCTCGTGAATCTCTTTGCTAGCTTGCTCTTAAGAGCCCCGGTGCCGAGCATTGATGGCCACAATCTGTTGAGCTGACTGATGAGGCAAAAAACAAAAGTAACTCAGAGATCTTTCAAACAAGAGAATAGTTACCAAACAAATACGAAAACTCTTACCTTCATAGCGAGATAGTCAGAGTTATCCCGCATCCGAAATTTGAGAAAAGCCCCGCCTCGTCACGGGGGAGAATGGTGCTCCAAGCCAGACGAGACGCTATCCCGGCATCCTCGAAGCTATCATTGTCGTTCACTTGGGTAGGTCTGAAAATCGTCCACTGACGACGACCCCACTATCGATCAAATAGCGCCTCAAAGAAGGGTCTACCACCTTGGGCAAGACTGGTCTTGTAGGCATTGAGGCTTCAACAATAAGCCTCTTCCTGTATTTGCGCCTCGGCTGGCGAGGCGCCGACCTACCCTCAGCAACACGAGAGCCACCTTCTTGAGGGACTAGATCACTCCTTTGGGAATCGGAGCTCTCGCGATCGCCTGGACCTCGATCAGGGACAAAAGGCCTCTTCCGTTTGTTTCTCCCAGCCTCTTGTGTAGGACGGCTAGATTCACCAGTAGAGGGAGGAGGAGGTGTAGAGGCACGAGCCGGTCCAGATGGAGCTCCAACGGGTGACCGAGGAGGAGGAGCTATCGGAGCAGCAACACTAGCATCCCTCCTACGCATCAAATCTTGGAAGTTCATGCCTGCACAATATATAAAGAAAGGATTAGCCGACCAAGTAAAATATCACACACATGAGTACAAAAAATAAATAAATAAAAAAAGGATGGAAAACCTAGAAAACCACCAAAGTCCTCTAAACTATCCAGATTCGATCCAACGGAAAAATAACGAAGGGGCTCCCAAGGCGTCAGCTTGAGCCCATCAGGGCCATCCCCTAAATAACCACTAGTACCGCAGCTCAGGGGACTCGTCCTCCGAATCTGAAGAGGATCATCTACAAGGCGGCCACGGGGGTAGATGTTTCGGCTACTGGGACCGAGGATGGCTGACTAGGGCCAGCATCAGATAAACGGGGAGTTGTAGGCAGGGTAGATGGGGCAGCAGAAGCTTCAAGAACGGTCCTGCTTACGCCCTAGCTAGCAGCGGCAATGTTTTCCGGGGTTAGAAGAGAAAATAAATTACGCTCCTCGGTAGAACAGATTCGCCGAATAGGCTCGCCAAATTGGTCTTTTAAAATTTCTGTCCTAAACCTATCCGAACGCTGTGAGTGGTCAGAAGCCTCACGATTCCATCTAGAGCGAATCCGCAGATTGCTTGGAATCTCGACAATGACCCACTCGCTCTCAAAACCGCGCAGTTTATTGGGGAGATCCGAGAAGATTTTATTGTTAGGAAACTCCCCGACTGTTAACCGTTGAAGAGAGAACGTTATCAACCCTTTCAGCCTACGAACTCTGAAGAAGGCGCTTAAGAGAGGAATAGTGGGAATGATACCTAGGTGATGACATACTACGGAAAAAGCTACCAGCTGAGCCCACGCATGTGGGTGAAGCTGACACGGGACAATGTCTTTGTACCTAAGAAATGCTTCACCAAACTCCGGAAGAGGGAAGCGAAAACCGAAAGACAAAGAAGCCTTATGGACAGCTACGCCACTTCTAACCAAGGCAGGCGTGACCTCCCCCTGCACTGGAAGCCTATAGCCATAACCCAAGGGAAGAGGGAAACGCGTCCTAATGTCCTCTAAGTCAGCACTTGTCAAAGTGCACACAAGACCACCCATTTTAAGTGTTTTACCTGGGCGTAGCAAAGACATGGCAAAAAACTAGCCGGCGACAGAGTAATGGCGACAGACCCTTTGGGCGACAGACTCAATAAGCGACAGACCTGCTGAAGCGACAGACCTTTTGGCGACTGACCTGATAGACTAGCGGAAGACCTAAAACTCTATGCGGAAGACCACGACATCAGCGGAAGACCACGATACCAGCGGAAGACCTAAATCTAAGTTGCGAAAGGCAATAAACATGCGGTAGATGTAAACTTACTGTTTCCGAGGTAAGCGAGAGACTGCTGGGGGAGAGTGACAGGTTCTTTTGGCGACAGACTCTTTTTTTGGTGAGGGGACTGTAAATGGGCGACAGACGGCTGCTCAGAGGTTTTCGTGGGGTCTCTCGTCTGGTTCCAGCGGTTTATATAGCCGCGACAGGGAATGCCAAACGTCGCGACTGATCACGTCCCTCGCAAAATAGACATTTTTTCACCTGCAAAAAATACACAAAAAGCAAAGAGAACTAGTCACGGTGGGTTAAGGCCCAAAAACACATATTTATACTCTCTTGGTTGGAGAAATCCAACAAGAGAGTGGGGAGCAATTGATATGACAAAGTCTACCCATGTTTTGGCCAGGCCCAATGTTGTGAGAAACTACCACACGGCAAGAACTCACTGGTCCACGTGGCCTTCGGCGACAGATGGTAAACGCATCACACCTGTCGCTGGGCGACAGACTCGGTTGTGCCACGTGGCCGTCGGCAACAGATGTAGAGGTGCGCGATCACACCTGTCGCCGCGACAGACTCCTAGTCTGTCGCCTGCAATCACAACGCGACACGTGGCACACGTCTTCGGCTCCTGCTAGCGACAAACCCCTGACGTCACAATGTTCCGCTTTGTATGAGTCTCTCGCCGGCGACAAGCTCTGGAAGCTCCCGATCTTCAAGGAACTTGTGTTATATTGGGACACAAACTCTCAGCAAGATAAGGGACTTATCCTCAAACAATTAACCTAGATTATTGACCTATAAATAGGTCCCCAAGTACAATCTTAGTCGCTAATTTTTGACTACTGGCTTTTACGCTTCCCAATATTGAAGAACTTTTTGCTGACTTAAGCATCGGAGGATCTACGCAGGGAACCACCCCTGCGTCCCTCTGACTTTTCTTGTTTTACAGAAGCTTCTTGGACACACGTGGAGACTTAGTACGAACATCGACGTCACCGTATCTTTATTGTTGTTTTGTGCAACAACAATATTATTATTTTTTTATCCATTGTTTAAGTATTTTACAAAATTTTCTTTTCATTACGTTTTTTCAACATATGTATATATTTTTATAAACAACTAGATCTATTGAGAATAAATAAAATACTACTTTTTTTAAGTAAATAAAATGAAGGAATTTTAAACAAATGACACACAAAAGACCATATGAAATAAAAATATAAAAACTTTGAAGATACCTTAAACTCATCGTTTTGGAAAAGGCCCTTAACCCATACTTGCTTGCTATTTCCTTTCTTCTTCACTCTGTCACGTTCTCTGCTCTTCAAAAATATGCATTACCAGGGGCGGAGCTTCAAGGGGGCGAGTGGGGGCTCAAGCCCCCACTGGCCCCCAACATATATATATTTATGTATGTATATATATATATATTTATTTATGTATGTATATATATTATTAAATTTTATTCAAAATTCTTTTTTTAGTGAAACATTTAGTAGATAAAGTTTCAGTTTATTTATACTAGCATTGAGTTTTCAAAATTGAAAAGAATTAATAACTTTACAATAAAAATGGTGGAGATTGAAAATGAGAAAATGCATTCGTTAGTTTATTTGTTGTAAACGCTAACATTGATTTTATTAGTTATTATAACAACATATAATATATTTTTAACATGTCAAAAACTTGTTTGTGTAACGAAATGAGAGATTAATGATTTAATGGTAAATTAGTTGTGTATCTTAAAAAATATATGTTCCAAAGTATTGGTGTAGAAACTACTGTACAAAAGTATTGTACATAATTTTGAAAATATAAAATCGAACAACAAAATGATTAATTTTTTTTTACAATTATGACTAGATACAAAAATTTTAATTTTTTAATTAATACTATTATCAATATTGTTGTTATTATTTTTTAATAATTTAATATATTTGAGTGAAGCCCCAAGTAAATAAATTTCCAGACTCCGCCACTGTGCACTACAGTAACTCTTTGGGGCAAATTTGTGGTGGAGGAATGGCACACACTAGTGAAGGCAGTGATTGCAACGGGCGCAGGGAGCTGGATAGAATCTCTTAGCGCAATGTTGGAGCACGAACTGTATTGGAGAAGGATGAAGCAGAGGCAATGGCACGGCAAGGGCAACTAGTGACCAGGGCTAAGATGCTTCACAATGAAGATCGACAGCAAGCTATGGCAACGAATTGGGCAGAATCAGGCAGCGGTGGAATGACAAGCACAGGCAGAATAGCAAGGCAGAGGTGTAGAGATGGTGGCACTAGCAGGGGATGAGCGATGAAGCTAGGTGGTGGTATTGGAGCAACCTAGGTGTTGGTGATGAAGTGGCGAAATGCAAAGTAGGCATGGTGAAGTTGGCAAAGAAAGGTTGCTCAAGGTCTCTGGTTTGGCAGCAGTGGAGGTGGAATAATGATGAACAATGGCTGTGTGTGTCTGCCCCCCTCAAAGTTTCCTTCCACTGGCTTTTATAGCCATTTCAACTTAAAACTTTAGGGAAGGAAAGAAACTTCCCCCTTTTGATGCTTAAACCGTGGCTACAATCATGGGATTCTCATTCTTGATTTATTTCTTTCAATTTGCAAATTATTATGTTCATTTTTTTTTTTGCAACAATTCAACCAAATCAACTCTTAATGATCACTTTGCCTTGGCTCTTAATGGGCGACTTTAATAAAGTCAAGGAAAGCTCTGAAAAAAGTGATAGGGTTGGAATATCTACAAACAGGTGTTTCCTTTTTAATAAAATAATTAACACTTGTAATCTGATTGATATGGGATTTCAGGGTGCTAAATTTACTTGGTGTAACCAGAGACCGAAGAGGGCTAGAATACAAGCAAGATTGGATCGAGCTTTAGCGAACAGTAATTGGAGGTTGCTCTTTCCAGAGGCTCGAGTACTTTACCTCTCGAATACTTACTCAGACCACTGCCCAATTCTTATGCAGGCGTCTAAGATATTGTAAGGTAAAAGGGCTTGCCGACCTTTTCGATTTTATTCTATATGGCTAACTGATTCCTCCCTAGATAATCTAATGTTAACGGTATGGAACAACAGTCTTGGTTCTTTTGTGGAAAAATCTAAACTACTAGAAACGAAGTTACTGGAATGGAATGCCAATTGTTTTGGGAATATATTTCGGAAGAAACGCAGGGTATTAGCTGGGCTGTTGGGGACTTAGAAAATGTTGTCAAGGAGTTGGTCTCATCAGCTGCAAATTCTTGAGAGGCAGTTGAAAGAACATTATAATGCTATCTTGAAGCAAGAAGAATTCCTATGGCATCAGAAGTCTAAGGCGAAATGGATTCTAGAGGGGAAGCGTAACACTCGGTTCTTCCACCTTTCCACTATTTGTCGAAGAAGCAAAAATAGAATCCAAATGTTAAAGAATGATTCTGGCGTTTGGATTTTAGAGCAAGATGATCTAAAAGCGTTGGTGGTGGACTATTTTAAAACTTTGTACAAAGATGAGGAGTGCGGGATTCATTGTTTACCAAACTTTGGTAAATGTCACTCTCTCCGAGCCAAGCTGATTGGCTTTATCAGGATCTTGATATTAGTGAGATGCGTTCTGCTTTATTCCAAATGAAAGCATGGGTTGCTCTAGGAGTTGCTGGCTTTCAGGCAGGGGTTCATAAAAAATTATGGGAAGTGTTTTATAAGGATTTATTTGTAGTTGTGAATTCAGCTTTTGATTCTGGTAAATTACAGGAAGAATGGAATACCACACTCATCACTTTAATTCCCAAGGTGGCTTTGCCAGAATCAATTAAACACTTCAAACCTATTAGCTTGTGCTATGTTGTCTATAAATTAGAAACTAAAATTCTGGTTAATAGATTTAGACCTCTTTTAAATGAATTGATTTCTGCGACTCAATCAACCTTTATCCCTAGCAGACAGGCAACGGATAACATATTTATTGCCCAGGAATTGATACACACTATCCGGAAATCGAAAAGGAAGGATGGACTCATGGCCATAAAAATCAATTTGAAGAAAGCATATGATAGAATCCACTGGAACTTCTTGGAGGATACTCTTGTTACCTTTGTATTTCCTTCAAAGTGGGTTAACCTTATTCTACATTGTGTTCGAGGAGCCAAGGCTTCAGTGTTATGGAATGGAGAGATGAAAGAGGTTTTTTCATTACAGAGGGGTCTTAGACAATGTGACCCATTATCACCATATCTCTTTGTCTTATGTATGGAGAGACTTGGTATGTGTTCGAGGAGCCAAGGCTTCGGTGTTATGGAACGGAGAGATGACAGAATTTTTTCATTACAGAGGGGTCTTAGATAAGGTAACCCATTATCACCCTATCTTTTTGTCTTATTTATAGAGGGACTTGGTAATTTGATTGATAGTCCAGTCCGTCAAGGGGCTTGGAAGCCCATCGTACTTGTAAAGGTGGTCTTGGAATTTCACACTTGTTTTTTGTAGATGACTTGTTCTTATTTGCGAGAGCTACTTCCTCGTAGGCCAAGAGTCATCAAGGATATTCTAGATAGTTTTTGTAACACTTCAGGTGCTAAGGTGAATACAACTAAATCTAAATTATTTGTTTCTCCGAAAGCCTTTTCATATGTACTAGAATTGTGAGTAGAGTTTTGGAGATTAGGAGAACAAATGGCTTAGGGAATTACCTTGGTGTACCATTAATCCATGGTCGGGTAACTAAGAAAACATACCAAGACCTTGTTGATAAAGTTAGCGACAGACTAACTGGGTGGAAGTCGAAGCTTCTGAGCTTAGCTGCAAGAGCCACATTGATCACATCAGTCACAGCTTCTATTCGTTCATATCACATGATGACTACTTTGCTGCCTAAGAATGTGACTAATATATTGGATAAGCTTAATAGAAGGTTTTTGTGGGGTGGTTCGGAGGACAAGAGAGGAGTTTCCTTAGTAAGCTGGAAGGAGGTTTGTCGGCCAAAAAACCTTGGTGGTCTAGGTATTCGAAGCTTGGCAGATCATAATAATGCTTTAATTCAAAAGTCTACTTGGCGATTCCTCACCCAATGTGAGAGCCTTTGGGTAAGAGTGCTAAAATCAAAGTATCGTTGCCAAGGTGATGTTATTCAAATTGTGATAAAGGAGAATATTAAATTCCTGAACTGCTCTTCAATGTGGAGATCTTTGATTATGGGCTTGAAATCCCTTTCTACAGGCTTGAGGAGATGTATTGGAGATGGTATGCGTACTTTCTTTTGGAAGGATAGATGGTTAGATAAGCCACTATTAGAATATGATGGAGTTGACATTAGTAGTATTGAGATGCATGCTTTAGTTAATTCCCTTTTAAAGGAAAATGGAGACCGGAACTCAAATCTTATTTTTGCTCAAGTTCCTCTTGATGCAGCTTTAAAAATCTTGGGAACTCCTACGGCCAAAATTAATCATTCTGGGGATAAATGGATCTGGAGACATGAAGCCAATGGTGTTTTTTCATCGAAATCTGCATATAGAATGATTTGTCAACATGACTGGCTTGAAGAGGAGTTGAATTGGAGTTGGTTATGGAAAATTCCAGCCCCAAATAGGTGGATGTGTTTTATTTGGTTGTCAACGAAGGATAAAATTCTAACTGATAAACTCAGATTTCAATGGGGAATGGGTACTAGCTCGGTGTGTCCTAGATGTGGAGGTAATGAAGAATCCACGATCCATCTGCTGCATGATTGTCCAACCATTTCTCAAGTTTGGGAAATGTTACTTCTTGGTGAGTATCTAACTGAGTTCATGCAAGGCTCGGTGCAAGAATGGATCACTTGGAATTTAAAAGAGAAGAAGGTGGTTTTGCAGACAAAATGATTGGAGATGCATGTTTATTTCTGCTGTGTGGTGGATTTGGAAAACCAAGTGTGAGGTTGTGTTTAGCTCTCCATCCCCTACAGCGTGCTCCGTTGAGAAATTGGTTGCGTGCATTTATAGTGGAGCACAGGAACTACCTCAAGTTTTCCTTAAACAAAAACCTGTGCAGCGTGAATCTTCCCTCATTAGCTGGTCTACGCCTTTGATGGGTTGGGTGAAATTAAACAATGATGGAGCAGCGCAGGGGAATCCTGGAGTGGCTGGAGTGGCTGGTTTGTTGCGGTTGAGTGACGATAGGTGGTTATCAGGATTCCAACCCTCTTTTAGAATCTGCACGAATATGGTTGCTGAATTGTAGGCGTTCAAGTTAGGATTATTACATGCATGGTCTTGAGGCTACAGAATGCTAATTTGTGAAATGGATGCACAAGCAGCTTTAAACCTCATCAAGTCCGCTGATGCAGAGAATCATCCACTGGGGTGTCTTATTAATGACATCCAATCCATTCTTTCGAGATCGTGGAGATCGTCTTTGCTATAGAGAAGGCAACTTTTGCACTGATAAATTAGCTAAAATGGCATGTCAGATTGATGAAGATTATGTGGAGTTGGAAGTTGCACCTTCTTGGCTTCAGGATTTACTAGATGCAGATGTCTGGGGTGTTTCTTATCCTCGTAGGTTCATGATGTAAATCTCTTTTTACTTCCCATGAAACCAAAAAAAAAATTACAATTATATTTCTCCATACTTTCTCATCTCACACAGGTCATGTCGTTTGCCTCTTGTTTCTAGTCGTTCGTTTTTGGGCATATTGTTGAAGACATGCAATTCATTTCTTTCAAGTTTATTTTTCCTTGTGATGTTAATTTTTAATTTACAACTTTCTTTATGGACCAAAAAATATATATTTACTTACTAATTAAATTATATATATGTTTAAACATTCTTTATGATGGTTCTTGTGCTTAGGCTTGGTTCCAAACAATTCCTCTTTCATTTTCTTTATTGTTTTAGTGTTCTAATTTTCTGTTTTGAGTTCAATTTTATGTTTTCACTGTCCATTTACATTTTCAAGCTCATCTCTTTAAGAATTTATAATTAGTTTTTATGTTTGAAAATGCTTTAAATCCATGCCTAGTTGCAATTTCTCTCTTAAGTGCTGCTATCATTCATGCCCCAAGGAGTTCTGCTTTCCTCCATATATGTTCAGTACATTTCCAGCCGCTAAATTAGTTATTTTCAGGTTGCAATCATGTAATCTTTAGTTCAAAAGTTTAGTTAGAGCTTGACAGGCGTTTAAATAAAATTTAAAGTTTGTTTTCTTTCAAATTTTCTGTCTTTTTCTTTCAAATTTTCTTTAGAGTGTTTCCAGATTTTCTGCCCAGATTTTATGTTGTTGTTTTAGGTTGTTCTTGGCCTTTACAATTCTAGTTTAGGGTATTGAAAATTTAGTGGTAGCTTAAATTAGGGTTAAAGTTTAATTGTCCTTTAGTGTTAATGTTCTTGTATTTTGATTTTCTTTTTCCTCTTTATAACCATGAGTGTCTACTTTCATGTACATATTTCCAATTCTGTTTTTAAATGTTTTCAGCCTTTAAAATTAATGTTTTACGTGCTCAAAAATCTTGTTAGGTTAGTTCATTGTTAGGGTTAGTTCTTAGTGATTAATCTTGTTTGTATTTCCATTTGTTTTTCCTTTAAATCATGAATTTTTAAACTACTTCTTGCACTTTCTAGCACACGTTCATTGCCGAATTTTATGTTTAAATGATGATTAATTTGTTAGTCATGCAGATTAGCGGTTAGTTATGAGCAGTCGTAATTTAGGGCTAGTTTTAAGTCTGTGCATTATAATTTAGTTAGCTTATTATTTTTATAGTTTTTCAAGCATATAAATGGTTTAATATTAATTTTATTTTTCTATTAGCAAGCATTCATTTAAGTCATTTTTACATTTTAGTTTAGCCTTAAGTTTAGGGTTTACACTTTATGGTGAAGGGTTAATTGCATTTTAGTTCATTTTAATTCATGTATTTAGTCTTTAAATTTCAATGCAGTAATGTTACTTTCTTTTGAATTTTATTTAATTTCACTTGTTTCCATATAGTTTTTATAATTTCATTTCAATCCCTATTTACTCTTTTCTCCTTTTCATTTCTTTCTTATTCATATTTTAATTATTTGTATTTTTTCCCCTCAAATTTTTAGTATTTACATTTTTGCCTCTTTAATTTTACAGTTTTTTTATTTACTCTAACTTTGTCAATGCATTTGGGTGCGAAATTTCGAAATTTTGAAGCATTACAAAATATAGATATTTTAAAATTCATTAATTTAAAATGCTAACATTTATAATTATATTGTTTGGATAAATATATTTTAAAAAGAATTTTTGAATATTATAATTTTGAAATAAAAAATAACTATGAAAAAAATGCAATCTGGTATCATTAGATTTATAAAAATGTATAGATATTATTAATAATATAAAAAAGTAAAAAATATATATTATATTTAATGAAAATAGTATATATCCTTTATAATTTTATATTATTATTAGGTCATGTGTAAAAAATAAGGAAAGATTTGGAGGAATTTTGAAAAACCACTTCTATAGGTAGATTTTTAAGAGGAAATTTGAGCATCTCAAATTCTCTGTTGAAATTCTTTGTAAATTTTGAAATTCTTCAAATTTTTTCCCAAACAAGGAAATTTAGTTTTAGACCTTTGAATTTTGATTGAAATGAAATTTCCTCATGAAATCCCTCATCCAAACACACATTGTAAGTTTTTCTTTTATACACTTCTATTTTATGTTTTTTACTTTAATTGATTTTATTTTTTAACTCTTTAATTACATGTTTTAATTTTCAAAAAAATGTCATTGTGGTTGTTTGAATATACTTAAGATGACTTAGTTATCTATGTGGATTATCGTTAGAGGCTAGACAATTGAACGACTATTGGTATGGCCTATTTAGTGTATGCGATTAGATTGTGTATTCAGAGGAGAGTAATCAAGCCGAGTCGAGATGCTTTAGTATCAGGCTCGAGCTCAAACTTAAAGCTTGAAGCTTGATCAAACTTACCTTTTAAAGCTCAAGCTCGATTCGACATGATAGAATACTCAAGCAGCTTGAGCTCGGCTCGATAACCTTGAACTCGACTCGTTAGACTCGATTTATCATTTTTCAACTATATATTATATGATAAAATAGTAAATTAATAATAAAATATTAAAATATATATTAAAAAAGCTCGATTAAGCTTGCGAGCTGCTTAAGCCGAGTATTATGAAATTCAAACTCAGCTCGACTCGTTATTCGAATAGCTCTAGCTCGAGCTCAACTTGAAAATAAACGAGTCGAATTCAAGTAATTATCAAATTGAACTCACGTAGCTTATGAGTAGCTTGACTCGTTTACACCTCCTAGATCTTCTTAATCTTGAGTTACAAATCCTCAAGATCAATGTATGAAATGTTTGAAAATCTTAATTCTCTGTGTATGCTAATTTCAGTAAGTGTTAAATATGATCATTTGTTTTGGTTTTAGTATTATATGTTTAAGTTTCTACTGCGTACTTTGTTAAATATATGTTTGATATGATTGAGGATGGATCGAGACCAACAGTTACTATATCTTACATGTGTTAAACGTGTACTCGTGTGATAGATTTATTTAAACACATTTCTCATGTCTTTTGCGTGTTATGTACTTGTATGACACAATTTATTTGAATGTATTTCTTGTGTCTTATACGTGTTTAAGCATGTTAGACATGTGTAAACACGAATACTGTCATGTCAAAATCATGTCAATAAGGGTAAACATGAAACATATGTATTCTTTTCAAAACTCCACTATATCAAAATTCATGTCGACATGGCTAAATATAACTTACAATTTTTTTGAACTCATACATGGTTTTTTTTTTGTCATTTTTTTGTTGTGTTATTCGTATCATGTCTAAAACTTTCTCTTTGAAGATCACATTTTTTTAATATAATCACTTTAAGAAATATATAATGGATTTATATATGATACACTGACAGTATATAGTCTCTATATTCTGTCAATGCATAAGAGATTGACATCTTATCAATAAGTCATTGTGAGCAATTTGAAAAAAAAATTATATTTATTTTTAAGGACTTGGCTTTTTTTTTTAAATTACATATTAATGAGGTCAATCTCATTGACAATATATAGAGATCATATACTATCAATGTATCATATATAAACCCAAGTATAATGATAAGATAATTATTCTATATATTTTCAATAAAGTTTTTTTACTCCACGAACGAAGTTAGGATGATGATATATGTATTAATTTTTTTATTTTTTATTTTTAGTATTTTAAAGAATATATGTCATCATATTAATTTTACTTGTTGAATCAAAAAAGTTTATTGATGATGTATAAAAAAAATTAATTTTGAATTATATAATTAAAATAATTTTATTGAGTAAAAATATGGCTGCGAATAAAATACTTGTTCCACCGTCGCAACTTCTTACCACCGGGGTGGGACCTGCTTGACTGATCTACGTAGGAAGTGGACTTCAAAGATGTTATCCACCAAGCAAAACAAAAGAGACGTTGTTATCCACGAGCTTGACTTAATCATCTACATCACCTTTCATTTTATTTTCCACCAAAATCGCTGTTAGCAAAACCGAAAATTAGATCGTTTCAATTCTTCTATAAATCCTTGAGTTGAAAGAGTTGAAGAAAGACTTAAACGCCTCTCGCTCTTCCCCACCGACATTTAAGCATGTCACGACTTCCGTTGTTCGGCCTCATGGCTGCCATTGCTTTGTTTCTTCTCCCAGAAGCTTGCATCGCTAGAACCAGAAACAAGGATTGTGGCTCTTCTATGTGTGGAAACGTCAACATCAGCTACCCTTTTCGATTAAAAACCCAACCTCCCGATTGTGGCGCTGAACTGGATTGTATGAGAAATTAAACCTCACGATTTTAGCCACGAAAAAGGGGAAATTCTATGTTCAAGATATCAGTTATGAAAATCATACAATCCGACTTGTGGATGCGAGTCTGGGAAGGAATACTTGCTCTCTTCCTCGTAGTTCCGGAAATTTTCAATATATGGATTTGCCTGGAATTGGGTTTCTTGTAAATTGCACCGGATCTATGTGTTCGCCTGGAATTATGTTTCTTGTAAATTGCACAACACAAATGAATTCAAGCCCCTATGTGGATGCATCTCGTTGCCCAAATAGCTCTTCCGATCCACCTGCTTCGTACTTTTACTTTTTAGATAGACAAACAGCGCCACGCGATTTCAATCCATCTTGCACAGTCATGGCCGTTGTTCCAGTTGTGGGCCATTTAGCTCAGAATTTGACGGGCTTGTCTACTTTTGATATCTACGAAAATCTATTAATGGGGCTTACATTGTCATGGGACAGCTACTACGATGGCGAACGCAACTCTTTTCATATGCTGTAAGAATTTTCAACCATTTCTCAATAATCAATTTATGTAGACTGAGTTTGCATTTAGTTGTTGGGGTTGAGGCATGGAATTTTCCATTAATTTGATAAGATCGATCAAAATATATCGCAAAATTTGATTTTGATTTCTAATTATAATTAGTTATGATTCGAATGATCACAGTCTATTTCAAAGTCAGATTATATATCTTGAATTCTAACATCTTTGCTTATCCCCAAAGATCTCTGTTTTTCTTTTTTGTTGGAATTTTACTGATATTTCTACTTCCTTGGATGTCTTGAAAAAACTTCAGGTTGGAAGTGATGCGGGATGCCTTCCTGGACTTTGTTAACGGCTTTGTATATTACCTTTTCAATCACGCCCCTGAAACCTTTGGATATCGTTATTATTCGGTTGCAAAAAGTATGTATTTCCCAGAGCTCTTTAATTATTATTCTTCTTATTGGATTTGCCTCTCTCTTAATTTTTTGTGTTGAAATACTAATAATAAATATTTTTTTCTACAGGCAAGTATGTTATTTGTCTTTGGGCAACAGGTAAGTTTTAGCTTTGCAATCGCTTGTCTGGAAAATTGAGAATATGAAAATTTTAATTTTAATTCTATATGAAAATGTATAAGTAGATCATACCAACTTACATTTGTTTTCCTTGTAAAGCTGCTAGTGAAATTAGTAGATTTATGTAGAAAAACAAATAAGGCTTGATTAAAGTAGTCACTTAAATTAATTATTTGAAATAAACTGCATAAATTAGGACTAAAAACTTTCCAGTAAAGCATATGTGACATCTACTACTTATGGGGGGCATTAAACTGTTGCATATATGCATAGGCTTTTTCAGGACTAGTGGATGTAAAATGAAATCCTAGATTTTCATTAGGTTGTAACTTTTTATGAAGCAGTACATTACATGAAAAATTACAATCATAATCAAGTATTACATTCATAAAACTAGTAACCATATGAAAATCGGTTAACTCAACTAACTGAACTAATAAATAACCAAACTCTAGCTCTGAGATCTTATAGCCCCAAGACCTTCTTTCCGTTAAGCCAATGTTTCATTTGCCCATTAGGTTATCATTAGTTATAAAGTTGATTTGGACAAAAGATATTGCAGCAAGCATACTACATAAACTACAAATATAATTACAAAAATTACATATAGTCCTCTTTCAAATATCTATACTAATGCATTTTAATGTATTTTTCTTCATTAGGAGGAATAATCTTTTCAAGAATGTTATTGGGGATATCTATCTTGCTCATGCTTGTAATATACAAATTACGAAGGAGACATTTATCTGCAGATGATACAATTGAAGAGTTCCTTCAAAGTCAAAACAATTTAATGCCTATAAGGTATTCTTATTATGAATTAAAAAGAATGACAAGAGGTTTTAAAGATAAATTAGGCGCAGGTGGTTTTGGCTCGGTGTTTAAAGGAAAGCTTTGTAGTGGTCATTTTGCGGCAATAAAATTGTTAGACAAGTCAAAATCTAATGGGCAAGATTTTATTAGTGAAGTGGCTACAATTGGGAGGATTCATCATGTTAACGTGGCAAAACTTATTGGATTTTGTGTGGAGGGATCGAAACAAGCTCTTGTCTATGACTTTATGCCAAATGGATCTTTAGATAGGATCATATTTGCAGGAGAAAATAATAAAGTCGTTTTAAGTTGGGAAAAAGTGTTTGACATTGCACTTGGAGTCGCTCGGGGGATTGAATACTTGCATCAAGGATGCGATATGCAAATTCTACATTTTGATATCAAGCCACATAATATTCTTTTAGATGAAACTTTACTCCAAAAATTTCAGATTTTGGTCTTGCGAAATTATATTCTGTAGATGATAGTATTGTATCTCTTACTGCAGCACGAGGTACAATAGGATACATTGCTCCTGAATTGGTTTACAAAAACCTTGGAGGTGTATCATATAAGGCTGATGTTTATAGTTTTGGAATGTTATTATTGGAAATGGTGGGAAGAAGGAAGAATTTGAATGCATTTGCTGAACATTCAAGTGAAATATACTTTCCGTCCTGGATTTATGACCGATTTCATCGGGGAGAGGACATTGAGTTGGAAGAGGTTACATATGGTGAAAAGATCATTGTGAGGAAGATGGTGATAACAGCATTTTGGTGTATACAAATGAAGCCCAAGGATCGTCCTTCAATGAGCAAAGTCTTGGAAATGCTTGAATCTGATGTTGAGCACCTTCAAATGCCTCCAAAGCCTTTTCAACTTCCTTTTGAAATATCAACTGAGGATTACGTTGATAAAATTCCAAATAGTGAGGATCCCACTATATCACTTCTTTCTTCTACTAATGAAATTAGTTTACAAATAGTGTAACCTAGCTATGAAATTTTTGTCATAATCTCCATAAATTGTTCTGTATTTTGAGCTTTGTTCCGCATAGGTTTCTGTACCAATATATGTACTTTATTATCATTTGAAATAAAATTTGATTCTATTGTTGGGCCAATATATATTTGTACTATTTTTGTACCAATATATGCATGTAGAGAGCGAGTGACAGACAAAAATGAAGATACATAGGTACAATCCATATGAATTAACCTCTTCCTATTGTATAGTACCCCTGCTAATTTGATCTCTGTTTATTTTATTTTCTTTGTTCAACTCAACCCTCCCTCTCTTTTTAGAGGGCTTTGCAAAGTTATAGGAGAATAAAAAGTGTAAAGATTTTATTAGAAGTAATAATTGGGCTAAAATATTAAGAGAGTTACTTTTCATATTTTTTTAGATAAATCTTTATCATATTCATTCTATTGTACTCAATTAAACCTTTAAAACATTATTTCTTCTCAAGTTAAGCTTTTAATATACTGTTTATTCCAACCTTATTTTAAATCAAAGCCTGTTTGAACATTCACTATGCAAGCTCGGCTTGGCCGGTCGTTGGCTAGAGCCCTTGTACACAAGAAGCAAGGCGTTAAATTGGAGTACACAGTTCAGTGTCTACGGATGAGATAAGTAATATTTTGTCTGGTACAGCTGCTGGCACCTGGAGCTATAGCTTCTTAAGCCAAACGATAAGAATTAAGGATTGATGACATAGGGAGTAATTATGAAACCAAATGATGACAAAGATGAAAGTATATTGAATAGAGTAGAGATTGGCTTATTAGAATCATGTGAATTGAATCAGGAAAATGGTTAATGAACATGCATCTATGGAGGAATATGTATTCTAAAGGAAACATTTATGCATGCATGTAACCAAGCAGAAACTTCCCAGGAGAGTTAACAATCTTAATTCATTTTCATTGACAATCGTTTAACTAGTCAGAACAGTCCTTTTGAAGAATACTTAAATATTCAACAAATCTTAAAGATGGACACTAGTCTAATTTTTTCAAAGGTAGAAAAGAAATGGGAGAAGCAATTTAATGCCTCTTTAAGTAGCTTTAGTTCAGCTGACTTTAGCAATGTTCGTGCAGCTTGCTGCTCTAGCGCATGAAATTTACAGGCTGGGCTGGGCAGGATTAGGCTTGGGTTTCGAAAGTTTGGGTCCGAATTTTTATAGAAACTCGATTATTACATCTAACATTTTTATCTAAACTCTTTTAAAAAATAAGCCGACTTTTCGGACTTCAATGGTCGACAAGACCTTTGAACATGTTTATATGTTTATGTAATAAAACTAAAGCACTGTAACAAACAAATAAATAAATTATAAATAAATAAATAAAAATAAATAAAGAATTGAATAAACAAATAAATAGAATAAGTAAAGAAAAGAATGAATAAATAAACAAGAAAAAGAAACAAAACTATGTAAGATAAACCAAAATAAATAAAATAAAAATGAAAAAGATCAAAGTCAATGCGGGTCAAAGTTGGAACACTAGGGCTGGACGAGAAATGGGACTGATCCAAGCAGGGGGACAGACACTGGTTGGCCAACTCCAAAACGGGGGCAATGACACGGTTTTGAATGGGTATTTAAGTAAAATGAAACTTTTCTTTTCGTTTTTCCCATCTCATTTCTCTCTTTTACAATTTTCACCACATTCCTTCTAAAAAATTTTTAGAACCCAGCAACATTTGCAAATCCACTTCATATATTTTCCCTTTTTTTTCTGTTTCTCTAAGAATTATTTTTGTACATTTTTTAAATTTATTTATTTAACATTCGAGACGAAGTTTTCGTAGCAAAATTCATATTAAATGCTTTAGCTATGGATTTTGTTACGAAAAATTCATAGTCAAGCCCTTTATATATATATATATATATATATATATATATATATATATATATATATTTGTTAGCACTTGCTAGAGAGTTTTCGTTGCAAAATTCGTAGCTAAAGAATCCACTTCATATATTTTCTTCGTTTCTTTTTTTTTTTGTTTTTCTAGGAATTATTTTTTTACATTTTTAAAATTTATTTATTTATTTAGCAGTTGAAACGCATTTTTCATAGCAAAATCTATCTCAAATGCTTTAGCTACGGGTTTTGCTATGGAAAATCTGTAGCAAAGCCTTTCTTAAATTTTTTTTTTCCTATTTAAGCATTAACAACTGTTTTTCTGTAGCAAAATCAGTCTTCAATGCTTTAGCTATGGATCTTGCTACAACATATCCATAGCAAATCAGTTTTCGTATTTTCTTTTCTTTTTAAAGCATTTGCAACGGATTTTTTTATAGCAAAAGCCCTCTCAAATTATTTACCTACGGAATTTGCTAAAAAAAATCCGTAGCAAACCCTTTTTTACATTTTCTTTAGTATTTGTGACAGATTTTCCAAAACAAAATCCATTTCAAATTTCAAAATTTAGAATTTGCAACGTAATTTCATCTCAAAATCCATGGCAAGAAATGGTAGGTATGCACTCTTCATGCGCACCATTTTTTCCTATGGAATTTGAAACAAAATTCTGTAGCTAAATTTGTTGTAAAATTTTTTTTGTTATTCCATTGCAAATTTGTCACAAATTCGTGAAAATTAACCACGAAAAATTCCTTCCCAAAAAATCCAATGCTGAAAGTCAAATTTCTTATAGTGGTATTATGTTTTCTCTTAACATCTTCAGAATGTGTGTAGGAAAAGAAGAATTGATTTTGATTAAATCAAGCGCTAATAAATTAGCATATAAGAGTGGTTGTATTTTGTTATGCTAGAAATAACATGTAGCAACGTATTAATTAAAAAAATATGAAGATACTAAACACATTTTTATTATTTCCAGTTTTGAAAATAATTTTTCATTCTCATGTGCCAAACATTTTTTTTCAAAATTTAAAAAATAGAATATAAAATTATTTTCAAAAAATAAAAATAGAAAACATTCTCTAAAATGAAACGGAGCCTAGAGATTTTTCGTTATTTGGATGAGACAATAAAAAATATTTTCTGTTATTTGTTTATTTTTTGGAAAATCTGCTTTCATTTTTCAAATGATATTAACATAACCAATAAAATATTAAAAATTATTTATTATTAGTTAATTTATTAATATTAAAAAATTATATTTTTAAAATAATGTTTAATATTAAGATATTATATTATTAAACATTTAAAAGAAAACTATCTATTTTTACTTATATTAATGTTTTTTAAAATTTGAAGTAATATTACTATTTTAATATATATAATATTAATAACATATTAATATTTAATTTAAATATTAAAAATATTTATACTATTAAAATAATTATATTAAATACGAAAACTATTTATTATTGAAATATTAATATAAAAATATTTGTAAATAAAATATAAAAACATTATATCTTAATTTAAAATATTAATAAATTATTAAAATATTATTTATTAGAAAAATAGACATATTATTTATTAAATTAGTATTTATTATTTATTATTAAAATAATAATATAATATTGTATATTATTGAAATATTAAAAAATATCTAAGATTAATAATATACAAAATAATGTAACCAAAGAAGTAATATACAAAATAAAATATTGAAAGATTTTTAATGTTAATATTTAAAAATTTTAATTTAATTAAATAAAAATATTTTTATTAATCTAATATATATTTATATATTTCAGGATATATACTTTTGCTAACATCGAAGCTTACTTGTCTACTTTGCTTGAATGACACATAAGCACAATATTCAATGTCAACATTCATCAGTTACAACTTTTTTAAACAATTTTTTCTCCTTCTTCCACTCTCCCTTAATACGCAACTGCAGCAGTTATAAGTTACGCGCCACTTCATTTCATTTCATTTCAAAAAAAAATAAAAACTTATGCATCACTTATTTAAAATTTAAACGTTTTTTCTTCTAATCCCTAAAATTTCTCAATTTTATAAAAAAATTATATTAAAAAATTTTAAATATTATCTAATCCAAAAATATTTAAAAAATATAATTTTAATATTATCTATTTGTAAAACTAAAGAAAATATTAATTGATATCTATTTATATTATAAAATAATAATTTTAATTTTATTATATTTAAAAAATATTTTATTAACTAAACTTAAAAATATAAAAAAAATATTAATATCATGTATATTATTTAAATATTTAACATTATTATTTTTATAAATAAATAAAGTTTATGTATAAAGCATATAATTTTATAAAAATATATATATGTTATATACATATTTAAATAGACAAAAATTGATTCGTGCATTTCATTAGTTACTGTGCTTTCAGATATAAATATAAATATTTTTATGTTTTATACATATATATATATAAAAGAATACATATTTATATTATATATATATATATATATATATATATATATGAATTGCATATTTATAATAATAATAATTATTTAGTTCAATAATAAATATATACCTCAAAATGTTACTCTAACTCTTGAAAATTGTTAAAATATACTTTTAATTTCTATTTTAACATTTTGTTGATGTTCTCAATAATATTATTTATACTATGTTTTTAATTTTTTAAATTCTTCTTAATATTTGTTTATCTTATGTTTTAAATTTTATTATTTTTTATTAAATATTTAATTCTTTTATAATTGGATATCTTGATTATATTATATTTATTTTATATATACTTTAAAAAAACAAATTAAATAAAATTATTTTATATATTTACAAATTTAAATAGTTAAAACTAATTCGTGTATCGCACGAGTAAAAACTAGTATAATAATATTTTATGTAGGATTAAATTAAATCAAAATTTAAAAAATTATATCAAATATTTAACTTAAGTATAATTATATTCACGAGCTTAGTGAAACTTTATATATAGATAACTATTTTTAGAAAAATGTCATACCTTTTGTAAGCTTTTGATAATTTTCAGAAGAGTATTCTAATTTTTATTGATAAAAAAGTCATTTTTCATTGATTAATTAAATTTTTGTTAATCAAACATTAAAAAATACAAAAATTATTTTTTTTTTCAAAATAAATCTCAGTGAACCGGGTTCGTAGCTTAATGTGCATGTTTTATTCGCACATCATGGTAATGGCCCATGGTTAGTTTTTAATTGTTACGTGGAGGGCAGCCGACTTCTCAACACTTCCCAAAAATTGATGAGCTGTAGGTAACAATGGGGAGTAGAGGGTTTAGGAGTATGCCAGCTTGTGG
The DNA here is from genome assembly GCA_031772115.1 of Heritiera littoralis. NCBI lineage: Eukaryota > Viridiplantae > Streptophyta > Magnoliopsida > Malvales > Malvaceae > Heritiera > Heritiera littoralis. The sequence goes on from JAPDPK010000040.1 coordinate 4,202,699, forward strand.
AGAGGTAAATTGAGGTTGCTGTGTAGGAGAAATGGGTTAGGATTGTTACAGTGAGCCCCGCCAGGATTGTTACAGTGAGCCTAGAGGTGCTTATTGGGCCGGGTTGGTCCGACCCGGTTCGCATCCGGATCGGGTTAATCGGGCCCAATATCCGAACCGGTCCAGCTCGGTACGTTACCGGGCTGAGCCGGTTTTAAATAGATAGAACCGGGCATCAATCTTTTTTTTTTAATTTTTTTTATTTTTTTATTCTAATTTTTTTCTTATAAATACCTCTATTCTATCTTCTATTTTCATTTACATTTCTTCTATATTTTCTCTCAAATCTACTATCTATATTCATCTACTCTTATTCTCTTCACTCACATACTCTCTCAATATTCACTCAAACTCTCTCAAATTCACTTAAATTCTCTTATTCCAAATTTATAATATCATCATTTCCTTTCTAAATTTTATTTTTCTTTTTATTTTATGATTTTACAAATTTTACTTTTAATTTTCAAATTCTAATATATTATATATATCCCTTATTCCAAATTTATAATATCATCATTTTTTTTATAAATTTCATTTTTCTTTTTATTTTATAATTTTGCAAATTTGACTTTTAATTTTCAATTTTCAAATTCCAATATATTATATATATCATACATCTATTTTTTTTAGTTTTTAACATATATTTATTTTCAAAAAAAATATAAAAATGTCAAATTTCTTTCGTCGTTCATGCTCTGTTTCTCGATCTTTTGGTTGCACTGAAATTCCTAGTTTGGGTGACGAATCATTTAATGAAATCGAACCTGATATTCATCCGGAGGAGGAGCTTCCTTTGGCGGCGCCATCGGTTGGTCGTGGTCGACGTGGAGGTCATGCTCAAACACAATCATCAGCTGCCACCACTGCTACTACATCATCAAGGCCGAAGTTTAGTCGAAAAAAACGAGCAGGGTATGGGAGTATTTCGATATTGTAGCAAAAGAAGGTGAGACGAATAAATATTGTGCTATCTGTAAATTGTGCCAAGGCGTTTACTCTTATAAGTCCGATGGAGGTGCTGGCGGTACAGGTACGTATAAAAGACATTTAATTACTGCACATAAAATTAATCCTGATGTCGAAGAAGATGAAATTTTAGAAGGTAAACAATCTCAAATTAATACACGTGATGGTGGAAAAAATTTTATTTTTGATAATGTTCAAGCTAGACGTAGTTTAGTTAGATTTGTAATTAGGACTGAACAACCATTCACAATTTGTGAAAAATCAGGATATTTAGAATTTGTTTGTAACTATTTACAACCCGTATATAAATCTATTTCTAGACATACATTAAAAAGAGATTGCATGGATATGTTTAAAGAATATAGACAAACTTTAATTGATAAACTTAGTAATATTTCATCTAGGGTTAGTTTAACTAGTGATATATGGACTAGTACTAATGGTATAAGTTATCTTGTTATAATTTGTCATTGGATAGATGAAGATTGGTCCATGCAAAAACGAATTTTATCTTTAGATGTAATAGAAGAAGCACATAATTCATATACTATTCATAAATATATTGCTAAAGTTTGTAAATTATATGGACTAGAAAATAATAAAGTTTTTGCTATTACTTTTGATAATGCTTCGAGTAATACTGCAGCTATTCCTCATTTAATTAAAAGTTTAAACCCTGTTATGCAAGGCATATTTTTTCATGCAAGATGTGCATGTCATATTATAAATTTATGTGTTCAAAGTGGTTTTAGTTCTAATGGTACTGGTACTGGCATAGGTTCAATTGATAAAATTAAAATTTTAGCAAAATGGATTCGCACACCAAGTAATAAACGTGAATGGAAGCAAATTTGTATAACAAATAATATACCTGTTAAAGCGTTTCCACTTCACGTGGAAACAAGATGGAATTCACTTCATCGTTTGCTTTCTTCTATTTTACCTTGTAAAGAACTTGTTACTCCTTTTTATAACAATTATACAAGTAGCACACATTTAGTACTTTTTGAAGAAGATTGGACTTTTATTGAATATTGTGTTAATTTATTATCTACTTTTAAAGATGCAACCGAAAGATTTTCAACTCAATTTTCTCCAACTACACCGTATTTTGTTCCTATTATCTACACAATGTTTTACAAATTTGTAAAATTTAGGAATCATGAAACTTTAAGTTCTTTTGTATATGATATGGAAGAAAAATTTAAAAAATATTGGGAAATAATTCCTCCTATTTATTGTTTTGCAACTTTACTAGATCCTAGTCAAGGTGAGGTAAATATAGAAATTTTTTTTGATTGTTATAAAGAATTTCTTGGTCTTGATTCTATTGAGGATCAAAAGTCCTCAATTAACAATCTTTTTCGAGAATTATTTAATGTTTATGAAACAGAAAGGGAGCAATTCAACTTTAATCGAGGAGAAGAAGATTCATACGAAGAAACCGAAAGTAGCAAAAAAGGAAAAGGAATTTTAAACGCAATTAAGGAAGCAGCAACGAAGAGAATGAAGCTAAAAGGAAAAGCGAGCGGATCGGGATCGGGATCGGGATCAACAACTCGAAGAAGTTCTAGCTTCAATGAGCTAGGATTTTTCTTAAGTCATGATTTTTCTGTAGATGAAAACTTTGATCTTCTCCAACGGTGGAAAGAAAACCAAAAACAATTTCCAGTTTTAGCTTCCATGGCTCGAGATGTTTTTGCGGTGCAAGTTTCTTCTGTTGCTTCAGAATCCGCATTCTCGACGTGTGGAAGAATTATTGGAGACCATCGAACCACTCTTAATCCGGATTCATTGTGCATGTTAACATGCCTTAAAGATTGGTTTGATGCGGAATCGCGCAATGTCGAACTTGGAATGGTCAATGAATTCGCTGATAATAATTTAGAAGAGGAGGAAGAAATTTCCAAGGCAATCCGTATAAATTATGAAGAGTAGAGAATAATCTTTTTTTTTGTTAATTGTATGTAAAATTGTAAATAAGTTTAGTCATAGTGAATATTTTTATGGACTACGGTCCTGTGGTTTTTACCCTTCTAACTTTTGAAGGAGTTTTCCACGTAAAAAATCTTTGGTCTCCTCCTACTCTCTCCTTTTTCTCCTTTGTTGTTGTGTGTTGTTGTTGTTGTTGTTGTTATTATTATTATTATTATTATTACTACATATCAAATTAATTAATGTTATACTTATCTATGTTTAAAATAAATAAATATTTAAAATACAAAATGAATTAATATTTTAAAAACATATTAAATAAATAAATGAATAAAAATTAAGTAAATGATATTTCAAATATAATAAATTTTTTTAAATGCAAAATGAATATAATAAATGAACATAAATAAAGATATGCAAAATGAATATAATAATAATAATATTCATAATATCATTATTTGTATTTTGAATCAAATATCATTTTATCATAATAACTTTATTATAATATTATATTCATAATATAACTTTATTTTATTATAACAATAATTTTATTAGATAATTTTATAGTAGTTTATTTTTACATTATTATTACATTAATTAAATAAATTATAATATAACTTTATAATAAATTATTGTTAAATTAAATTATTAACATTATTTAGTATAAAAATAAATTTATTAGATTAAATTATTAAAATATATTAATATATATTAAAATAAATTAATATAAATGTTAAAAAATAAAAATTTTAAATGAAAAAATGGACCGAACCGGTTTAAACCGGTTCGGTCCGGTTTTTGGGCGAACCGGTCTAACGAACCGGGCTGGTTCGCCTCTTTAATAATATAGAACCGGTCCGAACCGTACCGGTTTCCTACCGGTTCATACCGGTTCTTCTCTGGTTAGGGCCGGAACCGGTGAAAACCGGTCTGGAATTGGCCCGGTCCGGCCCGTAACCAGCTCTAAGTGAGCCTCGCCCAGGCTTTGGGCTTGTGTGGTAGGCCTTCTGGCTTGGGCCTAAGAAATGTGAACAATAATATTGATTTGTTAAAAAAATACACTTGATAAAGTATTTGGCTTAAACTTCGCAAGCATTAAGATATATATTACTGCAGAAGGAGGCATCTGAGTTCCTTGAATGAACAGAATGATACAATTGATTCATTGGTATTTGTTTATTTCATTTTATGCTTTCTTCCAATTTGTAAATTTCTTTATGCTATTTGTATGTTGTCTTTTCTATCATTTTTTTATCTAGTGATTATGTATTAATTCATTTGTAACATATGTAACACGATCGATGTATAATTGTTTTCTACCAAAAAATAAGAGTATATACAGTTTATTTCAATAATATAGCAGTATTGTTTTGGATGTTGCGAAACTTAATTGTAACTAAACAAGTTAATTAAATAGTAAATAATTAATTAGAATATGATTGGACTTCAACGTTAATTTATAGAATATAACTACAAGAAGTAAACAAAGGGTTAGACCAGGATTAAATGACTATAAGCAACTAATCTATATTTTTTGAGTGTAACCACAAGTATTATCATCTATTTTACAGTCTAAGATTAATTTTATTCGAGCCGAGAGTGGTAAACAGTAAGCTTTTACAATAGTAACATTCGAACCATGTCTAAATATAAAAAAAAAAAATTTACTTTCACTTTTTTCAATTACTTATTAGTAACAACATATCTATATTTAGAAAGTAGGATTAAATGACAACCTTGCTAAAAACAAGGAATTAGAGCATAAGCAAAGAAGGCAGACCAGCACCCATGGATTGTGGCTCAGTTGGCAACACAGGTTGAATTTGTGAGAAGAGTTCTCGGGTTCAACTTGTTGGGAATAATATCCCTCAACCCAAACACCCACAAAAATAGAAGAAAGCAAAAACAAACACAATAATTTTAATGTGGTTTGGCCCAACCAATTTGGCCTACAACCACCCAACCAATCTAATAAACAATCAAACAACTACAATTGTGCAATTTTTAGAAGAGAAAAATTGTAAACTCCTTACAAACCCAACCGTGCAATTTTTAGAGAGAAAAATTGCAAACTCCTAACAAAGCCCAAAGCTCAACCATGCAATTTTTAGAGAGAAAAATTGCAAACTCCTAATCAAGATCCCAAAGCCCAACTACACCCTTTTAATAGCCCAAACCCTAGCTATTCTAGCGGTGTCTACAACTCTTAGGGACATTTTATAAACCAAGCCTAACACTTTATTTATAAGGGAATAGTCCTTATAACTTCTCCTATACTTTCGATGTGGGATTCAAGGCAAACCCTAACACAACTCTCACTAAACATATCTTTGGAGAGGAGCGAAGAGCCTTAACTGTGACTAAACCCTGAGCAAGATTAGTTTCAGACCGTTAAAACAGATGATGATACCTGTGATTTATTTAAAAAAAACAAAAAAAAAGAAGGTAGACCAGCAGACATTTATTCGGCAACAATTAACCTTGATACAACGAAGCATATTCATTCTGTTATATTACCTTTAATTATTTAATACATATCAGATAGGAATATGATAATCATGAGAATTCTGTTGGCCGTCATCTGACATTGGATGAGATTCCTTCCAACGAGATAAGCAGAGTAACATTAAATTATACATTCTTAGAGTTTATTGTGTTGGTAAGGGTTGTTTAATTTGTTTGTAAGATTCAAGTTCGACTTTTGCTAATAGCAATCTTCTTAGGTAGGTGATCTGTAAATTCAATGTAACTTCTCATTGAGGCTTACGATATGTGCTAGCACTCAATTGGAGAAGCCTCTCCTCACCTAAACTTTTATATACCAAAAAAAATAAAAAATAATTTTAAAAAATAAGACATGGGATAGATCATGTTCACAGAATTAAAATTTCACATTGTATAAATGATGATAATTTTTAAAAATATTTTTATGGTCTCTTGTCACACTTTACAATTTTTTATATTCCCCTTCTTGTTGGGGCTTTTGGTAGATAATTGTCAGCGATACATTACCGAGGATGTAAAACCCCGTATACAATACAACCTAAGCTTTGTATCATTCTGGTCCCTGCGGTGTTAACTTCGTTGAAAGTTCTATTAAAATGATTGTTGGATTAATTCAATGTGTTTCTTGTTGGCCATAATAAATTATTCAGTTCTTTATTAATTTCTAGTTTTGTTTTTGTTTGATGATGTGTATATTATAAATGTTTCCTAAACTTTTGCTTGAATCCATAATATATGCTGAATAATTAATTTATATAGTCATGGTTTCCGAAATAAACAAAAGGATAAATTCAATGCAAGTTCTTGAGGTTCAAAACTAATTTAACTTATTAGATATTAACTCCAATTCTATATTAATGAGTATATATTTGTTAATAAATATATCATTAATAAGTAACTTAGTGATCAAGTAATAAGGCTTTATAAATATAGTGGTCTTTAGAATTAGAGAGACACAGAGAGATGTAATCACTATGTGTGAGAAATGGGTTTATAAGAATTTGGGGCAGAGTTGAAGAAAACGTCAGGTTAACACTATGGAGCAAGGAAACTGGTTTGTTTTGGGGCTTGGCTTAATGTTTGTTTTGAGATTTTTTGTACTTTTTGTAATCTCTATGGTTTATAGTAAATTTTTCTCTCTTGTATGTGGATGTAGGCATTTGGACTGACCACATTGAATCTTGTCTTTTGTGTGTGATTTAATTTCGTGTTGATCTCATCTTGGTTTAGAATACGTATCTACTTGAAAAATCCCAGCAAGTGGTATTAGAGTTATGCTTCGATAATTATCATACGCAGAGATGATAATTTGATTCAGGGGATTTGTTGTTGCAGACTGTATTTGTAAGATCGAGGACATGCAAGAGAATATCTATTATAACAGGATGCCATTTGCAGATGGAGCCAATATTTTGAAGGAATCCAAGTCAAAGTGAAGATTGTTAGATATTAACTCAAATTCTGTATTAATGAATATATATTTGGTAATAAATATATCATTAATAAGTAACTTAGTGACCAAGTAATAAGACTCTATAAATGTAGTGGTCTCTAGAATTAGAGAGACACAGAGAGATGTAAACACTATGTGTTCTCCACGTGAGAGAGGAGTTTATAGGGATTTGGGAAAGAGTAGGAGAAAACACCTGGTTAACATTATGGAGTAGGGAAACTGGGCTTGTTTAGGGCTTGGCTTAGTGTTTGAGATTTTTACTCTTTGTAATCTCTATAATTTATAATGGATTTTTCTCTCTTGTCCGTGGATGTAAGCATTTGGGTCGAACTATGTTAAATCTTGTCTCTTATATGTGTGTGATTTAATTCTGTGTTGATCTAATCTCGATTTGGAATATGTATCTGCTTGAAAATCCCAACATAGCTTTGGTCTATTAGTATAAAAAATAGATAATCCATCTCAAATTTTTGTATCTCTCGAAACAAATAAGTCCTTTTGTTAGTATATGTTAAATAAACTATTAAAAACTTAAACATGAAATCATTATACCTTTAAATCAATTGGAATACCTTATGTGGCAACGTATTAAGTTTCAGAAAAACCTAATAGTTAGACACAAAATCTATGGAGTTGCCACCAACCATTCTACCTAGGTGTGATTGGTCACCTATTCAAACTATGGATAAGGACTGGTCTACATCTCAAGTTTAGTGTTTGGGAGTATGGTTACGTGTGAGGAAGGATTAGCACCCTCACAACGCCCATCCTAAAATGGTACCAACTAACTTTAGGTTACCTTAAATTTGCCTTAGTTAATCTTAAGTTTAATAATTAAATATTGAAAAATATTTCTAAGCATCCTCCATTAAGCTGGTGGGATAGCTTAAAAAATTCTCTTCACCTCAAGAGTATTCAAGTAGTACTATGTGACTTGCTTAAAGAGGCTCCGTCGTCGGATTCATTTTAATATTTTATGAAAACTTCTAATCTTGACTCTTATCTAATTTATTCTTTCTATCTTATTATTTTTTTTACTTCTATTGTTTTCTATTATTTTATTAATGTTTAATTTTATTAATTTATTATTTTTATTTATTTTACTAGAGAATAATATGAATTATTTTTCTCTAAAATTCTTTTTAGATCTTCCATTAAGCTGGTCAGATATTGAAAGAAGTTACTTCACCTAAAGATTTCCAGAGTATTACTTAAGCGTAACCCCCTTTGAAATCTTATATCGGGATAATCAATACTCAATCTCAATAATTATTATTAACTATTATAATCCTATTTTATCATTTATTATCATTATTATTATTTATTATTGTTATTGAATTATTAATATTTCGTTATATTTATTATTTTATCTTTGCAATTAATTATTTTAATTTTTGTTTTTAATACATCTTATTTTATTTTTAGACTGAATATAAGTCACTTGTTATCGAAAATCCTCTTTAGACCATCCATTAAGCTGGTGAGGCCTTGAGAGAATTTTTTAACCTAGAAATGTTCAAGAAAATCACTTAAGCATAATTCTCTTGATATTTCATCATTGGAGTAATTCATATTCATATTCATTATTATTTTAATAACTAATTCTAGTTATTTTATTTATTTCCTCCCTTATTTTGTTTTTTTGCTATTACTATTTTTATTATATTATTACTAATCATTGACATCTTTTCTAATTTTATAACTAATTATTTTTATTGTTATTTTATAATAAACTTAATTTATTATATATATATTTTTAAAAATGAATATGAATTATTTATTATCAAAAATCCTATTTAGACCCTCCATTAAGCTGGTGAGGCCTTGGATAGAATTTTTTTTACCTCAAGATCTCTAAAAGTACCATTTGAGCGCAGTCCCTTAAGAGTTCCATCGTCGGATAAATTAATTTTATTTTACAAGCTATAGATAATTTATATTTATTATGGACTTTATTCATCTTAACCCAATTTAGCCTTTTTATCTATTTCTTAACTTAATCCTATCTTTTAAATAAAGCAAACAAAAATTAATGATGCAATGTACAAATCAGCAATACAAACATGCATATAAAAATTTGTATAAACAATCCATATCATATTAATTCAAATAATTACCAATACTAATCATATAACTAACAAACAGACAAGCATTTAATCCACAAAAGATATTTTTTTTAATGAATATTAAAACAATAATTTAATTAAATTACAAAAACAATCATTACCTCTTATGGAACACCAATGACGGCATCATTCTCTTGGCAATTTCTTGGCATAAAATAAACAAAGTTTCTATTTTAGCTTCTAGCTGTTGACGTTGGCATCATCATTGGCAGTCTTGGTCTTCTATCAACGATTTTGATGAATTTCAAAATAAATTGAAGTGGTGCAGCTATGAATGATGGATGTGCAGAGCTGGGCGAGCAGTGCAGGAACGGCATAAACTGTAGTAAGGCTTGGCAACAACGGCAGCAATGCAAGAACACAGAGGCTGTGGCCAGCTCTGAATGCTAGAATGCAGGGGCTATGGGGTTATGATGCGAGGCGGTGAGGCAGAGGATTCCGATGACAGCCTTGTGACTAAGAGTAGTAGAAATTTTTAGGTTTTTTTTTTTTCTGTTTCTTTTTGTGTCCACCTTTTTTCTCCTCCCCTTCTTCTCTCTATATCTCTTGGCTTTATAGCCAATCAACTTCAGAAAAGAAATTTGAGGAAGGAAATTATTTAAAATCCCTTAATGGTGCCTACCATCATAGGATTTTTATTGACAGCTCATGATTCCGTCTTATTTAATTTTATTGCTAATTTTTTTTATTCATGGTAACAAGATCAACTTTGGTCAGCCCTTAATTTGCATGTGATTTATTTTGGGTTTTCATGAAATAAGGTTTAAATGGGTGTTAGGGTTATAAGATATTAAGATTTGCATTGAGATTTAAGGTTTGATCAAAGTTGATTATTTCCATTTTTTTATTTTTTTATTTTCTACCTTTTTATTTTTATTTTTGTTTCTTTTTTTATTTTTTTATTTTTATTAAAAGAGAATCGTTCGGACAAAATTAGGTGTCTACACCTTAAATAATCAAAATCAAACAAAAAAGAAGTAGAAAATGCTGAAGAGCTTCTAGACTTAAAAAGTTTGTTTCTATGCTTCTAATTTATTTTCTGTTTATTTATTCTTTATTATTTGTTCTATAAACAATTTTCTAAAGAACACCTGGTTACTAAGGCCTCGTTTGGCATCGTTTTTGTTTTCTGTTTTCTGTTTTTGTTTTCAGTTTTTTTGGAAACAGAAACAGAAAACGCATTTGGTAACATGTTTTCGTTTTCAAAAAACGAAAACAAAAACAAAAATTTCCAAAATTGTTGGAAACAAGAATTTCTTGTTTTCATTGTTTTTGAAAACATGTTTTCATTTCTGTTACTGTTCATAAGTAACTGAACAGAGTTTATATATTACTATAATATTAATATTTTTTATAATAAAAATATAAATAAAATTAATTAATTTTTTAAATAAAATAATATTAAATTTTAATATAAAATATTATTTAATATTTTAAAATTAATTTATTTATTTTAATATAGAAAAGTTGAAAACGTAAAAAGTAATTAAATATATATTACATTGAATTATAATATTATAATATTATTTAATTTAAACTTTTATAATAATTTATTGAATATATTAAATATTTTAAATAATATCAGTTATTATAATTTTGATATGCTAATAATTAATATTATTATATAATATAATTAATTTTTATTTTACTAAACAATATTATTATTTAATATTATATTCTATCTTAAATTTAAAATATATCACTGCTACTATTAAATAATTTAATATTATTAAATAAGTAAATACTTATCATTAAATAATATTATTTATATTAAATATAATATATTTTAATAACTATATAATTTATTATAAATTAATTAGTTAAATATTTTATTTAATAATGTAATATTATTATTACAATTAAATAAAAATTATTATTAAATATAATTTATGATTATTACAATTAAATTCAATAATATTATTTTATTTAATATTATATTTAATTCTAACATTATTTAAATTATACTAAATTTTTATATGATTAAATAAAAATATTTAATATTAGTATTAAATAATATAAAATAATATTATTTAATATTATCTACATATTATTATTTAATAAATATATTATTTTTATTTAATTTTTAAAAATTTTTTGTGAATTGAATTATTATATCTAAATCAGTTTAAATATTTGTTTTCAAAACGTAACAGTATGAAACAAACATGTTTTCTGTTTTCAGAAATTGAAAACAAAACAAAATAAAACAAAAATAGAATTTTCAAAAACAAAAAACATAAAACAGAAAACGATACCAAACGACCCCTAACTTATCATATGAAAATTATGAGATTTATAAGAAATATTACTTTTTGTTTGCATCTATACCTATTTTTTGTACTCACCTATTATTTGTTTATTATTTTTTGTTCACATCTACTTATCTTTTGTTAGTGATCACCTATCATTTTCTGGTTTCTCATAGTTATTCTTAAACAAATGTAGGAACCATCCTTTTACTTTCCATTTTAACTTTATTTGCCAATGGCACACGGTTATATCAAATAGTTCATACGGATATACCAAAGCATTGGATCTTTCCCACAATTCCAAAGCTTCTAAGAACTTACTATATAAACGATACATTGACTTTCATTTAAACTGTGCAGTCGGCAACTTCGGAAATTAAAGATGGGTAATGATTTTTGTTCTCTTAATTGCCATCTTATTCTTTGTTAAAATTGTATTTTGGATTTTATTTGCACTTGCGAGGAGGAACCGGCGACAGGAAATCAAGCTAGATAAGCTTAAAAAGAAAGCCGAAGCTGCTATGAAAGCTGCTTGTGATAGAGCTGACGTTTTGGATGCTGCCAAAGATGCTGCTGGGAACGGCAAAGCCGATGACGGCGCTGCTGCCGGGGTTGCTGACGGTGCGACCTCAGTATAGATGTTGATGTGGATGTAGATGAAGACAAGTGCTTCATTTGTTGCCTTTGTCTATGATACACTTGCATGCCGGTCTTTTCGCTGATTATAATGGATGTGAGCAACAAGCTACAAATTATTGCTCCATCTAAATATCTCTAGTATATATAGATTTTGTACCTAGAAATCCTTTACTCTTGATGCCTCTCTTCACTTCTTATGATTAAGCTAACAACCTCTTAACCAAATGGTTAATGATGAGTTGTAACGTATTATAATATTTGAATTCGAATCCAATTAATCTCACGTTCATTTTCAGTTATTAAATATTTCTTTATAACAAAAAAAAATAAATGAAAGACCTTTTATGATTAGAAGAAAATTTTAGCTCCCAAAGGCTTTTTTGTTACATGTGTTGAATAACTGTAATCTTATACAATGAGGTGATGATCCTTTAGATGAAATTAAAAGAAACAGATCAAGATGAGCAAAGAGGTTTAGCCTAGATGGAAGTAATGGACTTCCAAAGAATCTCTTGCATCCATATGAGCATTAAAGTGAGTAAAGAGATATTTATTGTTAGGGGCATGAATCAGAATCGAGAACAGAAAGAAAAAATTTCATTAAGGATAATGAATTTGAAAAAAAAAAGAAAAAAATAATGAAAATTGAGGAAAAAAAATAAGAAGAAAAAAAACTGGAAGAAAAAAAGAGAAAAAAGAAGAAAAGAAAAAAAATGAAAAGAAGATTCAGATCGAAAACAAAAAAAGAACGATTTGGATCAATGAAGTGTTTCTAAGTTGAAAACTTGAAATAGCAGCTTAGATACGAAAAACTGGATGTTAACGATATTGAGGTAAGAGGATGTCTTGATAAACTACCAAGTGGCTAAAGAAGAGATGTGGGATGTTATAAGTCTTATGTTCAAATCCAAGCACCTGAGATGGCAAACGGGCTGATTCGGGCGGGTTCAGTTCGGGTTATATTCGAGTTCGGTTATTTCGGGTTTGAGTTTTCTTGGGTTTGGGTTTTTTCGAATTCGAGTTTTATCGGTTTTAGATTTTTTCGATTTTAGGTTTTCTCAATTTCAAGTTTTTTCGGTTTCGGTTATTTTCAGGTTCGGTTATTTTTGGGTTTGGTTAATTTCGGTTTCGAATTCGGTCCGGTTTTAACCGAGCGGGTTTAGCGGGTTTAGTCAATTTATTTTGAAATTTTTTAAGTTATAAATATTTTTATAATTTTGAATGTAATAATTAATTTAATTTTTTATATAGTTAAATAAAAATATAATAGAAATACTAAATTAAAGTTAAAATTTAATAAATATTTATAACTTATAAAATTTTACATTTTAGTGTTTTATTTATTTGACATTGATTATTTATTTTTTTAATTTCATATGATATTCACATTTGTTATAAAATATATAATTATCTATTAATAATTATATAAAAATTTATTTTTTAAGTGAGTTTTATTTATTATATATATATATACACAATTTTATTATAATGTATATATATATGTATTTGTATATTGTTTTATTATAAGAGATTATAAATATTGCCATTAATCAAGCTAATCTCAATTATATGAATATATTATATGAAATTATATGTTTGGAATTAAAAATAATATATATTCTGTTAGCTTTAAATTGACAAGTATTTTGAAAATGACAAAACTCAAGCAAGATTAGAAATGATTTTTATACAAGTAAATTTGCTTTGAATGAAATCAATGATTGAACTTATTTTAACAAAGTCTTGGATTGCGATTTCAAAAAGTCAGTAATACTCTCAGAAAAGTGTTTGAAGATTTTGAACTAACTTAAAATCACAAAAGTCTTGATCTTTGCAGTCAACTAAGTGCAGGAAGCTGTACTGGACAAAAGGGATCGATCCCAAGGAGGCAGAAGGCTCTTAAATCATCCTGGAGAAAGTTGGATAGCATTCTGGAGAAAAGGGATCGATCCCTACTGTAGCAAGATCGATCCCTTTGCCCCAGACCTGACAGTAACGGCTAGTTTCTGAGGTTTTCAACGGGAAGAATTACATTAAATGCTTCACCAACTGTTCTATCCGTTTGGTGGGTTATAAATAGTGACATTTATGAAGTTTGGAGGTAGAACAAGCATTCCAAAGTATTCAAGCTTCAAGAGAGAAACTGAAATCTGAAAATCTTTATTGTAACTCCATTTTGTGAGATTGTTTTCTGTGTTCTTCACCCATTTACTGAAAAGTCAGATATTCAAAGGGGTGAGCTATCCTTGTAAGGTCTGATATTGTTGAGTGTGAGAATACTACAAGGGTAGAGGATTAGAAGGAGATTTCTAAAGTCTCAAGAGAAATTGTAAGAGGTCTTGCCACAGCTTCAAGTGGTTTGTAAGCATTCTCAAGGAAGAGGTGAATCAAAACCTTGACAAGGAGTTCAAGGAGAGAGGACGTAGGTAAGAGATTGGCCGAACCTCTATAAAACTTGTGTTTGCTTCTTTTCCCTTACTCTTATTTACTGCATTTATTTCATTGTTGCTTATTTGACTTTGATTGTGCATTAAGAGTTAAGAAAATTAGAAATAACTAGAAAAACCGATTCACCCCCCTCTCGGTAGAGCCAACAATTGGTATCAGAGTTTGGGCTCGAGAGTGACTTAGATTAACATCTATCGAGTATAAACGATCACTAATAGCTCAAACTAGTTTGTCTACACCCTTGGTAGGAGAGGGACACTCTACGGTTAGACCTCCACTCTTTAATGGTGAAAACTATGCTTATTGGAAGACTAGAATGATGCTATTTATCCAAGCTAATGATTATGAAGTATGGAGAGTTATTGTTAAAGGTCCTCTTATCCCTATTAAGAAAGTAGATGGGATGGATGTGCCTAAGAAAGAAGATGAATGGGATACTAATGATATTAGGATGGCACAACTTAATGCTAAAGCAATGCACACACTCTTTTGTGCATTAGGACCAAATGAGTATAATCGAGTGTCACAATGTGAGAAGTTTGGGATAAACTAGCTATCACACATGAGGGAACCACACAAGTCAAAGAAACCCCACACCATAGGGAACCACACAAGACTATGAATTATTTAGAATGAAGAATGATGAGTCAATTAGTGACATGTTTACTAGGTTTACAGACATAATAAATGGTCTTAAAGCTTTAGGGAAGACGTACTCTAATGTAGAGATGGTGAAAAAGATTCTCAATAGCTTACCCAAATCATGGGAAGCTAAAGTCACTGTTATTGAGGAATCCAAGGACCCTCATACACTCTCATTAGATGAACTTATGGGATCCTTGCTCACTTATGAGATGAAAATTAAGAGAAATCAAGATCCCCCAAAGAAAGTTGGAGTAGCACTAAAATCCACCACAAGTGAGGAATCAAAAGATGATCATGATGTAAGTGGTGATGAAGAAGATTTAGAAATGGCCATGTTTGCCAAGAGGTTTAATAAATTCATGAGGATGAGAGCTAGTGGAAACTCTAGGAGACCCCTAGGAGAGAGTTAAATAGAGGTGAAACTAGTAGGAAAGATAAGGACCAAATTATATGTTATGAATGCAAAAAACCTGGACATATTAAATTTGATTGTCCTTTGTATAGGAAGCAAAATGAAAAGAAACAAAAAAAGAAAGCAATGGTGGCTACTTGGAGTGATAGTGACTCCTCCGATGAAGAGAATGTGGAAGATGAAGTAGCTAACCTTTGCTTCATGGCTTTTGAAGATGAGAAGGTAACTTCTAACTTGCTAGATACTCATGAATACACTTTTGATGAATTACAAGATGCATTTGATGAATTGGCCAATGAATTTGAACACATGAACTTGAAATATAAGAAAATGATTTCTAAATTGAAAAAGGAAAATGAAATGCTTGTGAATGTTAAGTTAGAATGTGAGAAGAAATTAGAAAATGCTAATCTAGAAATTGAAGAATTAAATAAGAAAAACACTAATTTGCATAACTCCTTTTCTAGATTTTACATGGGTCAACAAAAACTTGATCAAATGCTAGAAACTCAAAGAGCATTCTTTGATAGAGAAGGGTTAGGCTATAATGCATCTAACAAAGAGACTCATCTTAAAAACTTCCTTGTTAAAGATAGAAAATTTGTTTTGTGCCCATTATGTAACAAACTAGGACACTCTTCACAAGCATGCACCTCTAGGAAGACCATAATTAGAGGAAAATGGCTATCAAGATTTGGGTGCCTAAACATGTTTTGAATTAAAATGATGAGTCTTTAAAGTTGAAATGGATTCCTAAAGGATCAAAAATTATTGATACTAACTCACAAGGACCCAAGAAAATTTGGGTACCTAAGATGAAAGTTTGATGTGTTTGTAGGAGGAAGAGTATTGCTACAAGGCTAAGTCCAATGAGCATTGGTACCTTGATAGTGGATGCTCTAGACACATGACGGGAGACAAGAGCAAATTCAAGTACTTAAAGCATAAAAGTGGTGGAGAGGTCACGTTTGGAGACAACTCCAAAGGACAAATTGAAGGAATTGGCTCCATTGGTAACTCTTCCTCAACCATTGAAAATGTTTTGTATGTTAGAGGCTTGAAACATAACTTGCTTAGTATTAGTCAATTGTGTGATAAGGGATTTAAAGTTATGTTTGATGATTTGTGTTGCAATGTTGTTAATGCCAAATCTAATCAAATCGTGTTTATTGGACATAGACAAGGAAATATTTATGTTGTAGATTTAAATGAACTTAATAGCAAAAATGTATGATTTATGGCTACTAGAGAAGATGAACCTTGGCTATGGCATAGAAGACTAGGCCATGCTAGCATGCATGTTTTGTCTAAGTTAGCCAAAAGAGACTTAGTGGTAGGGTTGCCTAAGCTTCAATTTGAAATTGACAAAGTTTGTGAGGCATGTGTTAGAGGAAAACACAAAAGAAATTCATTTAAACCTAAGAAGTGTGTCACTACCTCTAGATCATTTCAACTTCTCCACTTAGATCTCTTTGGACCAACTAGGACAACTAGTTTAGGAGGTAAACACTATGGATTTGTGATAGTTGATGATTACACTAGGTTTACTTGGGTGTTATTTTTAAGTGTTAAAAATGAGGCCTTAGAAAAATTCACTGTTTTCTCAAAACTTGTTCAAAATGAAAAAGGTTACTCTATCTCAAGCATTAGAAGTGATCATGGAAAAGAATTTGAAAATCTTGGTTTTGATACATTTTGCAATGAAAATGGTATTAGCCACAATTTTTCAGCTCCTAGAACTCCTCAACAAAATGGGGTAGTTGAAAGGAGAAATAGAACATTAGAAGAAATGACTAGAACCATGCTTTGTGAAAACAATTTACCTAAATATTTTTGGGCTGAAGCAATAAATACTTCTTGCTATGTCATAAATAGAGCTATGATAAGGCCTATTTTAAAGAAAACTCCATATGAGCTTTATAAAGGAAAAAGGCCTAACATAAGTTATTTCCACCCATTTGGGTGCAAATGTTTTGTTTTAAACAATGGTAAAGATAACCTAGGAAAATTTGATGCTAAAAGTGATGAAGGTATTTTTCTTGGTTATTCTTTAAATTCTAAGGCTTATAGAGTTTTTAATAAAAGAACACTTGTTGTAGAAGAGTCAATACATGTAATCTTTGATGAATCAAATATTTCTAATAAAACCAATCTTGATGATGAAGTAGAGATTTTTGATGAATCTATAATTGATCCATCTCAAGACAAGGATGTTAGAGAAAAATTAGAAGATCTTACTATTAACAAAAATGAGGAGTCCATGGAACAAGAAATAATTGAGAAAGAATCTAGGTGTCCTAGAGAACTTGGATATGTGAAAGATAATGATATTGTTGGAGATCCTACCATTGGAGTTAGGACTAGGTCAACTTATAGAAACATATGTCAACATGTAGCCTTTGTGTCACAATTTGAGCCAAAAAAAGTGGATGAGGCTTTGAATGATGAAAATTGGATTATGGCCATGCAAGAAGAATTAAATCAATTTGAAAGAAGCAAAGTGTGGACATTAGTAGAAAGACCTAAAGATCATCCCATCATTGGAACCAAATGGATATTCAAGAGTAAGATGGATGAAAATACCATCATTGTTAGAAACAAGGCTAGGTTAGTGGCTCAAGGTTATAGACAAGAAGAAGGAATAGACTATGATGAAACCTATGCTCCGGTAGCTAGATTAGAAGCCATTAGGATGCTACTTGCTTTTGCATGCTACAAGGATTTTAAGTTATATCAAATGGATGTGAAAAGTGCTTTCTTAAATGGTTATATAAATGAAGAAGTTTATGTTGAGCAACCTCCCGGGTTTGAAAATCCAAAATTTCCTAACCATGTTTTCAAACTTTCAAAAGCCTTATATGGATTAAAACAAGCTCCTAGAGCTTGGTATGAAAGACTTTCAAAGTTCTTAATCGAAAAGGGTTTTACAAGAGGAAAGGTAGACACAACTTTGTTTATACAATCTAAGGGCCATGACTTATTGGTAGTTCAAATTTATGTAGATGATATCATTTTTGGTTCTACAAATGAGTCATTGTGCAAAAATTTTTCAAGGCTAATGCAAGGTGAATTTGAAATGAGTATGATGGGAGAATTAACCTTCTTTCTAGGACTTCAAGTTAAACAATGTAAAGAAGGTATTTTCATAAATCAAGCTAAGTACACTAAAGATTTGCTCAAAAGATTTGGAATGGATGAATCTAAACCTTTTTCTACACCTATGAGCACAAATATTAAGCTTGATAAGGATGAAGGAGGAAAATGTGTAGACACTAAACTATATAGGTCTATGATTGGCTCATTGCTATATTTAACTGCTAGTAAACCCGATATAATGTTTAGTGTATGCTTGTGTGCTAGATTTCAGTCATCCCCTAGAGAATCACACCTACAAGCAGTAAAAAGAATCCTTAGATACCTCAAAGACACTTCTTCCTTAGGACTTTGGTATCCTAAAGATTCTACACTTGACCTCCATGCCTATTCCGATGCGGATTTTGGTGGATGCAAAGTGGATAGGAAAAGCACATCAGGAACATGCCAATTCTTAGGAAGTAGACTCATTTCATGGTTTTCTAAGAAACAAAATAGTGTAGCTCAATCCACAACCGAGGCTGAATATATAGCTTCCGGAAGTTGCTGTGCTCAAGTTTTATGGATTAAGCAACAAATGAGAGACTATGGAATAGAAATGAACCAAGTTCCCATTAAGTGTGACAACACTAGTGCCATCAATCTTACAAAAAATCCCATCCAACACTCTAGAACCAAGCACATTGAGATTAGACATCATTTTATACGAGATTATGTGCAAAAAGGAGACGTAATTCTAGAGTATGTGGACACCTTGCACCAATTAGCTGATATTTTCACAAAGCCCTTGGACAAGGAGAGATTTTGCACTCTTAGAGGTGAATTAGGCATTATGAATGCTCCTTGAAGTAATTTGATGTTGCATGAATGTCTTATGGTTGGCTTGTGATGATTGCAAGACAGCAATTTGAAGAACATAATTAACCTTGCAATACATGACCTGAACTTACTGAGTTACTGTTCATGTTCATAGCTCCTGAAGATTGAACTGTTGAATTTTGTGTGTTCTGCTCATGTTAAACTTCTTTCATTAGCCAAAACCCATTTCTCATGGTTAAGACACTATCACATCCATGTTCACATATTGTGTCTGCGTACTTAAGCCATTTCTGCATTTTTCTGCAGTTTTTCTGCATTTTTTTTTGCACTTTTTCAAACTCATTTCATGCATCTCAAATGCAAAAATCAACTTTTGATTTTCAGATGCTCAAACTGCATAAGTTTCAATGTTTTCAAATCATTTTTGTACATCATAAATGAGCCACGTGACTGCGGAGACAATTCCTCTCACATAGGATTGGATTCCAAGTCTGTCTGGCCAACATTCTGGGTGATGGGAAGCATTCTGCTTAAAAGGGATCGATCCCTATACAGTAGGGGATCGATCCCCTAGTGCCAGAATAGCTTTCTGGACTTTGGGAAGCAATCTGCCTAAAAGGGATCAATCCCTCTACAGTGGGGATCGATCCCCTCGTGGCATATTTGCCTCCAAGGTGTTTTTTTAACCGTCGGCCTCTTCTCCTCCTTTCAACTATTCATCTTCCGCTTCCTTTCCAAACGCCATTCACCATTTTCTCTCATTCACACTTCTCTATCTCACTCATTTCTACACCAAATCACTCCATTCCTTCATCAATCTTTCTCATTTTCTTCTCTTTTTCATTTCCCCTCCTCATTTCCTGACAAAAACTCTTCCTTTCTTCTTTTCCTTTTTCTTCCACACCATGGATACTATTCACCCAACATTTCAATTGTAAGTTTTTCTAACATTTTTCTTGCATTTCTAGTTCCTTTTATCATGTCTTGCCTACCCATGTGCATATCTTGCATCAATTTCTTCTCCATCTAGGTTTTCAATTCCTTTGGCACTTGTATTTTTCTCAAGTTTATACTTAGACTATCTGTCATTTTTCATCTGAATTTCCTTGTTATAATTGTTCAATGCATCTTGGGTTGTGGCTCTCTGCTGTTGGTTAGATCACATCTCTCCCACACACTCATCCATAGTTCCTCAAACTTGTGCACACCACCTGTTTGATAAAAGTCCTCAACGAAATTTCCTATCTTTTTCCTTCTCCATATGGCTCCTAAGATTAAGCACGCTGCTCCAAAACGCAAAACCCATGCTTCCTCTTCCTCATCCTCCATACCAACCACCTTTAATCGCTATTTTCGCCATGCTAATGAGAAAACCAAATTTCTAGCCGAATTTGCCAATATGCCCATTAAGCATTGGCGTCCTATTGATTTCGACTTCCTCGAGTCAATTCATTTTCCTTACCTCGCCAAGTTCAATGAATGAGGTTGGACCAAATTCCTCAAAATCAATACTCCGGTCCCCGCAAACATCATTCGAGCCTTCTTTTCCAACGCCGACATCATCTATGCTCCAAATAATGACTGTAAGGTTGTCGGGATTAAGTCTTATGTCATGGGCAAGCATATTGAACTGACCACGCAATCCCTCTCCCTTGCCTTTAGACTTCCTGAGGGCGGTAATATCTATGACCATATCAATGTCCCCTTAGCGTTTCCTGTTACCGATAATCGTGCAAGTGACCTTCCTGTCTTCGCACGCCTCCTCCATATCATCATCTCATGGAATCTCCGCCCTCTTGGCACCCGATATTCTCATCTTCGCAAACTTGATCGTTTTTGGCTTCATCATATTCATGAACCTAACGGCGCCCCACCAGACCTACTACACTTTATCCTTCATGATTGTGTGAAGATTGTTCGTGGCAAGGTCCACACCATTGTTTTCCCTCAGCCTCTCGCCTACTACTTAATCTCTGAAGGCGTTGACTGTTCATGTGAGGTTGGCATACTTCCGGATGCCAACACCACAATCAATCTCACCACCCTCCATAACTTGGGATGGTATCTTCATCAAGTGGGTGACAATTTCGAATGGGTCAAGGGTCATGGTCAGCCTGCGTCTCCCGACCATGCTCCGGCACCAGACGGCGAAGAAGGAGCGGATGCAGCCGACGCACCTGCAACAGCCACATCTTCTGCACCTTCCGGCTCCTCGTCAGCATCTCTTGACCAGATCATGCATATGCTTCAAAACCTTCAGCATGACGTGGGTGAGCGACTTGATCACATCGAGGCCACCCAAGCTGCCTTGTTCGATGAAATTCAGGATGTTCGCATGCAACATGAGGACTTCGTTGAGCAATATCACAAGACCTTTCCAAGGCGTTGATCGTCCTTGTTATGACATGTGTCCGTCTTTCTAGTTGTTTTATGTTGATGCCTATGTTCATGACTTTGCTAGTTATGCTTTCTAGTTGTTTTATGCTAATACTATGTCTATGACTATGTTAATGACTTTGCTAGTTATGATTGCTAGTTGTTTTCTGTCAATGACTATGTCATGTTCTGATATTAATTATGCCTTCATGACATTGGGTTGCTTTTTGTTCCTCTCTATCTCCTTGCCAATACTATTGCTTATTTTGCTTTCAATTGGTTTATCCTTATTGCTTTAAATTGCCTTCTACCACTAACCATTTCTCCGTGCTCTTTATTCCTTTGCTATGACAAAAAAGGGGGAGAATTAATGTGGTAAACTTATATTAAATTGAGGGGGAACAAATATTGAGGGGGAGTAATTTTTTTCAACAAAAAGTTAAATTGAGGGGGAGCAAATATTGAGGGGGAGTAATGTTTTTCAAACAATCAAGTAACCTCAATTTTCAAACACATAAGCAAATTTACCTTAAGTTTTGTCATATCAAAAAGGGGGAGATTATTAGCTTTAAATTGACAAGTATTTTGAAAATGACAAAACTCAAGCAAGATTAGAAATGATTTTTATACAAGTAAATTTGCTTTGAATGAACTCAATGATTGAACTTATTTTAACAAAGTCTTGGATTGCGATTTCAAAAAGTCAGTAATACTCTCAGAAAAGTGTTTGAAGATTTTGAACTAACTTAAAATCACAAAAGTCTTGATCTTTGCAGTCAACTAAGTGCAGGAAGCTGTACTGGACAAAAGGGATCGATCCTTACTGTAGAGGGATCGATCCCAAGGAGGCAGAAGGCTCTTAAATCATCCTGGAGAAAGTTGGATAGCATTCTGGAGAAAAGGGATCGATCCCTACTGTAGCAAGATCGATCCCTTTGCCCCAGACCTGACAGTAACGGCTAGTTTCTGAGGTTTTCAACGGGAAGAATTACATTAAATGCTTCACCAACTGTTCTATCCGTTTGGTGGGTTATAAATAGTGACATTTATGAAGTTTGGAGGTAGAACAAGCATTCCAAAGTATTCAAGCTTCAAGAGAGAAACTGAAATCTGAAAATCTTTATTGTAACTCCATTTTGTGAGATTGTTTTCTGTGTTCTTCACCCATTTACTGAAAAGTCAGATATTCAAAGGGGTGAGCTATCCTTGTAAGGTCTGATATTGTTGAGTGTGAGAATACTACAAGGGTAGAGGATTAGAAGGAGATTTCTAAAGTCTCAAGAGAAATTGTAAGAGGTCTTGCCACAGCTTCAAGTGGTTTGTAAGCATTCTCAAGGAAGAGGTGAATCAAAACCTTGACAAGGAGTTCAAGGAGAGAGGACGTAGGTAAGAGATTGGCCGAACCTCTATAAAACTTGTGTTTGCTTCTCTTTCCCTTACTCTTATTTACTGCATTTATTTGATTGTTGCTTATTTGACTTTGATTGTGCATTAAGAGTTAAGAAAATTAGAAATAACTAGAAAAACCGATTCACCCCCCTCTCGGTAGAGCCAACATATTTTAAACCTATGATAACAGATTAAACGAAAAATAATTGAAATAGAAAACAATATTATACTTTAAGAGATTTATATTTTATTTTATATCACATAATAAGAGTAAGAGACTATTACAATGTAACATTTATATCTACAAATTATTATGATAATAAGATATTCATGGACTTCCACCAAAAAAAAAAAGATATCCATGATAAGATATTATTATAATATATAATATACAAATTGTTATGATAACATAGTAAGATGCATATATTACAATGTAACATTAATATGTACAAATTATTATGATAACATAGTAAGATACACATATTACAATGTAACATTAATATGTACAAATTATTATGATAAGAGATTATTATAATATAAATATACAAATCATTATAATAAGATAGTAATATACACATATTACAATGTAACATTACCATATACAAATTATTTTGATAAGATATTCATGATAAGAGATTATTATAATATATAATATACAAATTATTATGATAAGATAGTAAGATGCACATATTTCAATGTAACATTATTATGTACAAAATTATTATAATAATGCATACATGGTGTATACATGGTAAGAGATTATAATAATATATAGTATACAAATCATTATGATAGGATTGTAACATGCACATATTACAATGTAACATTAACTTACATAAATTATCTCATACTTATGATAATTAAATATATATAATTTATTTTAAATTATATTAAATGTAAAAGAAATCATATTAAAAAATATATAGATATTAGATTATTAGTATATTTAAAAGATTTTCTTTAACTTTTAATAGTTTATTTAATCAGTTAATGTTAAAATTAATAAAATAATATTAAATAACACCCTACTTAAAAAAATTCTTTTACCCAATAACCCACCAAAACCTAAATTTTCAAATTTAAATTAAATCTCTAAACTTTTATAACAACTAATACAAATAATTATAATAATCTAAATCTATTTTTAAATTTTATTATTAATTTAATTCATTAAATAACCCATAAACCCGCCCATAACCACTACCCAATTACCTACCCACCCAAATACCCATCGTAAAATCTAATTGGAATTAACACTATGTTTGGATAAACATTAGTAAAGGAAATGAATGGAAAGGAAATGAATGTAAACTAAAAGAAAGGAGAGGAAAGGAAAGGGTACATGTACCCCTTGTTTGGATAGCTAAAATTAATAAAGGAAAAGAAAGGAAAGTAATCCTAACAATCCTTGTTTGGTTAAACAATGGAAAGGAAAGGAAATGATTTATTGTAATGCTTTTTTTCCAATTATAACCCTTTTTATTTTAAATTTTATAAGATAATAAGGTTAAATTTGATATTCTACATGTTAAAATTTTTTTCAAGTTTCCTTTTCTTCCCCTTTACTACAAATTGGGGTTTTAAAAAAACTGAGTAATTCAAGGGAAAGCAAGAGGTACTCACTCCCCCTCTCTTTCCCTTCCCTTGCTAAAAAATCTTTCCAAATAAAAAAAAAAATTTACAACCTTCTTTTATTTTACTTTCCTTTCCTTTCCTTTCCCTTCCCCACCCTCAATACAAACATAGGCTAAGAAATGTTGCATTGCCGTCGGTTTGCCGCTTTACTTTCCCGCCAGCCTTCCCAAAAACCTTAATTTATTTTACACCTTCCACCACATTTTTATTTTTTACTCACTCCCTACACTAAACTAAACACGATTAGCCGCCACTCCCAAATCCAACCAAAGACACCAGATAGGTTGAGTCCCACTCCCAAACCCTTTCAAAAACTGTCGTCGTTAGCAAGTCCCAAACACTTCTTACGTTCAGCAACTGCGCCACTTCAGCTCCGGAGCTCTTGCAACAACGGACACCCTTTGGTCGTCATGTTCTAGCCGCAGTCGCACCAGATCCGACGCACCACCCTCTACTGCACCAGAATTTGGTGTTCCCAGGCCTCACGACACCAAATTCGGCGTACCCAGCCCCCCTCAGGTTGTTAATCATTTGTCTTCATGTTGATAAAGAGCTTTAGGAAACTGGGTTTGCTATGATATTTGTAGATTTATGTACTTAGAATTACAAATTCAGTGGTTGCTTAAAATGTGTGAAGGCGTTTTGTTTATAGTTATTTAGTTCATTTTTATGATCTTTTAGGCAGAGGAAGATGAAGAGGATCCAGAAATTAAGGAGTTATTTAAGATGGGTAAGAAAAGGAAGAAGAATCAGAAAGGTCCAGTAGAACTAGCATTGCTAGTTGAGAGTGTCATGGCTGAGCTTGAGGTAACTGCGGAAGAAGATGCAGAGCTTAACGGACAAGGGAAGCCTTCAATTAATAAACTCAAGAAGTTGCCACTTCTAACTGAGGTTCTCTCAAAGTAAGCTACTTGCCAAGTTAATGTGGCTTGCTTGTATTTATTTAGAAATGATCATTCTCATCTTTTTTTAAATTACTCTTTATGCAGGAAGCAGCTTCAACCAGAATTCTTAGATCATGGAGTATTAGCCTTATTGAAAAATTGGCTTGAACCCCTTCTTGATGAAAGCTTACCAACTATAAATATCCGAGCAGCTATTTTGAAGATTTTGACTGATGTATAAACTGGCCTTCTTTCTATTGTGGCCTTTGTAATAATGGTTATTGCCCCAACATCCTCTCACATGAAAATTTGAAATGTTGTTTTCTCATGCAGTTCCCAATAAATCTAGAGCAGCATGATAGAAGGGAGCAGCTAAAGAGAAGTGGTTTTGGAAAAGTTAGGAACCAACTTACAGCAACAATTATATTTAGCTTTGTATTTTGAAGCATCTTGGATTGGTTTTTTATGCTCTTTCTCCCCAAATTTTATGGGCAGGTCATTATGTTTTTATCAAAATCTGATGAGGAAACCACTTCGAACAGGAAACTTGCTAAGGATTTGGTCGATAAATGGGTAATGTTTTGGTTAATGCTCTTGTTTTTTATATGCCAAAGTTTTCCTTACTGCTTTCTTATCTTCTTTGGATCTATTTCAGCAACAGTCATGCCTCGTAGGCTTAACATTTTAATTTTTTAGGCATTACTATGTTGCCTATACAAGTATAGTTTTGATTGCTGAATTTTTAGTGCTTGTGATTTCAGAAAAAAAAAATTCAACTTTAGTTTCATCAAACTTTGTTTGTTAAGTGTCCATTTTTAAGATTTTTTATGTATATCCTTGGAATTCTTTTTCTGTCTAGTTGTATTAATAAATATAATTTTGAATGTAATGCAGAGTAGACCCATATTTAACAAGAGCACAAGGTTTGAGGACATGAGAAATGTTGATGATGATAGGGTTACCTTGCAAAGGCCATCTGTGAAAAGGTACTATTTTTACTCAGTTTTATGCAAAATATGCAATTTTGTTATTTTTGTTTACGTTTTATTTATTTATTTTTTATATCCTTTATTCATTTTCTTCCTTCTATATTTTTTCTTTGCTTTCTTTCACCGTTTCTATCTATTAACTAATTTTGTTTGAACTTTTTATACAATGCGAAATCATTAAAAATCCCTTTTCTTATTTCCAATAGAATTTCATCCACATCCAAGAACTCCAAACAGTCATTTGAAATTCTTGCTTGAAACACTAGCTCAGTAGATTTCAATTTTGCTTAAGCTTTGGTGGAAAACATCAATTTAGTAATTTGAAAAAAAAAGGAAATTCAAAGAAGCATTGCAAACAGAGTAAAGACTTCAGAAGAAGAGTTTCAACAGGTTGTTGCGAATGTCTGAACTTCTTTTGTTCTAAGTCTCATACAGTCATTAAGTGTTTAGACAATACTCTTTGTAAAAAAAATGTGTAAGACAATAAATAGTGGTTGCGCTTACCAAACAGAATTCTACAAGTTACATGAACTTTATCATGAATTCATGATACAATGGTATTTCCTTCCATGTTTGTAATTATTCCTTAAAGTATTGGTGGCTTTATTGGATATCAAAAATTAAGTTTCTATGAAACTTAATTTTGCAAAATATGATCTATGAAACTTGATTTTGCAAAATATGATCTCGAGTTTGGATGAATTTTGCGAAAAAGTGGATATTGCATGTTTGGTGTTGGATATAATGCCACAAAAAAGATGTTAAAAACTATAAATATAAATATAATGATTTGTCCAGTCGGTGAAAAGAAAAGATAAGATTTTCAGAGAATCTTTTTTTAATTAATTTTCCAGAGGTATCACCTCTCATGAACAATGATGATTACCTGTTGTTTATAGAATTAGAATTAGAATTGGACGAGTCCTTTATAGAGAAAAAGGAAAGACAAAAGTAAGGCGGCCATATGAAGTAATTTTGTTCTTGCAACTAAATTGGGCAAATTTGGGTGTCTTTCGTCTTGCATTATCAGTTTATAACACCAGGATCAAATAATCCTCTTTGCCATCCACGCTAGATCTAGCGTTGTTGTTCGTGCAAAAGAGAAGTAATAGAAAAAAAAATTATAACAGCTAAATAATGCTAATTGCTATGTTGGAATTTTTATCACCTAGACAATGACGCGGAGCTTAAATGGCTTAAAATATCTTACTTATAGAAAAAGGATTAAAAGTATCTTTTTTCGGGAATAAAGATTTCAGTGAACCCTTGTACAAAAACTCCAATTATTCAAGGACACGTTCAGTAGTCATAAATTGGGAGAAAAGAGGGAGAACTAATTTTAAATAATAAATAAATAATTGATATAATTGTATAATAAATAATAATTGTTTTTAAAATTTTAAGCTTTTTAATTAAAAAAGTGTATCAATTATTTATTTATTTTTAAATAATAATCATATAATTATAATTTGAGTTTTTTTAGATTATAAATTTGGTTTTTTATGGGTTTCGGATCGGATCGGTCTCGATTTTGGATTGTATCGGGTTCGGGTTGTGTCGGGTTTAAGTTTTTTCGATTTCGAGCTTTTTCGGTTTTGGGTTTTTTCGGTTTTCGATTTTTTCGGTTTCGAGCTTGACTTTTTTTATCAATTTGGTCTAGTACCAATTCGGTCTCGAGTGGGTTTGGGCGGGTTTTCAAGTTCGAGTCAGCTTTTGTCACTTTTATAAGTACCCTTATTTTCAATTATTTAATATTTTCTTTGTAACAAAAAAAAGTTTGTGAAAAAAATAAAATTTTTACTAATTTTTCTTTTGTATGTGAGAGTGATATATAAGTAAATTTATTCTTTATAAAAAAAATCCTAAACTTGACTAAAATGTCTTAAAAGATATATGTTTTAGTCTATGTAACAGAACTAGATTCTGGTGTGAAGATGGCATTGAAACTCTCATATCGCCCATCCAAAGACAGACTGTATTAATTAATATAATGTTATCTTACAATGGTCTTAATTTAATTGATCTTTTATTTTTAATGAAAAATTATTTTTTTATTGTTTTTCGTTTTTTTTAAATCTCAAAAAATTTCTTAACTTGTTGTCAATATTTTAGTCGAATCTCTAAAGATTTTTTTTTCATCTCAAGCATATTCAAGAAAAACATATTTGCTTTTAAATTTTTACCAATTTTTCTTTTTCTAAAAAATTAAATGAAAATACTTGATATTGAAATTAATTTCTAAATAAATGATTATCAAATACACTGTCAGTAGAATTTTTTGACTCTACAAGCGAGATTGAAATGATAATATATGTTTTTTTTTATTTTATTTTTATTTTTTTAATATTTTAAAAAATATATATATCATCATCCTAATTTGTTTGTGGAGTCAAAAAATACTTTCTTAACGGTGTATTGAATATTAATATTTTTTAAATTGTCTAATATTGCGGTGAAATTTAGAAAAAAAATTCTCTAACCAAAGAATTTTCAAAGAAATTTTGCAGGCCCACATATAATATTTAAGAACTTTATAATTGGTGAGACCGCCACTTATCCAAAATTTATTAACAACTAGGACGGACCCACGCTTCGCTGTGGGGTTGGTTTATAATATACAACCGGATTTCATGAAAAATTATAAAAAAAAAAAGATTGAAAAAACTTTGTATTGGCATAGTTCACATTTAGTACGGCAGTAATCTCAATTCTCAGTTAAAATAATAAAAAAAATCAAATTAAGGGCATGAAGAAATAGCTTTTCTTTTTTTGTTAAGTGAAGGGACACAACACTTAATAAAACCATAGTGATTTTGTTAAGCTTGGAATCTCTTATAAACACACACATCATACACAATGCAACCGATGTGGGACGGTGGTAAACCCACACGCATGCAAGGAAGCAAATGTTTTAATCCACACATTATCACATCAGATGCAAATGCAAGCAGAATATGCTTTTTTTGTTCAGTGAAGAGACACAACACTTAACAAAACCATGGTGATTTTGTTAAGCTTGAAATCCCTTATAAACACACACAACACACACAATGCAACCGATGTGGGACAGTGGTAAACCCACACACAGAAGAAATAGCTTTTCAAATCCAAATATATTTCGTGAAATGATTCCTTATTCCTATGGCAATGCCTCCATGAAAAAATTGCCATATGGAAAGAACTCATCAAAAGAGGTCTCAACATATCGGGATTATACCGTCCCACATCGTTTGCTTTGTGGTGTGTGAGTGTGTTTATAAGAAATTTCATGCTAACCCAAACTAAAGCGTTTTGATGTTAGTGATGTGTTTCTTCCTTGAACAAAAAAAACATATCGGGATTATGTCCTCGGTGCAATGAGGCTGAAGAATCTATCATTCACTGTCTTCGAGACTGTCCTCAGGTCCACGAATACTGGACTCAATTCAACATCCCACCTAATATGAAGCCCTCCTAGATTTTAGAGAACATTAAATCAGAAAACTTCATAATTGAGTTGGGTATCCCTTCTAAAGTGTTATTTTCTTTCTCTCTTTGGTCAATTTGGAAAGTGAGAAATGAAATTGTTTTTGACTAGGTGTTTGAAACTCCGCGAGCTATGCTTTTTTCAATGATAATAAGGTGCTCAGGAGTTTTGGGCTATTATGAATCCTGAAGCAAAGATTAAAAACATGATCAACGTCAATGCAGCTTGGCACCCTCCACCCAATGACTACCTCAAATTAAATACAGATGGCTCAGCTTTGGGCAATCTTGGCCCTGCTGGAGTGGGGGGAATTTTTAGAGATCAAACTGGAAAATAGACATGTGGCTACAGAAGGCATATCGGATTCACGACAAGCATGTGTGCAGAACTTTGGGGGCTTCGTGATGGACTCAGAGTGGCCATCGAAAAAGGATTTAATAAACTTGTTATTGAATCTAATTCTCGCAATTTGGTAAGTTACATTACTAAAGGAGTCCCTTCCCATCATACTTATAGTGCTATTGTTTCTGAATGCAGGAAACTTCTGCAGCAACTGGAACAAGTCTCGATATCACACATATTTAGAGAAGCCAACTCTTGTGCTGACTTCTTAGCTAAATTAGGAGGGAGTTTTGATGACACTTTTGTTATTTTGGATACACCTCCAAAAGGTGTTGATTTTCTTTTGTTGTATGATACTGTGGGGTATGGAGCCCCAAGAACTTTTAGTTGTAACCCCAGTAGGGGCTAATGTTGTTTAGCTTATAAAAGTTCATTATTTCACCAAAAAAAATGATTCCTTATCTGCATGAATTTTCAGCATTTCATTAATAGAACTTTCAAGTAAAGATGTCAACAAAAATTAACATATCCTAAAATATTTGTTGCATTCAAATGCTTGAAGTTAAGTGTCTTTTGCACAAATATATAAAAGCTATCAAGTTCTCCGATTGGGTGAAATCGAAGAATCTGTCATAAAATATTCTTCGTGTAATAAACTAGTAATAGTAGATGATAATGTGCACATGGTAAAAAAAAACGTACATATCTGGAGTCTCGACAAACACAATGCACCATGAAAAAGAATATTCCATCGCCCCATTATGGTCAATTGCAATGAATGCCATCAAAATAGCTTCTACTAAAATGAGAGCAATTTTGAGAAGTGCATACTGGCAGTGTGATCAATTTAATGAAAAACATGTTACAGAATGCTGTTCTTTGGATAACTGGCAGGACAGAAATAACTTCAACAACTCAATGCTTGTTCCAGAGCTTATAATCATCAAGTTCTTTTTTATGGGAAAAAAAAATCCTAGTACTTAGTTTTAGAGATAATTAACAGTGAAAACATAGAAGATGAAATTTTGATTACATGAATAAAGTTTTAACCTTAATATTTCTTCACCTCATCTTCTCCTGTTATTGCTACTTTTTCATAGAAAAAGGATATGCAAAGTCAATAAACTTAAAATTTTTATATGCAGAAACCTATTGTCCAAAAATTGCTTTTCATAAAAAAAAATTGTGATAGTATCTATTGTAAAGATGTTCAGAATTGGTGTAGCTAAATCCCTAAGTCAATTTCATTTGAAAATTATATATAAAGACTCATTTAGGTTGGTACAAAACAAAGACAGTAACCATTAATAAATTCAATTGCTATGCAACTAGTGAGAGTAATGCAACATAGCATAAAGCTCATTCCCATTAAAAGAATATATAAAGTTGAAACAAAAATAAAGGCATCAACTAAAAACTCATGTGACATCTTCAAAATGTGTATAGAAAAAGAAGAACTGATTTTGAATTAAATCAAGTGCTAATAAATTAGCCTATAACTGGTTATACATTGTTATGCAAGATACAGCATGTAGCGACCTATTAATTTAAAAAAAACAAAAATACGAAACACATTTTTATTATTTTCATTTTTAAAAAGAATTTTTAATTCCCATATACTAAACGTATTTTTCAAAATTCAAAGCATAGAAAAGAGAATTATTTTTCAGAAAATGAAAATAAAAAATAAAAATAGATAATAT
Source organism: Heritiera littoralis (assembly GCA_031772115.1). NCBI lineage: Eukaryota > Viridiplantae > Streptophyta > Magnoliopsida > Malvales > Malvaceae > Heritiera > Heritiera littoralis. The sequence continues at coordinate 4,234,812 of JAPDPK010000040.1, forward strand.
TTTCTAAAATCAAACCAAGCCTAAAGATTTTTCATTGTTTAGATGAGATAATGAAAAATATTTTCTGATATTTGGTTGTTTTTTGAAAAACCTATTTTCTTTTTTCAAAATATATTAACATAACCAATAAAATATTAAAAATTATTTATTATTAATTAATTTATTAATATTAAAAAATTATATTTTGAAAATAATGTTTAATATTAAAGTACTATATTATTAAACATTTAAAAGAAAACTATTTATTATTATTTATATTAATATTTTCAAAAATTTGAAGTAATGTTACTATTTTAATATATATAATATTAATAATATATTAATATTTAATTTTAAAAATTAAAAATACTTATACTATTAAAAGAATTATATTTTATACCGAAAGTGTTTATTATTAAAATCATAACAAAAGTATTATTTATATTTATTATTAAAATATTAATATAAAAATATTTGTGAATAAAATATAAAAACATTATATCGTAAATTAAAAGATTAATAAATTATTAAAAATATTATTTAGTAAAAAAAAAATAAATAAAATTTATTAAATTAGCATTTATTATTTATTATGAAATAATAATATAATATTGTTTATTTTAGAAATATTTAAATATATTTAAGATTGACAATATACAAAATAAAAACATTTAAACTTAAGATATTGAAAGATTTTAATGTCAATATTTTAATATTTAAAATATAATTTCTTGTTAAATAAAAATATTTTTATTAATATAATAATACTTTATGTAGGATTAAAATAAATCAAGATTTAAAAAATTATATCAAAGTCTAACTTGAATAGAATTATATTCTTGAATTTCCTAAATAATCTTACACATAAATAACTATTTTTCAAAAAAGATTTTCTTTTTTAAAAGAGTTTGATAACTTTCAAGAAAATGATTTAAATTTAATTAGTCAAAAAATTATTTTTCATTGATTAATCAATTTTTTTGGTAATCAAACACTAAAAAAATATTAAAATCATTTTTTTCCAAACTCATTTTTAATGCACAAATCCGAACCTAATATACATAATTTATTGCCACATCATGGCGACGGCCCACGGTTGGTTTTCACTTGTTACGTGGAGGCAGCCGACTTCTCAACACTTCCACTTTATCATCCAAACTGGACCCAAAAATGTGTGGACATGAAATATCGAATATTCAGAAAAATTCTAAGCAACAATAAGTAATCTATTCCCCTCAACCTCATATTTCTACCTTACATTCACTTTGCAAGAAAGAAAAAGAACTTCACCAATGGCTGCTTTCAACACATTCAAGCTATCACTTCTCTTGAGTCTGCTCTCCAACATTGGTCTGTTACCAGAAACGAGAAAGAACAATGTTGGGATATTTCCACCAACATGTAATCGGATAGAATGCCCAAGTTTTGATGTGATTCAAGTAGGCAACGGTTATGAGATTCGTAGGTACAATTCCTCCGTGTGGATGTCAACTTCTCGGATTCAGGATATTTCTCTTGTTGAGGCCACCAGGACAGGCTTTCTTCGGTAAGTTTACTGCTATTCAGTTCACTTAATATTAACCTCTTTGGATTGTTTACATCTATGGCTTCTTAGTTCTTTCACAGAAATATAATGCATATTATATTCGTATAAGCCATATTTGGGTTTGGTTTATTGGGGGATAAGCAGCTGGATACATTTATACAATTATATTCTATGGTTTCATACCATATGTTCTGTGTGAATTGGTGTTTCATTATGGCATATGTATTTTCTCATACTTTCATTCGTCCCCAAATCATCTATTATCGAATTTTCTTTTTCTTGCTTCCAACACATTCATGGTTTCTCAAAAACTGGCTGCAATGAATGAATGGAAGTTCTAAAACTATGGCTCCTACTTCCTGTTATAGGCTATTTGACTACATTCAAGGAAAGAACAAGTACGAGAAACAGATAGAAATGACAGCTCCCGTGATCACTGAAGTTTTACCAAGCGATGGGCCCTTCTGCGAGTCATCATTTACTGTCAGCTTTTATGTCCCAAAGGTGAACCAAGCAAATCCGCCACCAGCTGAAGGCCTCCATGTCCAAAAATGGAAATCCACATATGTAGCAATCAGGCAATTCAGTGGATTTGTGACGGACTATAATGTTGGAGAGGAAGCTGCTGCCTTGCTAGCCAGTCTTGAGGGCACTATTTGGTCTGCTGCAATTGAGAAGACTCGGAAAACTGATGCCACTTCGGTTTATACAGTTGCACAGTATAACTCCCCATTCGAATTTAGTGACAGGGTGAATGAGATTTGGATGTTGTTTGACATGGAAGATGAGTTATTGCCTGTTTATGTTTAAAGTAGGAAGATAACTTAGCTAATTCTAAAGAACTACAAGTTACAGTCCTGAAGTTTTCAGACAGTACTCCTGAGAATACTAAGTTGGATGTTCTAAATCTCTGACCTGTCTGAGATGAGAAACTGAGGATCAAGGATTCTGTATGTAGCATGTAGCATTGGAAAATAAATGAATTTCACTCCTAGCCGAGGATGTTTCCCTTTCACAGCTAAAGTTCAAAGGATGATTAAAAGTTAGGCAAGTAAATGGAAAGGATAGCATTACTGTATCTCCAAAATCTTCTTTTTAATGATGATTTGAAAAATCGTTTACCTGTTAGTTGCAGAAATCCAAAACTATAAGATTCCTTTCCTTGGGTATTTTGATATGATCATTGCCTCAATCAATAAAAAACGAGGCAACACCTATAGCTGGCTTAAGTCACTATCTAATCAATTGGAATTTCCCTGGACTAGTGTTCACAATGAGCAGACGCTCTATAGAGTATTTTTTTGGTTTACTCACATATTTTACAAACATGGCATAATCACAATCTAAAGAAAATTCGGTCAAAGAATCACCGAGCTGTTTCAAGTTCTCTTGAACTCTATTCGCAGGGCGGGCTGATAGTAAGAATCCTAAACATAACCCTTCTCTAACACATAGCTGGTATATGGGCAGTGGCGGAACAAGAGATTTTATCCGGAGGGGGCTGGGTTCAAATATATTAAATTATAAAAAAAAATGACAATAACAATAATAATGATAATACAGTAAAAATAAAAAAATTAAAACTTTCACATCCGGCCATAATAATTAAAAATTTTACAATTGGCCTTGACGATGTTTCATATTTTGAAAACATTGTACAATGGCTTCATTATCAATACTTTTGAATACATATTTTCAATGTACACAACTAAGCTATCATTAAACTATTGATCTCCCATTCGATTACACAGATGAATCTGCAATATGTTTATTGCAAAAAATACTCTCTCTACTATGACAGTGGCAACTAGTAAAATTAATACTAGTGTCAACAACAAATAAACTAATGGATACACTTATCCTTTCCTATCTCAATCATTTTTATCGCAAGATCGTCAATTCCTTTCAATCCTAAAAACTTAATGCTATAGTGCATATCAATAACATAAGTTTGAAGTTGAACTTCGAGTGCCAAAAGTTCCGTTGGAGAAAATTCTTTTAGATAAAATTTAGCAAGATTCACCAACTTTTGTTTATCAAAAGAAGCAAATGAGTCATTTGGACTTAAAAATGCCAAACAAAGTAGCAATTTGGTGTTTACGTCAATGAAATGATTGTTTAATTATTGAAGTTGCATATCCAAAACAATATAAAAAGGCTCAACTTTGTAGTGATGCATGTTGGTGACCTTAGGAGCTTTGCGCTGTGATCTACCCCATTGAATGAACATATCATCCATGCTTGGAACATCAATATGATAATCATGACAAAAAGATGAGATTTGAACAAACAAAAATCCCATCCACTATCCCTCATCACTTACAAGTTTTGCTTACACACTTCAACTAATTTTATTGCAATCACAATATCCTGATCTTTTCCTTGTAGTGCTTGTGACAATTCATTTTTCAAGCCAAAGTATTTCTTTCATAAAAAAATAAACTAAATAGAAAATCAAATGAGGACATGAACTCTAGCAAAAATTTTGATTGAAATCTTTGCTCACTAGAGTTTGACACATCTTTTGCAACCACTTCAAGTAAATCAATAAGGATGGAAACAAAGACATTATACTCAACAACGTACCATAATGTGAGCCCCAACATGTAGCACCAAAACGCTTCAAATTACTTTCTTGATTTTGACCTTGTCCACTTGAAAGATCACCATTATCTAATTTTTCAGTAATGAAAGCATTATGTTTTTCTCAAAGAATATCATGCTGTTTTGGTAACGCTCCAATAATATTGATCACATTAGCAACCATATTAAAAAATGAATTGACCTCATCATCTTTTTTTGCCACAGCCACAATTGCCAACTGATGTTGATGTGCAAAACTGTCACACCCTAACACATAACAGTAGAAAATTTTCAGACTAATTTTTCACTTTTCCAACATTACTTAACGTTTGTGTGTGCACTATAAGTCTGAATAAATCCAAGTAATTAAATTTCTAATATATAACTATTTTAATATGATTTAGGTCCCAGCACATTCACGCAATAATGAGATCCATCAAATTAAATATCACTTGCTATTTATTAAACATGATTTTGATAGAGACTTCTATCAAGGTCCTCTTCCTTGTTAATTGACCACACATTCAATCATTGAATTACTGAACAACCATTTATATATACCATATATTTATTACTACGTGAAAGTAGTAGATCATGATCTATATATACATTTTGATAACTGCATATCCATAACTTGTATCACAGAGTATAACATCTATATGCATCTCATATATACACACACACACACACACACACATATACATATATATAGAAACACACACACACATTGAAGGAAACTGAAACAAACACGCAGCGGAATTCAAATCATTCGGCCTCCACCAGGATCGATTCGGAGAGTTGCCTAATTAGGATTTCGAGATTTTACCTAACGTTTTCTCTGATTTTCTGTCGTTGGTCGAGTCACAAGCAACAACTTTTTGTTCCTGCCTCTATGGTATCCACACGAACGGATCTCACGACATTTCAACGTCTCACGATCAGAAGCCTTAAAGAGCATTTTTGATTCTTTATAATCGAATTGCTAGCTTCGATTAAAAGAATACCTTTTCTGTTTTTTTTAATTGTGCGGCTATGTTTTAGAAAAAACATCCTTTTATAGGCAGTAAATTTTACCCTAAAATTTACTGCCAAATAGAACTCTAATCCTACTTAGAATAGGATTAACTATATCCTTAATCCAATTCAGAATAGGATTAGATATATCCTTAATCCAATTCAGAATAGGATTAATTAAGCTCCTCATTGATCCGTTCTAAGTGTGCGACCCAATAGGTTCTCAAAACAATGGCAATAACAAAATTGTCACAGGCAATGAGCGGTATCTAGCAACACATCATTGCTACCCATGCAACGAGAATGTCAATGACTTGACATAATCTTACTCGTGATAGATGTTACTGTGTAGTCTAATCCCTTTATCCTTTGATGTCTTGATTAGACACAAGTCATGGAATGTGTCACACTTGTATAGTCTAATCAGCGTTTCTTGATTCCTGAGTAGACTAATTAAACAAATAAAATCAATATCTCATATTGACTTATTCGAGCACGGCCATGCATTTCTTAGTCTCACTCTATCAAAGGGCCCAAGACATCACTCTTGTTATATAAGAGGGATAAATCCTATCTTGATCACTCAACATTCTTTATAGTCCATCCTGTTACGAATGACATCTAGCAACATTAAAGTATGCAATTCTCTATGTTGGGATCTCTGATGATCTCAAGTCAAAAGATCACATACACCATCATCACTATGAGAATCGCTTATGACACTCATATAACAATCCATGTAGCGTTCTCATGGAGAGTCGATCCAGTACATAGTTCTCTAACATGTACCTATGTGATGACTTGATATCCTATATCCATGACAATGGTCATCAGTCAACTACATACTAGTCTTATCGTACATTGTTATCCTTGTTCACAATAATACTTGACTAGAGATATTTTAAGAATAGTGTGTTATTACTATTCTAAGGACATTATCATATAAGATTACATTACGCAGTTATAAGACAAATATAATAATGAGCTATAATAAATAAAATGTCATGATACATAAAAAAATGCCAAAGTCAATCATCTAATGAATGGTTCTAAGGGCATAATCCAACACACATAACATGTCTAAAGTCTCATCTGAGACACCATCAATATATACATCCTCTACCATATATTGTATACATTGTACCGTACAAAACATTGTGTCCAAAATACATACATGCAAATCAAAAGTATACCTTCAAGTATACTCAAAAGCTCCAAGGAGTACAACAGTTCAATCACAGACCTTTAGTATCAAATCTCAATCTACAAGAAGGGGGGAGATGAGGGGTGAGCCGTCAACTCAGTAAAGGAAATATAACAAAAATAGTTATGACATCCATTTTATCTAATTTCAAATCATATTCAAACCCTATATGCTTATTAGAAGATAAACACATAGTATTCTTTCAAACCCAAAACTCAGTAGGCATGCAAGCACAGATGGTATTTCAAAATTAGACACCAAATCCAAAGAGAACATAGGCCTTATGCTCAAACAATGAGAATCAAATCCACATATTACATTGTAGTTATCAGCGTACAAACTCCTCGAAGGGCACTAGTTATACCCATAAGATAATAAGTTGATTCCATTGATCAGATGAAACCAGCAACTGTCCAAGCGTAGTATACGGGACAGTCCAAAATGCCTCAAGAAAACAACGAAGCATTAAGTGGTGCTCAATCAAATTTTTAGAAGCCTAATCTCACAAAACAAATAGCACAATCTACTAAATCCTTAATCAGATAGCATAGTACATAAACACAGTTAATCCAAATAATGTTTGGTTGCTTGATTTATTTTCCAAACCTTTAAAATCTCATTTTCGATTTATAAACTTCAGTATAAAGTTAATTTCATATATTATATATATGTATATATAGGTAAAAAATCTTTAAAAACATTTTCTTTCAAAATCAGTGTATGTTCATAGTTTAGAAATCATGTAAAACAGGTAATTAAACACATAGATTTGTCAAGCCAAAAGCAACCCAAGCACATAAGTTTCAAAGCATCAAAATGTACTCATTCAAATGAGATCAACTCAAATTAGGACGTCATTCAAGTGAGCAAACCGAAACAGTTTTAATCATATAACTTTCAAACAATTATATTCCCACTTACTACACCAAGCAATGCAAGTGCGCAACCAAGATTTCTTGGTATGCAACTCAGCCCACTAGCTTTCCCTAATTTGATGCCATAAGCTGCATTCTTGCACCTCAATTTATAAGTCTCTTGTTGAGTCAAATTCAAAGCGACGCCAAGTCGAATTGGCAATTATCGAGATTTATCAATATTGTACCATACAGTAGTGCACACTAAGTTTTGCAATTTCATTGTATAAGTAGCTCACTGTTTGCAAGAATTTTTGACCTATTGGTATTGTTTTATTTATAACCGAAAATATCGGATTCTAATTAACGTATCGTCAATTTTGTATGTAACCTTACTTAATTCCCTATTTAGAAGTGTAAGGCTCACTTTCTAATTCATTTTGTGCTGTTCCCAATAATTTCCTAAAGTTCTATCCATTTCTAGCACATCTGGCAGGGTGATTTCCTAACCTTTGTGCACTAAAAATTACATTAATATTTATAAGAATGTCCAAAAATTATAAATCCAAGATCATGTGAAACCTAATTCAATTCCCTATTCAGAAAGGTAAACTTCACAATTTTATCATTTCTGAGTCATTTCCAGTAATTCCATAAAATTACCCTATATACAGGTACATTCAAACAAAATAGTCATCTAACCTTTGTGTACAAACTGTCTCATATCTCAATACAGGGATATCTAATTTATTCAAACTTAGAACCATATTAATCCTAATTCATTTACCTTTCTGGAAATGTAAGGCTTGTAACTAAATTCAATCTGGGCTTTTTTCTATGCAATTTAAAGTTGACATTAAGAAGTTCATTCACTACAGTAAGTGTCCTATATTCTTTTCGTATATCTTAAGCAACAAAACACCAAATCCAAAAATCCAAAATTGACGTAATCTTGACTTAAAATTCTAGCTACTATAGTATTTTCAGAATTTATCTCAAATCATAACCCCCAATTGAACACTTTAATCTCAACATGAAGCTCCCATTTTTTGGGCAGAGTGCCCTTCACTGTCTAAATTATTTCTCTAGGTACAAAACTCCAAATTAGGTGATTCCAAAACTGAATTAAAGCTAACTTACAAGGTTATCTACGAAAAAAGTTTTAGAATTTATCTCAATGCACAACTTTCAATCTGAACAGTTTAATCTCAATCTAGAACACATCATTAACCTAGATTTTTAGCATCAAATCTAAACTCAACCATAATTCATTCAAACCACTTCAATTCTATTTCAAATCATCACAATTCCACATTCATACTCAATAAACACACCTTGTAAAGTCAGAACCTTACCCCTTAAATTGATCAAAACCAAGAACTTTATTGAAACTGTCCAACCACTTCCTCTCAGCCTTCCTTGCTTTTACGCCTATACACATAAATGATAATCCTATCACCATCTTGTACTCTATTTTTTATAATTTATTCTCAACAAAATATCATGAATTACCTTAATTCATTACCTTTGCTGTCTTGGCTGAAAGTCCCAAAAATCAATTAGCTTCAGTTTCGATTTTCCTAGCCCGTAAGATCTCCAAGTTGTAAGTATCTTCAGCTCCTTCTTCGGTTTTTGTTCCTTCTTAATTGAGAGCTCCTTAAGCTTTAGAGCTTTCAGATTTTCCTTTACTCTACCTATATCAACATGCATAGCATTGAATCATAGGTTTGAAGGTTATTAGCTTGAAAAGAAAGAATTGCATGTCAAGTTCCTCACTTTCATCATCATCACTGAACCTTTCTTTCTCTTCGGTTCAATCTCCCTTAGGGAGCCATTGTCGAAGCTCCAATTTCCCAAGGACCCTTCAGCTTCTCTTCTAATCGTTTAAAAATTTTGCACATACAAGAGGTGTCCAAGCCTTCTTGCATCAAAAATTTCTCCTTACTTCAAAATTTCTAGGTTCTCCTCTCGTTTTCTCCTTGCTTCCTATTTCTACATGCAAGCATCTTTTAGTCCAAATTCTAAGAAAAGATAGTTAAACAATATGAGACACCAACGTTTCTTTAACTCATATTTTGAGTTTTAAACATTTAAACCATGCTTAATGCTTACCTTGTCACCTTCAAACCAAGAGTCAATCTCCTCTCAAAACCTTATGAAACCGAATGCCCTTGAATTCACATTTTGATTCCTTCTTTCTCCAACCATAAGCCTCAGATGCAACACCCTCTCTTGCTTCCTTCAAACATTTCTACCGGACCTACACTTTCCCTTTATAAAGATTTGATTTTGGCCCTTAAAATTTTCCTCAAATTATGGCTGTTTTTTGCTGTCCTTAAGATGTCGAGAGTTGAGTGAGTTGAGAGAAATGGCAAAGCTCAAACACTTAACTAATTTCCTTTGAATTCCTTCAAACTGAGGCTACCTTCAAGTTTTTTCTTCAGTGTTTTTAGCAGCCGAAAGTGGAAAGGAAGAAATGGTGAGTGGAATAATTTTAGAGATTAGGCTATTAATTAATACTTAGTCAAGTTATCAATTAGTTCACAACCCATATAATTCCTTATGGCTTTTCGGTTTTTGATGTAAATTTTCAACCTATGTTTATTTGTTTATTAACCCAAAGACCATTCAGTTTTAGGGAGGCATTAATTCCAAATTTCCCATTTATATTTAGTACTTTAATGTTCTAGTATTTATATTTCCAATCTTATAGTTTAGTCTCTCCAAGCCTTGTTACTTCCATTTCCTAAAATATAAGAATTAAATTAAGTCTTAAACTGAGAATTTACCTTTTTATCCTTTGTCCCAAAATTCCACTGAATTTCCTCAAAATGACCTTGACACCTATATTCTCCAGAATCTGTCCAAATGGCAAGGATAAGTTTAAATTAATTACAAGTTCGACAAGTACATTTACACAAGGTACATTTTATGGAACTATCACAACAACAATGAATAAAGTATGCACATTTATTCTTCTTCAAAATAAGTGTTTTAAAACCATTCAATTCTCCTTGTATGTTACTAGCCCCATCAAAACCTTGTCCACGCAAGCTAGAGATACTTAATCCATGCAAAGAAAGTAAATCATCAAGAGCTTTCTTCAATGAGAGAGAAGTGGTAATAACAATATGTTTAATAGCTACAAATTTTTCAATTACATGTCCTCTCTTATTCACATAACGAAACACAATAGCAATTTGTTCTTTTGAAGATATGTCACGAGATTCATCAATAAAAAAAAAAGGCATCACCCATTTCCCTAATAATTGCATTAGTAGTTTTAATTGAACATGCATTTATAATATCTTTTTGAAAATCATGTGAAGTCAATTTCAAATTTCGATGAGCATTTGCCAAAGTAACCACTTTAATGCTTTCATTATGATCACCAAGAAATTCTAAAAGTCGAAGAAAATTACCCGGGTTACTTGAATTTTCATATTCATCATGACCTCGAAATGAAAGTCCTTGCTCTAGAAGAAATCGTGTACAATCAATAGATGCAATCAAGTGTGGTTGATACTCCTTTCGAGCTACATCAGAATGTTTGTCAAAAAATGTCTGGACATGTTGCTTTTGCTTCAATAAAGCGTTATACTTACTCACAGTTTCGACATGAGCACTATTATGTTCTCCAGGATGATCACCCAAGCTTTCAGCTTTCTTTCAATTTGTAAATCCTATTCTAGTAAAAACATCACCACCGCCTTGTTTACCATTATTCGGTTTGAAAAGATAACATCAAAGAAAAAAAGCAGCTTTTTTTATATGTTGTATTCCAACCAATTTTCATAATGACTAAACCAAGTAGGATTCAATCATCTCATTTGTTTTCCAAACTTCTTGTATTCAAAGTCGTGATCTTTGAGCTAGCAAAGACCCCTTTGTGCATATGCTTTTCTAACTTCATCACAAATGTCAAGATGGTAATAAGAGATTCGAGGTCATAAACCAGGATCTGTGGGAAGATTAGACAAATCAAACTCTAATTTTCTTTTCTTTGAACCCCCATCATCTATATTTGAAAGTGCTGCTTTTGATAACTTTATCAAATATCTCTCCATATATAAGATTCACTAGACTTCTTTAACTTATGAAGGTTCAATGTGTTCTAATGATCTTAATCTCAATTTGCCGTGCTGTAAAAAAATAATTACAGCCTTGCTGTATGTGCCAGTACTACTAAAAATAATTGAAGAATAAACATTTTGTATGTGTTGCCACTTTTAAACCAAAGAAGAAAAAGTTAACAAGGTTTTAAAAGTTGAAACCTCTATAGCCCTATTGCCTAATATATTATTTTGAAAACATAAATATACGCATTTGTTGTACTATAAAATGTAAACACTCAAAACTTTTAGCTTTTTGTCTAATGGGGGCTAAATTATGCTTAAAATACATAATAAAAATATTTATTGTAAGTTTAAAACTACAAAAAGCTTATAAATTTGGCCTTAGTGGGCCTCCCTACTAGGCCCCATCTAGATCCGCCAGTGTATACGAGGTCTACTAGGTGAAAACATTCTATGCGAAAACGTGTTGCAAGAGGAATCTGGCGTATACAAGTTATTGAAGATTGAGAATGGATCTCAATTGCTTGCACCAGCATAGTCCACGGTACTTGGGGATGATAAATAGGCCGAGTCAAATCGGAATCAATTCAAAATCAGTTTGATTTAGTCCAACCCATAATCAAAACCTTTTTAAAGGAAACAACTATACAGTTGTTGCCCTAAAAAAAAAAACTTTTTGGTTAAAGGGTCAAAAAGCCTTCGAAAAAAATAATTTTAACAATTGAGCCTTTGATTTTTTTTTCGCAATTAATTGAGCCATTACATATTAATTTTCACTTAATTGAGCCATTTCATAGACGGAAATATATGTACATCATGATATAAATATATGTACGTTTGTTTTACATTTGTTTTAAGAGACAAATCAGTCTTAATGTTCGAATACCTACAACAAGGTATTCGAATACCTCTCTTTCAAAACAAACAAACGTGTATTTATACGATGATATACATATAATTATCATAAATATATGTATTTTATAAAGCTTTGCATTTATATATATTCGAATACCTTATTTTAATTGTTGAAATTCTTAATTGTAATTTTCTGAATGAAAATACCTATTTTTTTAACAACTAATTAAGAGTATAATAATTATTTTCATTTCTTTCTTGATAATTTAAAAAGTTCCATTTTCTTATCGGAAGATATAATTTCAAGTGGTTACTTTTAAAAAATATTATTGTTTTATTGCATGTTCTTCACATTTTCTTTTATTATTTATTAATTATTATTATTATGACTTTTTAAGCTCGGACTTGAGTGAATGAAATTTTTGCGTAGTTGTCCCGATTCAGTGAATCTTCTGTTGCTTCGAATCCCATCCATCCAGCTCACCAAATTTTCTTCTTCACATTGCTAATTACCAAATGCGACAAACTTTCATACTTTTTCCCAAGTCTCCTCAGCAATTGTAACAAACCAATCCATTTGGCCTTTTTGATCTCTGAATCTTTGAAACTCCATGGATGAAGCACAACCAATTTCGTCTGAAACTACAAGAAGCTACTGGAGATGGAGCAAAAAAGACTTCTTCCCAGAAACCTCTTTCCAGACTATATCATCCTACAAAAAAGCACTTTCCGAAACCTGTCCTCGTCTCACAGATCGTCTCTTATCACGTTCCTCCTCCACCAACGAGCTTGTAACCCTTCAAAAAGTAAGCGAAAACCCATTGCAAAAGTGTCTAACCTGGTGGGACCTTATTTGGCTAAGCTTTGGCTCAGTTGTTGGTTCTGGAATATTTGTTATCACAGGTCAGGAAGCTAATTATGCAGGTCCAGCTATTGTTTTATCCTATGCAATATCTGGGCTTTCAGCATTGCTATCGGTTTTTTGTTACACTGAATTTGCGGCTGAGATTCCTGTAGCTGGTGGTTCATTTTCATATCTTCGCATTGAACTGGGTGAATTTATTGCATTTATAGCTGCTGGTAATATTCTTTTAGAAGCTTTAGTCGGAGCTGCAGGGTTAGGGAGATCATGGTCATCTTATTTTGCTAGTATGATTAAGAGTGATTCCAATTTTTTGAGAATTAAGGTTGATTCTTTGCCAGAAGGATTTAATCTTTTAGACCCACTTGCAGTTGTGGTGCTTTTGGTTGCTAATGGAATAGCAATGAGTGGAACTAAGAGGACATCTTGGTTGAATTGGATTAGTTCTCTGGTTAGTGGTACGGTGATTGTTTTTGTCATAATTTTTGGGTTTATTCATGCGAAAACTTCAAATCTGGAACCATTTTTTCCATATGGAGTAGAACGGGTTTTCAGGGCTGCTGCTGTAGTTTATTGGTCTTATACAGGTTTTGATATGGTGGCAAATATGGCTGAGGAGACTAAGAAACCCTCAAGGGATATACCGATTGGGTTGGTTGGTTCCATGTCTGGAATTACTGTGATTTATTGCCTTATGGCTTTAGCCTTAACCATGATGGTTAAGTATTCTGAGATTGATGTAAATGCTGCTTATTCTGTTGCTTTTGAACAAATTGGGGTGAAATGGGCCAAGTATTTGGTTAGTATATGTGCACTCAAGGGAATGACTACTAGCTTGTTGGTTGGATCTCTTGGGCAAGCACGATACACAACTCAGATAGCTAGAGCTCACATGATTCCTCCTATTTTTGCTTTGGTTCATCCCAAAACTGGAACTCCTGTAAATGCTACCCTGCTGGTGACAATAATAAGTGCTATTGTTGCATTTTTCTCTAGTTTAGATGTTTTGTCGAGTGTTTTATCTTTCAGTACGCTCTTCATTTTTATGCTAATAGCTGTTGCATTGCTCGTGAGGCGATACTATGTGAAGGATGTTACTCCCAAAAATGATTTGACAAAATTTCTCATGTCTTTATTCATAATTTTTGGTTCTTCAATTGGACTTTCAGCACTTTGGAATTCTAATGAGAGAGGATGGATTGGGTACACTGTGGCTGGAATGCTATGGTTCTTAGGGACTCTAGGGATGGCATTTCATTCCAAGCAGCGTGTTCCAAAGGTCTGGGGAGTTCCACTGGTTCCTTGGTTGCCATCTTTGTCAATTGTCATGAACTTGTTTCTTATAGGATCTTTGGGTTTTACAGCAATTTTGAGGTTTATCATTTGCAGTGCAGTAATGATAGTATACTACCTTCTTGTTGGTCTTCATGCAACTTATGATGTGGCTCACCAGAATGAACAAGTGTCAAAAAGTGAAGAGGGTAAATAAAGCTTTAACCTAAGGAAAAAAATCGTGGATTAGTAAAGTGCTACATCATTTTGTGGTATTTTATACATTCCTAGTGTTGCTGATAATGCTTTGTATTGTGTAAGTTGTTTTGTGAATTTCTGATGTAATCTACCACTTTCAAATGAAGGCATATATTTCCAAGTTTTCTTGATATGCTTTCTTGTTTTCTTTTACTGAAGTACCGAACTCTGTTTATTTTGTCCAGCCCTAATGCATGTGAACCTGTCAATGTTAAAAAGAATAATTTCTACACTTAGGATTTCTATTGCTCGCTCATTCAATTTGGGGAATCTGTTACTCTAAGTGAAGGAAACCGAAACAAACATGCAGCGGAATTTAATCATTCGGTGTAAAATCCGAATTTTATTATACTGAATACCATATGTGTACATTATTGATAATGGAAATAAATTCTTTTAGTAAAATTAAAGAATAACCGAATGTGAATTTTCACATTTCAATTTAAGTGATGATTTATAGTATGGTGTTTAAAGAAAGAAAAACAAATATTTAAGTGTAACAAGATATTGTTGAGATTTAATTTTGATATTATAGTATGAAAGCATTAAATGAAGGAATTAATGGTAATGGGACAAATGAGGAAAAGAATGAAAGGAGAGCCAATCAACGTTGGCTGACAGTGGCGTGGACTAGGAGTTAGCCAATCAACGTTGGCTAGAAGAGAAATGGCGTGGAGAAGAGAAGAAAAGAAAATGGAAAAGTCAAGGAAAGGGGCTAATAGTGGACTTCTCGCCACTGGCTTCTCCTGACAACAGGATTAGGCAATAAATGGCAAGGGAAATTCGTCAAGAATAGAGCTGCAGTAGGGACGTCACTACCGTTCTTTTGCTGCAGTTTTCTTTGGTTTTAATTGCATGAAATGATAAGGAAAACAGGATAAGGAAACAGGTGTTAGATTTTAAGTGAAACAGAACGGCTATATAAGAAGGGTTCATGAGGAAAAAAATCGATGGAAGCAACTTCATCTTCCTCAAAATCATTCTCGCCCATTCTATTTTCGTTGCAAGTTCACCATTAGTTTTCCTCTACTTCCATAAGTGAGCCATGAGACTCATCCTTAGTTAGTTAAACATTTATCCAGTGTGTGCAGAACTGAGGAATAAACAAAGTAAAGCTGATTGAGGCAAGAAAGCACTCTGCTCCAGGAAGTGCAACTCAGTTGAGGTGAGCTCCCATATTCTTATGGTTATTTTGATAAATGAGGGTATAATTCTATGTTTATAACGTAATAAACACAGATATAGACTGGTTGTAGTTAAATATTGTGGGAATATATAAGAAATCAGATGGAAATGATTTAAGAAAAACAATAGGCAAACAAGGAGTATTCGCCCAAAGGGCGAGGCGAGTACAATGCAATATATAACTAGGCGAGAACATGTTCGCCAATAGCTATGGGATAACCAGAATGTGGAAGTAAGGGCGACGACCAATAATCGCTAATGAGGCGAATAGGTAATAGAGAACTCGCCAAAGTATTGTTCAAGAGGGCGAGGTGGCCAAGCGTTATCCGATTCACAGGCGAGACCATTTATGAATGAAAAGCCACGAATGGCGAACTGAATTGATAAGCATGGCGAGTTGAGCTCCCATGTTGGGCGAACTCTCATGAATGAGCCGCTAATGGATAGCGAGCTGTGTTGGGCGAATGGCGAGCTGTTACCTCGCCACATTGGTTGAAAATAGTTTTAGAAATAAATTGCTAGAAAAGAAAATATTAATGGAATTAATATTTTACCTTGCAGCCGGGAAGTGAGATTGATACGGCGAGTGGAAAGCAAGGCTGCATCAGACGAGGTAAGGAAGTAGTATGTGATGTAAATGCATGTCCTGTGGAGTAAAAATGTTAAGAAAATATTAGAAATTGTTTTATTTTCTGACATGCATTGGTTGATAAACTGTTTTGAACTTGGGCGAGCTACAAGCCGCCATATGTTGTTTTGTTGGGTGAATTGGTTAAAGCGGGCGAGTAGTTTTGTTCTAGGCAGAGACTCGGGCGAGCCAAGTGGCGAGCTCTCTTTTATGAGAACTGGGCGAGTGCCCTTGTTTTATAGAGAAATCCGGGTAAGCCATAGTCGGCCGAACCCTTTTTAATGTGTTTGGGTGGGCGGCCCTTGTTTTAAATATAAGGCGGGCGAACCGTTATCAACGAGTCATACTTTTGTTTTTGAAAAGTTAAATGGCGGGCGATTACTAATTCGCCGTCTTATCGAGTTAGTCAGGGGTGAGCGGTGAAGGGCGAGCTGACCCTGGCGAACGGTTTTAAAGTGTAAATTCCTAAACGAAAAATGAATTATTTTAAATATTTCAAAAATAAAAATATGAAACCTTTTTGGGGCGAGTTGACCAATGGCGAGTTGAGTATTGGCAAGCTTACCATAGGCGAACTAGCCCTGGGCGAGCCAGTCTAATCCGTACCTTCTCACACAGAAAATATTGAAGTTACGGGCTGTTTTATTGTTTTATAAGCCCTTTTGGAAATCAAATCATTTTATGGAAATAATACATAAGATAACTTGAATCCGAGACATTAGGCTATGAGTTCATGCATTATCACTCATATACTTTGCGTGACCCATCTAGGGCGATGGCTCGGGTCAAATAGACCAACGAGTGCACCCTAGGGTGTCACAGGGCTGATGGACCTGCCAAGTCTTCAGCGGTCTCGAGGTCACTTGGCAAGTGTACCCGAGGACCACCTACAGATTATGGCCATACATCTAGATGAGATAGCCGTGAGGGGCGATGGCCTAAGGGTGCACCCCAAAAGCGGATGACTTGTGTTCTTTGCATGATTTAAATTGTTGCCTAGTCTCAATTAAATGATTTATGAAAGGATCTGGTGAATCCTGTTTCATGTTAACTGTATTTATTGTTTCCTAATGAGTGTGATCGTTAGGATGATTAAATGGTTTTGAGATTATAGCTTTTATTTTTAAAGCAGCATACACCTTCCTTACTGAGCACATTGTCGCTCACTCCTTATTTTTCCACTCCACAGATAACTGATTTGAACTAAGAGACTTACCTTTTGGAGATTGGATATCGAAGGTATGTTGTGTTCTTTTATGTATTCAGTGAAGTTGTACAGTACTACTTTAAATATAAGGGAATGTATATACATCTTAAGAAAATGATTTAGTTATTCTTATTAAAGTGATAGGAGTTGATAAGCATCACTAACAGCCCAACCGGTAGTAAGTGTAAGATATAAGTGAGTAACATGTTATATAGTGAAAATTGGGATGTTACAGATTTAATGGTATCAGAGCAGGGTTGGTCGGATGTTTAGTGATGCTTAAAGTGAATAGTATACATTCCCTATAGTACTGTACAATCTGAATATATAATGATAAGTGATAAACGATTTCTGTGATACAGATATGAGTGGAAGAAGAAAGATGCGCTCAGTGAGAGGTATAGGCCGAGGTAGGGCGGCACAGACTCCGGAACCACAGACACCGGAACCTGCCCCAAGACCTCCACGTCCTATACAGCTAGAGAGCATTGATAATCGTGTAACTCAGGTGGAGAGGTTAATAGTAGATTTTATGGCTATGTATCAGGCGGATAGAGCCGCTGATAGGGCAGAGAGGGAGAGAGCTACAGCTCCTGCAGCCCCAGTAGAGGCACCAGCACCGCCACAGCCGGCACCAGTTGTGCCTGTGCCTGAGCCTGAGCCTATTCCACCACCAGCACCTCAGCCACCGATAGCTCCACCACAGCCACTGATTCAGCAGCCACGAAATGCAGAGTCATATTGTAATGTGGCATTGGTGAAATCATTTAAGAAATTGGATCCACCGAAGTTTAAAGGTAGTAGGGATCCATTGGTGGCAGAACAGTGGGTTATAGAGATTGATAGATTACTCGAGATTATGAGATGTTCAGAGACAGAGAAAGTAGGCTTAGCAGTGTTCCAGCTGGCAGATGATGTGAGACATTGGTGGAAGGCCACTCAGACAGTATTATTTGCTCAGCATCAGGATCTGTCATGGGATATATTTGTGGAAGCTTTTAGGAGGTAATATATCCCTGACACTGCTCAGGAAAAATTACAGCAGGAATTCATGAGTTTAGTACAGGGTAGCATGTCAGTGGACGAATATGAGGCCCAATTTACTACATTGAGCCGTTTTGATCCACAGACTAGTGCAAATACCCGGTATAAGATTTCGAGCTGGTTTGAGGCCATCCATCAGAGTAAAGCTAGCCTCATTTGTTATGCAGACTTATGATGAGATAGTTCAACGGGCTCAGCTATGTGAGAGGGATTATGAGCAGTTCCAGCTCGATTTCAGTAGTAAAACTAAAAGTAAAGCAAAGGGTAAGGCTAAGAGGTTTATGGAGGACAGACAAGGTAGAGAGCAGTCTAAGAAGACTAGATCTACGGGCATACAGATTCAGAGGGCAGATTTGATAGACCAGCATTTTCTACTCCTGCTAGTGGCCCCACTACCACTCAGAGAAGTGTTGCGCCCTTATGTAGACATTGTGGAAGGTCGCATGGATCGCGCCCTTGTCCTGTAATGTCTGGGGTATGTTTTAGATGTGGACAGACGGGGCATTTTATTAAGAATTGCCCGATGCTCAGAGAGTCGACTGTTTCTACTATACCTCCTGCAGCACCTCAAATAGCGGCCCCGGTAGCTCAACATGAGTCAGAGAAAGCGACACCCTCACAGCCTAGGCGGGCGACAGCCGCAGAGAAGGGAAAAAAGGTTGTGACTCAGGGTCGGGTATACGCGTTGGATCAGGAGACTGCCGACGCCTCTATCGATGTGATCAAAGGTAAAATTTATCTCTTTGATATCCCTGTAATTGCCTTAATTGACCTGGGTTCTACTCATTCATTCTTATCGCCTGCATATGCCAACAGGACCCCAGTAAAGCCGGAGTTGTTAGAATATACCTTGCAAGTGAAAACTCCTTTTAATGATTTCCAGAGGACAGATATTATATATAGGAATTGTAAATTGACTATAGGAGAGAAGGTTGTGACAGCTAACCTAATTTTGTTGGATATATATGATTTTGATATCATTTTAGGTATGGATTGGTTAGCTGCAAACCATGTTAGTTTGGACTGTAATACTAAGTTTATTACCTTCTCTTATCCCGAAAAGTACATTGTAAAGTTATTGTAAATTAATAAAAAGTATGTGAATTATGTTATGAGATGACATGTGTACTGAAATTGTGGTTGTGTATGAATGTTTATGAAGGATATATTGCTAGTGTGGAGGATGTTGAGAGGAAGCATCCAAAGATCCAAGAGATTCCTGTAGTTAAGGACTTCTCGGATGTATTTCTAGAGGATTTACCAGGGTTACCACCAGATCGAGAGACGGAGTTTATGATCGAGTTGGTACTCGGTACGGAGCCGATTTCTAGACCCCCATATAGAATGGCACTGACAAAGTTAGATGAGCTCAAGAAGCAGCTACAAGAGTTATTAGATAAGGGATTTATACGTCCCAGTGTGTCATCGTGGGGAGCTCCAGTACTTTTTGTTCGGAAGAAGGATGGTAGTCTCCGGTTGTGTATAGATTATCGGATGTTGAATCGGGCTACCGTTAAGAATAAGTATCCACTACCTCGGATTGACGATTTGTTTGATCAGCTCAGGGGTGCGCAGGTGTTTTCCAAGATAGACCTTCGATCAGGCTATCACCAGTTGAAGATTAAGGAGTCGGATGTGCATAAGACAGCCTTTCGGACTCGCTATGGCCACTATGAGTTTCTAGTGATGCCTTTTGGGTTGACAAATGCCCCTGCAGCATTTATGAGTTTGATGAACGAGGTATTTCATTCATTTTTGGACAAGTTTGTCATAGTATTTATTGATGACATACTGATTTACTCTAAGATTCCAGAGGAGCATGAGCAGCATTTGCAGATTGTACTACAGACCCTCAGAGAGCGAAAGGTGTATGCTAAACTTAGTAAATGCGAGTTCTGGCTTGACCATATTATATTTCTCGGACATGTAGTGTCGAAGGACGGGGTGTCAGTTGATCCGTCCAAGATAGAGGCCATTGTTCAGTGGGAGAGGCCTAACACAGTTACCGAGATACGGAGTTTCCTGGGTCTTGCCGGGTACTATCGCAGATTTGTGGAGGGATTTTATAGGCTTGCTGCTCCATTGACACGACTCACACGTAAGGATGTAAAGTTTGAGTGGAATAATGCGTGTGAGTGTAGTTTTCGTGAGCTTAAGAAGAGATTGACTAGTGCCCCCGTATTAGCCCTTCCTAGCGGATCAGGTGGATTTATGGTGTATACCGATGCGTCCGCTTAAGGTTTAGGGTGTGTGCTCATGCAGCATGATCGGGTTATAGCCTATGGTTCTCGACAGTTGAAGGATCATGAGAGGAATTACCCGACACATGACTTGGAGCTAGCCGCAGTGGTGTTTGCACTGAAGATATGGCGACATTACTTGTACGGGGAGAAATTTCAGATATATACAGACCATAACAGTCTGAAGTATATATTCTCACAGAAAGAGTTGAATTTGAGGCAGCGACGGTGGATGGAACTATTAAATGACTATGATTGCGAGATTTTGTATCACCCAGGTAAAGCTAATGTAGTAGCTGATGCACTGAGCCGTAAGCATGTTGGCATGGTATCGTACATGATGATCAGGGAACATGAGTTGATAGAGTAGTTCTCTAACCTCAGTTTGACAGTTGTTTCCTCTGACCAGTATGGGTTTACAGCTAGTTTTCGTATCGAGCCGGATTTGATGGATCGAATCAAGAAAGTTCAGAGGAGTGATGATTATTGTATTGGGGTGGCCAGCCAGATTCAAATGGGAGATGAGTTGGATTTTGAAATTGGTACCGATGAGATACTGAGGTTTAGAGGTCGGATATGTGTTCCCGATGATCGACAGCTTAGAGACTTGATTTTATCAGAGGCCCATACCTCTAGATACACGTTACATCCGGGTAGTACTAAGTTGTACCAGAATCTTCGGAGAGTGTATTGGTGGCCTAAGATGAAGAAAGACATCGTTGATTTTGTTGCTAGATGTCTAACATGCCAGCAAATTAAGATTGAGCATCAGAAGCCAGCAGGTATGCTTCGACCATTATCGATTCCTACGTGGAAATGGGAGCATGTAACTATGGATTTTATTATGGGATTACCACGGACCCGGGAGGGGTTTGATGCTATTTGGGTGATAGTCGACAGATTGACTAAGTCTGCTCATTTCTTAGCCATGAAATCTACAGATTCAGTTAGTGCCTTGGCCGAGTTGTATGTCAGGGAGATAGTGAGGTTACATGGTGTTCCAGTGAGCATCACCTCTGATAGGGATTCTCGCTTCACCTCTCATTTTTGGGAGAGATTTCAGGAGGCTATGGGATCCCAGTTGAGTTTTAGCACCGCTTTTCATCCACAGACTGATGGACAGTCCGAGCGTACTATACAGACGCTCGAGGATATGTTGAGAGCGTGTGCATTGGATTTTAAAGGCTCATGGGACGATCACTTACCCCTGGCAGAGTTTGCTTATAATAATAGTTTTCATACGAGTATCGGCATGGCACCGTATGAGGCCTTGTATGGCAGGCGATGCAGATCCCTAATAGCATGGGAAGAAGTTGGAAATCGTAAACTGTTAGCTCCCGATTTGGTCGAGCAGGCTTCTCGTGATGTACGGATGATCTGTGAGAGGCTCAAAACGGCTCAGAGTCGGCAGAAGAGTTATGCAGATACTAGACGCCGACCATTAGAGTTTATAGCGGGTGATTATGTGTTTTTAAAGATTTCACCGTCCAAGGGTATAATGAGATTCGGGAAGAGAGGAAAGTTGAGTTCTCGATTCATTGGGCCTTATGAGATCTTAGATCGCGTAGGAGATGTGGCATATCGGTTAGCACTACCACCAGAATTGACAGGAGTGCATAACGTGTTCCATGTCTCGATGTTGAGAAAGTACCATCCAGATCCTTCTCACGTGATTCGACATGAGCCGCTGGAGATCAGAGAGGATATGAGTTACGTTGAGAAACCGATACGGATTCTGGATAGGAAGGACAAGGTGTTGCGATCTAAGACGATTCCTTTGGTTAAAATGCTCTGGCAGTATCATAACGAGGAGGAGGCTACTTGGGAGTTAGAGAACCTTATACATGAGAAGTATCCGGAGCTCTTTCAGTGACAGGTCCAAGTTAAATTTGCAGGACCAAATTTCTTAAGGTGGGGAGAAATGTAAAATCCGAATTTTATTATACTGAATACCATATGTGTACATTATTGATAATGGAAATATATTCTTTTAGTAAAAAAAAAGAATACCGGATGTGAATTTTCACATTTCAATTTAAGTGATGATTTATAGTATGGTGTTTAAAGAAAGAAAAACAAATATTTAAGTATAACAAGATATTGTTGAGATTTAATTTTGATATTATAGTATGAAAGCATTAAATGAAGGAATTAATGGTAATGGGACAAATGAGGAAAAGAATGAAAGGAGAGCCAATCAACGTTGGCTGACAGTGGCGTGGACTAGGAGTTAGCCAATCAACGTTGGCTGGAAGAGAAATGGCGTGGAGAAGAGAAGAAAAGAAAATGGAAAAGTCAAGGAAAGGGGCTAATAGTGGACTTCTCGCCACTGGCTTCTCCTGACAACAGGATTAGGCAATAAATGGCAAGGGAAATTCGTCAAGAATAGAGCTGCAGTAGGGACGTCACTACCGTTCTTTTGCTGCAGTTTTCTTTGGTTTTAATTGCATGAAATGATGAGGAAAACAGGATAAGGAAACAGGTGTTAGATTTTAAGTGAAACGGAACGGCTATATAAGAAGGGTTCATGAGGAAAAAAATCGATGGAAGCAACTTCATCTTCCTCAAAATCATTCTCGCCCATTCTGTTTTCGTTGCAAGTTCACCATTAGTTTTCCTCTACTTCCATAAGTGAGCCATGAGACTCATCCTTAGTTAGTTAAACATTTATCCAGTGTGTGCAGAACTGAGGAATAAACAAAGTAAAGCTGATTGAGGCAAGAAAGCACTCTGCTCCAGGAAGTGCAACTCAATTGAGGTGAGCTCCCATATTCTTATGGTTATTTTGATAAATGAGGGTATAATTCTATGTTTATAACGTGATAAACACAGATATAGACTGGTTGTAGTTAAATATTGTGGGAATATATAAGAAATCAGATGGAAATGATTTAAGAAAAACAATATGCGAACAAGGAGTATTCGCCCAAAGGGCGAGGCGAGTACAATGCAATATATAACTAGGCGAGAACATGTTCGCCAATAGCTATGGGATAACCAGAATGTGGAAGTAAGGGCGACGACCAATAATCGCTAATGAGGCGAATAGGTAATAGATAACTCGCCAAAGTATTGTTCAAGAGGGCGAGGTGGCCAAGTGTTATCCGATTCACAGGCGAGACCATTTATGAATGAAAAGCCACGAATGGCGAACTGAATTGATAAGCATGGCGAGTTGAGCTCCCATGTTGGGCGAACTCCCATGAATGAGCCGCTAATGGATAGCGAGCTGTGTTGGGCGAATGGCGAGCTGTTATCTCGCCACATTGGTTGAAAATAGTTTTAGAAATAAATTGCTAGAAAAGAAAATATTAATGGAATTAATATTTTACCTTGCAGCCGGGAAGTGAGATTGATACGGCGAGTGGAAAGCAAGGCTGCATCAGACGAGGTAAGGAAGTAGTATGTGATGTAAATGCATGTCCTGTGGAGTAAAAATGTTAAGAAAATATTAGAAATTGTTTTATTTTCTGACATGCATTGGTTGATAAACTGTTTTGAACTTGGGCGAGCTACAAGCCGCCATATGTTGTTTTGTTGGGCGAACTGGTTAAAGCGGGCGAGTAGTTTTGTTCTAGGCAGAGACTCGGGCGAGCCAAGTGGCGAGCTCTCTTTTATGAGAACTGGGCGAGTGCCCTTGTTTTAAAGAGAAATCCGGGTAAGCCATAGTCGGGCGAACCCTTTTTAATGTGTTTGGGTGGGCGGCCCTTGTTTTAAATATAAGGCGGGCGAACCGTTATCAACAAGTCATACTTTTGTTTTTTTTAAAAGTTAAATGGCGGGCGATTACTAATTCGCCGTCTTATCGAGTTAGTCAGGGGCGAGCCGTGAAGGGCGAGCTGACCCTGGCGAACGGTTTTAAAGTGTAAATTCCTAAACGAAAAATGAATTATTTTAAATATTTCAAAAATAAAAATATGAAACCTTTTTGGGGCGAGTTGACCATTGGGCGAGTTGACCAATGACGAGTTGAGTATTGGCAAGCTTACCATGGGCAAACTAGCCCTGGGCGAGCCAGTCTAATCCGTACCTTCTCACACAGAAAATATTGAAGTTACGGGCTGTTTTATTGTTTTATAAGCCCTTTTGGAAATCAAATCATTTTATGGAAATGATACATAAGATAACTTGAATCCGAGACATTAGGCTATGAGTTCATGCATTATCACTCATATACTTTGTGTGACCCATCTAGGGCGATGGCTCGGGTCAAATAGACCAACGAGTGCACCCTAGGGTGTCACAGGGCTGACGGACCTGCCAAGTCTTCAGCGGTCTCGAGGTCACTTGGCAAGTGGACCCGAGGACCACCTACAGATTATGGCCATACATCTAGATGAGATAGCCGTGAGGGGCGATGGCCTATGGGTGCACCCCAAAAGCGGATGACTTGTGTTCTTTGCATGATTTAAATTGTTGCCTAGTCTCAATTAAATGATTTATGAAAGGATTTGGTGAATCATGTTTCATGTTAACTGTATTTATTGTTTCCTAATGAGTGTGATCGTTAGGATGATTAAATGGTTTTGAGATTATAGCTTTTATTTTTAAAGCAGCATACACCTTCCTTACTGAGCACATTGTCGCTCACTCCTTATTTTTCCACCCCACAGATAACTGATTTGAACTAAGAGACTTACCTTCTGGAGATTGGATATCGAAGGTATGTTGTGTTCTTTTATGTATTCAGTGAAGTTGTACAGTACTACTTTAAATATAAGGGAATGTATATACATCTTAAGAAAATGATTTAGTTATTCTTATTAAAGTGATAGGAGTTGATAAGCATCACTAACAGCCCAACCGATAGTAAGTGTAAGATATAAGTGAGTAACATGTTATATAGTGAAAATTGGGATGTTACATTCGGTCTCCACCAGATCGATTCGGAGAGTTGCCTGATTAGGGTTTCGAGATTTTACCTAACGTTTTCTCTGATTTTCTGTCGTTGGTCGAGTCACAAGCAACAACTTTTCGTTCCTGCCTCTATGGTATCCACACGAACGAATCTCACGACTCTTGAACGACTCACGATCAGAAGCCTTAAAGAGTGTTTTTATTTTAACCGAATTGCTAGCTTCGATTAAAATAATATTTTGTTCTGTTTGAAAGAAGCTCTAAAACCACAGAGAACAGGTTTCTCTTTTGTTTAATTGTGCGGCTGTGTTTTAGAAAACACAAAACATCCTTTTATAAGCAGTAAATTTTACCTTAAAATTTACTGTCAAACAGAACTCTAATCCTACTTAGAATAGGATTAGTTATATCCTTAATCCAATTCAGAATAGGATTAATTAAGCTCCTCATTGATCCGTTCTAAGTGTGCGACCCAATAGGTTCTCAAAACAATGGCAATGACAAAATTGTCATAGGCAATGAGCGGTATCTAGCAACACATCATTGCTACCCACGTAACGAGAATGTCAATGACTCGACATAACCTTACTCGTGATAGATGTTACCGTGTAGTCTAATCTCGTTATCCTTTGATGTCTTGATTAGACACAAGTCATGGAATGTGTCATACTTGTATAGTCTAATCAGCGTTTCTTGATTCCTGAGTAGACTAATTAAACAAATAAAATCAATATCTTATATTGACTTATTCGAGCACGGCCATGCATTTCTTAGTCTCACTCTATCAAAGGGCCCAAGACATCACTCTTGTTATATAAGAGGGATAAATCCTATCTTGATCACTCAACATCCCTCTACATAGATCAAGGCATACCCAATTACTACCTTTATTGTCTATCCTGTTATGAATGACATCTAGCAGCATTAAAGTATGCGATTCTCTATGTTGGATCTCTGATGATCTCAAGTCAAAAGATCACATACACCATCATCACTATGAGAATCGCTTATGACACTCATATAACAATCCATGTAGCGTTCTCATGGAGGGTCGATCCAGTACATAGTTCTCTAACATGCACCTGTGTGATGACTTGATATCCTATATCCATGACAATGGTCATCAGTCAACCACATACTAGTCTTATCGTATCATTGTTATCCTTGTTCACAATAATACTTGACTAGGGATATTTTAAAAATAGTGTGTTATTACTATTCTAAGGACATTATCATATAAGATTATATTACGTAGTTATAAGACAAATATAATAATGAACTATAATAAATAAAATGTCATGATATATAAAAAAATGCCAAAATCATCTAATGAATGGTTCTAAGGGCATAATCCAACACTAAGAGGCCGCTATAAAGCCATCTAGATTAATTAAGATGTTGGATGTATTACCACGACTACAGCAATTAACGACAGAGCTTGAGAATCTCTCTTTCTCGCTTTCAATCACTCACACACACACTCTTCCCTATCACTCTTTCTGTTGTTGTCTCTGAGCTTTTGCATTTGGTACCTCTCATTTTGCATGGCCAAATGTTTTGCCAAGCTAATGCGATGAATTACTGATACTGCATGGGCTGTTACATTTTTCTAGGTTTAGTTCCATTGTGATTAATACAGTATTGAGACCATCAGATGTAACTTTTTGAGCAAAAGTTTCCAAGCTGCTTTAGAATTGTACTAATCTTGTGCAGGTTGTGACCCACACTTATAACCATGTCTTAGTTGTGTTATTAAATAATATGGAATTAAACTTGGTACTTTGTATCTATGATGAATATGTTCTAGTGCTAAGGGCCAATCATGATGCATATATAGAGGGTGTTAATGTAATGGCATTTATTCAGCTTAATCTTGGAAAATTGCCTTCAATTCTATTGTTATATTCTGGTATATCTTCTCTATTGGAGATGACTGGGTTTTCTACTAGCTAGATTCCTCAGGAAAGATTCATAAATGATAGGTTGTAAGGGCTCACATGGTTTATCTTCACAGTGCCATGTTCTCCCTAAATCTAGATCCTTCATAATGACAACTTCATTAGCTTCCTTGTTGGTTTTCTTTCACTGATGCCTCATTGGATTTTGGATTTACTTGGACTTCAGCAAGTAATTTGCATAAGACTGTTTCTGACTTGTATGGTAATGGTTTCATACCAGAATATAAGTTATGCATTCTGGGGTCTAACTGTAGGTCGCTATCTGTTCACTGCACAGTTTTCATTTTTAGCTGTTTGTGTATTTGGGGATTTCATTGTCTTAAAAGCAGCTGTTGTGAGGGCTTGTTGGATGGTATTTATGTTATAGGCATCACAATTTTGACTTGATAAATTGATCCTGCAGTATTCTTAAAGTTCTTTTCTTCTATTTTAGTGACTGGAATAATATCTCTTTTCTGGTTCCCACAGAACTTAAGAAACACTTAATGGAATGAAAATCTATATAAGTGGGAAGAAAAATAGATAAAGGCCTCAGATTTATGGCTAGTGGGTGATATTAAACCTCATCCTAAAAGCATAGTTGATTCAGTGTAAAGCATTCTGAGTATTCTAAAAGTGTCTCCTGGTGATATATAGTGCTGAAATGCATTTCATGCTCAATATTTTTCTTTTCCAAAAGGGCAGTGGATAATTATTATGGAAGTAGATTTGTTTTTATGTTTACGTGTTCATCAATGTGGTTAAGTGTTAATGAGAGCTAGATCTCTGTCTAGCGGTGTAACATTTTTCTGGTGGTTTACATGGTTCTAATGCTGTAACTGATAATGGTCAGGATATTGGTTGACTGTTTTGCTACTTTTGCTATATTCTTAACAGATCCTTTCTTCATGTCTTGAAATTTATTCAAGAATTGATGGGTATTGAATAATGGACTCTATTATGTTCTCTGGTCACAATGTTGAAGATCATCAGTAGCACGTCATGAACTATAGAACAAATGGTTCAGTCATGCAAAGATTCATCAGTGAATTCTGAATTTTCAGCTTACAACTTTGATCTAAATCCTAATGTGAAATCTCATTTGTTTAAAACCTTCGAATTCAGTTACCTAGGCTATCTTTCATCTTAATGTTTATCCACAAATCTGTAAGGTATTGTTTATAAATTTTTTTTTTAAGATGCAGTCATCTTACTGTCTTTTACCTTTGTGTTCGAAAAATAGAACATACAGCCTCTGTTTGGCCATATAGTTTGTTCTATTTCATCAGGGAGCTTGGTGGTAGGACAAATTTTTCAAGGTTAATCAGCTGCAACAGTCAAGCTTAATTATGCTTTATGCAGGTCATGGAGTTATGTAATTCTCTTACTGTTGTTTCCCTTCTTCTCCAGCAAGTTAACGTTGCCGATTTGGTACAAAGTAATCATTCATTTACAATGTGAAATTCATTCTTTATTATGCAGTTTTTCTGATTTGACTCTTGAGACTCACTTAGGACGATAAAATATGGCTCCTCTTATGCATGTGCTTCTTGTCATAGGAATGAAAAGTAGAAGCATGAATCCCAGGTTTAATTGTATCCTATAGCATTTAAAATAAACCCTTTCTAATTTGTAGTAGCAGTTGAGATTCACAGAATTTTCTCATGCATAATGTCCTCGTGAATTCTTGTGGTTAATAGGAGCAAACCTTAGTTATTATCATATTTTTGTGAGCCTATTGTGGTTGTGTAAACATGATTTCTCTGTCTCTTGATGTCACCAGATGCTGAGAGGAGCTACTAGAAGTATTACCTAGCACTTTAACTGAGTAACCTCTTCCTATCATGAAGATCTTACTATGTGAAGAGCAAATAATCATTACGTGACAGATGACAGAAGCATTATTTTCGGTTTGAATTAAGACCGGAAGATCAGAAAAAGATGTGTGTGAAAAGTGTTACTCCCAAAGAGTAAGGATTAGGGATGTAATTGAGTCGAGTTAAGACGATTCAATATTAAGTTTGAGATTGGTGTGAGTCACAAAATATTTAAACTATTTGAGCTTGTCTATATAGACTCGAACTCAACTTGATAGGCTCGATTTATCATTTTTTAACTATAATTATGAAGATAAAATGATAAATTAATAATAAAATATAACATATATTTAAAAAAAAAAACTTGATTAGGCTCGTTAGTTTGTCATGTGATCATTATTCTCTCCCTGCAAAATCAGCTTATTAGAGTTATGCAGTGATTATAAAACTCATTTTGCCTACTCAGCCTGCCACTATAGTTATTAAATCGAGATACATATCGCATACCGAAATTTTATTTTTGAGAATTGAGTATCGTATCGTAAGATAAGGATAAAAATTTTAATTATAAATAATATATATACATATAATATATATATATTTATATATATAGATATATAAGCATTTGATATTTTCAATTTTTATATGTACCAATATACAAGAACAAATAAAAAATATATGTCAATGAATACAAAATTATTTAAATAAATGGTTTGTTATTTTTTTAATATAATCTTTCACATTTCTTATACAATAATAAAATATTAAAATCAATTGACAAGTTACTCAAAAAAGTTTATATGCTCATATTCTAAGTTTTAATAATTTAAATGGGACAAAACTATTATTTTCATTAAAATTTTTAATTTTGGGGAAGCAAAATTAATATTTTTATTAAAATTTTTAATTTATCTATATATTTTTATAAATTTTTAAAAATTCAATTGGGCAATTATTTTCACAAGATCTCATATAGATCGATTCTTGTCAATATACAAAATATGATTTAGGATATAAAAAAATAGATATTTTTTTTATATTTATTATCTTTAAGTTTAAAACTTAAGATTTAGGATTATAAAAGATTTTTTTCATTTGAATCCAAAAAAAATAAAATAAAATAAAATTGGGCTGTTAGTAATTTTGTAAGCAAAAGACTTAATGGACTTGAATTAAATAAAATAAACTGTATTACACCGTATCGAGTATCGTAGATATGTATCATGCATTGTACGATATTAATAACTATGCCTGCCATCACCTCACTTAGGCCCCCTTCGTGTCCACTCTGCCTACACCTTCTTGTGGGCACCTGACATGGCATCAGCAGCGGTGAATGCTTGGCAGGAGTGGGACTAAGAATGTAAATGGGGTATATACCCGTTGATTTTAGGATATCTAAACTTAAATCGGATTATCTTTCATAATACCTGATTATTTTAGTTTGTATTACTTGATCTCTATCTGTTTAATGTAGTAGATTTCTATTAACTATTCAAATCTATTAAATATCAATTTATTAAGTCAAAATTCCACTTTTAAATTTAAATTTAAAATCAATTTTAGAATAAATTATTAAAAAATTAAATTAATAAATTTAATTTAACTCGTAAAAATAAATTAAAGTTAAAATTATAATTATAATATTTAAAAAAATTAATTTGATTAAATATTACATTAATAATAGATCATTTATAAATAAAAAACATAAATATTATATAAAAAAATATTATTTATAATCAGGTTCAGATAGCGGATATTTTAAGATAATTACCCCAATCCTACTCGAGCCCTTGATAGGTAGTAATTTTACTATTCAAATCCAATTATATAATACCATAATCTTTACTTAATTAGGTTGGATAGTATCGGGTATCTTGTAAGGATACCTATTGCCATCTCTAATGTGAAACGCACAACTTGTATTCCCAACAAATCAGCTTATTGGGGTATACAATGCCAATACTTTTATAACCAATGACCCTTTTTCCTATTCGATATAAGATTGAAGCGTTCTATCTATTCACCATTAGAGCGTTTAGCATGACATTCTCTCCCACCCAATTTCGTGATACCCTTATCATGATTTATCCTCTCTAGGGCTCACCCTACCTACCACTTTTGAGGCGTTTGACATGCAGCTAGCCCACCCTATCTACCTTTTTAAAGTGTTGGGCGTGAAGTCGGACAATTTATGAGTGGCTTTGATATCATTTGTCACACTACCATTATTTTTTTTTTTAAAAATCGGCTTATCAGAGTTATGCAACGATCACACAACTCATCTTAGTTACTCATCCTGTTGTTACCTCACATAAGCCCGCTATAAGTCCACCCTAGTTACCCTTTCTTGGAGCACTTGACGTGGTATTAGCAGCGATGAGTGCTTGGCAAAAGTGGGACACACCACTTATATCGCCAAACAAATCAACTTATTGGATGTGTAGCGCCAACGCTTTATACTTGGTAATTTCTTATTTCTTATATGAAGGAGGATAAAATCACCTTGCCTACTCACCCTTAGAGTACTTGGTGTGACAAGCCACTTAAGTTCTGTGCTGTAATAATAATTCATGAATATCAGCTAAGACTATCTTAATATTGAATACTAGAAACATCGTGATTTTCACCTTAGATCCGCCCATGCAAATTTCACAATTTTTTTTAAATATTTTTGATTTCATTTTAAGTGCTTACTTGGACTTTACATATACTCGGAAAGTGACCAATCTTTTACGCGCAGGGTACTCATTTTGTACTATTTGGTCATATAAAGTTACAAGATTTTTTTTTTAGTCATTGCCTTATATTTCATGGTGCAGCTGTTGTAGGAGGTTAATTGTGATTTTGTGGACACAAATATGGGAACGCTCATAAAAAGCATGAGTTAGATAAAGTAGACTTCTTTCGGTTGCCAACAAGAACAGGAATTCTGTAACACTTTTGTCTTGGGTAGCTTTCTATTGAGATAGGGAGGATGGAGCTAAAACAAATGTAAGGCTTCATGTTTTCCACGTCGCACCCCTTCTCTTTCCTCTTTTTTGGCTTTGGGAAACTGGAACAAACTCCTTATTCTAGTGTTGAAATCATACTTATTCTTTCTAGAAAATTTAAAACATTACTTAGGCTGGAGAAAAAATAATTTCGACAAGAAAAGAGGAAAATGCTTCCTTAGCAGTTGCAAAAGTTATTGATAAATGGAAGCCCCCCATTGTTGATAAGGTGCTCTTGACTGGTAGGTTGACTACGTCTTAGAGGATATTCTATCTCTAGCATTTTTATCTGCGGGTACTGAATTCGGTTCCTTTCATTTCACAAGAGATGTGAAACACTCTCAAGCTAACAAACTGGTTTGCGGATATTTCATAAGTTGCTGAAATGGTTGCGTGTTTAAAGCTGTCTTTTGTGATAGCAATGATATTGGATTGGACTTCTAGATTTGGTTCCGTTTCACAAAGGTTCAAGGGCTTTTCCAAGCAGCTGCTGCTTGTAGTGACATAATTTTGACGTGATTGCAACCATGAGTATGCCACTAATGAACTTTCAACTTCTGTTATTGCGGTTTATCACTAACCATGACTATGCCACTATACAGATGGGATTTGATTCTAAAGGGTTCATTTCCTTGAGAGTTGGCATGGACTCGAACTACTCAACATTCATAACCGAAGAATGGATAAATTCAAGTTCCACACTTTTAAAATTAATCCAAAACTAAGAGTTTCTGAAATAACGAAGGTGCTAAACCCTATTAGAAAAGTGTCTTGCTCACTCAACATTCATAACCGAAGAATGGATAAATTCAAGTTCCACATTTTAAAATTAATCCAAAACTAAGAGTTTCTGAAATAACGAAGGTGCTAAACCCTATTAGAGATGTGAAGTATTCTGCAGCATTATAGCAAAACCTTAAAAAAATGCAAGACATCAAATAAATTCCTATATACTTTTACTTCAATCAACTTTTTATTTTGCATCGGTAATAATCTGTAATGTTGCTTTTACCATGTGTTCTTTATTGATGTGATTGAATGAAGGTGTGCTAGATATGTGGTGGCTTCACTGCTTTTCTTTGTCAGCAAGGGTTTGATTGCTTCTGAAACCGTAAAATATAAAGGATTGCAAGCTGTGCTTATTTTATAGCATGTCACTCTTGATGGTTGGGTTGATATTTGTTTGTTAAATGATCCAGTGGCGTTGGAGGTTTTTTGTATGCTTGTAGAACCTCCAAAGTCATCTTGCCACCATAAATAATGAAACTTTTGAATATAGTTATTGATATAGAATACAGTTACGTGGAAACCAAAACAAAAGCCACAGAGTTGCAGTAGTTGGTTTACAGTTTACAATCTTGATCATCAATATGGACTTGATATTGCTAGGTTTTCCATGCATTTAAATAGTTTTAGGAATATAATGAGCTGAAAAGAAATTACATTTCTCAATTCCTCTTGTTTTTCCAATCATACATATTGAGACATCACATAGATCAATTGAAAACTTGTGAAAACTGTAGCGCGTTTGATATGAATCATCATACACTTCCTTTCAGAATAAAAATGATCCTTGAATTTCCAAAAAAAAAAAAATCCTTGAATAGATCAATTATTTCATACATGAAGTTAAGTGATGTAATCGGGCTGAGCTCGAGCCAAAAATTCGATGTTCAAAACTCAATTCGAGTTCAATTGAGTTTGATTTTGAAATTCAAGTTCACATCGATAAAATACTCAAATTGACTCGATAGGCTTATTATGTGTAAAATGGTATATTAATAATTAAATGTTAAAAATATATATTAAAAAAGGTCAATTAGGTTCGTGAGTCGCTTGAACTAAGTATAGAGGCTTGAATTCGGCTCGACTCGTTACTCGAAATGCTCGAGTTAAGCTCGAATAATTATCGAATTAAACTCGAGTAACTCTCGAATAACTTGTTTTATCTACACCCTTAATTAATTCCTTCATATGTTGCACTGGATTGTGAGGCTACTGAAGTCCAAAGCCCAAAAAAGCATAATTCTGATTAAGGGAATGATTCTCTTTTACCCCTTTGCAAATCAGATCATGACAATAGTTATTTCGGAAGAATCTAGCCCGCTCTAAACTTCTCAAGTCAAGTCGATGTATAGAGATTTAATCAAGGTTTTTGCGCGGGCTCCCCTGTTGCACAAGACAGTATAATAGCATGTTTAATCTAAACATTCTTCTGTTCATAACTTTGTATCAGAATGAGCAGTTTGCTTGTTTGCAAGTGGCCTGTTAAGTTCCATTCTCTTCTACGAGGGTGGAAACTGGCTGCTTATGGAGGCTCCAAGCAAAACCACTACTGGGGAGCTACAAAGATCTAGAAACAGTTGAGTTTCAACTCTCTTATCTTTAAAAGAATAATTTATAGTCTTAATGTAGCAATTATGGATTTATTGCTCATCTTAGTCAGCTAAGTTGGATGGTGGTTCAAAGTTGGATGAGGCTTGACCATAGTACTAGGTGCATGATCAAAGAAGCAAATGTTATCGGATAAATATTCAAAAAATCGGTCCTATTCTTGAGGTATATGAATTTCAGTTTTGAGATGTAAAACATGCCACCACTTTATTTGCTTCTAACTCAATTCTCACTCATGGATGTTGCAATGCAGCGACTGTTTGATGAGAAGATGGGTCATTTTGCACGGCTACCTCTACTTCAAGAGCTGGTAAAAGGTCACAACTGAACAGATTATCTGCTTTTTTTTTTTCATCTTCCATAGCAAGACATGGTATTTTCTAGTAGCTAGAGAAAAGCAATCGAATTTCTACAATCCTTTTGTAAATCAAACCTGTAATGAAATTAGTACCACACTGAATTTCATGATAAATTGTTATAGAAATTTGAAAGATTAATAGATATAAATTCAAATAAGGAAGAAATGGGATAGATACCAGAAAGAGATAAGAAGAAATGAGAGAAATATGATGATTTTCATTCATGGAAAGCTCATTACAGTAGGAATAGTATTATATATTTATATATGCTCATCGTTGCACTAGATCCCTACAATTCTGGTAACATTGACGAACAAAATGAAAGATTCTAAACGATTGCAAAAATTATGCTTGCTTGAACAATATCTTGCCTGCTTAGCCTCCTTTAACAACTTTCTCATTCCTTTGTCTTTTCTACCATCAACTGCACTGCTGCCGATCCCTTCATCGAATTCTCAAATGTTCCTTTTGCTGTGGTACTTGCATTGCTTGAGTTTGCCTTGTTGGTTCCCGCATAGCTGCCAGCTGCACTATTGGCAGCATTGTTAACACTTGAAGCCTTGTCAACATTTAACTTCATGACATTACCTCCCTATATAGGTGATCCTCGTCCCCAAGGATCAAAAGATGGAAACTAAGAATTCAACATCAAACAATCCTCCCAAGTATCACTTTCAGGTCCCAAATTAACCCATTTTACTAGCAATTGAGCCACTGCTCTGTTTCCTCTTTTGACTATACTTTTATCCAATATAGCATTTGGATAAACTAAATGTTAACCTTCTTCATTTATTTTTGGATAAGATATGAAAGGTACTACCTGAGGATCAATCTTCTTTTTAAGAAGATTAACAGACTGAATTTTTGTAGTGACAAGTAGCAATATTTTTATAGACTATACCAGGCTATAATTGAATAGGGTCCATAGTCCCTTGATGAAAGTTTGAGGCTTCTTCTAAGGGCAACAGTAGTTTGTTTGTATGTTTGAATCTTTAAGTAAACCTCTCGCCCTATCCGAAGTTCTCTTTCATTTCTTTTCTTATCTACATAACATTTCATCCTATACTGGGCTTTCTTCAACTGATCCACCAGTAGCTTGCTCAACTTTTCTATTTCATTAAGCAATTCTTCCACAATGGCCACTCTGGCTACAGGACTGGTATCCCACATAAAGCCTAGTGGAGATTATCCATATAGTGCTTGAAAAATAGTCATCTTCAAAGTTGTATGGTAGCTGCTGTTATATCACCATTCAACAAAAGCTAACCACTTACACCAAGACTTTGGTTACAGGAAACACATACAGCTTAAATATTATTCTAAGCACTGGTTAAGCCTTTTAGATTAACAATCAAATTCTTGATGATAGACTGTGCTTAACTGAACTTTTGTAGCAAGTACTTTCATCAATTCTTGGCAAATGGAACTACCTTGTCTCTATCTGAAATAACCACTCTTGGACCATGAAGCTTATGGATCTGATCTAAATACAACTTGGCTACTGTAGTAAAACGATAGGGTGAGGGAAGAAAGTGGGCATAATTAGTGAACCTGTCAATAATAACTAGGATACAAATAAATTTTTTGTTTGACGCAAGCCCTCAATGAAATCCATTGTAATGATTTCCAACTTTTCTGAGGAAATAGGATTGGTTGAAGTAACTCAATGTAGGTTGTATGTTCATTTTTTTTTTCTTTGGCAGGTATCACATTGTTGTACTTGGGATTGAACATGTTTCAACATGCCAGGCCAATATAAATATAATCTCACTGTATAATAGGTTGATTGTGAACCTAAATGACCTCATTGAGGAGAATCATGTAATATTTGAAATATTTTCTTCCTCAACTAGCCATGGTAGCCTATATAAACCTTATTCTTGTACCTCAATATCCCATCAGAATAAGTCAAATTTGGAACACCATTGGCTATGACAGCAAGTATTGCTATGTTTTCTTGATCAAACTCATTATTCTTATATGGGATAGGTTTCGGCTCATACTCAAACATACAATCAGAATTGCGCAACAGAATAAGTTAGAATTTAAATGTTGAAATAGCGAAACCATCACCAGGATCATGTTTGATATAAGCAATCAAGAAATCGTTTGAGATGTCAAGCATACAAAGAAGTTCAAAACTTTTGCCTTGTCTAGAGATTTCATAATCTCAAGACTTCGATCTCCTTATGAACTTGTACATCAAGGCTAGGTTGCTGCAAACCAAAGATGTTCAACTGTCCGGCCTCTAATGGTATCCACACAAGTTGTGAATGGCACCTTTGAGTATGCTAGGTTGAGTTACAACCTTTACTGTATTAGTAGCTCGAGTATTAATATGCTTACCACCCAAGATTCACAATCTTGAAGTACGTAAACTCTTTCTTCAAAGCAAGAAAAAACAACCTTGAAAACCTATTAAGGAAATCAGCATAGGGAATGCACAACGCCTTGTGCTAGCTGATTTCTATCGGACAAAACTCCATAAGGTTTTTGTTTCAAGTCGAACTTGAATACCCAAATTGTAAAATAGCTTTTCTCAACAAGTCAACAACTTGCAAGGTTTGTAGCAAATCACCAACAAGGATCTCAAAGCTTGAAAAGAACTCAAACACGTGGATTAAGCTTTGCCCCAGGCCACTTGGTAGAAACCCTATGACTTGCCATAAGTCTATAGTAAGGTTTTCCATAGGCTTTGCCCTAACTTTCGGGGAGAGAAAGCTCTGGGATTTTTACTTGTTGTCTTTCAACGACATTGGGTGGTCGACCATAATGATGCTTGTATAGGTAGGTCAATTGTGTTTTGTTAAATGGTACAATTACCTTTTATTCCTTTGGACTTATTATTAATTATAATTTGGTACTCCTCATAATTAAAAATTTTAATTTTGAGGAAATTATTCAAATTTAATTAATGTAAAGAATTAAAGTTTAACTAAACCATTCAATTAAATTCCGATAATCCTTTATTAATTATAATTTGGCTTAATAACTTAATTAAAACACTTTTAATTAAAGTTGCTTAATTAAACGCATTTAATGAAGCTCCATAATAATTCCAAAAATAAGTCTCATGAAAAATTTTAAACTTTTCAAGCATAGCCGATTCAACTTAATCCATTCATAGCTCTTCTATGTGTAACCCTTCCAACAATTTAAATTTTCATTTAAATTCATAAATCAATATTTGTATCTAACAATACATCATGAACACCCAATTGTCAGAAAAATCAAAACTGTTTGACTAACCTATTCAATGTACAATATCTCAATGTAATTCAATTCTTCCGTCAAAAATATCTCAGAAATGTATAAAGTATGGTGCAATGTCTACTTTATGTACATTTTCACTTTTATCCAAAAGCTACCATTATTAACTCTATAACATTCATTGCTTTGGCTAGAGACTTATGAGTTAATATATGCTAGAATGAATGAGACATTCTTGTCATGTCCGGAAACGTAAACTTTTGAACCAACTTTTTCTTTTTGAAACACTTATTCACATTCGATCAATTACAATAATATGGTTTGCATTCCATGTTAGTGTAAGTTCATTCCACAACTTTTGCTACAAATTAATCTTTATACCATTAGATCATTTAATTCATAAGAAATAAATAAGAAATCAGAATATAAACTATAATACAAAAATTAAAACTTTTATTAATATCATTTCAATTCCAATGCATCCCGCAAATTCATGTACATTTTTTAATTTTACACTACACTATTTACATCTTGATCTATATTTACATTTGCTGTGCATACACTACTCTAAATATAAATATAACATTTAATATATACCTCTTTATTCGCCACTTTAAGGTTTTAGTGATCTTCGTCAACTAACATGGAAGCAGTGGTCGGCGTGTACACTGATGAACTGTCTGAAAGGGTGAGTAAGGGGTGAGCTTTGGGGAAAGCCCAGTAAGAAACATATATAAAAGTGCGTACTATGCTACTATATGCAGATAAAATAAAATAAACTTATTTCATTAGTTATGAAGAATGTATTAAATATGAATATTTAAAATGCATAAATTCTTTCAATTCCTACCGGTACACTAAGGGATGTTTTAGGAAGGATACTATAATCGGTTAGGTAACCAGATGGAGTATGGGAGGTACTTTGAAGTACCTTTCGTGTTCCAGTCCCTAGTTTCGACAAGAGGGAATAAACAGTTGACAATAAAATAGATAAACAGTATAAAACATTTAATAATTTCATACAATTTCAAATCAATAATAGTATATAAAACAATATATTTAATACAATTCCATAAAGCACTTTCAATAAGAAATTTCAATAAATAGTATGGTGACATTTCAATATCACGAGGCAAAGCAATATTTTCAGTATTCTCACTTCGTATAGTAGAGCAATTCATTTAAAATCATTAAAATAAGGTAAATGCACTTGTATCATGAAATCATATACTTTAAAACTCCTTCATTTCTTGTGTAACTTTTCACTCTAATCATGTACTTCTTTTGTAAATCAAATCATTCAAATCAATCATTGGATAAATTCCACATATCAGTAGAGAAAGTAAATCTCCAAGAGATTCATGCACAACTCTCGTATCCCTTTAGGGACCTGATATAGGAATCAGGCATACCCACACGGGGCCGAGTATCCATTCCTAAGCCGTTCCTGCCTCGTAATAATGGCCATCGTTGAAACGTCCACAATGTACACTAAACAGGTGACAACTGTGACATGGAGAAAGTCTGGAGACTCGATCAAGGTCTCCCAGCCTAATCATATCAATCTCATATGCATGATCATCAAGGAGCTATCACTCTCATAAAATCATTTTCATATATCCATAAAATCACAGTAAAAATCATTTTCATGTACACTATCTTGAGTCAATCCATAATCATGTAAAAGAATAAATATTATATTTAACGGTAAAAAATTCAATAAAATTCATAATGCAGTGAATATTTAAACCATTTAATTGACATATAAAATAAATTATACCATATGCTAAACAATATAAAATAATTATAAACATTTCTTAGGCAAGTCAAATCATATTTTGAAATTTATATGGACAAAAAAACAAGTTTCTATTTCTTGTTAGGAAAATTGGGAGAGTAGATGACTAAAGTTGATTTTTTGAAATCTCAACTGTATAACATTTTGAATTCTATCCTAACCCCTTGTATAAACCAAAATTTTGTATTTCTCAAAACACCAATTCCCACATGAAAGCACAGTATTTTCCTATGCATCTTCCATACATGTTCCTTACCTCGATTATCATGCAGCACAAAATCCGACAGCAACATTTACGCCCCTTTATCTTTCAAATTTTAGCACTGCACAATAATTTCAAATTATATTTAAAATTCCATACTATGACTTAAATAAAATTTTTTTTAATTCCTATTTTTCATTTTATTAATTTCAACAATTAATTTATTTTATTTTCTATTAATTATCACAATGTAACTACAATTAAATTATATTCTATTATCTAAATCCGACTCCACCAATATCATATAATTCTTATTATGGCCGAATTACCATTCTTGAATTTCACTTATTATTTTCCAATTCTAATCTCACCAATAATCTTATTAACATTGCTATATTATTTCTTACCTATTAACCATCAAAATTCAACATTTAATATTATAACACCTGGTTGGCCGAATACTCCAATTTGCTCCCAACTCATTCTTTTCTCAAATTTAACTTTATAATATTCTTCATAAATTTATATCTCTATTTTGTACTATCCATTCATTAGAAATTGCACCAACATCATCTCATTTTTTTACCTTGGTCGAATGCCTCCTATAGTCTCATTCTTATTGTTTTTCATTCATCTTATTCTCAATTTAACTTAGGAATTATTTTCTACTCACTTAGGATATTCATCCTACACCTCTTCTATATTTAAAATTGCACCAAACTCATCCCTAACAGCAATGGCCGAAAACTCTCCAATGAGCTTATCCTCATTGTTTTTCATTTATTCTTTTCTCAACTTAACTTATGAACATCTTCTATTTCATTTAGGATTTTCATGAAACACCTTCCCTGCTTCAAGAACTCATCATCACCATTCAATCTATCCCATGGCCGAATGGTTCTCATGATCATGCGAACTTCCATGTTTTGCAAAACTATCACCACAACTAAGTTTAGCTCATCATTTACTATTAATTCCTACCTAACATACATTAAAATTACCATATTTTCCCCATTTCCCTTTCATGGCCAAAACTCACAAGTATCACTACACTTCATTTTGTTTCAATCAAGGCATTAAACATGTTGCTCATGCTTAGAGCATTCCAAAACCATAGTTAAAATTAATGAAAACATTAACACAGGTAATCCTCACCTTGAACTGAATCTGCCAGCAAGAATTTCAGCCTTCAAATGCTAGAATTAATCTACCAAATTCTAGGTTTAGAGAGCTCTTGAAGTGAGGAATAATTTTTATTTAGAACACTAGTTGATTTGGTGAAGGTTAGGTGATGTTTTGTTGGGCAAAAGTGGATAAACTTAGAAAAAAATGGAGTACGTTGGTGCAGCAGGGAAGGTCGGCTAATGGAGATGAAAATGGCTGAGTTTTATGTTTATTTTATATTATTTTATTGTATAAGAACTCTACCATGTGCTAAAAGATCGTTTTGCCCCTTTAAATTCCTTATATTTACACCTATGCCATTGGTAATATTTTATTATTTTTTAATTCAAATTTTTAATTTTATTTTTAAATAAATTTAATTTATTTAAGTCAATTTTGGTTAATTATTGACCAATTTGATCAGTCCCATGTTAAATGATTGTAATACCCTTGTATACTCTCATTATTTCCATTTATGTCTTAACATTATTTTAATATTTTAAATTCAGAATTATTTTATTTTTATTATTTTCCATTTATTCAGATCGAACATGGTCAAAGGTTGACTCTCAAGGTGGTTTGACCATCATGGGTAGTGAAATTACCAAACTACCTTTAAACGAAAGCTTTTAGCTTCATTCGCGTTGTTTTTAGCACTTTCGCGTAATTCAGTTCTTGGGCTAGATCCATGTGAAACTTCTTTACGCGAAGTTTTTCCTACGATAGTCTGTAGGTCCAAAGTCAATTTGGTTTGACTGTTATTTAGAAAAGTTCTTCCGAGCTATGAACTAAATCGTCATTTTTGAATTTGTTGCACAAAAACCTAGGTGTGCTCATTTTAAAGAATTTAGAAAAGTAGTCTTCTTGCCCTTTAGGTATTTCAACCCCAAATTTAACATTTTGTCACTTTGAAAGGCATCCGAATTACAGATTGTCCTGTGGACCCACTTGACAATCTTTCCCGATAACTTTCAAATAAATGAGAGGTAGTTATCATAATTTGGCTTGATATTCTACCTCATCATATTCAATAAGTATAGGAGAAATAGAGAATTTTGGGATCTCACAATTATCCCCTAAAGTCACTCGGGGAAATGGATCCTCGTCTTGATTACTCATCTATCTTCATGTGCTTCATGGCACACCCAAAATCATCCTTTTTAGGCATTTGACACTCAAACCCATAGAAGTAAAAGTGTGACAATTCACACATAAGATGACTTGGCATCTTAAGTCAAAGGACTATTTATATTCTTGACACGTGAGAGAATTTCCATAAATACTTGAGTGATACTACCAAATTGAGCTCTCACAACGAGTCATGTTTAATGAACTTATTCTCTAATAACTACCCACATGCTATTCTCAAATATCTCCATATTTCAACCTATTAGGTTGGTTGCTTACTTCATAAGTAAAGAGGCTTAACATGTTTCAGTCTTTGAGTGCTATCAATGCCCTATCATGATAATATAAAGACCAGGAACAATTTAGGAACATAGCTTTGATCATAAGGATCTCATAGTTGTAACCTTTTATAATTTCCTTATAAGACTAATTTGTTCCATAGGCTTTACCCATTTAGTGATGAATCCATTGTTGTCATCAATAAATGGTGAAGGGAAACCTTTATATCACTTACCATAAGCGAACATATGTTGTCATGGTACAATGCTTCTTGCCAAGTGAGTTAACTTTAGGGCATACACTAACATCTTATAACTACCTTTTATATCATTAACCTATTTAGAAAGAGTGGTTGAAATCAGGTTATGAAAATGCCTTTCTTCTTTATGTCTACCACTTTGTTTCTCCATTTTTATATTAAATAGTGCAGTCTAACCCATGTAGCTTAGTTAAGCCTTTCTTTTGACTGCTTTGGGTAAGCTTTTGCTCAAATAAATGTTTCAAAGAATCATGATCAATCTTGATAATGAAAGGTCCTCTTCCAAAAAATGCCTCCATTTAGTGACTACCATTAAAATAGCCAAGTACTCCTTCTCATAGATGGAATAATTTGCATGCATTGGTCCTTAAAGCCTTACTTAGGTAACTTATTGGTTTGCCATCTTGGGTTAAGATAGTCCCAATATGAATTGAACTAGCATTAGTTTCCAAATAGAAAGGTTTACTAAAGTTTGGTAATGCCAATATAGGGGCAATAATCTGGTAAGCTGACAATCTATTGTTTATCTTCCCAAGGATCTTAATGAGTGTGCCGATGATACTTTCACAACAATTCTTCAAAATATGCATAACATCTAAGAAATTTTGCCGTGAGATTCATATTTTCTGCCATCCGTACATATTATTAGTGAAGTTAGGAAGATTAGATGTATCATAAGTGTTCAAATGCTACTTGTTTTATATGTATAAAAAGGGAACTAGATGGTGGGCCCCACTAAACTTCTGGTGTCCCAATAGAGGTGAAACGTGAGGGTTCGATATCTAAAGAGAAATATAAAGATGGTAAGAATCTGCACCTCAAACTCATTTGTTTGTGCATGTTTCGAAAAGCATGCAACAATTTTGAAAATGACAATTAAGTCCATAGGCTGATGGAATTTTCATGAATAACGACCAAACTGAGTTGACTTTTGGCCTACTGACAGTCATGAGTAAATTCTCATGTGACAAAGTTTTATGCCATGTTTACTGATAGACTAAATCACACAAAACTACCAAAATTTGTGAAATTCGACGAGTAGGAGTATTTTTGTAATTTTTCTTATTTGACCAGTCAAACCCCAACAAAAGCTTAACCGATAATTAAAAGATGTTAAATAGATATATTTTATGATTAAATAAAATATTTTGAAGGTTAGACTAAATATTTAAAAATGAAGTCAAATCGCAAAGGGCAAAATTGAAAATTTTGGTAAGTGTAACGGCTTTTTCGTAATTTACCTTAAAAGATATTTTAAATTTAGAAAATTATACATATTTCTACCATCAAGGCCGTCCATCTTCTTCCTCTTCATTTCTACCATTGATGAAAGTTAGTAAGAGAAACAAAACCCTTAAAAACCCTAGTAAACTACCTCAAAACTAAAAACTGTCATCACCAAACTTGCTCTCCTTACTTCCCTTTACAACCTAGTACCAAAATCAAGTATTAAAGTGACCATTTGCAAGGTGTAGGAACTCCTACAAGTTTTGGCTAAGGTAAGAGTGCAACGTCCCAT
Organism: Heritiera littoralis; assembly: GCA_031772115.1. Taxonomy (NCBI): domain Eukaryota; kingdom Viridiplantae; phylum Streptophyta; class Magnoliopsida; order Malvales; family Malvaceae; genus Heritiera; species Heritiera littoralis. The sequence continues at coordinate 4,279,535 of JAPDPK010000040.1, forward strand.
TTAACTCTGTTGGCTCTATAGGCTATACCGAGAGGGGGGTGAATCGGTTTTTAACTAATCTTAAGCTCGTTTTTCGGTTTCTCTAAATTCTCTAGCCTATATAAATATTTTCTAAGTTCTCTAGGCTATTCAATCATGCAATTCAAATACAATACAATAAGCACAAATATAATTGCAAGAAAGTAAAGAGAGTAGGGAAAGAGAGATTTACACAAGCGATTTATAGAGGTTCGGCAACTTGCCTATGTCCTCTACCTTGAGACGCTCCCAAGGATTTTCCCAAATTCACTATAGTTGAATTTGTGTTACACTCCCTCTTTTTGCAGGCTTAAGAGAAACCTCTCTCTTTTTCTAGGCTCAAGAGAAACCTCTTTTCCCTCTTTTTCTTAGGCTAAAGAGAAACCTCCCTCTTTTTCTTAGGCTAAAGAGAAACCTCCCCTTTTACAAGGAATGAATTGGTTTACAAGAGAAGTAATCAAAGAAGGCCTCAAGATAGGCAAGTGATTACAAAGATTAAGCACAAATAAAAGCCTATACAAGATTTGTGCTAAGCAATACAAGAAATAGGTGAATGATGGAAGATAAAGACTTTGTAGCTCTTGATTTGTTGTTGAGGCTTGAGGATTTGAGAAAAATGAGTATTGGAGTTGATTGAGTAGTTCCTCTTCCTTCCTTTAGCTTCTAAGCCTCTATTTATAGTCCCTTGGATGGTTTGTGGACGTTGGTTGGAGCCAAAACAGAAACTAGTCATTGTATCTCACAGAAACTAGCCGTTGGGGACTTTCTGACATAAAGGGATCGATCCCTTTCCCTATGGGATCGATCCTTTTCTTCTAGAGGGCATTTTTCCTGCACTTTTGGGTTAGAAATGATATAGCCTTTGATTCTAAATCAACCCAAAACATTTATAAGCTTTAAGGGAGTTTTTCTTGACTTTTTCAAATGAGAATAATGTCCAAAAACTTATAAGTAATTTTCTAAACTTATGTTCAGTAATTCTTGAGAAAATTACTTAATATTGAAAACCATTTTATAAAGTATTAAGACCAATAAGAATATATCATTAAATCATGGTCTTAATGTTTGATATGAACACTTAAAATGGATTGAGAAAATCATGTGTGATAAGGCAAATTTACAATATTAATTAAAACATTAAAGCTTACTTAAGTTTTTGTCATTTCAAAATATATATGGCAATTTAAAGCTAATAATCTCCCCCTTTTTGATATGACAAAACTTAATGTAAATTTGCTTTGAAAATTCTTTCATAAAATACTCCCCCTCAAATAAAGCAGGATTTTATAAAGCTCCCCCTTAATATAAGCATGGGTTTTGAAAATGAATTTTCAAACTATTTTTTCCTCATTATCTCTCCCCCTTAATATCTCTTACTTTTAATATCTATCTCTCCCCCTTTTTGTCATAGCAAAAAGAAGGAAAAATAATAAAAAATATACTCCCCCTAAAATCATGGCTAGGTGAGAAGAGATGAATATGCTCCATCCAACAAGAAACGTGTTAGTACATGGGACTCATAGCACAAATAAATAAGTCAATATTCACAAAGAGTATGAAATATTCATGCAATGAATATGACTTATGATCCTATACAAATTGTTAATAAATAATTTTGCAAGAAGTTCCCAATTGGTAAATAATGTAGCAAGTTGTGTATAAATATCTATTAAGGCCTAGGACTTGCTTATTTTAATCCTATTAAGCACCTAAGTATATCAATTGCTCTCTAAAGTCCAACTAAGGTGCATGTCAATACATCATGATTATGAGCTGAAATTAGATGACATATCATATGCATGAGCTCATAAATCACGTTCAAGCAAGAATGTGCATAGAGTTGAATCATATATCAATTAATCACAAATTCTAGCACAAAAGTGTTTCATGCAAAAGTGTCTTATATGAATTCTTCCCTATTTGTCATTTCAATCTAAGGAGCATGAGAAGAATTGTCAATTTAAAACTCATACCAATTAGCAATTTAGTTTTGGCTTACCAATTATTGAAAATATGGTTGCCAATGATATCAATTGTTATTTCAATCTAAATACCAATTGTTACTAATGGTTGACTTACATATTTTGCATGAATCCAATATTTATGTGTAGTGTGTTCAAGTCAAGACAATAATCATTCTAGATATGCAATAACACAATCACATATCATCAAATATGCATATGGATTAATTAAACATTAGCACACATCATAAAGTATTAATCCACATTCATATTCACAAATTTATACCATATGGAAGATTCAAAAGGTCAAAGTATTCAAGCAAACACATTTTCTTCCATAAAAATACAAAATCCTATGCTCATTTTCAATTAAAGTCCTTAACCAATTATGAGAAAGGAATGATTCAACATTACCATTAAGATTTTCTAAACATCAAGAATAAATGCATGGATATCAATCAAGGTACATTTGTTCAAGTTTGCATTTATCTTTGAATGTTGGTGTTGTCATTAAAACTCAAGTTCTTTAATAATTTGGCCATAAAAAATTAAAATACATGGATGATAAAGTTTCATGCATTTAACATTTAGGATCCATTTACCATCACAAATTATAGGCCAATGACCATTACCAGTTGTTGAATTTACATTGAAATCAATCCACTATATGTATAATCATCATGAAACTTAGTGTGGAATTGATAAGTCAAGCTAAGAGACATAATCTTATAAGCATGCTTGACTAAGGTATGATCAATAGTCATTATGCACTAAATTCTCAAATATATCCATAAATTCTTGAAATAATTCTCAAAATTATGTTTAAGCATTCAATGAAAGTATGTTTCAAGATTATTTCAAGATTTATTCAATTCAAGTATGTTTTCAAGAAAAATGATTTTGCACTTGTAAGTTGATTGTTGGAAGTGATACCATTGGTTGGATATGATTCAAAATGATGGAGTTGAGGTATGATATCAATGAAAAATGAATTTTCATATATTAAAGTTCATCAAAACGTAGTTAAAATAATGAATTTTAAGTTAAGAAGAAAGAAGATATCAAAACAATGAAAAGTTCTTCTCAATTTCGGTTGAAAACATGCAGGAAAGCCCTTCTAGCTTGGGGGGATCGATCCCTATAGGAGGGGGATCGATCCCTCACATGTTTTCTGTAGTTTTTGGCCTTTCTGGCCTAGGGGGATCAATCCTGCTTGTTGAGGGATCGATCCCTTATCCTGTTTCTGCAGATTTTTGACAGAAAATTCAAGTTGTGAGGTACCAAAACTTTGTTTTTGAGTATTTTAAGTCCAAGTAAAGGTTTAAACACTTGTAAAACATGATTTTGGACTTGTATGAATGAAAAACATGAATAAAAAACTATTTTACAAAAGATTTTGCAATTTTGGAAGGATTTTCACCATAAAATGCATTTTTGGCCTCAAAGGGAGTCATTTTGAAAATTATGCATGTTTTGGCAAAACCAATGCATTGAATTACTTAAATATGTCAAAACAAACTTGTTCACATAGATTTCAAGCACATATATCATCACAGCATACATCTTGTGAACAACATCCCATGATTTCTAATATGCATATTCTTCATTAAGGCTCATGACATGGAATTTTGCATATATGACATATTTGGCAATTTGAGGCAAGTAAATACATTATTAACACATAGAAGACTTGCTCAAAATGCAGAAATCCAATAATCATTTCAAAATCATAAATCATGCTTTTCATTCAATGCATCAAGTACTATTCATCAAACATTCAAAGATCATTGTCATGCCATTTTGTTCAATCATTCAACTCACAATGCATCAAGAATCATTAACCAAATTTCTCATCAAAGCACAAATGATCAAACAATAGTTTTAAGGAGTAAGGAATTAAGCTTACAAAACTCCTTTACTTGAGAATGCTTTGCCTTGAATTGTTGAATCCACCTTAGGTCTTTCTTGAAAGATTGTTGTGACCTTGCCAAGGATGGATTTCCAAGCTCTTCCTCTTTCTCATTGGCACAAGCAAGCTCCATGAGGATGTGTTGAGCATTTAAACTCCATTGTTCCATTGTATTCCCATGCTCTAACACTCCTATAACAAACAAATTCAAGCATGCTTTGGTACCCAAATTTTCTTGGGTCCATGAGAGTTAGTGCAAACAAATTTTGATCCTTTTGGGATCCATTTCAAGTATAATTCATCATCATTTACAGCATGCTTTGGCACCCATATTTTCCTAACTACTCTTCCTCTAAATGTGGTTTTCCTATATGTGCATGCTTGTGAAGAGTGTCCTATTCTATTGCATAGTGAGCATGTAAGAGATAAATCATGCATGGTATTTTTGCTCACTAGGAAATTCTTAAGATGAGTTTCTTTTTGTTTAGCATTATAGCCTAACCCATCTTGGTCAAAGAAAGCTCTTTGGGTCTCTAACATATGATCTAGCTTTTGTTGACCCATATAAAACCTAGTAAATGAGTTATGCAAATTTGTATTCTTTTCATTCAACTCATTTATCTCTAAGTTTGCCTCTTCTAATTTCTTTTCAAATTCTAGCTTAGTATTAGTCAAGGCTTCATTTTCTATTTTTAATTTAGCAATGATTTTCTTATATTTGGAGTTCATGCATTGAAATTCATTTGCTAAATCATTAAAGGCATTTTGTAGTTCACTAAAGGTATAATCATTATCTTCACTAGAACTACTACGAGCCTCATCATCACTAATAGCCATAAAGCATGAGTAGGCTACCTCTTCATCTACATTTTCCTCATCGAAGCTATCACTATCGCTCCATGCAGTCACAAATGCTTTCTTCCTAGACTTCCTATCCTTTTCCTTCCTAAGTAAGGGGCAATCTAATTTAGTATGACCGGGTTCATTACACTCATAACACACTAAGGGGTTCTTTTCTCTTCTACTTGACTCCCCTCTTTGATGTCTCCTATTATTTTCTTTTTCTTTCATTCTCATGAACCTATTAAATCTTTTGGCAAACATTGCCATTTCTTTTTCTTCTTCATTTCTACTCTCATCACTATCATCCTCATGAGTGGAAGACTTAAGTGCTACCCCTACTTTCTTTGAAGGCTCTTCATTTTTTTTTAATTTCATTTCATGAGTAAGTAGGGAGCCCATAAGCTCATCTAGAGACAAAGTATTTGGATCCTTAGACTCTTCTATTGCGGTTACCTTTGCCTCCCATGACTTAGGCAAGCTATTCAAAATTTTCTTTACCATTTCAACATTGGAATAAGCCTTGCCTAGAGCCTTAAGTCCATTAATTATATCATTAAACCTAGTGAACATTTCGCTAATGGACTCATTTCTTTCATCCTAAATAGCTCATAATCATGTGTGAGCATTCCTACTTTGGTCTCTCTAACTTGATTTGTCCTTTCATATGTGATGGCTAGTTTATCCCATATTTGTTTAGCATTCTCACATAAGGATACTCTATTATACTCATTGGGACCTAAAGCATAAAAGAAGGTGTGCATAGCCTTGGCATTCATTTGTGCCAATCTTATGTCATTTATGTCCCACTCATCCCCACTCTTAGGGACATCTTTTCCATCTACTTTCTTCATGGGAATTCTAGGACCATTCACTATAATTCTCCACACTTCATAATCATTTGATTGTACAAATAACATCATTCTAGTTTTCCAATATGAATAATTCTCACCATTGAAGAGTGGAGGTCTAACTAATGATTGTCCCTCTTCTCCTAGGGGTGTGCCTATATTCAAGTGAGCCATTTAAGATCGTTTTGCTCGATAGAGGTTTGTCTAAATCAATCTCGAGCCCAAGCTCTGATACCAATTGTTGGCTCTATAGGCTATATCGAGAGGGGGGTGAATCGGTTTTTAACTAATCTTAAGCTCGTTTTTCGGTTTCTCTAAATTCTCTAGCCTATATAAATATTTTCTAAGTTCTCTAGGCTATTCAATCATGCAATTCAAATACAATACAATAAGCACAAATATAATTGCAAGAAAGTAAAGAGAGTAGGGAAAGAGAGATTTACACAAGCGATTTATAGAGGTTCGGCAACTTGCCTACGTCCTCTACCTTGAGACACTCTCAAGGATTTTCCCAAATTCACTATACTTGAATTTGTGTTACACTCCCTCTTTTTGCAGGTTTAAGAGAAACCTCTCTCTTTTTCTAGGCTCAAGAGAAACCTCTTCTCCCTCTTTTTCTTAGGCTAAAGAGAAACCTCCCCTTTTACAAGGAATGAATTGGTTTACAAGAGAAGTAATCAAAGAAGGCCTCAAGATAGGCAAGTGATTACAAAGATTAAGCACAAATAAAAGCCTATACAAGATTTGTGCTAAGCAATACAAGAAATAGGTGAATGATGGAAGATAAAGACTTTGTAGCTCTTGATTTGTTGTTGAGGCTTGAGGATTTGAGGAAAATGAGTATTGGAGTTGATTGAGTAGTTCCTCTTCCTTCCTTTAGCTTTTAAGCCTCTATTTATATTCCCTTGGATGGTTTGTGGACATTGGTTGGAGCCAAAACAGAAACTAGTCGTTGTATCTCACAGAAACTAGTCATTTTGGACTTTCTGACATAAAGGGATCGATCCTTTTACCAAAGGGATCGATCCTTTTCTTCATTTTAAGCTTCCAGGGCATTCTGCCAAAAAGGGATCGATCCCTATCCCTATGGGATCGATCCTTTTCTTCCAGAGGGCATTTTTCCTGCACTTTTGGGTTAGAAATGATATAGCCTTTGATTCTAAATCAACCCAAAACATTTATCAGCTTTAAGGGAGTTTTTCTTGACTTTCTCAAATGAGAATAATGTCCAAAAACTTATAAGTAATTTTCTAAACTTATGTTCAATAATTCTTGAGAAAATTAATTAATATTGAAAACCATTTTATACAGTATTAAGACCAATAAGAATATATCATTAAATCATGGTCTTAATGTTTGATATGAACACTTAAAATGGATTGAGAAAATCATGTGTGATAAGGCAAATTTACAATATTAATTAAAACATTAAAGCTTACTTAAGTTTTTGTCATTTCAAAATAGATATGGCAATTTAAAGCTAATAAACTCAAATACCAACTAACTTTTTCTTTCTCTTCTAGTAGGTTAGGCCGTTTGTCGGGTCATCCTTCTCTTTTACTTAGATTGTCTATCATATCCCATTAGTACCATAATTTCAATTTCAAAATCATCTTATCAAGATGTAGTACATCATCAACAAGTATGCAATATTTATTATACCTGTACGTATGTTGAGATACAATTAAGTTTAAGATTTCATTTACAAACATACTATTTCTCGTTCCCGTTTACATCCCCAATATGGTTTAGTATACAACATAGTACTGTACAGTAGTCTGAAATATATAACGCAACACAATATACCTTCAAGGAATTGGAACTGTGTGAAACTCAAAATTTTCATATTATTATTTAATTGAAAACTAGAAGAAATTTCAATGTATGGATTTGGTGTTTATATAGGGCCCGAAAGAACCAAGGAGCTTGGATTAGGTGCACGAAACCTAAGGTAAGATTTTGAATTAAAGTGCTTTCGAGGATTTATATTAAAATAAGTATGATTTAATGTTTGAAAGATTGAATTGAAAGGTTTGGAGTGAAAAAGTTCATGAAATTTTAAGTTAGAACTAAACTGAGAAAGTTAACCAGGTAATCGAATAAATCCAGTAAATCTGTAAAAAAAAAAGAAATTTATTATTCTGACCTCATAGTAAGTCAATATAGAGTATAATTAGCTTAGAGAATTAAATTTTGGTGGAAAATTTGAGGTTAAGACATTTAAATAAATTTTAGAAGAAAACCGAAAACTTTAACGGTTTAGTGCCAAGAACGACCAAATCGCGAAAAACGAGCCCAACCGAAAAATTTTCCCAAACAAAAGGGTGCTAAATTTCATGAAAATACACTAGACACACAGTAGAATACTTGAGAAGTGGCCAAATCACAAAAATGGGACGAAACATAGTTTTTATGGTTTTATTGGTGCAAGCCAGCTAGCAGCCAGATTTTCTGTTCACTGCTAGGCTTTGGTTTTGGGTCAAATTGAAGGGGCTAGGAGTGGAGCTTGGGCCTGGAATTTTAACCCAAGAAAGTAGACCAATTCAGTGTCCAGAATGGTATTATAGCCCCTGTAAGTCGAAGGAACCATAAAGAAATCCCCCTCTCAACCTGCCGTACGCGTTGTCATCTGTTTCAACTTGTGGGATTTTTTCGTCCACTTTCCAGGCTGAATATAGAGTTCGGCCAAAGGATCAATTGTTCCTCCATAAATCCCCTACACATAAAAAAAATAATTCAGCCAAAATAAAGGTCATTTGGTTAGTGAAAAGTTAGTGAGAAGAAATCTAGACAGAATTACCCTACTTTGCAAGGTGAGAGAAATTGATTTTCTTACTTCTTTGATAGATTTTTAAGCTTGTTTATGGTGTTTCTAAGTTGTATATATGTTGATTTACAGCTAAGGGTTATTGTTGGTGGATGAATCTTTGGTCAAAGTTGGTCAACATTAAGGTAAAATTGTTGGAAGAAGATGAAGTTGAGATATGTTGATGTATGTTGAATTTACATAATTTTGGATAAAGTAGAATTTTGGAATGGATTTTCCGGGGTTAGGCTATGTTTTGGATAGCCTAGGTTCTATATGAAAATGGTGAAGTTGCTTGGTTAATGATTGTATGGTGTTAGTTTAATACCGAAAATTTCGGTTTAAGCTTCGGTTTAACTGAAAACGATGAAATGGTGTAATTTGGCAATTTAACAAGTCTTGAAGTATTATGTAAAGTGTTAAAAGAAGATGTAAAACATTGTTTTGGTAAGTTTAAGTCTAAGGAATATAACTATATCGAAATGGCATGTTTATCGGTAAAACTGAACAAGTAGGAAAGTTAGCGAATAAGGCCAATTCTAATGATGTTTATAGTTACTTAAGATGTATTAAGGTATGTTAAGATAAGTATAAGTATGTATTGATGGTTTCGAAACTGTTTTGGGCAGCGAGTGGTGTAGGTACACAAATCGAGATGCGATCGAAACTTGAGGACAATTGCTGTCGCGAGATCCGATAGATAAGTGATGTAATTTAAAGTTGTGATGGTGTTCATTACTTTCATATTAATTTATAAAGAAATGTTTGAAGCATGATTTACGTTCCAAAATTAATTTCCAAAGTTTTCGAAAATTAGCTAGACGTACCAACCGATTTCCGAAAGAAAAGTTTATTGCCTTAAAATCGAAGTTCATGTTTTATGCTCACTGAGGGTGCATAAGAAAACGAACTTTATGATTTCTATGCATGATTTTCCAATAATGTTTTCAGTATGAAAATAAATAAGTAAGTTTTGAGACTAAGGCCCTCATGTAGTTATGTCATTGCTAGTCATGCTCGCCACATTGTGCATATTCTCGTCCCTTGTGGCATATGTTTAGCCCATGTCGTGCATGTTCTCTCCCACATTGTGCATGCTTTTGCCCTTGTGGGTATGTTGGTCCTTCCTGGTGCATGTTCACTGTACGACCCTAATCAGGTCTATGGTCCCCTACCATGGCCATAGGTGCTCAATTCTCTTTTTTGAGGATGATTAGTCATGACCTACATACTGACTATATGGTCCCGCCTAGTCTCCATGGACTTTGTAATAAGCTTTATGAATTATGATGTTAAGTTTCTAAAGTATGATGCATGTTTGAAACAAGTATGAATTTAAAGATATGTATTAAAGATTTCGTATGATGATTTAAAGTATGAAATGCATTTTTAGGGCATCTTGTTTTTCTGCATATGTTGATATTATGACTGCTTTAAATGCATTTCTTATTGTGCTTTGCAGAAGCTCATCCCCTCTATTTTTTAGATTATTTGTAGTAATCATCCCTTTGCCTACTGCGTACACGACGTAGACTGAGGGACGCGTCTCTCCTCATGCTACTTTTTGTACACACATAAGGTATACTCTTATTTTTGATACCAAACATCTTGTATAGCACATATATTTGTATATAAACGATACTTTTGGAATGTAGTCGATATTGTATGTACGTAAGCGTTATTCCGAGGAACAAATCAATATGATGTGACGGGTATTTATGGAAATTAGGATATTATGAATGTTATATAAGTTTTGTGAAATCTTATGGTTACGATTAAGAAAGCATAAATAAAATCAACTACTGTAGGATTATAAATATGTTGTGATAACCGTGAATTTTTCGAATTTTAATATTAATTATTCGAAAATTTAATTTTAAATGCAAGTAGATAAATTAAAGTAAATAAATAAATTATTTACGAGATGGAAGACTGTTGAGGAATTTCAGGAATGGATGAAGTGACGAATTGGAATATTGTTAAAAGTACGGTATTTAGTGAAATGACGGAATTGAGAAATCATATGGAGGAAATTTAATTCGGATATAAGAGATGCAAATATTAAAGGAAATGAAAAATAAGTATATTGATATATTTATATAATTATATTATATAAATATATTTTTACATAAATACATATGTATATATAAAAAAATATATGTATATGATATATAAATATTGATATATATTAATATATATTGATATATACTAATTAGTATCATTAAATAAATACATATGTATATATTATTATTATACATATTGTTGTATATATATAAATATATATATATACATATGCAATGTATATGGTATTTTAATTTAAATTATATAAAAAGATATATATTATATGTATATATATATATTGTTAATATACAATATATATCTCCATATAATATATATTATAAAATACTATATACATATAATAATATATTATATTTATAAATAAAATTTATAAAGATAAAAAAAAGAAGTTAAAATAGAAACGGGGAATCGGGACCTCGTTTCTATCAAAAATAGAGAAGAAGCCGACCCTATTGGCGGCACCAGAAGGAAAAGAGAGAGGGGAAGCCATCGCCGACGAGGAAAGGAAGAGAAGGAAGCTTCCAGCGACGGGAAAGGAAAAGGAAAGGAGAGAAGAAATCGGGGAAAAAGAGAGAAAAAGGAAAAAGGGGAAACTGCGGTGCCGGTCGATCCAGACACCGTCGTGCCATCCTCGACGTTGACGGGGGGAAGGGGAAGGAAAAGGGACTGTTAGCGGTGAAGGAGGAAGAGGAAAGAGGGAGAAAAAGAGGAAGGAAGTCAAGCCGCTGCCGCTTCTAGATTCGATGCCGCCGCCACCGATCTGGGGAAAAAAAAGGCCAGATCCGACATCGTGGCAACCTCAGTAAGCTTCGAAGTGCCTGAACCACTGGGAAAGGTGGTCGACAGTGGTTGAACCGGTCTGAACCGGTTCAGACTAGAAAAGAAAAGAAAAGAAAAGAATAAGAAAAAAGAAGAAAGAAAAGAAAAAGAAAAAGAAAAAGAAAAAGGAAAAAGAAGAAGAAAAAGGAAAAAGAAGAAGAAGGAAGAAAGAGAAAATGCGTAGGAAATTTGTAAAAATTATTATTATTATTATTATTGTTATTATTATTATTATTATTATTATTTGAATAATTCTACATGAGTCTAAATGTGGAAAATTGGACTTGTAGAAATGATACAAGAGATGAGGTGAGATGATGGAATTGGGAGACGTGGACTACGGGTGCGACGGTAGTGAGGAAGTCGCTGACCCGGAACAGGTAAGGGAGGCATGTGTAGCCTGTAAGGATATTCAGTATGCATATTTAAATTATGCATTGTTTTATTAAAATGTTGTGAAATAATATTGGTTGAAAAAATTGTGGTGATTGGCTGGCTGTGAGATATAAACTATCTTTTCTATGCAGGGAGGCTAGTCAATTGACAGCCGTTATGCTGCCGAAAATTTTTAGAAAATTACATAAAATCATAATAAATGATTTTATTTCACGAGAAACGATTTTCAACCACAAAAATCGAGAAATTGATTATTTTCCACAAAACATGAATATATTTAATTCTATTTTTAAAATATTCATGTTTTCGAGATTGGTGATAATGAGATCACCGAAAATTCTCTTGATATGTAAAGTACATGTAACATGAAAAGGAAGATGAAAAGACATAAAGTGAAAATTTGAATTACAGTACTAATTTTAGTACTGCAAGATGATTTTTACAAGATATGTGATATGAACACGTAATATGTTTTCAAAAAGAAAGAGTTTATAAATCTAATATTCTTACTAAGATTTTTCATAGAATATTAGATTATATGTGACATGAATATGTGATATGTTTTTAAAAAGGAAAGAGGAAATTATAAATCTAATATTCTTACTATAATTTTTAAATTGAATATTAGATTTAAATGATGTATATGTTATACGGAAATGATTTTAATAGCTTATTTTGCTATTTAAAGTATTGTACTAATTATGAATCGTACAGTAAAATGTGAAAGGAATTTAAATGAGAATGATTATAGTTTAAACTAATATTTTTCTAAAGGAATAGATAAATATTAGTTAATTTATTTAAATACTTTAAATACATGAAAGCATTAAATGGAAACAAGATGAAACGAAAGGAAAAGGATTTTAAATTCCAAATGAAAATTTTTACTCTCTACAGTTGCTTCTCGATTTCGGGACAAGATAGGTATTTCAAAATACCTGCCTTACTCCATCTGGATCCCTAGCTGACTGTAGTATCCTTCCTACATGTGAGCCTAGTACACTTCTAGGAAATTTAACAAAAAAGCTTTTCAGCATATAGATAGCTAAATATCAAGAGTTGCATATAACTCTTTTACTGAGCCGTAGATTGCTCACTCCCTTTTTTTAACATTTCAGATTTTTGATGATTGTGAGATTTGACGTCCGAGTATCTTGGCTGCGCATTTAGAGGACAATGTAACAGCTCGACTGAAATACAAGGTACAATCGTTTATTTTCTGTATTTAGACTTATCTACAGTACTACTTTCTTGTAAATTAAAATAAAGGATGTAAATGATATTATCATTTCATATGAAATTTTTTATATGTAAAAGAAAAGTAAAGTATCGTAGACAGTCCAACCAAATAAGATGCATAGAAAAACATGAAAAATGTGGTCACGGGCTGTGACATATGTACTTTGAAATGAATTGTATTGGGAATTGTGGCTGGATTTAAGAAATATAAACTTGTTTCCATGCAGGGGATTAGGATAGTTACAGCTGTTATGCTGCTGAAATTTCTATTAATAAAAATATAAGTAACCTACACTGGCAGGAATGCAACCTAAGTAAGAAATTAAGTTACAAAATGAAAAAGTTAGCCCAAAACTTCCACATTTTCGGGGCATGACAGTCTTTCTTGGTATCGAAGCAAAGGTTGTCTTGTACTGTCAGTGTAGGTAGTCAGAATAAGATTACATTCAAAGTATCTGTGCTTGTCTGGTTATAAATTGAGTATATTTGTTAAAGTTCTGATTAAAATCTATGGTTTACGCGTAGGTATTTGATCATGCACCATGAGCGGGAGACGAGGTCGCCCTTGGAGGCAGCTCAGCCACCTCTCCGACCTGTTCCCTAGCCAGAAAGCCCAAATGCCAAAATAAACAAGCTCGAACAAAGTATGAAAGAGGGGTTTGATAACATCATTGCTATGTTTGCTCAACATTTCGAGGCAAACACCTCAGCTATAGGTGCCATAGTACCCACACCTACTTCACCACCTCCTCCTCTATAGGCTCTTCCGGCACCTCCAACTCCTCAACCTCTAGTCCTATAGTCCAGAAATGACAAAGATGTAAGCAGCTTACGGGACTTTCTTAATATGAATCCCCTAGAGTTTAAGGGGATTAAGGATCCAATTTAAGGCTGAGGAGTGGCTATTAAAGTTAGAGACAGCTTTTGATTACTTGGAGTGCATAAATGCTGAGAAAGTCAGTATGGGTACTTATATGTTGAAGGGTCAGACGAGACACTAGTGGAGGGCCACTAAGAGACAATTGACTACCCGACACCTAGTGACTAGTTGGGATACCTTTCTGTCAATCTTCATGACCAAGTATGTTCCCCGTGCTACCTAAAAGAAGATGCAAATAGATTTTTTGAATTTAGTACAAGGCAGTATGTCAGTTGATGGGTATGAAAACCAGTTTACGACCTTAATAAGATATGACCCCGAGACAGTCAAAGATCAAGAGCGTCATACCAAGAGGTTTTTGTCTGAACTAAGACCAGCCATCCGAGATGGATTATTAGGGTTCTATACTGTTGAGTTTGAGGATGCTCTTGGACGGGCTCAGGATATAGAGAGGGGTCTAGATGTTACATAGGCATAGTATGGGTTCAGAAGTAAGAGTAAGGGTAAAGGTAAGAGGACAGAGAGTTCTCGATCAAAGTAAAAACGAAGTTCACCAACAGACTAAGGACTGATGAGTCTTGGGTGAAGGCTAATAAGTCTAAGATTCCTAGTGATACAGTAGAGACCACCAGGGGCTCCCAAAAGGTGGTCAGACGATGCAAAGATTGTGGTAGGACACATGGTGGGCCATGCCATTGGGTCACTAGTAGTTGTTTTAAGTGTGGGGAAAAGGATCATTTAATCAAGGATTGCCTATAGATACAGGATAAGACCCACAGCCTCAGGGGCCACCACGAAAGCAGCCAGAGACACGGGCTCCACTGAGGCAGGCCTTACATAAACGGGCTACCGTAATTGAGAAAGGTAAGAAGATTGTTACTTAGGGATGTGTATTTGCGTTAGATAGGGAGACTGCCGACACCCTTTTTGAGACTATTAGAGGTAATCTTATTGTTTGTAATCATGAGGCGCATGTTTTATTAGACCCAGGGTCCACACACTCATTTATATCACCACAGTTGCACACAATATGCATTTAGAACCTGAGCCTCTAGGTCACCTATTGTATATTAGCACACCCATGTATGAATCTCAAATGATAGATATGGTGTGTAAGAATTGTGAAATTAAGGTTGGAGACAGGTAATGTTAGGAGATCTAGTTTTGTTAAACATGTATAGCTTCGATGTAATCTTAGGCATGGACTGGCTAGCCACCAATCATGCAAGTCTAGACTACTACACTAAGACTGTAACCTTCTTTTTACCTGACAAATTTGAGGTATGTTTTTCCATTAAGAAATAAAATATACGATGTTATGTTCAGTGAAATTGTATAATGTTTTTATGTTTGAAAATACAAATGAATTTATTTGTGTGAAGGTTATATTGCCTTTGTCTCCGATATGAATTGGGAACCTCCCCATATATCAGGTATACTAGTGGTTTATGAGTTTCCCGACATGTTTATGGGGTTACCACTAGAGAGAACTGGAGTTCACTATTGATTTAGTACTGGATACCCAACTTATCTCTAAACCTCCCTACCGAATGGCATTAGTTGAATTGGAAGAATTAAAGAAACAGTTGTAAAAGTTGTTTGATAAGGCTTTTATTAACCAAGTGTGTCTCTATGGAGTGCTATGGTACTATTTGTTAGAAAGAAAAATGGTAGTCTCTAATTATGTATCAACTACAGGTTACCAAAATAAGGCTATAATTCAGAATAAGTATCCCCTTCCAAGAATAGATTTTTTTGTTTTAAATAGTTGAAAGGGGCTTCAGTGTTGTCTAAGATTGATTTGAGATCAAGCTATCATCTGTTGAGGATTAGGAAGGAGGATGTACCGAAGACGACCTTCAGAACCCGATATGACCATTTTGAGTTTCTAGTGATGCCTTTTGGTTTGACCAATGCCCCTGCCGCTTTCATGAATTTGATGAATGATGTGTTTTAGGAGTATCTGGATAAATTTGTGATTGTCTTTATAGATGATATTCTGTGATAACCGTAAATTTTCCATTTATTAGAAATAAATATTGGAGAAAATAAATCAGTGGAAATAAATAAAATTGTGAGAACGGGATAATGGTGAAAATCCCGAGAATTGAGAAAGGAATGGATGGTGGAAATATGAGTGAAGGAAAAATTAAATCGGGAAAATAAGTTTGGAATATGGAAAATAAAGAAGAGGAAAATTTAATTTGGATAAATGGAAATCCAAATTTAAATAAGAAAATAAGAAATGAAAGAGAAATACGTTTATATAATTTATAATTTATATAAATGTATTTTTATACAAATACATATGTATTGAAATACTATATAATATATTTTAATATACATTAGTATATATATGTATATATACTACTTAGTAAATTTAAATAATACATATGTATATAAATATGATATTTTATGTATATATATCAATATATATACATATATAAGAAATGTAAATATTAATTTACATTAAAGTTTGAAAATATAGAAAGGTTATTTAAATTTAAAATTATATAAATATACATATATATATATATACTAGATATATATTTTGTAATATACAATATATATATATACACTTTATATATAATATATATTGTACTATATTATATATGAAATAATATATGTATAATATATAGTATATATTATATGTATAAAATATAATTTATAGTATATAATATATAGTAGATTATATACTAAAAAGGGAAAAGAAATAAAACAAAAAGGGAAAGAAAACAGAAGGGATCGAGACAGACCCTGACCCTTTCCCAGCCAAATTTTGACGGCAGCAACCACTGCCGTTGGTGAGAGAAGATCAGAGAGAGGGAGAGGGTGTCACCGGTCAACGAGGAAGAGTGAAGGCCACCGGCGACAGCCCGAAAAAGAGGGAAAATCGAAAAACAGAAATGAAAAAGCCGAGAAAAAAAAAGGTAAATGGGATCTGGCGGTGCCGGCCAAATCGGCCGCCGCCACTACAGCCGAAGCACCGACGAAGGAAAAGGAAGAGGTAGGAGGCCACCGACGGCGGAGGAAGGCCGAACGGAGGAAGAGAGAAATAGAGGCAAAACCGAGTAGATCCGCTGCCGTGCCGTCGATCCAGGCCGAACGGAGACCACCAGCAGGTACTTTCTACAGTTGCTTCTAGGTTCCGAAACAAGTCAGGTATTTTAAAATACCTGCCTTACTCTATCTGGATCCCTAGCCGACTGTAGTATCCTTCCTACATGTGAGCCTAGAGCCAGCTAGGAAGATTTAAAAGAAAGTGAAAAAGTTTTTCAGCATATAGTTAACCGAATATCAAGTGTGACATATAACTCTCTTACTGAGCCGTGGTTTGCTCACTCCCCAATTTTAACATTTCAGGTTTTGATGATGGTGAGATTCAATATTTGTGAATTACGGATACACATAATGGACAATATGACAAACCGACTGAGATTTATGAGGTACGATCATTTATTTTCTGTATTTAGACATGTATGCAGTACTACTTGCTTATTAAGTAAGATAGGGGATGTATGTAATATAAACAATATTTTATGAAATTATTTAACATAAGAAATCAAGTGAAGTATCACAGATAGCCCAACCGGATAAATTGTGTAAATTAAGGTGAAAAATGTGGTCACGGACCGTTACATATTCTGATCTATTCTAAGTGCTGGGAGGAGCACGAGCAGTATTTGAGATTTGTGCTCCAGACTCTCCGAGATAAGCAGCTTTTTGGGAAGTTCAATAAATGTGAATTTTGGTTAAATTGAAAACTTTCCTTGGTCATGTAGTATCTAAGGACGGGGTGTAAGTTGATCAATCCAAGGTTGAGGCAGTACTCTAGTAGGAGAGACCAAGGACAACGACTAAGATTCGAAGTTTCTTAGGATTGGGAGGTGTTAGCTTTAAATTGCCGTATATATTTTGAAATGACAAAATCTTAAGTAAACTTTAATGTTTTAATTCATATTGTAAATTTGCCTTATCACAAATGATTTTTTCAATATATTTCAAGTGATCATATCAAAACATTAAGACCTTAATTTAATGATACATCCTTATTGGTCTTAATACTTTATAAATGTTTTGAATATTTTAGAAAATCACTTGATGAATTTTTGGACTATGTTTTCATTTGAGAAAGTCAAGAAAAACTCCCACAAAAGAGCCAAAATGTTTTGGGTTGAATTAGGATCAAAGACCACATCATTTCTAACTCAAAAAGTGCAGGAAATCACCTTCTGGAAAGAAGGGATCGATCCCCTAAGGAAAGGGATCGATCCCCTTTTGGCAGTAAGTTGGACAAGTACCCTGGAAACAAGTTGAAATGCTCTCGCAATAAAAAGGATCGATCCCCTATGGTAAGGGATCGATCCCTTTGCCCGAGACCTGACAATAACGGCTAGTTTTTTAGGGTTTCAACGGGAGGATTTGCATTAAATGCTTCACCAACTGTTCTAATCGTTTGGTGGGTTATAAATAGAGGTATTTATGAAGTTTGGAGGTAGAACAAGCACTAAAAAATCCTCAAGCTTCAAGAGAGAAATTCAAATCTGAAATTGTTCATTGTATTACTCTATTTTGTGAGATTCATTTGTGTTCTTCACCCATTCACTGAAAATTCTGTTATTCAAAGGGGTGAGCTATCCTTGTAAGGTCTGATATTGTAGAGTGTGGGAATACTACAAGGGTAAAGGATTAGAGGGAGATCTCTAAAGTCCCAAGAGAAATTGTAAAAGGTATTGCCACACCTTCAAGTGGTTTGTAAGCATTCTCAAGGAAGAGGTGAATCAAAACCTTGACAAGGAGTTCAAGGAGAGAGGACGTAGGCAAGAGATTGGCCGAACCTCTATAAAACTTGTGTTTGCTTCTCTTTCCCTTACTCTTATTTACTGCATTTATTTCATTGTTGTTTATTTAACTTTGATTGTACATTAAGAGTTAAGAAATTTAGAAATAACTAGAAAAATCGATTCACCCCCCCTCTCGGTAGAGCCAACAATTGGTATCAGAACTTGGGCTCGAGATTGACTTAGATTAACATCTATCGAGTATAAACGATCACTAATGGCTCAAACTAGTTTGTCTACACCCTTGGTAGGAGAGGGACACTCTACGGTTAGACCTCCACTCTTTAATGGCCAAAACTATGCTTATTGGAAGACTAGAATGATGCTATTTATTCAAGCTAATGATTATGAAGTATGGAGAGTTATTGTTAAAGGTCCCCTTATCCCTTTTAAGAAAGTAGATGGAACGGATGTGCCTAAGAAAGAAGACGAATGGGATACTAATGATATTAGGATGGCACAACTTAATGCTAAAGCAATGCACACACTCTTTTGTGCATTAGGACCAAATGAGTATAATCGAGTGTCACAATGTGAGAATGCTAAACAAATTTGGGATAAACTAGCTATCACACATGAGGGAACCACACAAGTCAAAGAAACCAAAGTAGGCATGCTCACACAAGACTATGAACTATTTAGAATGAAGAATGACGAGTCAATTAGTGACATGTTTACTAGGTTTACGGACATAATAAATGGTCTTAAAGCTTTAGGGAAAACATACTCTAATGTAGAGATGGTGAAAAAGATTCTCAATAGCTTACCAAAATCATGGGAAGCTAAAGTCACTGCTATTGAGGAATCCAAGGACCCTCATACACTATCATTAGATGAACTTATGGGATCCTTGCTCACTTATGAGATGAAAATTAAGAGAAATCAAGATCCCCCAAAGAAAGTTGGAGTAGCACTAAAATCCACCACAAGTGAGGAATCAAAAGATGATCTTGATGTAAGTGGTGATGAAGAAGATTTAGAAATGGCTATGTTTGCCAAAAGGTTCAATAAATTCATGAGGATGAGAGCTAGTGGAAACTCTAGGAGACCCCCTAGGAGAGAGTTAAATAGAGGTGAAACTAGTAGGAAAGATAAGGACCAAATCATATGTTATGAATGCAAAAAACCTGGCCATATTAAATTTGATTGTCCTTTGTATAGGAAGCAAAATGAAAAGAAACAAAAGAAGAAAGCAATGGTGGCTACTTGGAGTGATAGTGACTCCTCCGATGAAGAGAATGTGGAAGATGAAGTAGCTAACCTTTGCTTCATGGCTTTTGAAGATGAGAAGGTAACTTCTAACTTGCTAGATACTCATGAATACACTTTTGATGAATTGAAAGATGCATTTGATGAGTTAGCCAATGAATTTGAATGCATGAATTTGAAATATAAGAAAGTGATTTCTAAATTGAAAAAGGAGAATGAAATGCTTGTGAATGTTAAATTAGAATGTGAAAAGAAATTAGAGAATGCAAATCTAGAAATAGAAGAATTAAATAGAAAGAACACTAATTTGCAAAACTCCTTTTCTAGATTTTACATGGGTCAACAAAAACTTGACCAAATGCTAGAGACTCAAAGAGCATTCTTTGATAGAGAAGGATTAGGCTACAATGTATCTAACAAAGAAACTCATCTTAAAACTTTCCTAGTTAAAGATAGAAAATTTGTTTTGTGCACATTGTGTAATAAACTAGGACACTCTTCACAAGCATGCACATCTAGGAAGACCATGTTTAGAGGAAAAATCGCTGTTAAGATTTGGGTGCCTAAACATGTCTTAAATTCAAGTGATGAGTCCCTAAAAATGAAATGGATCCCTAAAGGATCAAAAATTATTAGTACTAACTCTCAAGGACCCAAGAAAATTTGGGTACCTAAGATAAAAGCTTATGTGTTTGTAGGAGGAAGAGTATTGCTACAAGGCTAAGTTCAAGGAGCATTAGTACCTTGATAGTGGATGCTCAAGACACATGACGGGTGACAAGAGCTAATTCAAGTTCCTAAAGCATAAAAGTGGTGGAGAAGTCACATTTGGAGACAACTCCAAGGGAAAAATTGAAGGAATTGGCTCCATTGGTAACTCTTCCTCAACCATTGAAAATGTTTTGTATGTTAGAGGCTTGAAACATAACTTGCTTAGTATTAGTCAATTATGTGATAAGGGATTTAAAGTTATGTTTGATGATTTGTGTTGCAATGTTGTTAATGCTAAATCTAATCAAATTGTGTTTATTAGACATAGACAAGGAAATATTTATATTGTGGATTTAAATGAACTCAATAGCAAAAATGTATGCTTTATGGCTACTAGAGAAGATGAACCTTGGTTATGGCATAGAAGACTAGGCCATGCTAGCATGCATGTTTTGTCTAAGTTAGCCAAAAGAGACTTAGTAGTAGGATTGCCTAAGCTTCAATTTGAAAATGACAAAGTTTGTGAGGCATGTGTAAGAGGAAAACACAAAAGAATCTCATTTAAACCTAAGAAGTGTGTCACTACCTCTAGATCACTTCAACTTCTTCACTTAGATCTTTTTGGACCAACTAGGACAACTAGTTTAGGAGGTAAACACTATAGATTTGTGATAGTTGATGATTACACTAGGTTTACTTGGGTGTTCTTTTTAAGTGTTAAAAATGAGGCCTTAGAAAAATTCACTGTTTTCTCAAAACTTGTTCAAAATGAAAAAGTTTACTCTATCTCAAGTATTAGAAGTGATCATGGAAAAGAATTTGAAAATCTTGGTTTTAATATATTTTGCAATGAAAATGGTATTAGCCACAATTTTTCATCTCCTAGAACTCCTCAACAAAATGGGGTAGTTGAAAGGAGAAATAGAACCTTAGAAGAAATGGCTAGAACCATGCTTTGTGAAAATAACTTACCTAAATATTTTTGGGCTGAAGCAGTAAACACTTCTTGCTATGTTATAAATAGAGCTATGATAAGGCCTATTTTAAAGAAAACCCCCTATGAGCTTTATAAAGGAAAAAGACCTAACATAAGTTATTTTCACCCATTTGGATGTAAATGTTTTGTTTTGAACAATGGTAAAGATAATTTAGGAAAATTTGATGCTAAAAGTGATGAAGGTATTTTTCTTGGCTATTCTCTAAATTCTAAGGCCTATAGAGTTTTCAATAAAAGAACACTTGTAGTAGAAGAGTCAATACATGTAATTTTTGATGAATCAAATATCGTTAGTAGAATCAATCTTGATGATGAAGTAGAGATTTTTGATGAACCTATAGTTGATCCATCTCAAGATAAGGATGTTAGAAATCAATTAGAAGATCTTAATACTAACAAAAATGAGGAGTCCATGGAACAAGAAATAATTGAGAAGGAATCTAGATGTCCTAGAGAACTAGGATATGTGAAAGATAATGATATTGTTGGAGATCCAACCATTGGAGTAAGGACTAGGTCAACTTATAGAAACATATGTCAACATGTAGCCTTTGTGTCACAATTTGAGCCAAAGAAAGTGGATAAGGCCTTGAATGATGAAAATTGGATTATGGCCATGCAAGAAGAATTAAATCAATTTGAGAGAAGCAAAGTGTAGACCCTAGTAGAAAGACCTAAGGATTATCCCATCATTGGAACTAAATGGATATTCAAGAATAAGATGGATGAAAATTGTGAGGATATGCAAAGTACCAACTGACGATAACATCGCCGACCCACTGACGAAGCCTTTGACGCAGCAGAGACATGATCGTCACACTAGGTCACTAGGTATTAGATACATGAGTGAATGGTCTTAGTGCAAGTGGGAGATTGTTGGATTATGCCCTTAGAACCATTCATTAGATGATTGACTTTGGCATTTTTTTATGTATCATGACATTTTATTTATCATAGTTCATTATTATATTTGTCTTATAACTGCGTAATATAATCTTATATAATAATGTCCTTAGAATAGTAATAACACACTATTCTTAAAATATCCCTAGTCAAGTATTATTGTGAACAAGGATAACAATGATACGATAAGACTAGTACGTGGTTGACTGATGACCATTGTCATGGATATAGGATATCAAGTCATCACATAGGTACATGTTAGAGAACTATGTACTGGATCGACCCTCCATGAGAACGCTACATGGATTGTTATATGAATGTCATAAGCGATTCTCATAGTGATGATGGTGTATGTGATCCTTTGACTTGAGATCATCAGAGATCCCAACATAGAGAATTGCATACTTTAATGCTGCTAGATGTCATTCGTAACAGGATGGACTATAAAGGTAGTAATTGGGTATGCCTTGATCTATGTAGAGGGATGTTGAGTGATCAAGATAGGATTTATCCCTCTTATATAACAAGAGTGATGTCTTGGGCCCTTTGATAGAGTGAGACTAAGAAATGCATGGCCGTGCTTGAATAAGTTAATATGAGATATTGATTTTATTTGTTTAATTAGTCTACTCAGGAATCAAGAAACGCTGATTAGACTATACAAGTGTGACACATTCCATGACTTGTGTCTAATCAAGACATCATAGGATAAAGGGATTAAACTACACGATAACATCTATCACGAGTAAGGTTATGTCGAGTCATTGACATTCTCGTTACATGGGTAGCAATGATGTGTTGCTAGATACCGCTCATTGCCTGTGACAATTTTGTCATTGCCATTGTTTTGAGAACCTATTGGGTCGCACACTTAGAACGGATCAATGAGGAGCTTAATTAATCCTATTCTGAATTGGATTAAGGATATATCTAATCCTATTCTGAATTGGATTAAGAATATATCTAATCCTATTCTAAGTAGGATTAGAGTTCTGTTTGGCAGTAAATTTTAGGGTAAAATTTACTGCCTATAAAAAGGATGTTTTTCCAAAAACATGGCCGCACTTTTAAAAAAAACAGAAAACAAAACATTCCTTTTAATTGAAGCTAGCAATTCGGTTATAAGGAATTAAAAAGCTCTTTAAGGCTTCTGATCGTGAGACGTTCAAGAGTCGTGAGATCCGTTCGTGTGGATACCGTAGAGGCAGGAACGAAAAGTTGCTACTTGTGACTCGACCAACGACAGAAAATTCAGAGAAAACGTCAGGTAAAATCTCGAAACCCTAATCAGGCAACTCTCCGAATCGATCTTGGTGTAGGCCGAATGATTTAAATTCCGCTGCGTGTTGTTTCGGTTTCCTTCAAAAATAGCATTATTATTAGAAACAAGGCTAGGTTAGTGGCTCAAGGTTATAGACAAGAAGAAGGGATAGACTATGATGAGACCTATGCTCCGGTAGCTAGATTAGAAGCCATTAGAATGCTACTTGCCTTTGCATGCTACAAGGATTTTAAGTTATATCAAATGGATGTGAAAAGTGCCTTTTTAAATGGTTATATAAATGAAGAAGTTTATGTTGAGCAACCTCCCGGTTTTGAAAATCCAAAATTTCCCAATCATGTTTTCAAACTTTCAAAAGCCTTATATGGATTAAAACAAGCTCCTAGAGCTTGGTATGAAAGACTTTCAAAGTTTTTAATCGAAAAAGGTTTTACAAGAGGAAAGGTAGACACAACCTTGTTTATTCAATCTAAGGGTCATGACTTATTAGTAGTTCAAATTTATGTAGATGATATCATTTTTGGATCTACAAATGAGTCATTGTGCAAAAATTTCTCAAAACTAATGCAAGGTGAATTTGAAATGAGTATGATGGGAGAATTAACCTTCTTTCTAGGACTTCAAGTTAAACAATGTAAAGAAGGTATTTTCATAAATCAAGCTAAGTACACTAAAGACTTGCTCAAAAGATTTGGAATGGATGAGTCTAAACCTTTCTCTACACCTATGAGCACAAATATTAAACTTGATAAGGATGAAGGAGGAAAATGTGTAGACACTAAACTATATAGGTCTGTGATTGGCTCATTACTATATTTAACTGCTAGTAGACCCGATATAATGTTTAGTGTATGCTTGTGTGCTAGATTTCAGTCATCACCTAGAGAATCACACCTACAAGCAGTAAAAAGAATCCTTAGATACCTCAAAGACACTTCCTCCTTAGGACTTTGGTATCCTAAAGATTCTACACTTGATCTCCATGCATATTCCGATGCGGATTTTGGTGGATGCAAAGTGGATAGGAAAAGCACATCGGGAACATGCCAATTCTTAGGAAGTAGACTTATTTCATGGTTCTCTAAGAAACAAAATAGCGTAGCTCAATCTACAACTGAGGCTGAATATATAGCTTCCGGTAGTTGCTGTGCTCAAGTTTTGTGGATTAAGCAACAAATGAGAGACTATGGAACAGAAATGAACCAAGTTCCCATTAAGTGTGACAACACTAGTGCTATCAATCTTACAAAAAATCCCATTCAACACTCTAGAACCAAGCACATTGAGATTAGACATCATTTTATACGAGATCATGTGCAAAAAGGGGACATAATTCTTGAGTATGTAGACACTTTGCATCAATTAGCTGATATCTTCACAAAACCCTTGGACAAGGAGAGATTTTGCACTCTTAGAGGTGAATTAGGCATAATGACTGCTCCTTGAAGTAATTTGATGTTGCATGCACGTGTTAAGTTGGTTTGTGATGATTACAAGACAGCAATTTGAAGAATGTAATTCCCACTTGCAATTCATGACCTTAACTTACTGAGTTACTGTTCATGTTCATGATAAACTATTGAGTGTTATGTGTTTTGATCAAGATAAACTTCTTTCATTTGCCAAAACACATTTCTAATGATTGAAACACAATCACAGCCATGTCCACTTCTTGGTCCTGCACACTCATGCAATTTTCTGCACCTTGCTGCAATTTTCTGCATTTTTTCTGCAGTTTTCAATCTCATTTTCTGCATTTTAAGTGAAAACAATCACCTTTTGATTTTAAGATGGTAAAAATGCATGAGTTCCATTGTTTTCAAATCATTTTTATGCATCATAAACGAGGCAAGTGACTAAGGAGACAATTCCTCTCGAATAGGATTGATTTCCCAGTCTGTTGGCCAAAATTCTGGGTGATGGGAGCAATCTGCCTAAAAGGGATCGATCCCTCTACAGTAGGGGATCGATCCACTCGTGACAGAATGGACCTCCCGCTTCTTTTAAACCGTCGGGCCCTCCTTCCCTTTCAAGCTATTCACCTTCTTCTTCACCTCTCCACGCCGTTCCTCATTTCCTCTCATCCAAAACCACCAGATCTCTCTCATTTCTACACCAAATCACTCCATTCTTTCAACAATCTTTCTCATTTTCTTCTCTTTTTCATTTCCCCTCCTCATTTTCTACCAAAATCCCCTCTTTTCTTCTCTTCCTTCTTCTTCCACACCTTGGTCACTATTCACCCAACATTTCAATTGTAAGTTTTTCTCACATTTTTCATTTCATTTTTCTTGCATTTCGAGTTACTTTCATCATGTCTTGACTACCCATTTGCATTTCTTGCATCAATTTCTTCTCCATCTAGGTTTTCACTCCCTATGGCACTTGTGTTTTTCTGGGATTTATGCTTCGAGTATTTGTGGCTATTCATCTGAATTTCCTTCTCATTATTGTTACATGCATCTTGGGTTGTGGCTCTCCGCTGTTGGATAGATCATATCTTTCCCACACACTCATTCATAGTTCCCCAAACTTGTGCCCACCACCTGTTCAATAAAAGTTCTCAACGAAATTTTATATTTCTTTCTTACTCCTTATGGCTCCTAAAGTTAAGCACACTGCTCAAAAACGCAAAACCAGTGCTTCCTCCTCTTCCTCCTCCATACCGGCCACCTTTAACCGATGCTTTCGCCATGCCACTGAAAAAACACGATTTCTAGCGAACTTTGCCAATATGCCTATTAAGCATTGGCGTCCAATTGATTTCGATTTCCTTGAATCAATTAATTTCCCTTACTTGGCCAAATTCGCTGAATTTAATTGGATTAACTTTCTCAAAATCAACACTCCGATTCCTCCAAACATCATTCGGGCTTTCTTTTCCAATGCCGAAACCATCACGGATCCAAATGATGAATGTCGTGTTGTCGGCATTCGATCCTATGTCATGGGCAAACACATTGAAATCACCACACAATCCCTCTTTCTTATCTTTAGAGTTCCCGACGGCGGTAATATCTATGAGAATATCGATGTCCCCTTAGTGTTTCCTGTTACCAATAATCGTGCAAGTGACCTTCCTGTCTTCGCACGCCTCCTCCATATTATCATCTCATGGAATCTCCGCCCTCTTGGCACCCGGTATTCTCACCTTCACAAACTTGATCATTTTTGGCTCCATCATATTCATGAACCTGACGGCGAACAACCAGACCTCCTACACTTTATCCTTCATGACTGGGTGAAGATTGTTCTTGGCAAGGTCCACACCATTGTCTTCCCTCAGCCTCTCGCCTTCTACTTACTTCAACAAGGCGTTGACTGCTCATGTGAGGTTAGTGTACTTCCGGATCCTAGCACCACGATCAATCTAGCCACTCTCCATAATCTTGGGTGGTATCAACGTCAACGGGGCGATACAATCGAATGGGTCAAGGGTCATGGACAGGCTGAACCTCCCGAACATGCTCCCGAAGACGTCGGAGACGAAGGAGGAGACGGAGACGACGTACCTGCAGCGCCCACATCCTCTGCACCCTTCGGGTCTACGTCATCCTCTCTTGACCAGATCATGCTCATGCTTCAACAAATGCAGACCTCTCAGCAAAATTTCCAGCAGGACGTCACTCAGCGACTTGAACAGATCGAGGACACTCAAGCTACCATGTATGATGAAATCCAGGATGTTCGTATGCAGCACGAGGATTTCATGGACCAATACTACAAGACCTTTCCTCGGCGCTGATTGTGATTGTCGTGTGGGCTGCGTTCTTACCTTGCTATGCTTATGGCCTTGGTGTTACCTTGCTATGTTTTTGCAACTGTTATGACTATGTTAATGACATTGCTAGTTATGCCTTCTAGTAGTTTTATGTTGATGACTATGTCTTGTGCTGACATTAATTGTGCTTTCATGACATTGGGTTGATATTTGTTTCTCTTTATTTCATTGCCCATGCTATTATGCTTATTATACCCCTATTGCTTTAAATTGACTTCTACCACTAACCATTTCTCCGTGCTATTTATTCCTTTGCTATGACAAAAAGGGGGAGAAATTAATGTGGTAAACTTATATTAAATTGAGGGGGAGCAAATATTGAGGGGGAGTAATGTTTTTTTTAAAAAAAATCAAGTAACCTCAATTTTCAAACACATAAGCAAATTTACCTTAAGTTTTGTCATATCAAAAAGGGGGAGATTGTTAGCTTTAAATTGCCTTATATATTTTGAAATGACAAAATCTTAAGTAAACTTTAATGTTTTAATTCATATTGTAAATTTGCCTTATCACACATGATTTTTTCAATATATTTCAAGTGATCATATCAAAACATTAAGACCTTAATTTAATGATACATCCTTATTGGTCTTAATACTTTATAAATGTTTTGAATATTTTATAAAATCACTTGATGAATTTTTGGACTATGTTTTCATTTGAGAAAGTCAAGAAAAACTCCCACAAAAGAGCCAAAATGTTTTGGGTTGAATTAGGATCAAAGACCACATCATTTCTAACTCAAAAAGTGCAGGAAATCACCTTCTGGAAAGAAGGGATCGATCCCCTAAGGAAAGGGATCGATCCCCTTTTGGCAGTAAGTTGGACAAGTACCCTGGAAACAAGTTGAAATGCTCTCACAATAAAAAGGATCGATCCCCTATGGTAAGGGGTCGATCCCTTTGCCCGAGACCTGACAATAACGGCTAGTTTTTTAGGGTTTCAACGGGAGGATTTGCATTAAATGCTTCACCAACTGTTCTATCCGTTTGGTGGGTTATAAATAGAGGTATTTATGAAGTTTGGAGGTAGAACAAGCACTAAAAAATCCTCAAGCTTCAAGAGAGAAATTCAAATCTGAAATTGTTCATTGTATTACTCTATTTTGTGAGATTCATTTGTGTTCTTCACCCATTCACTGAAAATTCTGTTATTCAAAGGGGTGAGCTATCCTTGTAAGGTCTGATATTGTAGAGTGTGGGAATACTACAAGGGTAGAGGATTAGAGGGAGATCTCTAAAGTCCCAAGAGAAATTGTAAAAGGTATTGCCACACCTTCAAGTGGTTTGTAAGCATTCTCAAGGAAGAGGTGAATCAAAACCTTGACAAGGAGTTCAAGGAGAGAGGACGTAGGCAAGAGATTGGCCGAACCTCTATAAAACTTGTGTTTGCTTCTCTTTCCCTTACTCTTATTTACTGCATTTATTTCATTGTTGTTTATTTAACTTTGATTGTACATTAAGACTTAAGAAATTTAGAAATAACTAGAAAAACCGATTCACCCCCCCTCTCGGTAGAGCCAACAGGAGGGTACTACCGGAGGTTTGTTGAGGGTTTTTCTCATATTGCAACTTCATTGACTAGGTTTACACATAAGGAGATTCCATTTGAATGGTCAAATCAGTGTGAGCAGAGTTTTTAGGTGCTTAAGTGAAGATTGACTATAGCACCAGTCCTGACCATTCTAAGTGGATCCAGAGGCTTTGTTGTATACAATGATGCTTCCCATTAGGGTCTAGGTTGTGTGCTAAAATAGCATGGTAGAGTAGTCGTGCATGGTTCATGCCAGCTTAAAAACCATAAACGTAACTACCCTACACATGATTTGGAGTTAGCCGTAATGGCTTTTGCTCTGAAGATATGGTGGCATTAAATGTATGGTGAGAAGCTCCAAATCTTTATTGACCATAAGAGTTTGAAGTATATATTTGATCAAAAGAAGCTTAATATGAGGTAGAGACGTTAGATAGAGCTCTTTAAGGATTATGAATGCGAGATTCTGTACCACCCAGGGAAGGCAAACATAGTTGCAGATGCTCTGAGCAAGAAGAGTATGGTTTCTGTTATGATGGTCAAAGAATGGGAATTGCTTGAACAGTTCGTCGAGTTCGGTATTAATGTTGAGACAGTAGATGTCGAGTTTATAGCTAGCCTTCAAATTGAGCCGAGTATCCTAGATCAGATCAGGACAAGGCAAAGAAATGATCAAAGATTATTGGCCTTGGTTAGCCAGGTAGAGCACGGCTTGCAGTCAGATTTTACGATTAGTGATGATGGGTTATTGAGGTTCAAAGGCTGTATATGTGTTCTAATCGATGATATCCTAAGACAGAGGATTTTGAGAGTCTTATTGTTCTCGCTACACCATGCACCTAGGTAGCACTAAGATGTATCATGACTTGCGTAAGATGTATTGGTGGGTTGGTATGAAACGAGACGTGACAGAGTTTGAGGCTAGATGTTTGATCTGTTAGTAGATTAAGGTTGAGCACCAGAAGCCAGCAGGGCTACTTAAGTTTTTACCGATGCTTACATGGATATGGGAGCACATTACGATGGATTTTATTATGGGCTTACCGAGGACCCAGAGATGTCATGAAGCAATATGGGTTATTATTGATAGATTGACTAAGAGTACCCACTTCCATGCCATTAAGAGCACAGATTCATTAAATACATTGGCAAACTTGTATGTTAGAGAGATTACATAGTTACATGAGGCTCCCGTAAGCATCACTTCTGATAGAGATTCCAGGTTCACCTCCCAATTTTGGACTCATTTTCAGGAAGCCTTGGGATCTTAGTTACATTTGAGCACCACCTACCATCCTCATATAGATGGACAGTCCGAGCGGACTATTTAGACCTTAAAGGACATGTTGAAGGCATATGCACTAGACTTTAAAGGTTCATGGGATGACCACTTACCCTTCGTAGAGTTTGCCTATAATAACAGTTATCATACAAGTATCATGATGGCAGCATATGAAGCTTTATATGGCAGGAGATGTAAGCCCTAGTGGCTTGGGAAGAAGTGGGTGACCGTAAGATTTTAGCTCCCGATCTTGTTGAAGAGGTAGCTAAGGGTGTTCAGATTATTTGTAATAGACTCAAGCTTGCCCAGAGTAGACAGAACAGTTACACTGATGTGCAGTAGACGGCCACTTGAGTTTCAGGTTGGGGACTTTATGTTTGTGAAAATATCTCCGAGCAAGGGTATTATGCGCTTCGGGAAGAAAGAAAAGCTGAGTCCTCGTTTCATTGGTCCATTTGAGATATTGGAGAGAGTTGGGGATGTTACTTACCAATTAGCTTTGCCACCACAGCTATCTAGGATACATAACGTCTTCCACATCTCCATGTTGAGGAAGTATCATTTAGATCCCTCCCATGTTATCGAGTATGAACCATTGGATAATCAGGGAGATATGAGCTATGATAAGCAGCCAATCCGAATCCTTGACAAAGAGGAAAGGGTACTTCGATCTAAAACTATTCCACTGGTTAAGGTTCTCTGGCAACACCACCTGATAGAGAAAGCTATGTGGGAGCTAGAGAGCCTTAAGAGAGAAAAGTACCTGCACTTGTTTAGTACACCAGCTTGAATTTGGAGGACCAAATTCTTAAAAGGTAGGGAGAATGTGAAACACAAAATTTTCATATTATTATTTAATTGAAAACTAGAAGGAATTTCAATGTATGGATTTGGTGTTTATGTAAGGCCTGAAAGAACTAAGGAGCTCGTAGGGGCACGAAACCCTAGATAAGATTTTGAATTAAAGTGTTTTTTGAGGATTTATATTAAAATAAGTATGATTTGATGTTTGTATGATTGAACTGAAAGATTTGGAGTGAAAAAGTTCATGAAATTCTAAGTTAGAACTAAACCGAGAAAGTTAACCAAGTAATCGAATAAATCCTGTAAATCCGTAAAAAAAAAAAAAGAAATTTATTATTCCCATTGTAAGTCAATATAAGGTATAATTAACTTAGAGAATTAACTTTGAGTAGAAATTTGAGGTAAAGACATTTAAATAAATTTTAGAAGAAAACCAAAAACTTTAATGGTTTAGCACCGGGAATGACTAAATCGCGTAAAAACGAGCCCAACCAAAAATTTTTCCCAAACAAGAGGGTGCTAAATTTCATGGAAATACACTAGACACATAGTAGAACACTTGAGAAGTGGCCAAATCACAAAAAGTGGGCTAGAAAATAATTTTTATTAATTTATTAGTGTAGGCCAGCTAGTAGCTAGATTTTTTGCTCACTACTAGGCTTTGGTTTTGGGTCAAATTGAAGGTGCTAGGAGTGGAGCTTGGGCATGGAATTTTAACCCAAGTAAGTAGACCCAATTCAGTCTCCAGAATGGTATCATATCCCCTATAAGTTGTAGGAACCAGAAAGAAATCTCCCTCTCAACCTGTCGTACACATCCTCATCTGCTTCACCTTGTGGGATTTTTTCAGCCACATTCCAGGTCGAATTTAGAGTTTGGCCAAGAAGGACCAATTGTTCCTTAACCCTACACATAAAAAATAATTCAGCAAAAACAAAGGTCATTTGGTTAGAGAAAAGTTAGTGAGAACAAATCTAGATAGAATTGCCCTGTTTTGCAAGGTGAGAGAAAGTTATTTCCTTACTCTTTGATGGATTTTTAAGCTTGTTTATGGTGTTTCTAAGTTTTATACATGTTGATTTACAGTTGCAGGTGATTGTTGGTGGATGAATATTTGGTCAAAGTTGGCCAACATTAAGGTAAAATTGTTGGAAGAAGATGGAGTTGAGATATGTTGATGTATGTTGAATTTACATGATTTTGGCTAAAGTAGAATTTTGGAATGGATTTTCTAGGGTTAGGCTATGTTTTGGACAGCCTAGGTTCTATATGAAAATGGTGAAGTTGCTTGGTTGATGATTGAATGGTGTTAGTTTAATACTGAAAATTTCGGTTTAATTGAAAATGATGAAATGGTGGAATTTGGCAATTTAACAAGTCTTGAAGTATTATGTAACATGTTAAAAGAACATGTAAAAAATTGTTTTGGTATGTTTAAGTCTAAGGAATGTAAATATATCGAAATGGCATGTTTATCGGTAAAACCGAGCAAGTAGGAAAGTTAGCGAATAAGGCCAATTCCAATGATGTTTATGGTTAGTTAAGATATATTAAGGTACGTTAAGATAAGTATCAGTATGCATTAATGGTTTCGAAATTGTTTTGGGTTATACTGTTATGCTGCTGAAATTTCTATAAAAAAATGTAAGTAACCTACACTAGCAGGAATACAACCTAAGTAAGAAATTAAGTTACAAAATGAAAAAGTTAGCCCAAGACTTCCACTTTTCTGGGGCGTGACAAAGCGTGCCTTGAAGGAATACTATACAATCCAAAATATAAGCTCCTCTACGGAGAGCGAAATATCACTGCAAATAATCTGGGAGGAAAAATGAGGGAATGAGTTTACGCTTAGTAAGGAACATACATAAAAGTGCGTTCTATGTCACTATATGCAGGTTTCTTACTTGGCTTATCATATCATGTAAAGTCAAATCATTAATAGTATGATAATTTAGATAGAAAGAATTTCTATAGCCGATAAGGGTTGCAAGGATGAGTATGGGAGAATGCTTTAAAGCACCTCACGTGTCTCAGGTCCTACTTTCAGTTATAGGGATCTATTGTGTATTCTCAAGTACAAAATTAGGATTACTATAAAACAGATATCGAGGTATGACTTCATCTAGTTCCCTGTAAACATATAATCAAATTTTACTTCATCACTTGCATATATTCAATTAGACTAACATTTGCTTATAAACTTAAATCTTTTACATTAGTAGTATAATAAGCTCTCAACAAATCAGTAGAGACAGTTAACATCCAATAGAATCATGCATAGAGAATATCCCGTAAGGGATGCACATATAAAGTGGCATACCCAACACGTTGGCCAAGGATCCACCCCTAAGCCAAGCAAAGAAAGGAGACAAATGGCCATCGTCAATAATCCATAGTGTGCACTAGTCAGGTAACATATATGGTGCTAAGGACTTGACTAAGGTCTCACAGCCAAATACAAATAATTCACATAAGCACATAAGTATGCATGATCACCAAAGGAGTTAACAATCTCAAAACATTTGTTATCAAAACTAGTACTTTCTAAAAATCATCGACACTCATTAACATTCTAGAGTACCATAATAGTAATCCAAATACATTTAAACAAAATAAGGTTTGAAACCACAATTTTTCCAAAAAGGCAGTTGACTGCTCTTTTATGGCAGTCTACTGTCATAAAATCTATTGATTTAATTAATTTATTTTCTTATAAAACTCTAAATATTTGAAAATTTGAATGCATGTAAGGCAGTCAACTGGTGCGCAAACAGAATGTTTCTAGAAAAATAGCAGTAGACTAGCCTACATGGCAGTCGATTAGTTTTGAAATAGAATGCTATGGAAATAAAGCGGTCGACTTATCTTTAGGGCAGTCAGCTAGTTTTAAGTCGGTTATAGAAATAAGCAGTCAACTGCTATATAGGGCAATCGACTAATTTAAGTTGATTTTGGAAATAAGTACGCCACATTCGTTTTTGGGCAATCAGTTGCCCTATAGGGCAGTTGACTGCTCATAGTTAAAATTAATACTAGGAGTTAAATCGAATTTCAAACCCCCTGCAGTAATAAAATACTTTCATTTCATATTCAATCATTTCACCACATGTAGACATAGTCTTCCTACATCCTTTATATGCGTCCCTTACCTCGAATACCACAATATCATAGAAGTTTGCTGCACCAACAGTTTCCCCTTACTTTCTTAAAGCTGCAAAACAATGGCAATTGTAATCATATCATGCTTTCTCTTAAATCAAACTTCTCTAACACTTCTTATAACATCTAAACATCATCCTACAACCCTCAAGTATTACTAACCCTTTCTTGACCAATCCCTTAAGGAACATCTACACTAAATTTTTACTTCATTCAAAACCATAAACATGCTCTACTAGCTCAGCACAATCCCAAAACTTAGGTAACATTGAAGGAAATCACATCTTCTCTTACCTTTACATTGAGAATAGTAGCAACAAAATGCCCCACAAATGCTTCATTTAGCCCTCCAAATTACAAGTTTAGATAGTGCTAAGGATGACGAACAATTTTTGTTAAGGAAGTTTGGTGATTTAATGTTGTTTGAGGGGTGTTTATCAAGGCGTTATTCCCTAAACTTGAGAGAAAAATGAAAGAAAATCCTACAATGGTGGCCAGCCCTTAGGATGGAGAATATGACCATTAAAAAGTCTTTTTTTATTATTATTTTATAATCAAAATATCATCCTTTGACATTTAACTATTTGACCTTTTAAAACTGTACATATTCCTTCCATGTCCCTAGTATTACTTTAATACATTAATTTCAAGATTTTATTCTTATTTTCCCATGATCATAATCTTCTAATAATATAGAAGTCAAATTTTTGACCTTAAGGATATAAATGGGGTGGTAATAGGGGTGAAATGACTGAAATGCCCCTAACGATACAATCACTTAATTTTTGACATTTTCAAGGGATTCAGTCCACGTGTTGGATACTCATTAAACTTCTTCTCATAAGGATTCATCTATGCCCAACTATTGGTAAAAAATCAAACTAAATTGACCGTATTTAGAAAAGTTCCTTCAGCCTATGGACAAAATTGTCATTTTTGAATTTGTTTGACATAAACCTAGGTATGTTTAAACAAAGGAATTTCCAAAATTGGTTTTCTTACCAATTATGTATTTTGAGCCCAAGATTCACATTTTGCCACTTCGAGTCCATCCGAATTACAAATTATCCAGTGGGGTCTACTTGGTAATTTCCCCGATACCTACAAAGTACCCGAGAGCTATTTATCATAACTTGATTTATTATTCTAACTTAGCATATTTAGTAGGTGTGGATAGAAAATAGAAATTTGAGATCTCACAAAGAGAGAGAGAAAGCTTGTGATTTTTCATGTTTTAATGATTGTAGACTAAGTGTTTAAGTAGATGACTTAGATTGAATTGAATTAAAACATCATGAAGCACACCCTTAGGGTTTCGACCACCATCTTCCATGCATGAATATGATCTTGTTCAATGTGAAAATGATGTAAAATCAATGTAAAACAAGTGTAGAACATGAATTTAGGCTTAAATTAAAGAAACGAAGTGTGTAGGAGAGAAAAGGGCAATTCGGCCAAGATAAGAGCATAGGGAAACCATGCTCAATTCATTGTGTTGTGAGTCCTAGAATAATGCATAAAATACTACAAGACCATAGGTGAAATCAGAATTGAAAATAGAGGTGTTTTGACGATAGTTGTACTATTAGCACCGATATAAAGTAGACAAGACTTAGGGCTGTAATAGACAATATACTAGGTCTAAATGAGTTAAACATTCTTCATAACTAAAGTATAGTGAATTAACTGTATTTGTATGGTGAATTGCGGCTCGAAAGTCAAAAAATGATACTAGTGCTATTGGACAACACTGCAAAAATTTAAGTGGTAAGAGTATATGTAAAAGGCATAAGGCTACTACGTTGCATTGGGAATGATGGAAATGAGTTTTATGAGATTAAACCTAATGGTTTGATTGAAATGTGAAATTGAAATTGTGGTTGTAAACTATATTTTCATGTAGGGAGGTCAAGGTAGGTAGTATCGTTATATTGTCGAAATTTTCTAAAACAAACATAAATCTCCAAAATCATCATTTGGCATTATGTTTAAACTAGAAATGAAATGAAAATAAGATTTAGGGTTATAGTTCTTTAAAGGTCATAAGTGCTTGTAGGATTTGTAACTCAATTTTCAAAGGGATTTTTAATAATTTTTACGTTTTTCAAAAATACACTTATGTTTCTATATTACTATTATACACAAATAAAATATTTTGAACATTGGTTATTAAACTGAGAACATTTGCTGAATTTTTATACTTCAAATATAATGATTTCTGAATTTTAATGCTTTATGGACTAATTGAAGATATGATTTATTAAATTGATCTCCGTAAACAATTTTGAAATGATTTATGTACTGTTTTAAGACTATTGGCTCCAGAGCCACCTGTGGGTACATGCTCTCTATGTGTGTGAATTATTGCTGTTTAACTTTAGGCATGTCTTCAGTGCCCACAGATGTTTCTTGGCTAGTGTACATTGTGGATCTTTTGACTATGGCTATATGTTGCTATTATTCCCTGTGGGGATATTTATATTGCATGAGTCTATCGGGTGATGCCTAGCATCCACTGTACTGTTTTACTGGGGTGGTAAATCCCTAGCTAATCTAGGCACTCCTAGACTTCATTTACTTTTGTTTTTGATGTATATGTAAGATACGTTTTCTAATCTCTATACTGGTTATTGAAAATGATTATTATACTGTTTACAGAGCGTTTTGAAGCTAGTTATCAGAATGATTTGTGAACAGCTTAAGGGAAGCTATTTTTGAATGTTTAAATAAACTCCCTATAGTTGGAATTAAATATCGAGACTAGTGAGGTGCTTTAAAGAATCCTTCTGCACTCAACCTGGTTATTTAACCAACTATAGTATCGTTTCTGGTATTGTGCCAAAGATTATGTGATCATTGGTTTCTATGTGAAAGACCATCTTTTAAGATACTTGCATATAGTTATACGTAGTATCAGATCTTTTATAAATATTTCTTACTGAGCGTAAGCTCACCCCGTTATTTTCCTTCCCGATTATCTACAGTAGATTTATATTTCTACTTAAGAGGATTTTTGACTTTTAGTATCCCTCAGGCAGTCCTTTGACTTCCATTGAAGTATATGGGTTTACTTTTATATGTTCAAACTATTTATGTACAGTACTTGTTTCGTATGTATATACATACTTGAGATGCAAAGCTCATGTAAGATATTTTATATAAGTTTGAGATAGTGTATGTGTTTATACGAAAATTTAAATTGAATATGTGGTTCTTGGGTAACATGCAGATAAATAAGTATGGTAAATTACTATAGTGTGTTTCACTGCAGACAGCCCAACCAAATATGATTGAATGTAAGAAAATGGTATGAATAATTCGATATCCAGTGCATGACATTTCCACATATAAGCAATTTCAATATTCATGGTTGAAGAACATCGACATTTTGGCTTAAATATTTGCTAATGCATTCCCAGAGTCTTTCTTTAAAACCTCTTGGTTTTTCCCATGGTAAACTTCTTTCTCTTAAGTTTCAACATATATTATTCTTTACTTAGCGATTTAAATGTCATCTTTAACTCCTCCTTACCATTAAATAATATTTTTTGTTTCCTACAAGGATGATGCCTTGGTAGAGATCTTTTGTAGCCTATAAATGACATATTTCTGCTAATTTTAACCTTTGTGAAAAGTTTGCCCCCTGCATATTAAACAACCATAATAAAGCGTAACCACACAAGTCACCATACATAAGAAAATCGTTTATTGTCCAAAGCAACATATCTTTTAAAATAAATGTCTTTCAATGGTATGTGTCATAAATTTCAACATCGTCTTCTCACAATAGCTTTAAATCTTTCACCAATGGTGCAAAATAAACATCAATATCATTCTCAAGTTGCGTAAAACCTGATATCAATAAAGTTAACTTCATAAACTTCCTTTTCATATATGATTACGGTAGGCAATTGTATATTACCATTAGACTAGGCTACAAATGTAAGTACTATAAAAGTTGTATGGGTTTATCTCATTAGCTGAAATAGCTAGTTGAAGATATTATGAGTCAATTTTAAAATTAGGCCACTAATAATCTATTAATTTCCATGATAGTGTATTTGCCAAATAACATAGAAGTCCATTTACTCTCTCATTTACATGCCATGTCACACATCGTTTCTTTACACTTGCATTTTCATTAACCTTCCATCTTGATTACTTTCATGCAGTGCATCTTTTTTCATCCTCATACTCATTCATATGCAATATGCAATCATTAAGACATCCATGAATCTTCTCATAATCCATTTGTAGTGAAGACAATGTCTTCTTAGCCTCGTACATTGATGAAGGAAATTTACTGTCTTCTAGAACCATCTCTACTAGTGGGCAAAGTAAATCTAAGAAACTTTGATCACTCTACCCATATCTTGCTTTTATGTTGTACAAATTGACTAACGCATAAATTTCTTACAACCAAGATATAATTGCTTCCTTGCCTCTTCAAACAATTGGTCAAATTATTTAGGATCATCTATATAATAACCAGCTGCAGCTCATACCATTTGTGTAGTTTCACCAAATGATCAAAGCATTCATCAGTTCTCAATTCTACTGCTTTATTCTTAGATGTAGATGATTCATTTTTCTTAATTTTTCCATGAAAAGTCCAATCTTTATAACTTTGATCAACATTATTAAAATAAATGTGACCTCTAACATCCTAAATCTCCCTTAAATAATATCCCCACAAACAAGGGTAGTTTAAATGCTCCAAAACATTTTGCAATTTTTAAAGTAAACTGTAAAAACATTTCCACCCTTTCTTCATATTCTGTTGATTGTCTATTAGCTTGCAACCAAGATTAATCCATATTTTTCTATTCATAGTAAAACAATATAATTTTAATGTACAACAATTATCAGGAACAACCACAATTTACAAAAACAAAAGCAAATAATTAAGTAATAAATATAAAGAACAAACATTAATTTATGACGCAACGATAAAGATATGAGGGCGAGACAAGGGTGAGTCCAAAACTAACAGTAATCGTTTGATCAGTAGTAGAAAAAAAGGTAAGATTAAGATCAAAAAGTGAAATTATAGGCATGGATCTGTTTTCAAAAAGCCCAATGTAAAAACGAGTGAAAATAAATCTAAACTAAGACTACATTTCTAAGAAAATCGTAGCTGTTTGATTGAAAGCTTATATTGGATTTATATAGCATAGATTACGATTTAATACTAACCGTAGTTTTTTTATTTAAAGAAATATTTATATTTTTTTAAAAAAAAGAGACTGTTTTAAAAAAATATATTTTAATCAAAAGAAAATATAGTATAGACTACGATTCAACACTAATTGTAGTTTGTAGTTTAAAGAAATGTCTGTTTTTTAAAAATGGATGACTATTAAAGTCATAAACGTAGTCTATATGTGTGAGATTCATATTCCTTATTACTACTAAAATCCACTATTCATGAAATTAGGAATATTGGATACCTTATATCTATACAAATGTTTATTTTCTATAGGTGTAAAAGGAAAACTAAATAGTGGGCCCCATCGATTCTTAGTGTTCGGAATGAATGTGAAACTTAGCAGAGTGAATTTGTGTAGCTAAATAATACGATTGCAAGAATCTGCACTTCAAACTCAATTATTAGTCATGTTTTGAAAAATGTGAAACAATTTTAAAAAATGACGATTAAGTCCATATGCTGTCAGGATTTTTTTGAATAGTAGTCAAACCAAGATGACTTTTGTTCAATTATCAGTGATGAAATATTTTTCATATAGCGAAGTTTATGAGCATATAAATTGATAGAATAAATCATATGAAATGGTAGAGATTTACGCAATTTAACGATTAAAGTGTATTTTAGTAATTTCACCCAAATGACCAATCAAACCCCAATAAAAGCTTCACCAATGATCAGAACAAGTTAAATAAAGCCGTTTTATGATTAAATGAAATATTTTGGAAGTTGGGTAGATTGTTTTTAACTAAGCCAATCGCTAAGAACAAATTAGAAGATTCTTTTAAATATAAGGGCATTTTGGTCATTTAATACAATAATATGTCAATTTTATCAAAATTTTCCAGCCCCGTTCTTCTTCATTTTGGTAGCCATCATTTTCCTCCATTGTTGATAGCTTGGAAGAGAGAGAAAGCCCTTAAAACATCACCTTAACCACCTAAAAATCCAAAACAGTCTTCACTAACCTATACAAAATTCAGAGCTTTACATCTTGGTACCTAAATCAAAGCCTAAAGTGGCTATTTGCATAGTGAGAGATTCCTCAAGGAATTCGGCTAAGGTGAGAAGAGAGAAAAACTTGATTTTTCTTATGTTTTCATGATTATATAGTTGATAATTAAGGTGTTAGAATAGATGTTTGAGCATAAATTGAAGTGGAACCATGAAACTCTCTCTCTTAGTTTTTGATCAATGTTCTTCAAGTATATATGTGATGTGTTTTGATGTGGAAATGATGTAGAGTTATTGTAGAGTCATGGTGAAACATGGATTAGGCTTGAAAGTTGAAAAAATGAGGTGGATGATGAAATTGGGAGATGAATTTTGAAGTTGGAAAACATTCTGTGTAACGACCCGTGTATACAGTATTACACATTATTTACTCATATTTTACACATCTCTACCGGTTGGGCTGTCTGTGATGCTTACAGTAAATAACCGTTACGGTAATAAACAATATTTTTATTTAGAGTACAAAGTCAGAAATGTGAATATTACATTATTTCGTATCATATCTACATTCCCTATATTTTGCTCATATTTAAAGTAGTACTGTACAAATTTTATGAATATATAAAAGAAAGTAACATACCTCCGATATCGTGTATCTACTGACTCGGGTAACCGATCTAGCAGCCGATAACTCCGGATGGTACGTCTCTTAATCCAAATCAATAAACTATGGAGTGGAAATGAAGGGGTGAGCGAACCAGGTGCTCAGTAAAGGAGTTGTATGCTGCTTGATATAATGAAACTATATGCCATAAATCAATTATTTTTCCTAATAGTGTATTAAGCACAAAAGGAAGGATACTATAGTCGGTCAGGAAATCTAGATGAAGCATGGAAGGTATTTTGGAATACCTGTATTGTCCCGAAAACCCAGAGCGACTATAGGGAGTCGTAACTAAAATTGTTTCTTAAAACAATTAATTTCTTTTATTTCCCATAAGAATAAAAATGGTATAAACCACTTAAATATTTATTCTTTCAGTAATCATTTCCAAATACGTGACAATTCAGTAGTAAACAATACAGTTCAGTAAGTCTAACACTGTAGAAAAACAGTAGGAATCATGTCCAGTAACAGTCGCTTTCCAGTATCCAAATAATGGAATAAACAATTTAATAATTATTTCTATTTTAGAAATAATTTTCATAATATTATTTCTCCAGTAAACAGTAATTCTCATGATTCCTTTTCAGTAATCAGTAAATCCCAGTACAGTACAGTAAACAGTATTCAATACTTTCATTTCAGTAAACAGTAAGTTGAAACTAGGCATTACCTTACATGGTATCATGCTATAATCGTCCACTAGGGACACAGTACAATAAACAATCTAGAGTTATGGCCATAGTTTAAGGGGCGTCCTCGGGTACACTTGCCAGGTGTCATTGGGACTGCTGATGACTTGGCGACTCTATCAGCCATGTGAACAGTAATAGTATAACAGTAAAGCATGAATCTCGGGGTCTAAAGTCTCAAAATCAATTTATTTCTCACAAAACACCTTTAAAGGATATTTTATAAATTACACCATTTATTTAAGTAATAAATTCCAAAAAGGTATTTATTCTCATTTTCACATACTAAATCAGTCGGTAAATATTCATGTATCA
Source organism: Heritiera littoralis (assembly GCA_031772115.1). Classification (NCBI taxonomy): domain Eukaryota; kingdom Viridiplantae; phylum Streptophyta; class Magnoliopsida; order Malvales; family Malvaceae; genus Heritiera; species Heritiera littoralis. The sequence goes on from JAPDPK010000040.1 coordinate 4,321,669, forward strand.
AGTGAGAAAAACAATTAAATATTTATTTTGAATATTTAATATCATATAAAACATAATTAATTTCTCACTTTAATGAAAATATAAAACATGAATATTTAATTTTATACTTTCTCATAATTTCCAATTTATGGAAAAGTTGATGGAAATTATATTTAAAATTTCTAATTTAAATCATTTAAAGTATCTAAAATATTTTAGAATATTTTAGAATATTTTTGGAATTTTTCGATAGCATAACGACTATGGATTCCTAACCTCCTGCACACAATTCACATTATATAAACCAGCTTATCAACCACAATTTTATATGTTTTCAAACCAAATCATGCTTCCAATATTCTTATAAAATTTAACCCAAGAAAACATGCAATTCATTATATCACTACAACTCACACACTTCCCCCTTACCTGTCTTATGAAGCCGAGCTTCTCGGTTACGTTTACCGAAACTCGTAACTCTCGGCTGCAAAATAATTTATAAAATATATTAATATGTTTCCTTTTAAATTTTAAGCCACTAGCATTCATAAAATGCAACCACTAATGTCATAACATATGCAAAACCGGTATAAATTATACTGGTGCTAAAACTCAACTTCCTCATTTAGCTCCTTTTTTGGTTCTAATTCCACCAATTTTTCTCTTTTAATTTCTATAGTCATTTTCTACCATTAATCCTAAAATTCAGCATATTTTCATGCTTAAACAATGTCATGGCCGAAACCCTTCTTTGGCCATTTCTTTGACTTTAAATCTTTTTCCTCAATTTATTGTTTCCAATTGGTAAATGTTTGTCCACGTGAACTTTTCCCTCTTATTTTCCTGCATGAACCACTAAGTTTCCTATTCTTTCATGCCAAACCGAAACCCTCCTTCACTAGCTAAATCTTTGATTTTCAATCTTTTCATAATTCCAAGCTTCCTCTTCATATTATTCATATTCCTTTAACTATTTCTTCTCATCTTTACACAATTTCCAGCCAATTTTCTTGATTGTTCTCATCCATATTAAAATCTCTTTTTATTCCATTCTCATATTCTAAAAGGATTTAACTAAAAACAAGGCTATATCTATGTTTATTATATTGTAAAACATAGAATATACCATTGAATATCAAGAAAACCATGAGAATCCAAATAGCTTACCTTGACCGAATGACACTTCCAAAAACAGAGCAAATTCCTTATTCATGTTAGCCTCACTTTGCTTGGTTCTTTGATGGTTCTTAAAGTTGGGGAAAAGTTTAGCAAGAAGAGTTACGTGTTTAGCTAACTAAAGGATGAAATTTTGTTAAGCAAGTATGGAAGAAACGGAAGAAATAGAGCATGAACCTATATCAAAACAGAAAAGTCGAGAAGCAGCAGAATAGCATCGGTGAGGAAGAAAGTTGGCTAAAATTTTGGTTCAATTTAGTCTTCCTTTATTCATGCTAGCCAATCCTACTTTTGCCACCTAGCTTCCTATCTCTTTTTCCTCATCATTTCATGTCTTATAATGCAATAAATTGTGAAGAAAAACTGCAGCAAAGGAACAGCTAGGAAGAAAGTTTTTACTGCACATTTCTTGACTTGGTGCCGTCCTCTTTTGTAGTCTCCAACCAATGAAATTATTTCCATATAAAATGTCAAAATTCTCTTCCTTTAAGCCTTCTTTTTCATTGTTCTTTATACCATAAAACTATTTTTCATTTCACTTAGAAAATTTCCAGTTGGACAATCGGTACCATGGCATCAACCAAATTGGCATGCTGTCCTATTTCTTTGGTTGCACATTCTTGACTTCTTTGCTCTCTTTTGATGCATAATTCAGCCAATAAAATTCCAGCCACATATCCACTTAATAAAACCATCTTCATCTATAATTATTTATTCAATTTTACACCATAAATTTGTAACAACTTTGTGTCCAGCCGTGCATCATAACAGCAAAAAAAATTGATACACGGTTTGGACTTTGTTTCTTCACGTCCTTTAATATACTCACCAATGAAATTTAATCACTAGTCTAATATATAAATTTTCCTCTCTTATAATTCATTTATTTGTATTTTGTGCCATGAAATAACACTTCCATTCATAATTTTCTAATTTGTTTTTAATTCCTTCTTTAAATATTCATTTCAATTCTTATACACCATATTATAAATTATAATTCCAATAATTCCAAAATTTAAAGTGGAAATTCATATTCAATATTTATTTAATTCCACTAAATAATTTATTTCCACTATCAATCACTTACAAATATGGTGTACAGTGTTATAAAATCGGGTTTCACATTCTGTCTATGAGCGACCGACTGCCTTAAATAGTAGCCGAATGCTCAAACACAGAATTCAAACATTTCTGTCTTAACCGACTTAAACCAGTCGACCGCCATGAATAGCAGCCGATTGACATTGTAATCAAATTAAGACAGCTGACTACCTTCGTACCATTCGATTGCTTTTTACTCAGAAGTATTTTGTTTGAAAACCAATCGACTGTCTACTGTGCAGATAGCTAAAAAAGAAGAAATGCTAAGATTAGTTTATGATTATAAGAGTAGTACAGTTTTCCTAATTAAAGTATCAAAATTGATGGTATTTGAATATTGAAATTGCATTTTAGAAGTCAGGAAGTGATATAGGTGCTAACGAGTGACGTTGTGAAAATTTAAGAGATAAGGGATATGTGTATGAAGCGTAGGGATACTACATTAGATGGATCTAATATACCTACTTTGGAATTGAAAGTGTTGGATTGATTTGGAACTATGAAATAGGACTTGTGGTTTAAGCTATCTTCTATGCAAAAAGTTTAGGGTAGCAACTTAAATCTTCAATTTTATCACTTGGTGGGATTTTAGACGGGAAAGGAGTGTGAATACATATTTTGGGATTAAACTTCCAAAAATGTTGCATATGCATACTAAAATTGAAACTTAGTTTTCGAAAGGGTTTTCATTACTTTTTTCTTCGTTACACGAAACATTCATGTTTATATAATATTACTATATGTAGATAAAATATTTTGAACATTTGTTTATCGAACTAAGAATATTTAGTAAATCTTTATACTTCAAATACGAGTGCTTCTGAATTTGATGCTTATGAATTCATTGAAGATGTGAATTTCTAAATATATCTCTGTAAACATATTTAAAAAAGATTTATAAAATGTGTTGAGACTATTGGCCTCGTAACTACCTCCGAGTACATACTTTTCTATTCCGTTTCGATTGTTGTTGACCTTAGCCCAATCTCTAGCTCCCACAAGTGTTACTTAGCTAGTACACATTGTGGTACCTTTAATTATGGCACTATGGTACCTTTGATTATGGCATAAGTCTATAACATGAGTCTATTGGGTAAAGCTTAGTCTCCACTGTATTATTTTACTGGAGTGGTAAATTCCTGGTTAACATAGATCCAGACACTCCCAGACTTGACTAGTTTCTAATATTGATCTATATGTTAAACATGCTTTATGAATTATGATATGTGTTATGATTTACATCATGCTTTATGACTTAGAATTTCTGAATTGTTCATTTAAAAGCGATTTATATTGTTTATTGAGTGTTTTAGAATGGAATTCCAAAATATTTTATGAAATTGCATGATAAAAGCTATTAGAAATGTTTGCCTAACTTGGGGATTAAATCAATGTTACTGAAACTCTCTATAGCTCGAATTAGATGCCAGGACAACTGAAGTGCTCTAAAGCATCCTTTAGTACGCAGCCTAGTTATCTAATCTATTATAGTATCCTTTCTGGAATTCGTGCCAATGATTAATGTTTTTTCTCCAAGTATAAGAACATGATTTTATACTGCATATAGTTGTGCGTTTATATCAGCTTTTGTATATGTTTTTCTTACTAGGTGTAAGCTCACCCCCTTATTTTCCCTTCCAGGTTATCTTCAGTAGTTTTGATTTGCACATGAGGACCTGATTTTGATATCCCTCAGGCGGGTTTCCTATTTTGTTGAGGTATACAGATTATTTTATGTATTTAGACTTTTATGTAGAATACTACTTATATGTAATTAATGCTTGTGATGTAAATTTAGAATTAGTTTATTAAATAAAGTTTTAAGAACAATTATATTCCTATGTTACTACGTAAGAATCTAAATCCTGGGTTTGTATGAAAATTATAAAATTTATTTTGAACTTATGTCGACACTGCAGATAGCTCAACCGTAAGTGATTAAGTTAGGTGAAATAGTAAGAATATTAGGTATTTCAATATGTGATAGTAAGTTGGTATCAGAGTAAGGGTGGCTTGATGCTTGTCATTGTTTTAGGCTAGAAATGGTGTACATCCCAAGTAGTACTGTACTTGTCTGAATACACATTTAATTCATATAACTAAAAATAATTTTGACTTCTATTTTGACACAAAATGAGCGATAGGCACAGGGGTACTGGATGAGGCAGGGACTTCCGACGCGTGTAAGCCCTCCCTAGAGCCATCTCCGAAGCTAATGCCGGAGCCAGCTTTCCCTCCACAGCTTGAGAGCCATAATACACGAATCTCTAGGCTAAAAAGAGTAGTAGCAGACTTTATAGCTAGCATTAACGCCCAAGTACCAACACCTGAAGTAGCACAGCCTCCACCGCCTCCAATAAATGTTTAGCTCATACCTTAGCCACAGTCGGTATAACCTACACCATAGCTTCAGCCTCAAATTCCAGAACAGCATAGGTAAGTTCTTGAGAGGGGTTATGATGTGACATTACTACGACAATTCAAGAAATTGGATCCACCAAAGTTTAAAGGTGAAAAAGATCTGATTGCTGCAAAAGAATGGGTTAATAAGGTGGAAAAGCTGTTTGCCTACATGACATGTACCGAGATTGGAAAAGTGGGTTTGGCTACTTTCCTTTTGGTGGGCAATGCAGAGAATTGGTAAAAGTCCACCAAAACAATTTTGACAGCCAGACATTTAGTAGTGACTTGGGGTGTATTTTTGGAGGCTTTTGATAGGTAGTACATTCCCTGTACAGCTCAGAGGAGATCGAAGTAAGAGTTTTTGAATTTATGTCAATGGAGTATGACAGTTGATCAGTATGAATCCAAGTTCACTACCCTCAACCGGTTCGATCCGAAGACACTCAGAAGTGAAGAACATAAGATCGAGCGGTTTGTGTCTGGTTTGAGACTTTCTATCAGGAACATCTTGGCCCCATTCGATATTTCGACTTATAATGAAGCTATCTACCAAGCTTAGTTGTGTGAGCAGAATTATGAGGCCTAGCAGGTGGAGTTTGGTTTTCGAGCGAAGGGTAAGGGTAAGGGTAAGTACGACAGGGTTTTGATAATAAGGGAGATATGAGGCCAACAAAAGAACCTACGGGTATTGTGATTAAGGAAAAGACTGCTAGAGATAAATCTGTAAGGTCCTCCGGTACTAAGAGATCTACTGCTCCTCAAAGGGGTTTCGCGACCACGTGCAAACAGTGTGGGAGGTCGTATGGTGATAGACCCTGTTATTGGACTATAGGAGCTTCTTTTAAGTGTGGATAGAAGGCAAACTTAATTAAGGATTGCCTTTATGATAAGGAAACAGTGCCACCCATAGCAATACCAGCAGCACCAGCAACTAAGTAATCAAAGAAGGCTGCACCATTTGCACTGAGAAGAGCAACAACCGAAGAAAAAGGGAAGAAGGCTATGACGCAAGGCAAGGTGTATGCCATTAATAAGGAGTCTACTGATACTTCGTCTGATATTATTAGGGGGTTTATTACATATGTGGAGAATGTTGAAAAGAATGGTATGTAGTTACACGAGAATCCTGTGGTTAGAGATTTTCCAGATGTCTTTCTGGATGAATTACCGTGACTCCCTCCTGATCGAGAGATTGAATTCACTATTGATTTAGTGCCCGATACCGAAATTATTTCGAAGCCCCCTTATCGAATGGCATTGGCCAAGCTTGATGATCTCAAGAAGCAACTCCATGAGTTATTAGGCAAGGGTTTTATCTATCCCAGCGTCTTTCCCTGGGTGCACTAGTTCTTTTTGTCTAAAAGAAAGATGGTAGCCTATAACTTTATATCGATTACTGATTGCTTAACAAGGCTACTATCAAGAATAAATATCCTGTTTCCTATATAGATGATTTATTTGATCAGCCCAGGGGTACCTAAGTGTTCTCTAAAATTGACCTCAGATTAGGATATCACTAGTTGAAAATTTGGAAAAGAGATGTCCCTAAAACTGCTGTCAAAACTCAGGAGTTTCTGGTTATGCCATTTAGGCTTACAAATGCCCCTGTAGCATTCATAAATACAATGAATGAGGTTTTCAAGCCCTAACTAGATAAATTTGTAATTGTATTCATCAATGACATTTTACTATATTCTAAATCCCAGGAAGAGCCTGAACAGCACTTATATATCGTTCTACAGACCCTTAAAGGCTAGAAGCTTTATGCTAAGTTCAATAAGTGTGAATTCTAGGTAGATTAGATTACATTTTTAGGCATGAGTGTCGAAAAACAGGTTGTCAGTTGATCCATCTAAGGTGGAAGCTATTATCTAGTGGGAGAGACTGAAGACTGTGATTGAGATTTAGAGTTTTTTGGGTTTAGCCAGGTATTATCGTTGATTTTTTTAAGGTTTCTCTCGATTAGCTACTCCTTTGACACATCTCACATGCAAGGATGTAAAGTTTGAGTGAACTAATGCTTGTGAGCACAGTTTCTAGGAATTGAAGCGGAGATTGAGTACATAATTGATCCTTACTATTTCTAGTGGTTCTGGGGGATTTTTCATGTACAGTAAGGCCTCCTCACTTGTTTTGAGATGTGTGCTAACACAAAATGGAATATTGATTGCTTATGGTTCTCGTCAGTTGAAAGACCATGAGAAGAATTATCCCACGCATAACCCGGAACTTGCTGCCTTGGTGTTTGCTTTCAAGATATGGCGGCATTATTTGTATGGTGAGAAATTTCAAGTGTTTACTGACCATAAAAGCCTTAAGTATCTATTCTCGCAGTGTGAATTAAATATGAGGCAGCGTAGATGGATGAAGCTGCTAAAGAACTACGACTGTGAGATATTGTACCACTCAAGGAAAGCAAATGTGGTGCCAGATGCTTTAAGCGGAAATCACTTAGGTATGGTTTCCTACATGATGATTTGGGAATATGAACTATTGGAGTAGTTTGTGAGCCTCAGTTTAGATGTTACTCCTTTTGAGAAATATGGTTTAGTAGCTAGCTTTTGAATTGAACCAGATCTGATGGATCAAATCATAGTGCTAAGAGGGAAGATGCTAATTATACTAAGATTGCCAATTAGATACGATTGGAAATTCAGACAGAGTATGTGATTGGCACTGATGGTATTTTGAGGTTCAGGAATCAGATATGTATTCTTGAAGATAAACAGTTGAGAGTTGATCTTGGCAGAAGCCTATACCTCGAAGTACACTTTATATCCTAGCAATAACAAGATGTATCAAAATCTGCATAAAGTGTACTGATGGCCCAATATGAAAAGAGACATCGTTGAGTTTGTCACAAGATGTCTCACTTGTCATCAGGTAAAGGTGAAGCATAAAAAACCAACAAGATTGCTTCTGCTTGTACCGATTCCGATATGGAAATGGGAGCACATCACCTTAGATTTCATCATGGGTTTGTCGAAGACCAGTAGGAATCATGATGCAATCTGGGTGATTGTTGACAGGTTAACAAAATTCACCCACTTTTTGGCTATTAAGTTTATGGATTCCTTCAGTGCCTTAGCTGATCTTTATGTCAGGAAGACTGTGAGATTACATGGAGTTCCAATGAGCATCATTTCTAACAGAGATTCCCGATTCACCTCTCATTTTTTGGAGAGATTTCAGGATGTATGGGATTTCGATTGAATTTTAGCACAGCTTTTATCCGCAGACTGATGGTTAGTCCAAGTGCACCATTCAGACACTGAAGGATATGTTGACAGCTTGTGCGTTGGATTTTTAAGGCTCTTGGGATGACTATCTTCCATTGGCAAAATTTGCCTATAATAATAGTTATCATTCCAGTATCGTCATGGCGCCTTTTAAAGCATTGTATGGCAGAAGATGTCGTTCCCCTATTGCATGGGAAGAAGTGAGTGGTAGGAAAACTCTAGCTCCCAATTTAGTTAAGCAAGCTTCTAAGGATATCCAGCTTATTTGTGACAAATTAAAGACTACTTAAAGTCGAAAGAAGAGTTATGCAGATGTCAAATGCCATCCTTTAGAATTCTCTATGGGAGATTCAGTATTTCTGAAAGTTTCACTGTCAAAGGGCATTATGAGGTTCGAAAAGAAAAGAAAGTTGAGTCCTCGGAATATAGGACCTTTCAAGATATTAGACCGATTGAGAGATGTGGCATATCGGTTAGCATTACCACCAGAGCTATCCAGTGTTCATAATGTCTTCCACGTATCCATGCTTCGAAAGTATCATCGAGATCGGTCTCATGTAATCCAATATAAACCACTAAAAATCAAGGAAGATATGAGTTATGTAGAAATGTGAGAACCAACTATACCATTATTGTTATACCTGTCAGACTTTTCACTGTTGCTCAATTTCTGTGTATTTCGCAGGTAATAGAGGAAACAGTGAAACGAGCCCCACAGACTCTACAGTGCCCAAATAGAGGTGAGACTGGTCGAACATGGAATGCGAGGCCAAATAAACCTAAGGTAAGAATTTCGAAGCCAAATTCTCTTATTTGGATTATTTTTGAGAAGCGTGCCAACGATTTAGAAAATAATGATTAAGGATATAGCTTGGTGGCATTTTTGTAAATTGTGGTCAAACTAAATTGATTTTTGACCAAGTGATTAAAGAATAATAATCTACATGAAAACAAGTCCTAGTCTAAGTCAATAAATAGCTCGAATAGGTAGTTGAAACATAAATTTACGCGATTAACCCGATAGGGGTAATTTCATAATTTCACCTTCACGGTAGATCAAACTTCAATGAAACCACTTTTATTCATCAAAATATGTTTAATAATAATTTTTAGTGATGAAATATGAATTTTTGAAGTTCAACTACATAGTTAGAAAAATTACTGAAGCTTAACGGCATTTTTTTCCACCTTTCTTGAAAACTCCATATTTTTCTCCCCACTTCAGCCGGCCACTAGTCACTCATCTTCAACCTCTCTCTCATGCCGCTCCATAGCCAAAAAGAAAGAAAAGAAAGAAAAGCTTCCATAAGTCCACCAAAATCACCTTATTTCAACAAATTTTCTTCTACAAATTTGTCCTAGTCATCATCCTCTCTTCATCCATACCAATATCTCATTATAAAAGTGAAAAAATCAAGAGGAAAAAGAGCTTGAAGAATGTGTCCAAGTTATGGCAAATTCATGCTTAATGTTTCATTTAATTATAATGGTAGAAAATGGCTAATCTAAGAGTGTTAAGCATGAAACTGGTGTTATTAGATTGATTAGATTGAATCAAATCTTACTCAAGCACTACCAAGGGTTTCGACCATGAATAGAAGTCTATAAAACCATCTTGCTTAATGCATGAAAATGGTGCCAAATGATAGAATGAACATTGCTAAGCATGAAATAAGTGACAAAATGTTGAAAAACCTTGAATTCTTCCTTAGTGTGGATTCGGCCATGGCAAGGGGAGGTAGAATTGCAGTTGCATTTGATGAGTTTGAGATGCCAAAATAATGTAGAAATAATGTAGAAATTATGAGGAGTCCGTCGGTGCAATTGGAATTAAAATCGAACTTAAAATGATGAAGTTGTGTTTTAGCACTGGTAGAATTTATACTAGTTTAATATTTTTAGTGTACAATGTGGCTACTTTTAGTGAAGAAAAATAGCTTAAAAATTAAAGTGTGGAAAATTAATAATGTTGGTGAAATGTTTTACAGCCCGAGAGAGATAATTTACGCATGGTGCTATCGAGAAGGTTGCTTACATCTGATAGGTAAGGGATGAGTGTGGAAGCCGTAGGGATATTATGAATGCATGATTTTATTGAAAATAATTTATGAAATTATTTTAGAACTCAATTACTTTGGAATTGTGAAAATTGTGGTTTCTGACTGGTATATTGAACTGTGTTTGAAGTAGAGCTGGTTACGGGCCGAACCGGGCCGGTTTTCACCAGTTCTAGCCCTAACCAAAAGAGAACCGGTCCTAACCGGTAGTAAACCGGTCCGGTTCAGACCTATTCTATCTGTTATAAGAGGCGAACCGGCCCGATTCGTTGGACCGGTTCGCCTCAAAACCGAACCGAATCGGTTTAAACCGGTTCGGTCCATTTTTTTTTGCTTTTTAAAATTTTTATTTTTAAAAATTTATATTAATTTATTTTAATATATATTAATATATTTTAATAATTTAATCTAATAAATTTATTTTTATAATAAATAATGTTAATAGTTTAATTTAACAATAATTTATTATAAAGTTATATTATAATTTATTTAATTAATGTAACAACAATGTAAAAATAAACTATTATAAAATTATCTAATAAAATTATTGTTATAATAAATTAAAGTTATATTATGAATATAATATTATGATAAAATGATATTTGATTCAAAATACAAATAATGATATTATGAATATTATTATTATATTCATTTTGCATATCTTTATTATACTCATTTATTATATTCATTTTGCATTTAAAAGAATTTATTATATTTGAAATATCATTTACTTAATATTTATTTATTTAGTTATTTATTCATTTATTTAATATGTTTTTAAAATATTAATTCATTTTGTATTTTAAATATTTATTTATTTTAAACATAGATAAGTATAACATTAATTAATTTGGTATGTAATAATAATAATAATAATAATAATAATAATAATAATAATAATAATAATAATAATAATAACAACAACAACAAAGGAGAAAAAGGAGAGAGTAGGAGACCAAAGATTTTTTACGTGAAAAACCCCTTCAAAAGTTAGAAGGGTAAAAACCACGGGACCGTAGTCCATAAAAATATTCACTATGACTAAACTTATTTATAATTTTACATACAATTTACAAAAAAAAAAAGATTATTCTCTACTCTTCATAATTTATACGGATTGCCTTGGAAATTTCTTCCTCCTCTTCTGAATTATTATCAGCAAATTCATTGGCCATTCCAAGTTCGACATTGCGCGATTCCGCATCAAACCAATCTTTAAGGCATGTTAACATGCACAATGAATCTAGATTAAGAGTGGTTCGATGGTCTCCAATAATTCTTCCACACGTTGAGAATGCGGATTCCAAAGCAACAGAAGAAACTTGCACCACAAAAACATCTCGGGCCATGGAAGCTAAAACTGGAAATTGTTTTTGGTTTTCTTTCCACCATTGGAGAATATCAAAGTTATCATCTATAGAAAAATCTTGACTTAAGAAAAATCCTAGCTCATTGAAGCTAGAATTTCTTCGAGTTGTTGATCCCGATCCGCTCGTTTTTCCCTTTAGCTTCATTCTCTTCTTTGCTGCTTCCTTAATTGCGTTTAAAATTCCTTTTCCTTTTTTGCTACTTTCGGTTTCTTCGTATGAATCTTCTTCTTCTCGATTAAAGTTGAATTGCTCCCTTTCTGTTTCATAAACATTAAACAATTCTCGAAAAAGATTGTTAATTGAGGACTTTTGATCCTCAATAGAATCAAGACCAAGAAATTCTTTATAACAATAAAAAAAATTTTCTATATTTACCTCACCTTGACTCGGATCTAGTTAAGTTGCAATACAATAAATAGGAGGAATTATTTCCCAATATTTTTTAAATTTTTCCTCCATATCATATACAAAAGAACTTAAAGTTTCATGATTCCTAAATTTTATAAATTTGTCAAACATTGTGTAGATAATAGGAACAAAATACGGTGTATTTGGATAAAATTGAGTTGAAAATCTTTCCATTACATCTTTAAAAGTAGATAATAAATCAACACAATATTCAATAAAAGTCCAATCTTCTTCAAAAAGTACTAAATGTGTGCTACTTGTATAATTGTTATAAAAAGAAGTAACAAGTTCTTTATAAGGTAAAATAGAAGAAAGCAAACGATGAAGTGAATTCCATCTTGTTTCCACGGGAAGTGGAAATGCTTTAACAAGTATATTATTTGTTATACAAATTTGCTTCCATTCACGTTCATTACTTGGTGTGCGAATCCATTTTGCTAAAATTTTAATTTTATCAATTGGACCTATGCCAGTACCAGTACCACTAGAACTAAAACCACTTTGAACACATAAATTTATAATATGACATGCACATCTTGCATGAAAAAATATGCCTTGCATAACAGGGTTTAAACTTTTAATTAAATGAGGAATAGCTGCAGTATTACTCGAAGCATTATCAAAAGTAATAGCAAAAACATTATTATTTTCTAGTCCATATAATTTACAAACTTTAGTAATATATTTATGAATAGTATATGAATTATGTGCTTCTTCTATTACATCTAAAGATAAAATTCGTTTTTGCATTGACCAATCTTCATCTATCCAATGACAAGTTATAACAAGATAACTTATACCATTAGTACTTGTCCATATATCACTAGTTAAACTAACCCTAGATGAAATATTACTAAGTTTATCAATTAAAGCTTGTCTATATTCTTTAAACATATCCATGCAATCTCTTTTTAATGTATGTCTAGAAATAGATTTATATGCGGGTTGTAAATAGTTACAAACAAATTCTAAATATCCTGATTTTTCACAAATTGTGAATGGTTGTTCAGTCCTAATTACAAATCTAACTAAACCACGTCTAGCTTGAACATTATCAAAAATAAAATTTTTTCCACCATCACATGTATTAATTTGAGATTGTTTACCTTCTAAAATTTCATCTTCTTTGGCATCAAGATTAATTTTATGTGCAGTAATTAAATGTCTTTTATACGTACATGTACCGCCAGCACCTCCACCGGACTTATAAGAGTAAACGCCTTGGCACAATTTACAGATAGCACAATATTTATTCGTCTCACCTTCTTTTGCTACAATATCGAAATACTCCCATACCCTGCTCATTTTTTTTCGACTAAACTTCGGCCTTGATGATGTAGCAGCAGTGGTGGCAGCTGGTGATTGTGTTTGAGCATGACCTCCACGTCCATTACCAACCGATGGCGCCGCCAAAGGAAGCTCCTCCTCTGGATGAATATCGGGTTCGATTTCATTAAATGATTCGTCACCCAAATTAGGATTTCAATGGAACCAAAAGGTCGAGAAACAGAGCATGAACGACGAAAGAAATTTGACAGTTTTATATTTTTTTTGAAAATAAATATATGTCAAAAATTAAAAAAATAGATGTATGATATATATATATAATATATATATATAATATATTGGAATTTGAAAATTGAAATTTGAAAATTAAAAGTAAAATTTGCAAAATTATAAAATAAAAAGAAAAATGAAATTTATAAAGAAAATGATGATATTATAAATTTGGAATAAGGAATATATATAATATATTAGAATTTGAAAATTAAAAGTAAAATTTGTAAAATTATAAAATAAAAATAAAAATGAAATTTATAAAGAAAATGATGATATTATAAATTTGGAATAAGGAATATATATAATATATTAGAATTTGAAAATTAAAAGTAAAATTTGTAAAATTATAAAATAAAAAGAAAAATGAAATTTATAAAGAAAATGATGATATTATAAATTTGGAATAAGGGAATTTAAGTGAATTTGAGAGAGTTTGAGTGAATATTGAGAGAGTATGTGAGTGAAGAGAATAAGAGTAGATGAATATAGATAGTAGATTTGAGAGAAAATATAGAAGAAATGTAAATGAAAATAGAAGATTATAGAGGTATTTATAAGAAAAAAATTATAATAAAAAAATAAAAAAAATTAAAAAAAAAGGATTGACATCAATGATCAAACGCAGAGCAGAAGACTTGCCTCTGCTCTGCATCTTGCAGTTGCACTGCAGTGCAACTGCAAGAGCCATTGGCTAGTGCGCAGTGGCAGCCAAGCTTTTTTTTTAATTTAATTAAAATTAAAAAATTTAAAAAAAAAAAAAGAAAAGAAAGATTGATGGGCAACGGCAGACTTGCCTCTGCTGCAAACTGCAGTCAAAATTCTTTTTATTTTTTTTATTTTTTTTAACCGGACCGGTTCGAACCGGTCCGGTTATGAGCCGAGCCCTTACTGGGCCCGGTTTTAAAAAATTAAAACCGGCCCAGCCCGGTATGATACCGGGCTGGGCCGGTTACCGGTTCGGATTTTGGGCCGAATTGACCCGATCCGGTTGCGAACCGGGTCGGGCCAACCCGGCCCAATAAGCACCTCTAGTTTGAAGTGTAGGAAGGTTAGGCAAATAGCAACCGTTATGTTGTTAAAATTTCATAGAAACTTCATAAAAATATCATCGAATATTTTAAGTGCATAATATAAATGAATTTCATAATTCTTGGCACTTTGTTTAATATTTTTAATAAAATAGTGATTTATCGAAAAATAATATTTAAATATTCTTGTTATAGAATTTAATTAAAGTGAAGTTACCGAAATGTTCTTATAAGTGTTTTACAGCGTAATAGAATGTTTATAAAAATTATCACTAAGATATGAATATTTTAAAAATTGTTTTCACTATATTGTTTACAGTATTATTTAAATATCTTTATGAACTAACAAAAGAATTTTAATAATATTTATTAAATTTCAAAAAGGTGATTTTACTGTTTTGAGACTGTTAGGCCCCGTATCATGCTCACGTGTTACTGTACTGTTACTGTTACTGTTACTGTGCTGATTGATACTGATCATATCGTCAGCATCTTAGTTGTCACCTGATCAATGCACACTGAGGACACTTATAGACTATGGCCATATGTCTCATGTGTTACTGTTACTATTCCCTTTGGGGATTTACTGTATAGCATGATATATTTTAAGTGTTGGGTGATCTCCACTCACGTGTTATTGTTTACTATTACTGTTTTCACTGGACTGTTACTGTTACTAAAGTATTGACTGTTACTGAATTATTTACCTTACTGTGTAATGATATTGATTTATTTTATTGAAAGTTGTTTTATAAATTGGTTACTTAATGGAATAATATTTCATTGTATTTTCATATCAAAATCAGCATTTACTCCCTATAGTCACTACTAGGTTCCGAGACACGACAGTTATTCTAAAATACCTCCTATACTCTATTTGGATCCTTAGCCAACTATAGTATCCTTCCCTTATTGTCCCTAGTGTACCGATAGGACAATAAATGATTTTATGCATATAGATTTAATAATATCAGTCTTGCATACGATTCTCTTACTAAGCATGTTTCTCTCACCCTTTTATTTTTCACTCCACAGATTATATGCAGTGATTGCTTGATATACCCTTCCAAAGACGAGGTTGTGTTTCGTTATCCCAAGGCAGCTTCCGTTAGATCCTGGAGGTATATTAATTTACTTTTATATGTTCAAACTTGTTTGTATAGTACTACTGTTATGTAAATTATAAACAGGGATGTAAATATTAAATGAACACTGATTTTTGTAAATATTTGTATTATGTAATTTGAATAAATTACTTTTGTAAACTACTAACTGTTTAAGGTAAGTGTGTGATAAAGACATTGCAAACAGCCCAACCACTACTATATATGTGAAAAAGTGTTAACTATTGTTATTACTGACTGTGACAAGAAAGACTAGTGCGGATCTTGGATCGGAAGAAGAAGGTACTACAATCTAAGACAATTCCTCTAGTTAAGGTTCTTTGGCAATATCACTAAGCAAAAGAAGCTACCTAGGAGTTAGAAAGTCTGATGAAAAAGAAATATCCAAAGCTATTTGTTTGATTAGTTTGATCAAATTTGGAGGATTAAATTTCCTAAACTGGGGAGGATGTGAGATCCACTTTCCTTATTACTGTTAAAATCCACTGTTCATGAAATTAGAAATATTGGATACCTTATATCTATACAAATGTTGCTTTTCTATAGGAATGAAAGGGAAATGAATAGTGGGCCCCACTCGATTCTTAGTGTCCTGAATGAAGGTAAAACTTGGTAGAGTAAACTTATGGAGCAAAATAATGCGATGGTAAGAATCTGCACCTCAAACTCAATTATTTAGTCATGTTTCGAAAAACTGTGAAACAATTTAGGAAATGACAAGTCTATAGGCTGTCAAGATTTTTGTAAATAACAGTCAAGCCGAGATGACTTTTGATCAATTATCAATGATGAAATATTTTTCATGTAATGAGGTTTATGACCATAAGACTGATAGAATAAATCATATGAAATAGTAGAGATTTACGCGATTTAACGGTTAGGGGTATTTAAGTAATTTCACCCAAATGACAAGTCAAACCTCAATAAAAGCTTCACCAAAGATTAGAGTAAGTTAAATAGAGGTGTTCTATGATTAAATGAAATATTTTGGTGGTTGGGTAGATTGTTTTTAACTAAGCCAATTGCTAAGGACAAAATGGAAGATTCTTTAAGTATAAGGGTATTTTGGTCATTTAATACAATAATATGTCAATTTTATTGGAATTTTTCAGCCCTTTTCTTCTTCATTTCGGCAGCCCTCATTTTCCTCAATTTTCCTCCATTGTTGAAAGCTTGGAAGAGAGAGAAAGCTCTTAAAACATCACCTTAACCACCTCAAAATCTAAAACAATCTTCACTAAACCTATACAAAATTCAGAGCTCTACATCTTGGTACCTAAATCAAAGCTTAAAATGGCCATTTGCATAGTGAGCGATTCCTTAAGGAATTTGGCTAAGGTGAGAAAGAGAGAAAAGCTTGATTTTTCTTATGTTTTCATGATTGTATAGTTGATAATTAAGGTGTTAGAATAGATGTTTGAGCGTGAATTGAAGTGCAACCATAAAACTCTCTCTCTTAGTGTTTTGATCGATGTTCTTTAAGTATATATGTGATGTGTTTTAATGTGGAAATGATGTAGGGTTAGTGTAGAGTTATGGTAAAGCATGAATTAGGCTTGAAAGCTGAAGAAATGAGGTGAATAATGAAATTGGGAGATGAATTTTGAAGTTTGGAGAACATTTTGTCTAGAAACGACCGACTACACCTATAACCTACTTAAGACAGTCGACTGTCTTCGTACCAATCGATTGCTTTTTACTTAGAAGCATTATGTTTGAAAACCAATCGATTGCCCACTGTACAAACAGCTTAGAAAGAAGAAATGTTAAGATCAATTTATGATTATAAGAGTAGTACAATTTTTATAATTGAAGTATCGAAATTGATGGTATTTGAATATCGAATTTGCAGTTCAGAAGTCAGTAAGTGATATTGGTGCTAACGAGTGACGTTGCGAAAATTTATTAAGGAATATGAGTATGAAGTGTAGGGATACTACGTTGCATGGATCTAATATACCTACTTTGGAATTGAAATTGTTGGTTTGATTCAGAACTATGAAATGGGACTTATGGTTTAAGTTGTCTTTTATGCAAAAAGTTTTAGGGTAGCAACTTAAATCTTCAATTTTATCACTTGGTGGGATTTTAGACGTGAAAGGAGTGTGAATACTTATTTTGAGATTAAACTTCCAAAAATGGTGCATATGTATACAAAAATTGAAACTTAGTTTTCAAAAGGATTTTCGTTACTTTTTATCCGTTACGTGAAACGTTCATATTTATATGATATTATTGTATGCAAATAAAATATTTAGAACATTTGTTTATCGAAATGAGAATATTTAGTAAATCTTTATACTTCAAATACAAGTACTTCTAAATTTTATGCTTATGAAGTTATTGAAGATATGAATTTCTAAATTAATCTCTGTAAATATATTTAGAAAAGATTTATAAAATGTGTTGAGACTGTTGGCCCCATAGCTACCTATGAGTACATGCTTTTCCATTCTGTTCCAATTGCTGTTGACCCTACCCTAGTTTCTAGCTTGCACAAGTGTTACTTGGCCAGTACACACTGTGGTACCTTTGACTATAGCCATAAATCTATAGCATGAGTCTACTGGGTGAAGCCTAGTCTCCATTGTATTATTTTACTGGGGTGGTAAATCCTTGGTTAATATAGATCCAGGCACTCCCAGACTTGACTAGTTTCTGATATTGTTCTATATGTTAAACATGCTTTATGAATTATGATATGTTTTATGATTTACATAATGCTTTGTGACTTGTAATTTCTAAATTGTTCATTTAAAAGCAATTTATATTGTTTACTAAGTGTTTTAGAATGGAGTTCTTGAATATTTTTTGAAATTGCATGGTAAAAGCTATTAGAAATGTTTACTGAACATGGGGATTAAATCAATGTTACTAAAACTCTTTATAGTTGGAATTAGATGTCGAGACAAGTTTGGTGCTCCAAAGCATCCTTTTGTACTCAGCCTAATTATTTAATCCACTATAGTATCCTTTTCGGCATTCGTGCCAACGGTTAATTTTTTTTCAAGTATAAGAACATGATTTTATACTGCATATAGTTGTGCGTTTGTATTAGCTTTCGTATACGTTTTTCATACTAGGCGTAAGCTCACCTCCCTTGTCTTTCCTTTCAGATTATTTTCATTAGATTTTGATTTGCGCAAGAAGACCTGATTTTGGTATCCCTCAGTAGATTTCCTATTTCGTTGAGGTATACAAATTATTTATGTATTTAGACTTTTATGTACAGTACTACTAATGTGAGAACCCTTATTTTTATAAATATTGAATGTTTTGGTGTTCAAATAAATTAAATTGGTCAATAAAATAGTGAATTATCGATTTTGGTGCAAAAAGGGAACTTTCGTACTAGCGACCCATAGGCCCCACGGAAGCACACACCCACCGAGTCACACTCGAATCATCATAAAATGATGATATTTACCTGGGATAAGCAATTTTAAATTAATTTGATTTAACTAAAGTCGATTTTGGATTACCTCACGAAATTGGGCTTAATTGAGCAAAAAGGGCAAAATCGTAATTTAAAGTGTAAAATCTCGATTTAACACATAAAAAAATAAATACATTTGAATTAAATATTTTATCTCATTAAGTCATAAAAATTCAGGTTAACTTACTTGAGTTTATAAAATTAGAAGAAAATGAGGAAAAAACTAAGTATAAAGGAAATTGACATGTGCTAAAATGCTTCATTAAAGGCATAATTGTAAATATCTTGAACTTTTGTTATTTCAAAGCCAATTTTGGCTTTCTCTTTCAGCAAAACTGTGAGCCTACCTCTCCCATGTTCCTCTTCATGCCATTCTTCCCTTTTCTCCTTAAAATTTAGAAAACTCAAGTGGGAATGGAGGAAATTGCTGCTAGCTGAATCTTCTTCACTACCAAACGGGCCTATCCTTCCATTTTGCAAGTTGTTTTCATGGAATTTAGGGAAGAACACCGAAAATAAAAAGAATGGGTAAGGGAATTTGATTTTTACTAGATTTGTAAAGAATTGTTTGGTTGTTTGTTGTGATTTATTATTATGTTGTTTAAGGATTGATTCTAAGTGTTTCTATGGTTTCAATTTGAAGAAATTGTTCAAAAATGGAGGCCTAGAGATTTCGCCCAACTTGATGAATTTGGGAATTTTTGGGTGAGTTATTTTCATGAAATTGAAGTTAAATTTTAGTTAATTAAAGATATTAGAAGCTAATTATAACCTCATTTTCAGTGGGTTGCTTGAAATTATCAAGAATTCATAGAAATTGGGATTTCTCCTTTTGTTAAAATTGGGGGTTTTAGATAATTGAGTTAAATTACATCAAATTGAAGTTAAATTATTATTAATTGATATAAATAGAAGTTAATTGTAGCCTCAATTTTATTGGGTGGCATAGATTTGCCAAGAATTGAATTTTTTCCCTTTAGGTGAAATTGGGAATTTTAGGAATTAAGCTTTAATCTTAATAATTGGTGTTAATTGAAGTTAATTGGAAGCTTAGTTAGTGAAATTGAAGTGATTGGAGGTTTAATTGAAGAAAAATTAGATTTAAATGCAATATGTGAAACTAACATTGAGTTGGCTACATAGTATTTGAAGTGTAAGGATACTTAAAATATTAAGATAAATATATATATATATATATATATATATATATATATATATATATATATGGAATATGTTTTAATTGTTTGAGAATGATTTGAAGGAAAATGAAATTTAATTAGAATTTATCGAGTTAGTGAGCATTCAGTCACTTGGTGTCCTTCGTGTAATCATGCTTGACTTGATAGTGATTTTTATATATAAAGCGTAATTCATGCAATTAAGCATGATTAAGATGTTAAATGACATTAAAGCTGATTGTATGACATAAATGTACGTTAGGCCCCAGTGAAGGGCATAGTAAAAATGGCATGATTTTGGTGTAATTTTGTGACGAGTTAGTGAAGTGTGAATGGTTATAGAATGCTGTATAGATGAATATAAGACTAATAGTGAAGCTAGAGTCGATAAAGGAAATATTTTGACTATAGTTGCAACTAAAGACAACCGTAGGAATTAGACTAGTTTTGCCGTTTTATTAGAAACTATGAAAGATCTTTACGTGTACTACGTTTTCCATAAAAGGATCTTGGACAATTAACTGAGTTTAAA
Source organism: Heritiera littoralis (assembly GCA_031772115.1). Lineage (NCBI taxonomy): Eukaryota > Viridiplantae > Streptophyta > Magnoliopsida > Malvales > Malvaceae > Heritiera > Heritiera littoralis. Next base: position 4,342,260 of record JAPDPK010000040.1, read on the forward strand.
CTATTTTCTGTAGCTCCAAAGTAGTTGGGTAGAAATGTATAAGTAGGTGAAAATATGCTCGCCTACTAGCTCAGTGCTGCAAATGGGAATGTAAGAAAGGGCATTGATATTGAATTGGTAAGGGATATATACATACATACATACATATATATATATATAAAAGGAACATAAGAGATACTGAATAGTTTTAAAATCAACTGCCTTAGGTTTATAAACTGTATTTGCCTTGCTGGAGGTTTTAAGAAAATTATACCATTATGCTGTCAGATTTTCGTAAAAAAATTAGTTTCTGCGAATTAGGCTAGAATTTAAATGATGTTTTAAAAATAACAATTTTTTAGGAAATTCCGTTATGAAAAATATTAATTTGCATGATTTTGATATATTCATGAATTTTTATCCAAAATTCTGATTTTTATGGAGATTACAAAAATATGGTATTTTTAGAAAATATTTATGAATTATCTACTTTTGAAAGAAATTATATATATATATATATATATATATCTATTTGTGAACCTCTGTGAAGTTCAAAAATACTATTTTGAATTCCAGATTTCAAATATATATAAATATTTTGAGACATGACTAACTAAATCACTTCAATATTAGAACTTTCAGACTACTGTGTGACCCTGATCCAATCCACAATAGAATTTGACTTTCGAGCTATGTGTCCTTGATCCAGTCCATAGTGGGCCCAGATGACACCTGATCAGTGCTCACTACGAACCCCCTTTAGACTATGGTCATATGTCTATTTGACATGCACTTTCCCTCACAGAAATATCTGGACTACATGATTGTTATTTAGTCGTTAATATGTCTCCACTGCTTAGTATGTATATGTTTTTATGTATATATATTTTCGTATATGAACTCTGAACACTTTGATATTTAATCTCAAATCGAAATGGATTATTTTGAATATTCACGATTTGAATTGAATTTGTGATAGTTATATGATTGTGTTTTCGAATATGATTATTTTATCAAAATTTATGATTTATTTTCCGATGCATTGCTTTAGCATGATTTGTTGTCTGAATTGCATAACTTTCTTCTCTAATAAACTCTTCGATATTCTCTATAGCTTAGCTTTAGGAAAAGAGGACAAGTGAGGTTTTTAAAGCATTTTTTCTTACTCAACCCTAGAACCCTAATGAGCTATAGAGGAAAACTCTTCGAACTACGTTTTCGAATTTACCTTTAAATTTCGTAATTAATATCTGTTTTAGAAACTTACATATAGTTACGGTATCTGTCTCTTTATATGTATTTCTTACTAGGCATTATAAGCTCACCCCCCCTCTTCTCCCTTCTAGATTACTTGTAGTGGGCGATTCTATTTGAGGGGTTTCTGATACGTCCTTTGAGGTTTTGTACCACCCTAAAGGTATATAATGTACAGTTATTCATTTTGTATTCAGACTTGTACTGTAGTACTTATATAGTATGGGGATGTAACTAAAAGAAGTATATATTTCATTTATAATTTATAATTGACGCATGCAAATTGATGGATTTTGGCAATTGCATGCTTAATTAGAATGTTTTGAACTGGGACCAAAATTATTAATTTAGCCAATGTAAATTTAGCTTTCTAATGAATTTAAGACACTACTCACAGCCCAACCAACTGTATGAAAAAGGAACAAGTTGTTCAAATTTTGGCAAATCGAGATGTTACAACTTATATGTAATTAATGCTTGGGATGTAAATTTTGAATTAGTTTATTAAATAAAGTTTTAAGAGCAATTATATTCCTATGTTATTAGATAAGAATCTGGATCTTGGATTTGTATGAAAATTATAAAATTATCTTGAACATATGTCGATACTGCAGACAGTCCAACCGTAAGTGATTAAGTTATGTGAAATAGTAAGAATATTAGGTATTTCGATACGTGACAATATGAAATTGCTCTGGTTTCAAAAAAAGGAGCCCACAAACAAGGAAAAATAAATCTAAATGAAGGCTGTGTTTTTAAGAAAATTGGAATCTTTTGTTCAAAGCCTTATATTGGTTTTATATAGTATAGAATAGGATTCAACATTAACCATAGCTTTCAGTTTAAATAAATGTTTTATTTTAAATAATAGACTACATTTAGAGGCATGTATTATTTTTTAAATTATAAATTTATAAAGCTTTAAGTAATACGCTGTCTAGACCCGACAGATACCCATTACAGCCTAACTCATGAATGGGTCTACATTGTTGATTCATGTAAAACATCCATCTATATGATGCATCATACCTTGTAAATTTCACATGATTTAAGGTTGGATCTCTTGCAACAAAAAAATCAAAACAGGTTGATAACAAAATGTTTTTCTTGGGAGAGGTATAAGCATTGTTATTTTGATTCCATGTCCAGTCCATTATCAATGTGAACAAAAATATAAATCGTCTTTGGGTACTTAAGAAATCTCTGTAGTGTAATAATTAAATAAGTCCTCATTGCCTATTGAATAAATTAATTATATGATCACAAGCAATTTGACAAGCCTCAAGATTAGGATATGAATCTATCATCATTATTCATCCCTATCTTCTATCATCCTCTATGCATAAAGAATGATATTTTATTGTGTAGGGCAACAAAGCATGAAATATTCGCTTTATAAGATGTGACGATGGGGGAGAGGAAAATCTTTATTGGAATCCACAACTCTTCCCTGGTCTACTTAGCTGCATCAGTAACCCTTGGTATAATTAAAGAAAAAGTTTTATGTGATTATATATATATATATATATATATATATATATATATATATATATATATGATCCTTATTTTTTTGTGTAATTACGAGTAATTTTATTCATTTTATAATTTGTGATTAATTTTATTTAGATTGAAAATAATAAATAATAAAATTTTTTAATAATAACGATTTTAAAATTCAAATTATATTTAAATGCTTAAAAAAAAATTATTTTCACTTTTTTTTATTTATTGATTACCAATCCTTGTTTCAGTTAGGCTTACTTCGCCTCATTAGAAACATAGAGTCAAAGGGCCAAAAAAAAACTCTCCTTGATTTATTTGTCACATCGGATATCAAAGCCAATCATGCATGCAACACATACCTGTCGATGAGCTGTTTTGGGTGTCCCAAATTATTGTGAGGGTACCATGCATCTCTAAGTTTTTCTCACGTACAACCATTAAGTTTTCCATTGTCCACGCAAAAATGGGTTAGGTCAAAAATTATTTAGTGATTGAACCAAAAAAAAAATTATTTAGTGTACTTTTTATTCTTTTATTGTGTGGACAAATATTTTTATGTATACTAATTAATAGAAGTAGATTTGAACAGTTTATGAGCATACTCTCGAACAGTTTTTTTTTGTTCGATTTAATTTTTAATTTTATAAACAAAATTAAAAAATATAATGTACCTCATTTCTTTAATTAATTTTTTAATATAAAATTTTAAAATTTTCTGTAATCTATGAGATAAATTTTTTTATAGATTTAAATATAATATTACTCCAGTGAAAAACACTTCTGAATACTTTATGCATTGTCATAAATCGGATGATCAGGAACTACATATGCATCTTTCATCCTGAAAATGAAAGATCATATTAATTGCCAATAATGAAGTAAATAAAATAATCTTATAATCTATGCTTAGGATTCTTGTTCCCTTTTTATGTGGATTTTTCATGTTTTTGATGTTACGGGATCAATCAACTTGATGTATCACAAATTTAAATAAATAAATAAAATTGATATATTAATCCGATCAGGATCAATAAGAGAACGTACTCAAAATCATAAAACATTCTACGTGTATTAATTGGATCTTTACAGAGTTTCAAGTCAGGGAATTTTACTATAAAGTTAAAATTTTTTATTTTAATGTAAAATCAATATAAACACATATGATTAAACGTAAATTTAGATATAAAATCTGTTAAAAGTATATAAATATATATATATATAAGCCACATACTATAGCAAAATTATCATATGTTTATGTTTATCGATTCTAATTTTACATTTATTCTTATATATTTATGATACTTATAACATAATCTATGCCTGATATATGACACTAAATTTGTATTTAATCATGTATGTTTACATTAATCATATAGTAAAATTAAAAAATTTGACCTTATGGTAGAATTTTTCGTTTCTAGTCATAAAATTCAATTTCAAATGACTATATATAATATGTACTAGATATGAAACCCACGTTTTATTGTAATACTATAAATGATCATAAATTCTTTTATAAACATAATTTTCATTAAAAGAAAAAAAATTTATAAGTAACCATATATTTGTTCAACATAATCATTTTACTTAATGTACCAAAAAAATATAATCATTTTACTTATACAATCGTGTTTTTCCACTTTAATGCTATTGAATTGAAAAAATAATATGGCAGCAATAGAACTTTTCTTGAAAAAAAATACTGAAATTAAAATTTGAAACTCCAATTTAAAAGTCTTGCTAGTTTGAAACCTCAATAAAAGAGATTACTTCTCATTTTCTTGTCCAAACTCATATTTATTAAAAACATAATTGAAATTGAACAATGAGCAACGATTAATCATAATTTAATCTTCGAAATATCAGCAAAATTGACTTGAGATAGAATAGTCCTTCTCTACTATGATTATAATTAATTATTAGATGTGCACATTAGAATTCCTTTACAATTATTTTTTTGTGGGTTCATTTACCAACTTTATGACCCGTGCGGAAGCTATCGATATCTAAATGGGACCGGAAAGAGGTCCATTTCTTTTAATTGGAATATCGCTTTTTTTTATATATTCAAATAATTCAACCTTGATATAATCAAACACTTTGTGCATGAAATGATTAAAATGTTCATATAATTCAAAAATTGAACCCACCATTTTCTTATAACACTATAATGAAATTCCCCCCCCCCCCCCCCCCCCCCCCCCCCCCCCACTCACACACACATACATTACTCATCAATCATTATTCATAAATATTTAAAATCAATTGATTTTTCACAAAAATTAAATTACATTACATAATTTTTTTAAAAAAAAAAAGCTTTCTAAACACTTAAAATCACGTCTCTTATAATTTAGATATGATTATTTGTTTGATATTCGGTTTTTCAAAAATTTTAAATTACATCACATAATTTATTTTATAAAAAAATTTTTCTAAACACTTAAAATCAATTGATTTGTCACGAATATCAAGATTTTGTTTCTTTAAGAGAACGTCTCTTATAATTTAGATATGATTATTTATTTGATATATTTTGTTTTCCTTATACTTTTGTTTATGAATTGATAAATTTTATACTTTTATAATATATTAATTGCACGTATGTTTTATGTCCCTAAAACTTAAGGATAAATACCAAATAAGTCTTGGAACTTTACTAAAAATAGAAATAAGTCTCTTATATTTTATTTGATAAAATTAAAGTTATAAATTTTATTTATTGTAATTATAATTTTAATGGTATAAAACATCCAATTGAACATTATTCACCTAATTTTAGAATTTAATATATATATAAAATTAAGTTCAAAACCTTGATTTCATGCAATAAAATATCAAGAATTTGTTTGCATTTTTAAGTAAATTCATAAAATTTATTTAGATATTAAGCTTAAAACATAATAAAATTACTCAAAATAAAAAATATATAATTTCAAATTTTAATTAGTCCCTACAATCAAATTTCCTAAAAAAAAAGTCCCCATAATCAATTGTCAAGATTGGCCATATATACGCGCATCTCACCTCTAATCAAAATTTTAAAAGTTGGAGGAAAAAAAATAAAAGGTACAACAGTGTGCTTCTAATTAGACACTTTGGGTTTTTAAATTTCTAATCATTAAAAAAATATCATTTTAAAGTCATCTTCTCGCCCTCAGTTGATAAAACAAATATGATTTTTCATAACATAATTTGATATTGTAGCAATATTTTAATTAATAAATTTAATAAATAGAATTTGATTCAATATTTAAAAAAAAAAACTCAAGATATGAGTTTTTTTTCCATCTCGAAGTTCTTGATATTATAATAAAAAACGTCAGATATGGTTGAGGTTTTAGGCATCAAATTTTAATGAGAAACTATATTCCGTTTGGCCGACCTTCAATGAAATTGATTCATAACTGCCTCGAACCATCCTTTTCTTTTTTTTTTTTTTTTGATGGAAGAACCATCCTTTTCTGTTTCTTAAAATTATTATTTTTTGAAATTAAAAAAAAAAACACATCGACAATAATTGACCGACATCGACAATAGTAAATTGTTTAAAAACAGTTTCTTATCTCATTCAAATATTTATCTATTATCCAAACCCATTATTCACTATCTAATTCATTGTTTAAACCATTTTTTATATTAGTTTTTAAACAATTTATTATCTCATTCAAATATTAATCTAAATAGCAGTCCATAGAATGGACACTTTCTGCAAAGTTAACTTTTTTCCTACCTTCAATTTCACTTTCTATTCACATTGTGCAAGGCTTGCATATTAAATCTCACAATCTATTATAATGGAATCATTTTCTATTAGTTCTCAATATCATTCTTCAATTGTACAATAAGCCGGTATTTTTTTTAATTTTATATGTGGATGGGGCCTTTCCTTATTTATGTCTTCTTCCGTTGATTCTTTTTATTTATAAGAAACGATAATAAATTTCTATCTTCAATACAAATTTTGCTAATCAGATCTCACCATTTATCATCACAAAAACCTTTTTTATTTTTCCTCAATCTTCATCTTCAAACGTACAATAAATTTTTTTATATTCCCTATTCTTCTCTTTTCTTTCTTTCTTTCTTTTTTTCTTTTTTCTTTATTTTCTTTTTTTAAATAAAAAATATATTTTAGATAAAATAATAATTTTTAAAACAATGTGTTCTTCTCAAAAACTATTTAAAAAATAATCGATGTTTAAAATTATTATTTTAAAAAATAACTTTTTGATGTAAAAATCATTATTTTAATTTATGAAATTTCAACTATTAAATTTAGACATTTAATTATTTTTTTGCTCTCTTTTATTCTTTTCTTTTTTTAGATATTTTTCATTTTGTTTTCATTTATCTCTTGCTGGCAAGAAAAAAAATAAAAATAAAAGATAAGAATTTTTTATGGAAATCAATGTACTTGTTTTTTTTTTTAAAAATCATCTTATTTGAAAATTTTATTTTTTAAAAAATTAATAAATTTAACTTAAAATCATAAAAAATATATTAAATTTAAATCATAAAAAGAAAGAAAAAGAAAAAAATTTACAATACTTTTAATAAAAATTATTATTTAACAAAATTTATTTTTTGATAACATTTAATTGTTAGGAAAATCATTTTTTATTAAAAATCAACTTCTAAAAAATAAATTTAACTCTTAACTATAAAATTTTTTATAGGTATTTTTACTCAAAAAAGATTTTTGAATTATATTTATAAACAAATATAAATTTAAATTATATTTACTTAAAAAAAAGAACATTTGATAATAAAAAAATAACTTTTATCTTGCTGTTAATTTTATACGTAATAAATATAATAATAATAATATATAAAAACTACTTTACTTTATTTTTATTTTTTTATACATATTAAATATAAAATAAAGTGATATTATTTAATTTAATTTAATATTAATAATACAGTTTATATATGATGCACTAATAATGTATAATCTCTATATATTATTAATGTATTAGAGGTTGATATTTCATCAATAACTAAATTTTAAAAAATATGTCAAATCCTTAAAAATAAATACAAATAAAATTTTTTTAATTTACTAATAAATATTTATTGATCAGATGTTGATTTTTTATGTATTGATAATATATAAAAATTATACAACATTAATATATTATATATATATAAATCTTTAATAATACTACTAATAATAATAATAATAATAATAATAATATCATAGTTGTAATATTGTGTACGAATAGCTCTGTCTTAAGGTATTAATTAAAAGAAGATAAGATTTTGATTTTCTTCCGAGATCTGCCACTTCTTATTCTTCTTCTTTTCCTTGGTGAGTGAACAGTATTGAATGGATAACTATCCAACCGGTCAGTTTGATGTGACCATTGCTTTTAGATGCGTTTCATGTTTCATGAATTGTGGTACTAGGATTTGTAATAATAAAAAGCCATTGCTGTTGACTACTCTGCTTTTTCTGATTCGACCTAACGGCCGCCGACTTAAGCCTGTTTGCAGTAAATATAACACTCAAAAAACAATGTTTTTCTTCTCTATTTCTTATTTTTTATAAAAATAAAGCAATATTAGTTTTTTCTATCTCTTTTATTTTTTTAATTAATAAAATATTTTACTTTCTCTCTTTCTCTTCCTATAAATTGCCAAGCAAAACCCAAGGCCATTTGTTCATGTACCTTACCTACAAAACTGCACAAAACTCAAACTCATTCGTTCTATCAATTCATTTTTTTTTTATTAAAAGCCAACCACCAAAAATTTCAATCTTTTCCTTCTGTTTCTCTTTCTTTCTTACTTGCACCCATAACCAGCAACAATGGTGTTGTCGTCAAAACCAGCAATTGAGCAGTTCTCTTGTGTCAGAAACAGCAAGCCAACCACATTGTTCCCTCAAATCCCTCTTGTAGACCTCTCAAAACCTGACTCCAAACACCAGATAATAAAAGCCTGTGAAGAATTTGGATTCTTCAAGGTGATCAACCATGGAGTTCCAATGGAATTCATTTCCAGACTGGAATCTGAAGCCACCAAGTTCTTCTCTTTACCACTCCGTGAGAAAGAGAAAACAGGACAACCTAAGCCTTACGGCTATGGCAATAAAAGGATTGGACCAAACGGTGATGTTGGTTGGGTTGAATATCTTCTCCTCACAACCAATCAAGATCCCAACCTCCTAAGATTCATTTCAGGTGAAAACCCCGAAGCTTTCAGGTATGTCAACCAGGGAATTCTGCTTCGTTTTTTTCCTGCACATTTTCTAGTCAGTGGTAGCATTTCTTTTGTTTTTACAACTTTTTGTAATGTTATTTCAGGTTTGCTATGAATAATTGTATGTCAGCAGTGAAGAAAATGGCATGTGAGATACTTGAAATGATAGCTGATGGGCTGAAGATTCAGCCAAGGAATGTGTTGAGTAAGCTGCTGATGGATGAACAGAGTGACTCTGTTTTCAGGGTTAACTATTACCCTCCATGCCCTGATGTTCAACCAGTGAACGGTAGCAATATGGTTGGATTTGGAGAACACACTGACCCACAAATCATTTCAGTGCTAAGATCCAACAACACTTCTGGCCTTCAAATCTCTCTTAGAGATGGCAGTTGGATTTCAGTGCCGCCTGACCAAAACTCGTTTTTCATCAACGTTGGTGACTCCTTACAGGTAAAAAAAAGATACATTTTTCCCAACTAAACGTAGTAGAAAGGTCCCTATTTCATTCATTTAAAAAACAAGTATATATTTGGAATATTCTTTTGAATTGTTGATCGGTTAAGATCTGTCATATCTGACTCACAGTCCCCACAAATGATTTTTCTCGAGTACAAACAGCTAAGCTGTATAAGCTTTCAAACCACCATCACTTTGAACCCAACGGAAAAGCAAATTCCAGAATGGTAGTTTTAGCATTTTATTTAGGATTGGAGTATTGGGTCTTAATGAAAAATTTTAGTTTCACTCTTGAACTTTCTTTGATGGAGTTTTTCCTTTTGGCGGTTGATATTTCAGGTTATGACCAATGGAAGGTTTAAAAGCGTGAAGCATAGGGTTTTGGCCAACAGTGCGAAATCCAGGCTTTCAATGATTTATTTTGGTGGACCACCTCTGAGTGAGAAAATTGCTCCATTTCCATCTCTGATAAGAGGAGAGCAGAGCTTGTACAAAGAATTTACATGGTTTGAGTACAAAAAATCTGCTTATAATTCAAGGTTGGCAGATAACAGGCTCATCCACTTTGAAAGAATAGCTGCCTCATAATGTATAATTGCCACATCTTTTAGGCCAACAATCATGATGTTTTTTCATCTCTTTTTTAGTAGTTTTTTTTCAATACTTTTTAAAAAATTAAATAGGATTAGAAAGCATGTCTCAAATTTTCCTATACTTGGAAAAGGACTGTGTAATCTTTCCTCTCTGTCACTTGACTTGCCTGTGTTTCACTTCAATGTAGCTATCCTTCTTGTTAATATAGTACAATATGCATTCCCATGGTCATCTTTGTCAGTAATAATAATAATAATAATAATTCAATACATTCTCAATAAAATTTTTTTGACTCCACAAATAAGACTAAGATAATGACATATGTATTATCTTATTTATTTATTTTTAAAGGATATATATCATTTTAATACTATTTGTGAAGTAAAAAAAAAATTCATTTACGGTATATTAAAAATTAATCCTAATAATAAGGGTATCAAAATTTGGGCAGTCAAGGCTGTCAAGCAATGCAATACATTTGATATTTGATGGTCTTCCGCTGCAAAAACAATTAGTCAAAGATTCTTGCTCCAAGTTTCAATTACAATTGGTTTCAAACAATCCCACTTGAAACTAGTATTTTAATACACCGTCAATTTTACTTGAATTTTTAAAAGAATTTATTTGAAATAAGATGTTGGATTGTCGATATAAATCATTGGCATCTTATTTTTTTTCTTATAGGAGACAATGTGATTAAAGTATTCAAGATTTGCTTGTAAATTATTTCTCGAGTTCAAAAATGGGATGGTCTCACTGGACAAGGGAAGGATCACTTTTTTTAAATAATAGAATATTTTATAAAAGATTAAATAGTCACAACAAAGGGATAGCATTTGCATTGAAAAAATGATTATAATACTATCGGGTGGGCTCATTTCTTGTTGGGGACCACTGCCTTGTAAACAAAGATGCGCGAAGCGGAGGTGTCTTTATTTGGCCCAACCGAAAACCGCGTCTAGAGGGTACGACTTGCTAAGATTTTGACACCTTTGACGCTTGAAACAAAGTTGTTTCTCAAGATCTTTCAATTTCTTGGAGGGCAAAATATGTCAAAAATCATAGAAAAACAAAACTGGCAAAAAAACAATATATTTTTAAATTTTAAACTTATAAGATAACCAAACTTTAGTGTTTTCAATAATGCTATAAATCAAAACTTTTCAAGAAATGCTAAATTTAGTGACATGTATTTAATGAGTTCTTTTAATATTTTCATTTTACTCTTCAAAAATAAAAAAATTATAAAGTATTTTTTTATTTCAATTACATAATATTATTTGATGTTAATTTATTTATTTTGCTCAACTTTTATATTAATTTCATTTTTATTTTAATTAAAAAAGTATTTTTTATTCTATTTATTTGTTTCACTTTAAATTTTGTGATTTAATTTTATATATTTTATTATTTATTTATTTATTATAATTATATATCTACCATTCATACATATTAATAGATATTATATAATTATCTAAATAACCTATACCTTACAGGAATAAAGGATAACAAATGGTGGGCTTCATAGAACTTCTAGTGTCCCGAGCAAGTGAAACTTGGTGGACACAATATTTGCAACTAAATATGGATATGACAAGAATTTGAGCCCTAAACTCGTTTCTTTGTTCATTTTTGAGAAGCGTACAAATAAATTAAAAAATTACGATTAAATCCATAGGTTGATAAAATTTTTATAAATAATGGTCAAATCAAGTAGACTTTGGACCCACTATCAGTGATAGAAAATTTCTCATGAAATAAGGTTCTAGGCCATGTGGACTGACGAAATAAAACCTACATAAAAATAAAAATGTACGCAATTTTACGATTAGGGGTATTTTAGTGATTTTACCCAAACAATCAGTCAAACTTCATCAAAAGCTCAACCAAGAGTTAAAGTAAGTTAAATAGATATATTTTATGAAGAAATAAAATATTCTGAGAATTAGACTAATTGTTTAAACCAAAGTCAAATCGAAAAGGGTAAAATTAGAAGATTACTTAAACATAAGGGCAAAATAGTAATTTGTATCGTAAAATATCATTTTTTAAGTGAAATTTTCATCTTCTTCCTCATCATTTTTGGCAACAACCAGACCCCTCTTCTTTCCTCCATTACGAGACCTTAGTAAGATAAAGAAAACTTAGGAAACTATACCAAAATCTCACCGAAACCGAAAATTTCCTTTACCAAACTTGTTCCTCTCAACTTCCTCTATCTTCCTATAACAAAATCATTAGCTAAAGCAGCCAAAATAGAGGTGTAAGGTTCCTTGAAGCATTTGATCACCAAGAAAAGGTAAGGCAAACATTAATTTTTCATGCTTTTTCATGGTTTTTACTAGGTGTTTAACATGTTTAGACCGTTGTTTAAGCTTGAATCAACTTGAAATTAGGAAGAACACTTCCTTAGGGTTTCGACCAAGGCCAATTATGAATGGGAATGTTGAAATTTGATGAGGAAATAATCTAGAAATAATGCAGAAATAATGTTAGGTAGGAATTAAAGCTTAAATGGAAGAAAAACATTATGTAGCTAAAGAAGAACAATTCGGCCAAAGCAAGGGAGGAGGAAATTGTGTTCAATTTAATGTATTTAAGGTCCTAAAATAATGTACAAATTAATAGGAGATTGCAGGCAAAATCGAAACTAAAATCAGAGGTGTTTTAGCTGTAGTTGTAGTGTTGCACCGGTGTGAAAAAGACTGAAATAGGAGTTACTATAGGCAATGTGATAGATTATGGAGAGCTAATAGTTCTTTGTAATTGAAGTGTGGTGATTTGACAGTGTTTATACGATGTTTTGCAGCTCGAAATTCAGCAAAAGACATTGGTGCTAACGAGTAAAATCATTGTGAATTAAGAGCTAAGGGATGTGTAAAAGACGTAGAGATACTATGGTGCATGTTTTAATAAAATGTGCCTTTATTGAATTTGAAATGTTGAGATTTGGTGTTGAAATGAAATCTAGTGTTGGAATTATAAACTGCGTTTTTTTGTACAGGAAGGTTAGGGAAAAACTATACTGTTATACTACCGAAATTTTATAAAATATAATAAAACCTTTAAAATCATTATTTAATAGCATGAATTTTATTTTAAAATAGAAGAAAAATATATTGGAGGGTTAAAGTTCAAAAGTGACTTCATATACGTGTATAGATTTTCATAAATTTATTTTGTAGTGATTCTAATGATTATCCTGCTGAAAATGCTTTATCTATGTTTTATGCTACTGAGAAATATAAATAAAATATATTAATTAATTATTTCTAAGTTGGGAATATTTAATGAGTTCTATGTTTCAATTATATTATTTTACAATTTAAATATTTTATGGACTGACTGAAGATACATGTTATTGAATCTATCTCCCTTAACTGCTATAAATTGTTTTATATACTGTTTTAAGATTGTTGGCCCCATTGCTGCTTACTAGCACATGCACCACTATTACATTTACTGTAGCTGATTGATTTTGGCCCTTTCAATCAGTGTCCTAGATGACACTTGGTCCGTGTTCACCTATGGATGCCCTCTGACTATGGCCATATGTCTTTATGCATGAGTCTATTAGGTATTGCCTTGTCTCCACTGTTTTCTCTGGGGTGGCAAATTCCCAGACATCCCGGGTACTCCCAGAAAGTATAAATACGTTACAAATGTGAGAATTGTTTATATTTATTGAATGTGTTTCCTAAATTTTATTACTATTTACTGAAAACTAATTTTTGTACTGTTTATGGAGAAATAATTACATTGTTTACTATACTGTTTATGGAGAAACAATTACATTGTTTACTTGAATGAATGAAATTAGCATTAAAGGTGATTTATGAATGTTTATCCAATTATGCATGTTGATTGAACTGCTTAATTCCAAATGAAATCTCTATAGTCAGATTTAGATGCTGGGACACATGAGGTTCTCCAAAACATCCTTCTGTACTCAGCCTAGTTATCTAACATATTATAGTATCCTTCCTTTACATCGTGCCAAATTTATATACTTCATGCTTTTATATATAAAATATGATTTTGATACTTGCATATAGTATAAATAGTATTAGTTCCTTTATACGAATATCTTACTAGGCATTAGCTCACCCTTCTCCTTTTCCTTCCAGATTATTTTCAGTGATCTCTCGGCTACGAGCGGGAGGAGTATATTACTTTTGGTATCCCTCTGGCGGAGTTGGTACTTTCATGGAGGTATGCAAACTTATTTTATATATGTTCGAACTTTTATGTACAGTACTTTTGTTATATGTAATTAAACTTGGGATGTAAATCGAACGGAAATTTCATTATGAAAGATTTGTGGTTTTACATATCTTATTTATAGTAAATTGAAAGAAATAGTTCCTAGGATTAATTACGAAAATGAATATTAATTTTAAAATAAAATATTAGTGAAGGCACTGCAGACAACCCAACCGATTATAAGTAAGGTTTAAAAATGGTATTGGGAACTGTATTTTGGTACGTGACATATTTATTAAAAATATACAAAAATCTATTAAATAAATTTCAAACACTACCTTTAAATTAAGTTTGACAGATGCTAATTTAATTTCTCTTAATAGCATTTTTAGAATAGTTCTACTCAAACAACACTTTTTATAAAAGTTCTAACCGGACCAAATAAATCTTAACCAATTTTGAATATTCTTAAACTTAAATTATTGAATATTAAAACAAAAATTTTGAAAATTTTACATTAATCATTTTAATTGTTTTCAAATTAGATGAATTCATGTTATTGTTTTTTTTATCAAACAACATTATAGGAGAACCTAGTGGAAGGGATGAAAATCCCGTTATTTGTTATGAATGTCAAAGTAAAAGACATATTAGAAGTGAATGTCCTATATTTAGAAAGAAAGTTGAAAAGCAATCTTGGAAGAAAGTCATGATTGCCACATGGAGCGTTAGTTTTTATTGCGATGAGGAAGAGAATGAAGAAAATGAAATGGCAAATTTCTTCTTTATTGCAAATGAGACCTCCATGGTCCCATCTAATTTTTGCAAAACCAATAATTACTTATTTGAGGAACTCTGAGATGTATTTGATGACTTGGCAAATAAGTATATGAGAATGAATGCCAAAGACAGAGAATTAGTCTTTAAATTGACTAAAGAGAATGAATTTTTAATGAGGACTAAGGTAGAATTAGAAAAGAAGGTAGCAATCTTAAATTTAGAAGTAAATGAATTAGGAAAGAAGAATATAAATTTGCACGATTCTTTTTCTAGCTTCGACATGGCCCAACAAAATGTTGATCATATGTTAGAAACTCAAAGGGCCTTTTTTGACAATGAAGGTTTAGGTTTTAAAAATGATGGGAAAGAAATACAATACAAAAACTTTCTTGTTAAGAAAAATAATGTTTATAATGCCACATATAGTTATAGTTTGTGTGACAAGCAAGGACACTCCTTAACTTCTTGCATATTTAAGGAGACAAAAAAATTTAGAAGTAAAATAGTTAGGAAAATAAGGATGCCAAAGCATGCTCTAGATTCTCATGATGAGTGGAAATAAGAATACTTGAAAATTTGGAAAATAATGAGGATAGGAAATTTAATTTGGATAAATGAAAATCCAAATTAAATAAGAAAATGAGAAATAAAAATGATATATAATTATATAATTATATATTATGTAAATGTATTTTTATACAAATACATATGTACTTAAATGATATATAGTATATATTATTATACATTGGTATATATATGAATATATACTATTTCATAAATTTAAATAGTACATATGTATATTTTATGTATATGTAAATATATACATATATGAGAATGTAAATATTATTTTACATTAAAAGTTGCATAATTATATATTGTAAATACAATATATATTGTGGTATAATATATATCTATAAAAAGGTTATTTATTTTAAAGTATATAAATACATATATATACTAGATATATATATTTTGTAATACACAAAATATATATCTTTATATATAAAATATATATAATACTATACAATATATAATAATAATATTATATGTATTATATATATTATAAGTATAATATATATGTATAATTATAATAGTAAATAAAAGAAAAAAATAAAAAGAAAATGGAAGGAAAGAATCGGGAAGCCTCACGATTCTTCTCCCCCGAAGCTGCTGGCCACTGTCGCCGGAGAAAGAAAGAGAGACAAGGGAGGAAGACGGCGCCGGCAGAGAGAAGAGAGGAAGCCGGTGACCAAAAAAGGAAAGCCCGACACAGAAACGAAAGGAAACAGAGGCGAGATCGGCGAAAGCCGAGAAGGAAAAAGGAATAGGAAAGTGGTGGTGCCGGTCGATTCGGCCACCGCCACTGCGATCAAACCACCGGAGGAGGAAGAGGAAAGGGTAGGAGGCCACCGGTGAGGCGGAGAACGGCAGAGGAGGAAGAACGGAGGAGGAGAAGAAACCGAACTAAAACTGAGTAGATCTATCGCTGTGCCGCCGATCTGGGCTGAATGGAGGCCAGATCCAGCTTCACCGCCAACTCGGCCAGCTGTGGAGCCATTGAACAGCCGGAGAACCGGTCGTTGGAGAAGAACCGGCGGTGAGGAGAGATTGACCGGTCTGAACCGGTCCTGCCAAGAAAAAAAAAGAAAAGAAAAGAAAAGAAAAGAAAACAAAAAGGAAAAAGAAAAAGAAAAAGAAAAGAAAAAGAAAGGAGGCAAAAGAAGAAAGAGAGAGAAAAGGAATTCTAGGAATTTGGAAAATTCTCGAGAATTCGCAAATTATGCCCGGGAAATCCCGGGAAAACTCGGAAACTCAGAAATTACGAAAATTCGGTAAGAATTTCGGAAATTAGTTTCAAGTGATTTATTTTAATAAATTATGAAAAATTCTAAAATATAGAATTTGAATTCCAAAAAATGTCCCTCGATGACCGAGACGGTGGATCGGGAGAGGTGAACACGGGCGCAACCTTTGAGAGGCAGTCGCTGACCCGAGACAGGTAAGGGAGACATGTGCAGCCTGTAGGGATATTCGGCACACATGTTTTAAATATGCATTTAAATTTTTATAAATGCTATTGATGATGATTGGTTGGAAAATTGTGATGATTTACCAGTTGAAAATATAAACTGTATTTTTCGTGCAGGAGGCTAGCCAATTGGCAGTTGTTATACTGCCGAAAAATCTTAGAAAATTACCGAAAATCATAATAAATGATTTTATATCATGAGGAACGATTTCCAACCACGAAAATCGAGAAATCGATTAGTTTTCATAAAACATGAATATACTGATATTTAATTTTAAAATATTCATGTTTTCGAGAATGGTGAAAATGAAATCACTGAAAATCCCCCGATATGTGATATTTCACGTGAAACGAGATGGAAAATGAAAAGGACTGAAGTGAATATTTTATAAATATTTCTTAAATATTCACTCGATTTCATATAAAACCTTTATGGTTTTAATTATGAAAATAATTAATTATATAAATTCCATAAAGGTTAAGTAATGATGAAAACTATTATTTTGAGACTAGGAGGTCTCTACACGTATTTATAGAGGAAAACATGGTGATGAGATTATTGAATTTGGAAAATAAATATTTTATTTTTCCATAAATTATAAAAAATTTGAATTGAATTCCGATAATTTTGAAAGCCATGTTTTGGAAAGAAAGTACAGAAAAACGTGTGTACATGTTTTACGGTGAAAAAGAAACAGTCATGAGATTTATTTTACAGTGTGATTATTTTATAAACTGTTTTCACCGTATGGAAAATGTGATTTATACTGTTCTATAATATTCAGAACATTTTCGGGAGTGATTACCCCAGTATGAATATTTTATAAATTGTTATTCATAAGATAAAAATATTTTCCTTATGAATATTTATGGATTGATTGAACTTATATTCAGTGAAATTGATTTCATAAATGGGGTTTATATCACGTGTTTACTGTTTTGAGAGTGTTAGGCCCCATATCATGCTCACGTGTCACGTGTTTGTACTGATAGATACTGATCCTATTATCAGTGTCCCAGTGGACACATGATTAGTGCACACTGTGGACCCCATAGACTATGGTCATAGATCTCATGTGTTTCCCCTATTTGGGATGATATTATAGCATGATATATTTAGGGTGTTGCCTGGTCTCCATGATACTGTACTGATGATTGTACTTTTCACTGAACTTTTTGCTGGTACTAAATTATTTACAGCTACTGAGCTTTGGATATATTACGTGTTGAACTAAATATTATATAGTGTTTTACAAGTGTGGAAATGAGTAATTGTGAAAGGAATATTAATTCCTTATTTATTTACTTAAGTGTTTTATCACGTGAATATTTAATGTTTACTAGGATTTGAATATCAAAAGAAAATGATTATTACTCTCTACAGTTGCTTCTAGGTTCCTGGACAAGACAGGTATTTCAAAATACCTGCCTTACTCCATCCGGATCTCTAGCCGACTGTAGTATCCTTCCTACATGTGAGCCTAGAGCCCATCTAGGAAAATTTAAAGAAAGTGAAAAAGTATTTTCAGCATATAGGTAGCTGAATATCAAGTGTTGCATATAACTCTCTTACTGAGCCGTGGTTTGCTCACTCCCCAATTTTAACATTTCAGATTTTCGGTGACTGTGAGATCTGACATCTGAGGATTTCGAGCTGCGCATTTGGAGACATTGCGACAGCTTGATTTATAATATGAGGTATGATCATTTATTTTTTGTATTTAGACTTACTTTCAGTACTACTTTCTTAAGAATTAAGATAGGGGATGTAATTGATATTACTAATTTTATAGTTAATAGTTAAATGAATATGAAAAGTAAAGTATCACAGACAGCCCAACCGTACAAAATGTATAGAAAAATGTGAAAAATGTGGTCACGGGTTGTGACAAATGGATACCTAGGGTTACGATTTATGTATTAGCCCCAAGGACCCAAAGCCATTTAGGTACCTAAAGCGAATGAAGTTTGTTTTGTAGGTGTGTTAGAGCTTAGAACTACGAAAGACTCATTTGAGAGATAAATTGCTCTAGACACATTGTTTAAAGGCTTGCAAGAGAATGGTCAAGGCAAATGAGAAAGCATCACTAAGTCTACTTAAATCAAAGAAAGCTTCAAAATTGAATTATGAGATAAGTGAAATTTGAATACTCTTAAGCAAAGGAGTTTTGTGAGGACATTTCTTATCCTTAAACTGTCTTTGTGCTTGAAGTCAATGCTGTGTTAATATGGTGCACTGTGAATGTTTGAATGATCACATGATGATTATGGTCCCATACTGGAAACCATATGATTAACAGAAGCAGTAAGAGGAGGACACCTGACATCTCCCACTCAACTGTTAGGAGGTTATTGAGCATTGCGAAAACAAATAATTCCCCAATCCTGAGGCATGAGATCCAAAGTGCCCCCAGATACTATAAATAGGGGTAAAAAAGAATGAGGAAATGGATCGATTGGCATATTCACCCTCTGATACTTTGAGCTCCCCAGAACCTATCCTAAACCTTTTGGCCCTTGTTTTGTCCCAACCATTTTCTTCATCTTTTATGTAACTCATTACCTATCCACTTTATTCACATACTAACTTGAGCGTCGGAGCATACCTAGAGTACCAAATTTGATGCTTCCAAATCGTATTCTGTCCTTACAAGTCTCACAAGAAAATCTCTCTTAATCATTATTAACCTCAAAACAGTGGAACTTTAATTAGCTAAATTCTAACATATAATCTGTGTACTTTCTAATAAATAAGCTAATAAATAAATTAAGAAATTATCTATGTTTCACATATTAGTTAATCAAATTTACGTGCGAAATAGATTACTAAATAATTACTTAATAATTTCATGTAGTAGATTATGAAAAAGATTCCTTTTGTTAGAATAATATTTTCCTTGGAGATAATACAAGTTTTCCTTCAAAATATTGTGTTGGCTCTATAACTAAACCGAAAGGGGGGTGAATCGATTTTGTGCTACCCTTGGTTTTATTTTTTGATTCTTCTAAATTCTCTACCCTATATTGAATTTTCTAAGTTCTCTAGGCTACACAAGCAGGCAATTCAAGTTCAATTCAACAATCACAACATAAATGTAAAATAAGTAAAGAGAGAAGGGAAAGAGAAATGTACACAATCGATTTATAGAGGTTCGGCAACCTTGCCTACATCCTCTACCTTGAGACGCTCCCAAGGATTTTCCTAAATCCACTAGCTTGAATTTGTTACACTCTTTTTCCTAGGCTAAAGAGTAACCTTTAGACCTTTCCTTTTTCAGGGCTCAAGGAGGAAACCTTACCCCTTTTTTTCGGGCTCAAGAAGGAAACCTTACAACCTCTCTCTTTTATGGCTCAAGGAGAAAACCTTCTACCCAATCCTCACTTACAATGAAGCACTCAAGGGTTCACTTCCTTTTACAAATTGTGAATGGGTTTTCTAGTTTGTGTAATCAAGGAGATACCTCTAGATAGACAAATAATTACAAAGATTAAGCTCAAAATAAAACCTATACAATATTTGTGCTATTTTATACAAAGAAGATGAGAATGATAGAATATGAAGAATTTTTAGCACTTGAAATGTTGTTGAGACTTGAGGAAGATGGAGAAGATGAAGATGTTGGATTATGCCCTTAGAACCATTCATTAGATGATTGACTTTGGCATTTTTATGTATCATGACATTTTATTTATAGCTCATTATTATATTTGTCTTATAACTGCGTAATGTAATCTTATATGATAATGTCCTTAGAATAGTAATAACACACTATTCTTAAAATATCCCTAGTCAAGTATTATTGTGAACAAGGATAACAATGTACGATAAGACTAGTATGTGGTTGACTAATGACCATTGTCATGGATATAGGATATCAAGTCATCACATAGGTACATGTTAGAGAACTATGTACTGGATCGACCCTCAATGAGAACGCTACATGGATTGTTATATGAGTATCATAAGCGATTCTCATAGTAATGATGGTGTATGTGATCCTTTGACTTGAGATCATCAGAGATCCCAACATAGAGAATCGCATACTTTAATGCTGCTAGATGTCATTCGTAACAAGATGGACTATAAAGGTAGTAACTGGGTATGCCTTGATCTATGTAGAGGGATGTTGAGTGATCAAGATAGGATTTATCCCTCTTATATAACAAGAGTGATGTCTTGGGCCCTTTGATAGAGTGAGACTAAGAAATGCATGGCCGTGCTCGAATAAGTCAATATGAGATATTGATTTTATTTGTTTAATTAGTTTACTCAGGAATCAAGAAACGCTGATTAGACTATACAAGTGTGACACATTCCATGACTTGTGTCTAATCAAGACATCAAAGGATAAAGGGATTAGACTACACGGTAACATCTATCACGAGTAAGGTTATGTCGAGTCATTGACATTCTCGTTACATGGGTAGCAATGATGTGTTGCTAGATACCGCTCATTGCCTGTGACAATTTTGTCATTGCCATTGTTTTGAGAACCTATTGGGTCGCACACTTAGAACGGATCAATGAGGAGCTTAATTAATCCTATTCTGAATTGGATTAAGGATATATCTAATCCTATTCTGAATTGGATTAAGGATATAGTTAATCCAATTCTAAGTAGGATTAGAGTTCTGTTTGGCAGTAAATTTTAGTGTAAAATTTACTGCCTATAAAAGGATGTTTTTTCTAAAACATGGCTGCACAGATAAAAAAAACAGAAAAAAGTATTCTTTTAATCGAAGCTAGCAATTCGATTATAAGGAAACAAAAACGCTCTTTAAGGCTTCTGATCGTGAGACGTTCAAGAGTCGTGAGATCCGTTCGTGTGGATACCATAGAGGCAGGAACGAAAAGTTGTTGCTTGTGACTCGACCAACGACAGAAATCAAAGAAAACGTCAGGTAAAATCTCGAAACCCTAATCAGGCAACTCTCCAAATCGATCCTGGTGGAGGCCGAATGATTTAAATTCCGCTGCGTGTTTGTTTCGGTTTCCTTCAGAAGAATATTGTTGCTCAGCTATTCCTCTTGCTTTCTTAAGCTTCCAAGCCTCTTTTTATAGTCCCTTGGATGTGTTCTTGACGTTAAGTGAGCCAAAACTGAAAGTTACCGCTGTATCTCACAAAAACTAGCCGTTGGAGTGCTTTTTCATGCTAGGGGATCTATCCTATGCCTTGGGGGATCGATCCTGTGCCTCTTGCCATGCTTCCTGGGCATTCTGCCATGAAGGGATCAATCCCTTCCCTTAAGGGATCGATCCCATGCTTCAATTTTGCCTCATGGGAGCATTCTACCATTAAAGGATCGATCCCTTGCACTATTCATCTATCTTGTTAGTCAGGGGATCCATCCCTTGCACTATTCATCTATCCTGTTGGTCAGGGGATCCATCCCTTCAGGCAGGGAATCCATCCTTTGCACTATTCATTTACCTTTTCTAGGTTTTTAGGCATTAAAAACATTCTAAAGCCAATTTTGAATATTTTTAAATATAATATGACTTTGAAAACATAAATTTGAGTCCAAAAATTTATCAAGTAATTTTCTTAAAATATATTCAATAATTCCATAAGAAAATTACTTAAACCAATAAATAAAAATGTTTTCTAAATTGATTAAAGCCAATAAAGATAATCAATTAAATCATGTTTTTATATTTGATAAAAGCACTTAATATGGTTTGTGAAAATCATAATTGATAAGCAAATTTACAATATGAATCAAACATTTAAGATTAGTTAAGTTTTTGTCATTTCAAAATATATATGTCAATTTAAAGCTAACATATTGAAATGAAATAAGGAAAGCACTCTACTCGACAGAATTATTATCCCATGTAATTCCAACATGAATGTTCCTGAACTCTCATTTATGCTGTATGATGCCATTGGAACTTACAAAGATTGCCTCTACTTATCAACTCATTGTAAATTAGCCTTGTGCCAACGTAGAGTTCCAAATACGATGACTTTAATATAAGATATTGATCATGCAACTTGTGCTAATTATCGTGTTTATGCCCCGAAGAATAGTAATCATTAGGTGGCAATTTTCGTCACCGTCTATATACAATGTGGAGATCTGTACCCAACTTGCGAAGTATTATGCGCTTTAACCCAAAAGTCTCATAGTTTTGTCCCACAAAAGACGCCTCACAAGTATGGGTTCAAGTCTCTACATATATAGCATTACAGATTATCAAAATCTTCTGATGTGGGATTGGGGTGTTACAAGCTCCCCCACTTTAAAGCTTGATGTCCTCGTCAAGCCTAATACAAAATAGAAACAGAACCAGAACCAGAATTATACCAGGCGTTGAGAATCTAAAGATGACTCCCACTATGTAGCACTTAGGTCTCGCAGGAATCTAGAAGTGGCTCCCATGGTGTAGCACTTAGGTCCCTTATTCCAATTGATGGACCGCTCTAATAACATTTGTGGAGACCTGCACCCAATATGCGAGGTATTGTCCATGTTGACCCAAAGATCTTACGGTTTTGTCCCACATAATACTCCTCACAAGTATAGATTCAAATCTCTACATATATAATATTACAGACTACAAACTCCCAATATGAGATTGGGGTGTTACATACAAGTTTTTACAGTCACGCCTGATTAGTCATATGAATTTATTTCTTTTTGAAAACGGAATAAATTTTTTAAAGTAAATAAAGCATGTAAGCATGTGAATAGGGGTCGAATAACGTTTACAGAATTTTGAAATGCATTATATCTATTTTAGTTATTCATTTAAATTATACCTAGTTTATGCGAAAGGTTAATTTAACTTTACAAAATTTTTGGCATGTAGTGAGAAAATCCCATTGACTGTGGCTAACCGCACCGTACCGGTGCGTCAAACGGTCACAGAAGCTAATAATATGGACAGCTCCAAGCTCCAGCAGCAAAGGTAACACACACTGTTGACAATAGGTTTAAGCTGTATTTATGAAGATGAATAAAGGGGATTAAGCACATTTACATTAGAAAACTATTCTCTCAAAAGCAGAAAGAACAGCAATTATGTTTTGGAAAAAAATAAGTAACTTATTAACAAAAATTGGGAAAATTTAGTGACTTCCTCATGTCTTGCACATATAATTTACTATTCATATGATCTATAACGCAAGAAGGGTGTAAGCATTTGTAATAGGTGAATCAAATAATTCCTTCCTCCCTTACTTTTGATACATGATATCTTGATTGTTGTATATCATTTTATGTTGTGCAATTTAGCTTGCAATAGCAAAAAAAACACTAACCAACTTTTGTCTGGTTTTAGCAGAAAATTTGAGTGTTTCAAGGACCGGAGCGATTGGTGATTTTGAGGTTTCTTTTTCAACTTATTAGTCGAGTCCTCAATTATTAAGGATTAGTTTAGATGAATAGTGTGATTGGTTTTGGTGAGAGTAAAAAAAAGAGAATCACCATTAAAAATATAATTTTTTAATACAATGATAAAAAGAATTAAACACAAAGGGTAAAAAAAAATTTATACTTTCAAATTTTTTTTTGGTGTTAAAAGTATATGATACCCGTAAGCCAAACGGACCCTAAGGCTTTGCTCGGTAAGGTGGAAAGAAAAATGAAAAGATGAAAAATAAGAGAGAGGGAAAAATGGAAAGATGGAAAACATTTATTTTTTTCCTTAGGTGTGATTGGTAGGAAAGAAAGAAAAATGGAAGGAAAATATGTTTCTTTCCTCCCATTGCTTGATAAAATGGAAAAGTGAGAGGAAACAAAATTAAAAATAAAATGATTTTACTATCCTACCCTTATACAAATATTTAATAAGTATAATTATTTTTGGATAATTTTTTTTACTTTTATTGAGTTTTCATTTTCAATGAGATTTTTTAAAAAAACAAAATCTAGTCAAAATAATTCATTAATAATTAATTATAAATAATTAAATAATTAATTATTAATTAATTAATTTATGATAATTTATTTATTTATTTATTAATTATAAATAATTGATTAATTGATTAATTATTAATTATAAATAAGTAAATAATTAATTAATATTAATTTATGATAATAAATTATTTATTCATTATTAATTAATTAATTTTATAATGATCAATAGATGTTAAATACTCAATTGAACAATGAATAGTGTCTAATACCAATAGAATCATTTTTATACAAGAAACTTAATATGCCCTAGGTCAACCCTCAAGAATATAAAAGAAAACATAAATGTTGATGTACATTAATGCATCAAGTATTATAAACAATACCAATAGAATCATTTTTATACAAGAAACTTAATATGCCTAGGTCAACCCTCAAGAATATAAAAGAAAACATAAATGTTGATGTACATTAATGCATCAAGTATTATAAACAAGTATATATTCAAAGTATTTCTATCCAAGAGTATTTCATATTTTTTCATTGGAAACGAAAATCAACTGATGTTCCAAGTAACAGAAGTTCTATAAAAAAAAAAAACCTCCTAATGCTAAGATGTCTTTCTTTTACTCATCATCTTCAAAAGTAACTCTTTACGTTGTTGAATTAAAACTCCAAGGAAAGCCATCATCCTTTGTTGATTTTGATGTTGTAAAGAACAAGTTGCCACACTTGAATGTTGTAATGCAAAAGAACCATTTTGGAGTTTATTTCCAGCACATTACTACAGCGGCTACAATTTTCAGACTACCAGAATACATTCAAGTAGATTAACAATAAAATTGAAAAAAGAAACAACATGCTTCTTCATTAGATCTTATTCAGTTTGATAGACGATTCACATAGGATTGCTTGATCAAACTCTCAAGTAATAAGGCCTTTCAAAATTGTGCACATACACCTTGAAAACTTAACAAATTGCCAGAGATACAGTGGTATAGTGATACAAACAAATGTAAGTCAATTTATCAAACTATAATTGCACTACAACAATAAACAAAATAGTCAGAGGCAAACAAAAGAATTAATTGAAGGGCTGGCTTGTGGATTGTAATGCAATATTGAATGGTTTGGTGAATTTGGTTTGAAATCAATTGAATCCGAATGAACACATACTGCACAAAAAGCAACTAAAAACTGAATTCAAACATCTCGATGCATCAATTCCTCTTCTCAGGCCAAAGCTTGAGTAGTGATGATTAGCAGTCGATCAAGAAGATCAATTGGAATTCCATGTGGGGATTTGTAATTTGTGCCTCAGATTGTAGTAATTCCTCTGTTAGTAGCAACAACCAATATTGGGGCCATCTCATTCTCAAGAGCACGATTCAGCAAGGAAAAGCACTCAATATCAAGCATGTGCACCTCATCAATAAAGAGAACACCAGGCACAATGTCTGCCTTTCCTTCCTCCCTCCACTCTGCCACCTTTGTATCAATCTGTTCTCTCACCTCAGCACGGATTTCACCAGTATCACCAGTGAAAAGAGCAAGAAATTCCTGTGTTTTGAAATCGAAAAAATAATAAGACATCAGATGATAAACTCAGAATTGATGAATCTGTATAATAGATGGTATAAAACTCCTGTAAAGTCTACTAGTATAGATGGCATGCTAAGTATATCTTAAAAGGAAACTAGCAAAGATAACTGCTGCCTATAGAAAAAATGCACTGGACTGGATATACAGATATTGAGCTTATCATCGTATTTTCTAGGGAGGAATTTCACGCTAGCAAGATATATTTGAACAAGTTATGATTGTGTATCACACTTACTAAATTTGACCAGCCAAAGAACTGTAATAGACAAATTCTTCCCTAGTATTCACAAAATATTGTTACAATCGCAATAGTTTGAACAAAATGAAAATACATATGTGTTGATGTTACAAGGGTGTCACATTTTTCGGGGTTCATAATCACTGGAAGAAGCTAGTGGTGAAGGACCAATGACTCATGGTAGATCTCCATTATGAGCTATTTGACCTTCTACATCGCTTGACAGACATCTTAACTTTCAGAAGCAAAATCTAAGTAGCAAATGCAACAATCAAACATACTCTCAATTACTAACGGTTCTCAACAGCTATAAACTAATCTCAGAACAATAACAGATAAACAGTTGAACACCCACGTGTTTGAGCATCAGCACTGCATTCCTCTTCTCAGGCCAAAGGCCTCCATTGTAAAGAAAATATATAATTACAACAGTTTCCATAATTCATGATTTTTTGACAATCTTAAGGAAAAAAGGTTTCCTTAAACAGAAACATTAAAAAGTGCACTTTAATTTTCATCGTATAACAATTCAATGAGAAAACACAAACAGAACACAGAACAAAGCAATCTAAGCAATTCTCGGAAACCCAAGCACAAATTTTCAAGTAAATCTATTCCAAAAAAAAGTGAAACTTTCATTTTTTATGTAACAAAATTCCCAGAAAAAAAATTGAGACAAAATTCTCTTTTTAGAAGGCATTCAAATAGGACATAAAATGGAAGCAAATAATACTGGAGTTGAATTCTCCAACAGCTAACATTTGCTGCTAGAAATTAGGGATCGAAACATACCTGACTAATTATAATGAAATGAAAGGAATCGGGAAAATCAAGCAGCTCCAGAGTCCATGAACAAGCTTTAATCATCTAACCAATTACAAATGGCGGCTTAAACGGCGGTGGGAGAGAAGATATCGATGATAGAGAAGGAGAGATCGGGAGTGTGGGGAATGAGAGACTCAACGTTCCGGAAGAAAGAAAAAAGGCATAGTTGATAATTTTAAGTTTTATTAGGGCCAGTTTGGTCTTTTTATTAATTTATTCACGTGCCTCCGTTTTCTCTCCTTTTTTTTCTGTCCAATTTTGACGGATAGAAATTTTTGAAGGAGAGAAAAAGAGCTTTCTCCCCTTTTTTCTTTCCTTTTCAATTTCTATTATACCAAGCAATCTCAAATTTTGTTTTCTTTTCATTTTTCTTTTCATAGCTTTCTTTCCTTTCACTTTTCAGCTGTACCAAGCACAGCCTAAGAGAGCAGTCGTGGCTAGAAATAGTAATTTCACAAGAAATTCGGAAAAGAAGAAACAAGATGTGAAAATTTCTATAATATAATACAACCATTGCACTCCTATCTCTATGCCAAAAATATGAAAGTTAGGATGATTAGCGAATGAGTTAGAGAGTAAAATTTCCATCTTTTTTCTCTCATAATAGTCTATTCATGAAACTTGAATTAGGATATATCTTTCGGAAAGTCTGATCAAACCATCTATTAAGTATCATAGCATTGCTATTTTTTTGTGTATATATGTGCATATGTATGGAGAGTCAACTGCAATAAAAAGTTTTGGTACATTTTTTGTTATTCAATTATTTCTTTCAGTTTGTGTATTGAGCATGTTATTAGAGCGATGCTTGGTATTTAACTGGAGAACTTAAGAACAAATTATGCATAGCTTGATCTTAACCCATCGGATGAGTCAAAATAATATCAATGTTTAGTATGTGCAATTTAGGTTAACCTTCTGAGTAGAAGATACATGCTTGTATATCATTGTTTTCAGGATATTTGCCAAGGCAACCTGTCCAATTTCTTGAACTTTCCGGTAAGACTAGGATGCGCTGGGTTAGCCTGATTGGTAAGTTTTTTTTTTATAAATATTGTCAACACAAATTAATATCTTTGATTCAAACAAAATGTAACACGGCCAAATTCTTCTGATAGTATAATTTAATTCCTCGGCTCAATTCAAATTCTGCAAAATGTACAGAACACAGCCAAATTTGAAAGGAATGGAACATAGATGAAGGAACCTCGATTTTTACGCAGGGCTTCAAGAAATGCCTCTTCTATCACAGATTTCCCCAAACCTAACCCATAAATAACACTACACCAAATTAAGATCATTCTTAATGGTTTACCATTACATAATAGAAGCAGAAACTTAATACCTACAGGGGATGAGATGGCCACCAAACTGCTGAAACAATTGAAATACATGTCCATTTCACAACAATTATGCATGGAACAGTTAAAATAAGCTTGGGTTGGGCATACTTGAGAGACTTTAAGTTTTATTTCTGGCCCTTCTTTCTCCACAAGTACCGAACATTTTAATACCAGAGCCTTTCCGTTTTCCACTTCCAAAACCATCAACATCGTCACCCAAGCCAGTTGATCCAACTAACCTGCATACCCACCAGCTGGAGGCCCAAACACACCGCCAAAATGCTTATCCATAGAGCTACACCTATTTGAAATCCTCCATTCATTTCCACTCCCCGGAAAGAATGGCTGCTGCAGCATCTGCTACCTTTCTCCACTGTTCTGTCTGTATCCTAAGCCTCTTCATCTCAGCTTCTAAAGCTTCCTTTTGCCCTTCAACCGATTGGAGCATTTCTTTCAGTTGAGCTGCATTTGTCTTGCTTGCTTCCAGCTCCTCTCCTACTTGTCTCAAGTCTCAACCTCAATGTCATTTCCTCTTCCTTGGCTTTACCACTTGAAATATTTGAAGCCAATTCGTTCAGCTGCTTTTTCAGATCCTCATTTTCTCAAGTAAACACCCCAAGCTCCTTTTCTTTCGCTTCTAGCTTGGATTTTAGCATATTTATCTCATCATTTTTCAAAGACAAGTCATTGAAAGATGGTTTCTCCGGCTCCGATTCTAATGGAGGTTGGCTTGATATTTCTATTGCTTTGGTTTCTTCTTCTACTTAATCAACGTCGTCGAATTCCACCTTTGGCTCTATTGTTACTTTTTCTGTTGGGACTTCAAAAACATCAGTTTCTCGTAGGTTATCTTCAGGAACATCATTTCTAAGGCTGCTGTTTGTCTTCTTAGATTCTTCATGAGTTTTTCTTGGAGAAATCTTTTTGCGAATTTCAACAGGTTCTGGAGCTTTTGACTTCATGGTCTTTTTTTCCAATTCTTCTTGAGCTTCTTTCTTTGCAGCTTCTGCTGAAGCCAACTGGTCTTTGAGAATCTTCTGTTGTAATATCCCCATTTGTGTGGACTAATTAAGTGTAATTAATTTCATATAATATTTTGTTAGTAGTATAATTTTGTATAAAGTGTGATTCATAATTAATTATATTAAATATATAATATATGTGTATAAACCTATAATGGGATGGGTTTGTACATGTATCCCATGGAGGGAGGTCCCTACTCTCCACCTCTATATATATGAGGCTGGCCCATTAAGTTTCATAACTTTCGTTGAAGAGGGATGAGAGTAGTTTCTCCCTCTCTCTCTACCTCTCTCTCTCACTCTTTCATTTTATTTTCGTTTCAGGTCTGAAGACAGTCAATGGAACGCTATCGAAGAGGGCTTCGACAACGCGGTAATGTGTTATAGCGGGATTGAACTCTCGCCCGCATTCAGGTCAGTTTTACTGCGATTCAATTTCGTGTTAGTGACTTGGTGAGATTTAACTAATTCCAACAATTGGCATCAGAGCCAGACTCACCCTAAGGTCACTAACCATTTTTGTTTGAAGCTGAGAAGCCATAAAAGCTTACATTTAAGCTTTTGTATTTTCGGATTTTTTGGAAACCCATCCGATTTTCATGTGTTTTTGGCTTAAAAATTATAGATTTATTGTTGAAGAGGGTTTTAGGATGAAAAACCCCTTTTTTCCGGACCGAAAATGGTTGAAATGGGGAGAGAAATAGCCGGGTCGGGTCAAAAGACCCGTTTTTCTGCAACTCGCCCGAATGGGCGAAGAAGGTGATCGGGCGCGTGCAATACACGCGCCCGATAGCTGTTAGTATCTTGGGCGCGTGAATCCCACGCGCCCGTGTTTATTAATGGCGCGTGGTAGACACGCGCCAGAGCTGGAAATTAAAAAAAAAAAGGATAATTTTTTTTTACGGGCTGGGCCCCTTTGATGCTTGGGCCACCGATTTTTTGGGCCCATATTTTGGGCATATTTTTTTTTTTGGGCCTTTTAGTTTGTTTTGGTTATGATTTTGGGCCATATTGTATGGGATGGTGTATTTTTTTGGACCATCATTGTCAATATTTTGGGCTTTTAATTTTGGAAATTAAAATACCATTTGTTTATTTTAATTATGCCATAATATTTAATTTATTTAGGTCAAATTAATTTTGTTGTATTATGGGCATTATTTATTTAATTTTATTAATTGGCCATTTAGTATTGATTTAATTTTGGGCAATTAAAATTAATTGATTTTGAGGCCATTTTGCCTAATTAACTTAGGGGCCATTTTGATTAATTAATTTTATTTGGCTATTAAATTTGGATTAATTTGTGGTTATTTTGCATAATTAATTAATAGGTCATTTTTGGATTATGATTTTAAGGGCCAATGTGATTAATTAATTATGGGCCATAAGCCATATTTTATTTAATAGCCATAATTAGTTGTTAAGCCCAAAATTAATGTAATATAAGTGAATTTTGGAGGAATTAATTTTGGAGTAATTTCTAGAAATTTAATTACTCATTTAATTCTTAATTCACTTAAATTTTGAAATATATATTTATGCCCATAAATTACTAATATTTGGCCTAATTAAATAAGTTTAGATAAATTATTTGGGTATTTTGTTGAGCCATTTTGGATTATGGTTTACTCATTCGTTAATAATTTATTTAAACAAATAAACTCTCTAGAAATGAAAATTGCCTTATTATTTGAATATTCACATTTATGTTGAATTAATTTAATTAATTAATGTTGGACTTGAAATTACTACATATGCTTCAGGAATTGCATATTTGGATGTAGTTAATTTTGGTTAATAAATTTTGTGAATATTCTTAAAAT
Source organism: Heritiera littoralis (assembly GCA_031772115.1). Lineage (NCBI taxonomy): Eukaryota > Viridiplantae > Streptophyta > Magnoliopsida > Malvales > Malvaceae > Heritiera > Heritiera littoralis. Next base: position 4,373,981 of record JAPDPK010000040.1, read on the forward strand.
TATAAATCATTAATTGGATTAGCTAGTACTTGCCTGTCGCAGGAATAGTCATGAAGATTTTTGACGATTTATTCTGATAATTTTAAAGATATAATAATAATAAGGCAATGCATAGTGATAGTTGCAGTTGCATAATTTACTAAGGTCTTTAGAAGTGGCTAGTCTCTCCCTGTCGGATTGTTAGTTGCTTTTAGAGATGCTTGGGATTGAGAGGATTCTGGTTGGGATATGACACGGTCTTCCTACCCTGTCGGTGGGCGATCATTCAGGTTGTATTCAACTAATTTTGTTTCATCCTCTGTAGTGTGTTGTGGAATAAATTTTGATATTGCTTGAATTATTCCACTAGCCTCCATATTGTGCAACTATCACATATCGAATTTCTAGCAGGATCAAATTAGATAGATAGTACGAATTATTCTCTACGGTTAGGGATATATATATTGAACTAGGAAATAGTCCTGAGAGTCAATCTATCTTCTATACCCAATAGTATGAGCTCTTTGAGGACAAAATATTTGGAATTTCGAGAACACTTAAGTGAGAATTCTCTGATTATAAGGGCATGCCATTAATGAGCACATCAGAGAAAGTGTTCCAATTAGGAATAATTAAGAAGCATTTATGGATGCCATTAGAAAGTAGTTCACATAAGATCGATAAAGGTTGCAATAGGAGTTTGATTAGAAATATGGCAGATTCAGTACTACTTCCTTCTGGGATGGAGAATTGGAGATCTTCCAGTTTTTACAGATCTCATTTAATGCAGAAGAAAGTATGACATTTTAATATCAAAATTGATATTGTCATTTAAGAGTGGGAGATCTTTCAGGTTAACAGATCTCATTCAGCCATAATGATGACATATGCCAAATATTACTGCCAAAAAAGGAAATATTATTAAGAGGTCTCAATAAAAGGTCATTTTAGAAGAAAAAGAAATTTGTCAAGTCTATTTCCCATTCTAGTTTCATCAACACCTCTAAATATCAATGTGTGCCACTTCTGTAATAATCTTGGGCACAAGAGGTAGATTACAAGAGTCCTCTAGATTGGGATGTGTAAAAGGCATTCTGTTAGCTTTTATTTTGAATCCAATCTAGAAGATATGCACTCTAACTATTGGTGTTTGGATACCGGTGCTATTATTGATAAAGCTATAAGCAACCGGAGATAGAATAAGGGAAAATTGTGGTGAATTGGGGTTATAGAGTTAGAATCCATATTGAAAACAAAGCCAGATTGTTGTTACATTTTGAAGCCAGTTTTGGAACTACTGTCAGTTTATACTTTTCATCTTGATAACAGAAAAGTATTTCTATTTAGTAACAACATGTGTATTGATTCTGGCATTCTGTGTAATGGATATTTAGTAGACTTATACCCCAATATTAGGTAAGTTTTCTTCAGTTGTGAATGACGTGACTATCGATTCAAATTATGATAGAATAAATAGGAAATCTGTCGTATAGTGGCGTAAGAGTTAGGGACATTTCGAGGCACATGAAGAGATTGTATTACGGGAGATCTTGCTGCTAATATTAAGGACATGATTAGCAGATATTGAAATGATTAGGAACTTATGTATACCGACATTTGTAGATCGTTTTCACATATTGTATTTAGTGGATATAAGTGTTTCATCATTTTACTAACGACCATTTCGATGTAGGTCATATGGAGTAATAGATCTGATCTTATAGAGGCCTTAGGCATTCTGATTAATTCCGCTGCGCTGCTTAAGGCAATGATCAGACAGTAGTGATGAATATCATGTTCGGTATAATGAAGCTAGGCGAAATCATATACCGGTTTTCGGTTAAGTGCACTATAGGATTATATATATATATATATTGACGCCTAGTGTACGGTGCTTGGAATATTGAAACAGAATGAGATTACAGTTGCAGTCAATCGTACATTCTGATCTAATACGATTTATGTTAATCACTCCAAATCTTTAAAATTCGGGTGGAGTGAAATTAAAACTGCAATTCACATTCAAAGTTGATCTCCAAGCAAGACCAGTTCCTAAATGCATCCCAAGTTATAGTCAGACATTAAGCCGATTTTATGCCGCTTTCTGTGTTTATGGTTATAAGGTAAGGCAAAAGAGCTATAACTCATAGTCAAGAGAGCTTGACAAGAAAACTATCAGCGGCAATTCTGTTGATTATTATATCGACTAGAAAGATTCTAGATTTCATTTATCATTATGTGATAGTAGAATCATTGAGTCTGACAATGCAATCTATTTAGTGGATGACTTAAAGAGTGGGAGTTGTGAACTCCGCAAAGTCATTATTGAAGTACATTTTGTTGTGCCAGTCCCATATATACGTTATCTTTTAATGATGAAAAGCCACAACCAAAGGAATCAATGATTGATCCCAATACCATATTTAGAACCTGCACCTGACTTTACAGAAGAACATGAATGTAAGATTCATGTGTCTTCTGATTCTGATATTTGTCAGGAGACTATATTGATTCGAACTCTTAAAATTAGATATTAGTCACGCAGGATGAGTAAGCATCTATATTGTATAAGGATACATGGGATCTATTTCAGTTGTCACATCATTTTAGACAAAAGGGAGACTCTAAGAATTAGGTAGATGATTTAAAGCCAAATTTGGCCAAGGCTTTAAATAAAGCAACCTAAAAGTTTGTAGTTCCTAAGGCGGAACATACAGTTTGCGAACTTAAGGAGTTCATTTGCGAACATTAAAAGGCATCCAGATTGTTATATATATAAAGAATGAGATTGTTACTTTGAGGAGAACATTATCGTTTGATAATTGGATCCATTGCGAGGTCAGTGGGAGTTATGTGCTTATTGTGCTCTAAGTGATGATGTCAAATAGCAGCCTATAGCACTGACCTATTGTATGAGACACTTCATGTCGTCATGTCACTTCAGGATGAAGAATCTAAGTGAGGCTCCATTTCGTTTTAAGGATTGAGATTCTTCGTGACATATCAATAGGCATACATTATTGGTCTCATGGAACCTATATTAAGTGTCGAGTAGGTTTATTGTTTGTTGTTCTCCTAATAAGACGTCATTTAGTGAAAAGTGACATATTGTGAAAATCTCAAAGTCCTCAAGATAAAAAATGAAAGAGCTCATATCGAGTGTTGTGTATGCCTTATTGTGGGTAATTACTATATGCTCAAGCTTATACACATTTGGACATTGTGTATGTTATAGGTGTATTTCGGAGATACTTGAGTGATCCTGTAATAGAGAACTGGAAGCTATAAAGAGACTATTTGGATATTGATAAATCTGACATTTTGAGTTTGGTCAAATATTCTGATGTTAATTTTGCAAGCTTTCCAGATATTGAAAATTATTTTGATTATATATTTGTGGATATAAAAGAGCTATATTTTGGAAAGTGTAAAGCAAACACTTACAGTATCCTTGATTGTGGAGGCTAAATATGTAGCATGTTGTAAAGCTACATGATGGGCCATTTGGGCTGCAGAATTTCATCTCAGGGTTGGTTTTGTGTGGTTGCCATTTCGAAGTCCTGGAGATGTACTGTGGTAATGCTGCAGCAAGTATTTTCTCTCTCAAAATGCTTGGAGTTCCTCACACTCCGAATATTTAGATATCATCATTCGATTGGTTAGAGAGAAAATAATGGAATCCATTACTTGATTGGATTATTGAGCACATGTTTTAAAGAGCTCATTCTGTCTAGCTAAAAGTTTGGCTGCTTAAGTGCTTTGACGACATAGCACTTGTATGAGGTATATGGAGCCTTTGCTGTATTAAGTTAGTGGGAGCTCTGCAATAAAATCAGTTGCAACTGTGTGAATGGATTCCTACTTGCCATATATGCATATTTTGTTTGCGCGCATTTTGATGAATATGGCATTTTGTTGGATGAGACATTCGGTATTAGTCTCATATGCTTCTATTGAAGCAAGGCATCATTCAGTTTAGATGCATGGACCTAATGGAAATGGATATTGTTTCTGTTTTCATATCATTTCCATTTCACACTAATACTACTATTTTTGTTGTAGTCTTTATAAGTTTACGCATTTGTACCATGTCGGTATGATGCATTTTGAAGCTTATAAAAGGCTTCTTGTTGTTAAAGTATGTATGAGTCTACACATTTGTACCCTTTCGGTATAATGTATTTAGAGGGCTTATGAATACATGATGATATTATATGATGATTTCATTAATTAACTTAATTGTCCAAGTGGGAGAATGTTGTAATATCCCCATTTGTGTGGACTAATTAAGTGTAATTAATTTCATATAATATTTTGTTAGTAGTATAATTTTGTATAAAGTGTGATTCATAATTAATTATATTAAATATATAATATATGTGTATAAACCTATAATGGGATGGGTTTGTACATGTATCCCATGGAGGGAGGTCCCTACTCTCCACCTCTATATATATGAGGCTGGCCCATTAAGTTTCATAACTTTCGTTGAAGAGGGATGAGAGTAGTTTCTCCCTCTCTCTCTACCTCTCTCTCTCACTCTTTCATTTTATTTTCGTTTCAGGTCTGAAGACAGTCAATGGAACGCTATCGAAGAGGGCTTCGACAACGCGGTAATGTGTTATAGCGGGATTGAACTCTCGCCCGCATTCAGGTCAGTTTTACTGCGATTCAATTTCGTGTTAGTGACTTGGTGAGATTTAACTAATTCCAACATCTTCAGCTCTTCTTGTGCTTGCCCTAGTTGAGTTTCTAACTCTGCAATGCGAGAACCAAGTTTCTTCTGATTTAGCGGATCCGACTGGGGAGCACCTCTCGGGGAACGGCGATCTCCGAGCTTGGGACTACTATGATCAGTGAGAGTTCGATGATGATAAGGATCTGAATCAGAACTTGATGACTTAAGCTGATGTGTGCCTCCAGGAGATTGCCTTTGTGGCAATTCAGATCCCCTACTGCTCATAAAAAGAAAAAGAGGAAACGTACGTACTTGAATAAATAATGTAAAATAAGGGTATAATTGAGTCGAGTCGAAATCATCTATTATCAAATTTGAGTTCTATTTGATAAAATATTTGAATCACATAAATTGACTCGATAAGTTCAAATTTGACTCAGGAGACTCAATTTATTAATTTTAAACTATATGTTATGAGATAAATGATAAATTAATAATAAAATATTAAATATGTATTAAAAAAATTCGATTAAGCTTATAAGTCGTTCGAATCAAGTATTAAAATCTTTAAACTCGGCTCATTATTCAATTAACTCATGAGTAGTTTAATTTATTTACACCCTTAATGTAAAGTTAAGGATGTCCTAACTTAAAAGACCTGAGGAGCAAAAAGAACGGAGGAACATGCAACAGAACCTCATCTTTGTCTTTTGCTTGATTGCAAATCATAGTTAGAAATTCATGAATGCCGAGATGATTACACTCGCATTATGCATAGTTTTAACCGAAACGGGAAAAACCTTATCTGAGACTGAAAGTGACCTAACACAAGATTATCTCAAGTACTAAAACATGAATATGGCAGATTAGACTCTCACCTTGATCTAGGCATTTGGGCACTTGAAAATGTTGAAGAGTTTGTAATTAAAATGGAACAAGATAGTAACTCTTGACCTGCAAAGTTTAAGGTGCACCAAAGAAAAAAGTTATAATGATAGATATAAATAGACATTAATATATATATATATATAATTATAATAAACCTGTAGTTCATTCATTATTGTGTAGCATTGCCATCAATTTTTTCAATTATCGGAGACAAGTGTATGGCTTTTGACTTTGATTTCGGGGGTGAAAAATGGGTTCAGCAAATTTAATTTTGTACACTAATGACATACGACTGACATCCTGTTCTTCTCTCGTAATGGAAATCATTGCTTCTGGTCTTCGTATTACTTTTCACATAGAATATGAGTTAAATTAAGCAAATGGCATTTAAATATTTGGGCTCTCAATTCTCAAATACAGTACCTCCCAAGATTCCCCTTTTCTGCTTGGAGGTGTTAAATCCTGAAATTTGTCTAAACAATTCCTCTTACTAGGATCTAAAAACCATTGGCATGATCAGCTTCTCCGCAAGATCCCACTTTGGGTTGCAAAAATGATCTTTTCCATTACTAGTGGCTGCATTGGGGAGAATCTAGATAAAAGGTGCAAAAGCTAAGACAATGCTTGGCCATTTAGGATATCATTGTTATCATTATTATCTAGTATTAATTTGTTAACAATGAGTAGATATAGTAATATTAGAAACGATATAATGATACGACACAAATAAAATATATGAATATGAAACAAATTAAAATTATATGAATATAGTAAAAGTTCAAGAAATGATTTTGTGTTTGATGTTAACACAATACGAATATGATTTTATAAGACATAAAACAAATTTTATATGTAAATTGTCAAAGTTTAGTAATAAGTATACCAATAATTTTGCGTAAAATAACGAGACTAACCAATTGTTCATGCGTCCTAAGATTTTAGCTGCCAATTCTAAAGTTTACTACTCTCCCTTAAGTGGCTAATTTCAACACTGATACAAAGTTTAATCATGGATTCTAATATCAAATGGCCACCCTGTAAAAAAATAAATGCTATGAATTTTTTCGCATATTGTTTCCAGATATAAAAAGTAGAAAGTCCACCAACAGTCAAACCAAACCACACTTAAATGTCCAGAGATAGAACTGCACTGTCAAGCAAAAAGCATATACTCAAGTGAATAAAAATCCAAAAATAGGTTCACTTTTCCAATCCCTTATGTGCTGACTCCTTGTATTTCTTTGTTGTTTTCTCTTGCTTTCTAGGGCAGCGCAAAAGCAGTCTTTTTCTTTTACTTTTTACACAATCCGTAATCAAGACATGGACAGTAAACCATGAAAAAAAAATTAAAATTTAAATTTTAAAAGGGTATTTTTGTAATTTGATGGCAACCGATCCTTGCTGTAAAAATAAGCCAGGCATGCGAGGCAGATATCAGAATTTAGGAGTCAAAATCAATGTCACGCGCCACCATGCGCTTGATGATAAGAACAATAGGTACTTTATAAGTGGGTATTTGACATTATCCGATTCGGTTGAATAAGATTAAAATAAGATATAATCAGATTCGGATAATAAAACTATTATCATCACAAGTTTAAGTAAGGTTCAGATAGTTATCTTAAAATATCTGTTAAATAATAATTGTTTAATATTATATTTATATTTTTTATATATAAATTATTTATTAGTAATGTTATATTTAATTAAATTAATTCATTAAACATTATAATTATAATTTTTAACTTTAATTTATTTTTATGAGTTAAATTAAATTTATTAATTTAATTTTTTAATAATTATTTTAAAATTGATTTTATATTTAAATTTGAAAATTAAAATTTGATTTAATAAACGAATAATTAATAGATTTGAGTAGTTAAACGAGTAGTTTCTATATTATAGGATTAAAGTTCGGATAACACAAATTAAAATAATCGGATAATTAATTGTGTTCGAGTATTATGGTAATTAATCAGGTTCAGATTCAAATATCTCAAAATTAACGGATACTTGACTCGTTTATATTCCTAAGTAGTTACATGCTAATAAAAAATATATATTTATACATATATATATATATATATTTATATAAATTATGGGTTTGGCAGCTTGCCTTCGATCTTAGAGATTGTCCAATTTCTCGCACTCTTAAATTTATATATTCAATATAGATTTATTTATTCGATAAAAATTGTAAAAAAAAATATGAAAAAACATAAAATTAATTTAATAATATACATGTGTAAGTAAATATCTCATAAATTGAAAGTACCTATGAGTATAAAAATGTCATACATTTTCAATAGATCGTGTATAAACTCCTCAAATATATCGAAAAGAGCAAGGTTTGAAATCTTTTGGCTTATTAAGACAAAATTCATACTTGTTTATTGCATATTAATTGAATTCCAAAACAGATCAAAGTTTGAGAATTTACTAAACAAGATCAGAAAAGGGTCAGTTAGAGACTGCATTTCTTAATAAATAATCCTCATCTCAACAAAAAATAACATTACTTCAAACTATTTTACAGGAGAAGCCTGCAATGCTTAGCTACTAGCTCTAGAACAAATTTGTGGACCAGATCTTTAGAAACCAAAAAACAAAACAAAAATGCACCTTCAACCCTGTTTTAACAAGTTTTTCAATGTTTCATAGCCATGAAAACAATCAAAAATGAAAAATATTTCGGGTCTTAGCTTTCTGGGTCATTGGACCTCTATTTACTTTACTTTTATTGTCAAGCTCAGTGATGAAATGTTACATTATTATTGAACTATGTATGCTTCATAACTGGATCAAAACCTCAAACATTTTTATTATTTTAAAAAGAAAAAGGAGTGAAGAAGGTTAATTACCTTACGAAAGATCAAACAGCAACAGTAGCTTCCATTGTTAGGTGGGAATAAGGAAACCTTAGCCATGAGAAACTTTTCAGTACCCAAACCGAATTGCAATGGAATAAAGAACTAGAAAAGAATAAACAAGAAAAATAAAACTTCAAGTAGAGAGAGAACAGAAGAAAAGAAAATGATCCAGAACCATGTTTTGAGCAACGAAAGTCCAGAGTGAAAGAAAATGGAGAGAGAAAGAGAGCTCAAAAGTTTGAATTAAAGCTGCAAATGGGATAGTGGCATATTCTCCATTAATAAGTAAGATGGTTACGGTAAAAAAAAAAGAGGTTCCATTCACGTCTTATTTTGAGTGTTAGACATATTTTAAATTAATAAAATTTTTTATCATAAAAATATATTTGTACAAAATGACTATTTTACTTTCATTTTCAATTGAGTTTTTGCTCTGGGCAATATACTGCAGAGAGCAACAAATGGGCAGTAGTGGATTGCCGAGACCCCATATAGGGTATCGATAGTCCATTGCCGAGATTATTGAAAGGCTCCCGACAATTGATTGTTAGTAGCCTTTAGAAAGTCCCAATAGTGAACTGCCAGTACCCTTTAGACCGAAAAGTTACGCTCAAAGACTCCATCCAAAAACCCCAAATGAAATTCATCCAAAAATAACTCAAATCAATTTAATGTGAAAAAAAATAAAGAATAAACAAATTTTATTGAAGATTAATGCTAGACTTACCTAAAATTCTTGCAAAACTTGATGATTTGAAGGTTTTGTAAAAATTTGGAAGGACGAAGATGAGGTTTGGGTGTTTGGGTTGGTTTAAAGAAGATTGAGGGTATTTTAGGAATAGTCTTAGGGATTTTAGGGTGTGGATAGTAAGAATGAAGAGTAAGATTTTGAGAATAGAGTTTTTAAGTATTTGAGATGTGTCTAGTCTTTAATAGGGTGTAACAAAAATGTGGAAAGCAAAGAGGATAATAGTGTACTAACAAGTGGTTCAAAAAATAGAGGTGGATTTCTTCATCAAATATTTGAATATTTGAATCGTGGAATTGTAATTGTAGGAGGAGCTTTATTATTTGTCAATTTCAGTTCGAACAAGATTAATCTCATAAAGTAAAACGAAAGATATGATTAAAAAAATAATTCTGTAATTTTAGGAGGAAATATTGAGTAAACTTGCTCATGGGCCGGGTCGGGTTCGGGCCAGGCCCATGGAAGATAATAAGGAAATTAGTCAATGCCCAAGCCCGGCCCGACCCGATAAATCGGGCCTGATATTTTGTCCAAGCCCGTCCCATTTTTTATACAATAAGCTCGAGCCCGAGCCCGGCCCTCCCGAATATAATTTTTTTATATTTTAATTATTTATTTATTTGTTTTTTATTATTTTATTTCCTTTAAAATTTATTTAATTTGTCAAAATTTGTATATCAATTTTCATATTAAATATTTATAATCATGTTTTTTAATTAATAATGTTTTATATATATATATATAAAATTATATTATACTTAACAAATATATTAAAAATATACTTAATATTAGAAATATATTAAAAAATATATATTTAACATTAAGTTCGGGCCGGGCCGGCCCGGGCTTTGAAAGGCTAAGCCCGGGCCCGGGCCCGTTTTTAAACGGGCCTAAAAATTTTGTCCAAGCTCGGTAATTGCATCAAATATTTTTGTCCAAACCCTTTTAAATATCGAACGGGCCTTCGGGCTTGGACGGATAGCCCAACCCTTGAGCAGGTCTAATATTGAGACAGTTGTACAATTTTACTAAAGTATAAATTATTAGCACTATCTTCGAAATCCAATCTGTATCTTACTTTCTTCAAGCTCGTCTTTTTGTCTGTCATCAAATCTTCAAACCTTTTTTCAATCTTTATATCACATTTACAATGCTGCTGCTTCCTCTTCTTCGAATGACTTTGCATGCATTGGTCTGTTTTCTGTTTTTCAATTATACATAGAAAAGAATAATTATTTATTAAGAAAACAGAACTAGGTAATGTAAGGTGAATATTTTTTATATATATTAGATTAAGATCTAGTTTAATATTAAAATTTAAAGTGATTTTTGCATTTAAAATTTAATTTTAATTTAATTTTAAAGTTAAACATCAAAAAATTTAATTTTTCAATCTAAAGAATTGGTTTACAAACCCAAATTAAAGGTAATTTTGTGATTCAACCACAATTTTTATATGTAAAATTACTTTATTTCTAAACTTTGTTTATATAAATATATATATATATATAAATAAATATATATATATATATATATATATATATATAGATCGTTTTGCATATTTTACTTCATCATACTTTTTAATAACAATATCAAATATTTTAAATTTTTATTATACTTTCTCATCATATTTTAAACACATTTTTTTCTTTTCAAAATTTTTCCTGCCACAATAGCAATATTAAAAATAGTTTATAGAAAAAATATCCGTCTTACTTTTTTTTGATAATTTTTTTAAATATATCAAAATAATGCATCTTTTATTTTTAATATTTGATACTCCTTTTTACATTTTAAAATCTTTTAGCACTAGTAAAAGAACATTATCTATAACATAATATAAAAAGAATCCCCAAGAAAGCTAATATTGGCATGTGTCCATAAAATTAGAATTTAAGTGATAAACTTAAAACAATTATTAGTTTCTTCCATGAACAAACTTTTTAAAAGTTTTCAGGGATAATTCTTAAAATTATTAAATTATACCTTAAGAATTAAGAGGTTATATTTTTGTATTTTGCTTTGAATTTTTTCAAATTTTTTATTTTTTATAAAATATTGTAAATTAAAAAAATTATAATTTAAAATAATTTTAAAGACACTTGGCACTTTGGTTTTTTCAATATTTCTCAAATTATCCAATTGTCCCTTAAAAATTAAAAGGTTTTGAGAGTATTTATCTTTTACTTTTGACCTTTTTAATATTATTTTATTTTTTCAAATATTTGATATTAAAAATAATATAATTTATTATGATTCTTAACAAAAATATACTAAACATGAATCTGGTTAGGATTCTTTATTTGACATGCGATTCTTTTTTTTTTTAATGCTCATAAAAATTATCAAATTGCCATTTAAGAATTAAAAGATTTCAAAGATATTTTTATCTTTTGATTTGGATCTTTTTTGTTTAAATTTGTTTTCGAATATCTATAACCTTATATCTATTACCTTTTTCTTTTTTTGGTGTTATTTAAATTTAATTATTTTACTCATTTTTTAAATTTTTAATTATTTTAAATTTTTCTTAAAATATACATGTATGTTAGCTTTAAATTGACATATATATTTTGAAATGACAGAAACTTAAGTAATCTTAAATGCTCAATGCATATTGTAAATTTGCTTTATCAATTATATGATTTTTTCAAACCATTTTAAGTGTATTTATCAAAAATAAGACAGTGATTTAATTGTTTATTTTTATTGGTCTTAATCTTTTATAAAATGATTTTGAATATTTTCATTAAGTAATTTTCTCAAGAAAATATAGAATACATTTTTAGAAAATTACTTTATAAGTTTTTAGGCTAAGTTTTTATTTGAGAAAGTCAAGAAATACTTTCATAAAATTGAAAAATGTTTTGGAGTGAACTAAAACCAAAGATTACATCGTTTTCAACCTAAAACAACTCAGAAATGGAATTCAGGGCATGAGGGATCCCCTAAGGCATAAGATCGATCCCCTAATGGCAGAAAGCTCCTGGAAGGTCGAAATAAAGCATAGGATCGATCCCTCCCATTAAGGGATTGATCCCCCATCTCAAGAAAGCACTCCAATGGCTGGTTTTTGTCAAATCTAACGGGCAATTCAGCTTAGGCTCCTCCAAACTTTAAAGATAAATAGAGGCTTAGAAGGTTAAAAAAGAGTAGAGAACAAGGGAGAGATTTTAGAGATACAATTTCTCATCTTCTTCAAGCTTCTATATCCAATCTTGTGCTAGAAATTCCTCATCCTCCATCATTCACATTTTAGCACAAATATTGTATAAGTTTCTCTTGTGCTTAACTTTTGTAATCACTTGCCTATCTAAAGGCTTTTCTTGATTACATCCCTTGCATACCTAATCTCATCTTGTAAAGGAGAGAATACCTTTGAGTGCTTTATTGTAAGAGAGATTTGGGTAGAGAACGTTTACTCCTTAAGCCCCGAAAAAGGAGGAGATAGGTTTATCTTGAGCCTTGAAAAAGAAGGAGGTTTCTCTTTAGCCTAGAAAAAGAGAGAGGTTTCTCTTGAGGTTAGAAAAAGAGGGAGGCTACTCTTCAACCTACAAAAAGAGTGTAATACAAATTCAAGTTAGTGGATTTGGAGAAAATCCTTGAGAGCATCTCAAGGTAAAAGACGTAGGTTAGGTTGCCAAACCTCTATAAATCACTTATGTACAATTCTCTCACCCTATACTTTATTTACTTGCAATTGTATTGTGTTTATTGCATTGAACTTGAATTGTATGCTAGTATAGCCTAGAGAAATTAGAAAACTATAAGATAGGCTACAGAATTTTAGAAGAACAAAAAATGAACCTAAGAGTTGTTAAAAACCAATTCACACCCCTCTCGATTAAGTAATTAAGCTGACAATTGATATTAGAGCTCGGGCTCGAGATTAATTTGGATTAACATCCATCGAGCAAAACGATCATAAATGGCTCATTTGAACATAGGAACACCCCTAGGAGAAGAGGGACACTCATTAGTTAGACCTCCACTTTTTAATAGAGAGAATTACTCATATTGGAAGACTAGAATGATGTTGTTTGTGCAATCAAATGACTATGGAATGTAGAGAGTTATAGTTCATGGCTCCCAAATTCCAATAAAGAAAGTAGATGGAAAGGATGTCCCTAAAAGTGAGGATGAGAGGTACACAAATGACATGAGATTGGCACAATTGAATGCTAAGGCTATGCACACTCTCTTTTGTGCATTAGGTCCCAATGAATATAATAGAGTCTCCCTATATGAGAATGCTAATCAAATATGGGACAAATTAGCCGTTACAAATGAAGGGACCAATCAAGTTAGGGAAACCAAAGTAGGTATGCTCACACATAATTATGAGCTCTTTAGGATGAAAGAAGATGAGTCCATTAGTTATATGTTCACTAGGTTTAATGATATAATCAATGGGCTTAAGGCTTTAGGCAACACCTATTCCAATGTAGAAATGGTTAAGAAATTTTTTAATAGCTTGCCAAAATCTTGGGAGGCAAAGGTAACTACAATAGAAGAGTCTAAGGATCCTAATACTTTATCTCTAAATGAGCTTATGGGCTCTCTACTTATTTATAAGATGAAATTAAAAAGAAATGTAAAGCTTTAAAAGAAAGTAAGGGTAGCCTTAAAATCTTCCACTGATGATATTAAAGATGATAGTGATGACAGTGGAAATGATGAAGAAAGGAAAATGGAAATATTTTCCAAAATATGTAATAGATTTATGAGGATGAAGGCTAGAGAGAATGATAGGAGACCTCAAAGAAGAAAGGTAATGAGAGGAGAGTCAAGTAGGAAAGAAAAAGAATCGATAGTGTGCTATAAGTGTAATGAATCAGGGCACACTAAACTATATTCCCCTTACTTAGAAAGGAAAAGGATAGGAAACCTAAGAAAAAGGCTTTTGTGGCTACATGCAGCGACAGTGATAGCTCCGATAAGGAAAACATAAATGATGAGATAGCCTATTCATGCTTTATGGCCTTCAGTGATGATGAGGCTAGTTCTAGTTCTAGTTCTAGTGAAAGCAATGATTATACTTTTGATAAATTACAAATTGCTTTTAATGAATTCGCAAATGAATTTGAATACATGAACTCTAAATATAGAAAAATCATTGCTAATTTGAAAATAGAAAAAGAAGCCTTGACAAATGCTAAGCTAGAATTAGAAAAGAAATTACGAGAAGTAAACTTAGAGATAAATGAATTGAATGAAAAAAATAAAAATTTGCATAACTAATTTTCTAGGTTATATATGGGTCAACAAAAACTAGATCATATGTTAGAGACCCAAAGAGCTTTTTTCGATAAAGATGGGTTAGGATATAATGCAAATAAAAAGGAAACTCATCTTAAGAATTTTCTTGTATGCAAAAAGGCTATGCATGATAAGTCACTCACTTGCTCACAATGCAATAGGATTGGTCACTCTTTACAAGCATGCACATATAGAAAGACCTCATTTAAAGGAAAAGTAGTTGGGAAGATGTGGATCCCAAAGGATGATATAAATAATGATGAATTGATTTTTAAATGGATTCCTAATGGATCAAAAATTGTTTGCACTAACCCTCATGGGCCCAAAAAAGTTTAGGTACCAAAGCATACTTGACTTTGTTTGTTGTAGGAGTGTTAGAGCATGAAGTTACAAAGAAACATTGAAGTTTGAATGCTCTACACACCCCTAAGGAGTTTGCTTGTGCCAATGAGGAAGAAGAAAAGCTTAAGGATCCACTCTTGATAAAGTCACACATTTCTTCAAGGGTTGCTCAAGGTGGGTTCAATGAATCATGGAAAAACACTCTCAAGCAAAGGAGTTTTGTAAGCTTAAATTCTATCTTCTCAAAACTCATATTTGCTAAAATTAATAGTATGCTTTGATGAGGTATTTTGTTAATGATCTTTGATGCACTATGAGTTGAATGAATGAACAAAAGGCATGATAAATGATTTTTGGATTATTTGGTGGTTGATTGAATTGTTGTGATTTGAGCAAGTTTGATTTGTCTTGATAATATTAATACTTGCCTAATTCATGCCAAATATATCAAAGTATACAAAATGCAATTTTAAAAGTCTTAATTAGAAAATATGCAAATTGGATTTTAGGGTATAGAGTTCACATAGATGATGAATTGATGAATTATTTGTATAAATTCTTGTGACAATGTTTGTTATACTTGAGCACTCACATTCATTGGTTTTGCAAAAATATATCAAACATGCAAGATGCCATTTCAAGAGCATTAATGAAAAATATGCACATTAGAAATTATGGCATAATGTTCATAAATATGGTGATTTGATGATATATGTGCTTAAAATCTATGTGAACATGTTTGTTTTGGCATATTTGTGTTTTCCAATGCAATGGTATTGCCAAAATATGCATAATTCTTAAAATGACCTTCCATTTAACCAAAAACACATTTTGTGGTGAAATTCTTCCAAAATTGCCAAATCTATTGTTTAATGATTTTTCATCTACATTTTTATCCATACAAGTCCAAAATCGTGTTGTACAAATGTTTAAACTTTTACTTGGAATTAAAACACTCAAAAACAAAATTTAGGCGCCTCAAAAGTTGAATTTTCAGCCAAAATTCTTCAATTTTTAGACAAAGGATCAATCCCCCATCGATAAGGATCGATTCCCTTAGCCAAAAATGCAGAAATTCAACATTCAGTGTATGAAGGATCGATCCCCCTCCTCTAGGGATCGATCCCCCCAAGGCAAAATGCCTTTCCTGCTTCATTTAAGCCAAATTTGAGAAGGATTTTTTATTATCTTCATAGTTTCTTTCTTCTCAACTTAAAATTCATTGTTTTAACTTCTTCTTGATGACCTTTCTAATATGAAATATTATTTTTCATTGGTATCATGCCTCATCTTCAACAATTGGAATAAATATCATTTCTCATTAAACTTGTAAGAACAAAATCATTTTTCTTTGTGAAGGCATTCATGTAATGCATAAATCTTGAAATATATTTTCAATGAATGCTTAAACATAATTTTAAGAATTATTTCAATGATATGTATATGCACTTAATAATTTGATGAACTTGTGATTGATAGACATATTAATTTCCTTAGTTCATCTTAGTCAAGCATGCTTATAGGATTATATTTCATAGCTTGACTTACAGCATGACATATTTATTAGTGGAATACGAGTAATTAATGTCAATATTTATGCTTGAATGATAAAATGTGAAGACCATGAATTTCTAAATAAATATTAAATATCCGGAAAACTTAATTTAGATAAATTGAAATCCAAATTAAATAAGAAATAAAAATGAAGAAAATAAATTAGGAAATTAAAAAATTCAAATTTAATAAGAAATAAAAATATGTAATTTTATATATTTATATAAGGATATTATATAAATATATTTTTAAATGAATATATACATTCATATATGGAATATATGTTGAAATACTATTTTATATCATTGAATATATATATATATATATGTGTGTGTGTGTGTGTGTGTAAAGTATTATACATTTATGTATATGTATATATAATATATATATATATATGAAATGTATATATATGTATATAGTATTTTAAATCAAAGTGTATATATATATTAATAGTTTATATAAAATATATATATACTACTATTGAAAATCTATATATATTTATATAAATATAAATATATATTAAAAAAATAATAAAACAAAACTGGGAATTGGGAAAACCCGATTCCCTTGTTTCCTTCTGTTTTAAGGAAACAGGAAGGAAAGGGCCAGCCAACCCTATCGGCCACCGAGAGAAAGGACGATGAGGAGGAGAGCCGGCGAGCCGAAGGGAGGAAGGGAAGAAGCAACCGGCGACGGTCGAAACAAAAAGGAAAGAAGAGAAATCGAAAAAAAACAGAAGCGAAAACTCGAGAGGAAAAGAGAAAGGGAGATCGGCGGTGCCGGCCGATTCGGGCACCGCAACCGCCACTTGTGCCACAGGTGAAGGTCGACCAAGGTGAAGGGGATCGGCGGCGAAGAAGAAAAACAGAAAAGGAAGGAGGAAAGAAGGGAGGAAGAGGCCGAGCATGAAGCTCCCAGATCCGACGCCATCGCCGGTGATTGGGAGAAACGGAGGCCAGATCCGGCATCCCTGCAACATCTACCAACTGTAGGAAGCACGAACCGGAGGAAAGGAGGACCGACGGTGGTCGAACCAACTGAATCGGTGGAGGAAGGCCAAACTGGTCTGAATCGATCCGAATCGGTTCAAACCAGAAAAGGAAAAAAAAAGAAAAAAAAAGAAAAAAAAGAAAAAAAAAGGAAAAGAAAAAGGAAGAAAAAGAAGGAAAAAGAAAGAAAAAAAAAGAAAAGAAAAAGAAGGAAAGGAAAAAGAAAGAGAAAGAAAGAAAAAGAAAGAAGAAAAAAGAAGAAGAAAGGAAAATGGGTAAAGGGGCAATATATGAGTTTAAGCTTGATCATAGAAATTTATTGAATTTTAATTTATTATTTTCTAAAGCGTGGATGTGTTGTTGAATTTTAATGAAGGTTTCAAATGCTGATGTGTAAGATTTCGGCTAGGCTCGAATGTGGCTTAATGACTAAGCTGGAGGCGAACTGGTAAGATACTTTTATAAAGCATTAGTAGCATTATATTGTATGATTTGGAATTATGATTTTTGATATGATGCATTGATGTAATGATGTTAAAATGCTAAGAGAACCCACAACTGATGGTGGGGGTCTTAGTAATAGATAAATAAATGGTGAGAATCAACGGTTGTGTGGATATAAATTGTATTTCTTGTAGGAGGTTTTGATAAAATTAAGCCATTATGCTGCCGAAATTTATAGGGAAATATTGATGAAAAAGATTAAAGTTTCCGTGCATTAATGGAATCTTGGAAAGAGTCATCGAAAGATGAGCTTGAGAGGACCTTGGCATATTGCCAGAAAATTTGATTTTTGGAATAGTTTAAGGACATGACGAATGGTCTATCTCAGTAGTATAATTGAGACGATGAGAATATGAAAGTAGATTATGATGCCTTGTGAACATTTGATAGAACACAAGTCTATGTAAAAGTGTAATTTGTACATGTTTATATTAAATAGATATGGATTGGGTTTTTTACAATGATATGGATGGATGCAAGACATCTTGAATGATTAGAATACTGTTGAGAGATGGTAAAATGATGCGTGAAAAGTGAATAAGAGTCGTGGTATATTAGTTGTCATGATAATTTAAACTTGGAAAAATAAACAAGTGACTTTAATGTCTCATGAAAATTGTTGAAATATAAAGACACATAATTGATAAATGGTGAAAGGATGAATTATGATAATGAAGTCAAGGAATGGAGATTAAAAAAAATAGATCCTTGTAATTATTGATTTTATATATGTGTGAAGTTTTACGTGATTCTACTGCCTGATGAAGGCATAGAAACCCAAGTAGTGCATATGACAAGTTGATATGAATTATGCATGGGTGAGATTAAGACAACTGAGTGATAGTGTTCAGAATAATGCTTAGTATTTTGCTTGTGATTCGAATGGAAGATCACGAGAGTGTTGCTATGATATGATTATTGCATACCTTATCACTAATAAAAACTCATGTCGTAAATGTATTAGCTGGAAGTATGACATGAGATAAAGATGAGATTGTTGGAGTTATACATTGGACATTTTTACTAATTGAAAAGTAAACCTATTGAACTCAAATTGAGTTTAAGTGGCAAGGGTCATAGTATCAATATTGTGGTATACGAAGGATAGTGAATGAAATCGGACATCAAGTTGGAATTATGATCGAGTGCCAACATGATAAACCATAGATAAGATTGATAGATGACTATTGATCTTACGGTTTTACTTATTTTCGATGTCAACTCTAGAATAGATATCAAATGATGATATTGGTATTTACATGATTTCAGTATTTTGATGGGTATATAGCAACATGATATTTAAATATTTATAGATACTAAGAGGATTCATACTAATGATGTGGTCATAGTATTGATGGTGAAATGTATAAATGATTGTTATAGTCTATAGCTATTGGAAAAGGATATTGAATACCGAATGGTTCGAATACCAAGTAATTCAATTACTGAAAAATTTGAGTACTGAGCAATTTGAATATTGATTTACTGATTTGACAGAAAGAAGGTCTTGAAATCAAACGATTGATGGTGATGAATTTAAATGAATTGCTTCACTGTATTAGATGAAAATATTACTGAAGTTGCATACTAAAATATTTTATAGCATCGCCTTTAAGTATGACTTATTACAACTTGAGATGTTATACTAATATTTATATGAATGCTATAAAGTATAGATTAGTTTTTAAAAAGAAAGTATATGGTATATACATATTTTTATATATGAAGCCTCTTAAAGAATTTTACCATATGCTTTACATGATGTTGACAAGAAAAGCTAAACATTTTAAATGTTTTATGGGACTGTAGGCACCCTAAAAGAATTAAATTCAATAAAGCATAGTGAAAATCGCCAAATTGGAGATTTACGCATTAGGCAGAGATGCTTGTCCGACAATAGTTGTAGACATGTCTCAGTCACGCCTGATCAGTGGGGCTGAGAGAGATGAGGTCTTTGGTCATAGATAGCGCCTTAGTTGGTTTCCAGGGGATGATGACATGATCTTCACTGCTAGCTACAGTGATTTAAGTCTTTATTGATAGAGTATTAGGGATTTAGCCTAGTCTCAAACTGATATGATATGAAGTCTAGAGTATGATTTTATTAGTACGAACTCTAGACTTGACATGATTTATACAGTACATGAAACATGCTTGAGATGAATATGAAATATGTTTTGAAACTGTACATGTTTTAAACATGTTTTAAAAGTACATGTAATATGATTTCGATACTTCATATGTTTTAAAAGTCAATTTCACAACACATGTTAACCTATCAAAGGAGAGGAAGTAACATTCCTTTGACCAATCTCCAAGGCACACTAAGTGCTAGTTTATCAAAAGAGAGGAAGTAACATTCTTCCAGCAATCTCCAAGGCAAGCTAAGAGGTGGTTTACCAAAGGCGATGAGGTAACATTCCCTCAGCTATCTTCAAGGCATGTTAAGCTCTGATTTATCAAAGGTGAGGAGGTAACATTCCCTCAACCAATTTTCAAAGCGCGTTGATTGCTAGCTTATCAAAGGCGGGAAGGTATCATTCCCTCGACTAATCTTCAAGGCATGGTAAGCACCAATTTATTAGAAGGCAAGGGGAAGCATATCAAAATGCTATAAACCACAAATGGTGAGGATAGGACATTCCCTCAACCTATCTAAAACATGCTAAAATTCAACATGACAAAGCTTGAGCATGAAGAAAAACAAAGACGTGATATCTTCTTGACCTAAATTTATTTACGTCCTCAAGGACCAAAAGCGATTATGTTAGAGCTCTAGGCACCAAGAATTTATCTAAGTCCTCAAGGACTAGAAGCAATTATGCTAGAGCTCGAGGCACTAAGAATCTATCTAAGTTCTCAAGGAGTAGAAGTGGTTATGCGAGAGCTCAAGGCACTAAGAATCTATCTAAGTTCTCAAGGAGTATAAGTGGTTATGCGAGAGCTCAAGGCACAAGAATTTATCTAGGTCCTTTTAAGAGCAAAGGTGAATAAGCTAGAGCTCAAGGCACCAGTATCTAGAGATGCTAAGTCCTCAAAGAGAGGAAGCTATCGAGCTAGAGCTCAAGACATCTACAAAAGCTAAGTCCTTAAAGAGCGAGAGCTATCAGGCTAAGGCTAGAGGCATCTACAAAAGTGAGGTCCTCAAAAGAGCATAAGCTATTAGGTTAAGGCTCGAGACACGCATGAAACACCAAGTATTCACAAGAACGAGAGCTGTTAAGCTAAGACTCAAAGCATGCAAGAATACAAGCTACGACAATTAATGAAGCTACATCAAAAGTTATCATAACTAGCAAGCAAGTCTAGATTTTACGACAAAGGGTAGACAATCAAAATTAAGAAAGGAAAGGCAATCACGCCAATAGTAGCATCCTAATTTGCTCAAAAGCATCACAATCTTATAGGTAGAGAAGCTAACCTAGCCAACGCAACAACATGAAGTTGTTTCTACATGGCAATACGCTAAGGGTAAGATAGCCATGCAACATAACAAAGTTCTCTTCAAGCCATTTTAACAAGACAAAACCATGATTGATGCTCAGTTCTACTCTAAGGGAGGACTTAGTGTTAGGGATAGACTCAGCCTAAAGACTGTATGCTTAGTCTAGCCCAATAAGCTCAGTCTAGATCCTTTTCAATCTCTTGGTCTCTTCAATCTCATGGCTTAAAGACAAACTAATTCTACTCATCTCGCCAGATTCCATCATATGATGACACATGGCACGATCCAGTGCTCCCTACTTACTTATAAATGGGCCCTCATTTCCAAAGGAAATTGATCTTTTTGCTCTCATTCATGCCCAAGTTCTGCTGTATTTACTTTATGTCATATTTCTTTTCTTAATACTTGTACCCTAGTTGCACCCGGACTCTTGATTAGTCTTGTTAAAAGCATTGCACTTAATGAACAGTTCGATTCACACCAGATACTTAGTAGCAAACTCATAGCTACTCTCATGAATGTAGATACGTTGCAGAACCATGTATATACTGGTGTTTATCTCTTTACATACGTTGTTCACACTCTATAACATTATAGTTAGTTTTTTTTTCATAATTTTTCTAATTGGTAGTTGATTTCTTCTTCTTCTTTTTTAATTTGAGTAGTCTATACATGCATCAAGTTTTTTAATTTTATAAGATTTACTTGAAGTAATTTAAATTCAAATTTTAAAAATAAATTAGTTTCAAATATGAAACATTAACCAATAATTTGTTATTAACTAATGTAATAAGAATTGCTTTCATTCAGGTTATAGCTATTTAAATAATTTATTTAATACTTAAGATTTGTTATTCAATAAATTTTTCTAATGGTATTTGATTTCAAATTATTTTTTTTAATTTGTGTGTTTTATATACGCATCAAGTTTTTTAATACATTAATCAACATGTATTTCAAAATATTTTTTATAATTTTATTCTATTTTTAAAAAATTATTATTATTATAAATTAAAATCATCACAATGCATTATAAGGGGTTAAATCTAGTAAAAATTAGAAGACAATGATAAAAAGTGCAAAGTGGTTTCCAATAGCTACTAAACAAATCTTTAGGGCTTAGAATTTTTCTTATCTCTTTAAATTTAAAATCCCATAATCATGACTATTATTGTAATTATTCAAATTCTACAAGAATGTAGGTTAATGTGGTCGTTATTGTATTTTCACCATTTAATAACAAAAATGGAGGTTAAGCTGTTAATAATAACAAAGCCTAATCCATGACAATCCATTTGAAAACCAATACATATTTATGAGGTTATCTTATAATTGGTAGAGACAATGAATGTGAAATTTATTTGTACTTTCATATTGTTTCAACTACTCTTAAAGCCCCTCAGCTCTTAAAGTTTTAATGTCAATGCCCCCAATTGACTACTGTGATAGAACAGGTTCAAGATCCGACGGTGATCACCTCATCTGATCATAAAGACAAAACTTCAATTTAAGTATATTGTAGCAATCTCTTGCTCTTTTAAGGGAAAAAAATGATCAATGCAAGACAATTACTAATGATGAGAGTCATACTAAGGGTCTTTGGGCCTTGTTATTAGTCAAACTAAAGGTCATTGGGCCTAAAGATAGATTGAGCCAAAGAGGAAAGGTGACTTAAGAAGACCTTGGAAGATCCATTAAGTGACCATTGAAGGTATGGGTCTTAAAGTTAAATACGCGCCAAATAACTTCTATAAATAGGGCACAGGTATTCTCTTTATTCTCTAAGCTCTATTTGCTTACTGAAACCCTACCAGAATCCTGCCTGACTTAAGCATCAAAGTGTGTGTACAAGGAAAAACCCTTGCGTCCTCTGATTATTATTTTTCTAGTAGAGTTCTTGGAAACAAGCTAGTGCGAAAATCGAGGATCAACGTCATGGTTACATCATTGTTGTTTCGGGCAACAACAATCGGCACCATCTGTGGGAATCGATACAAAAAGCCTGTTATTTAGAAAATGGTAAGGACAAGGTTAGTAATGGTGAGAGATGGTAGTGAGAAAAACTCTGTGAGTTCTCCAAAACATCAGCCTCAAAGGAGAACACAGGAGAATAGGGAGGAGTTTGGACCGACGATATCCTTGGCTGAATTTGAAGTTCTAAAAAGACTGAATGAGAAGATGACTCAGGTGTTACGAGCCATGGTTGACCTTTTCAAAGGAGTTCTCCCTCAATTGAATTTGCTCCAAGCTGTACAAAACCTAGTGGGAGAGTATGTGAAATCCCAAATTTCTCTATTCTCTTATTACCCATTGAAGATGCTGAATTAGAATATTAAGTAAAGTTACGGAAATTAATTTGCATATGTTATGGAGACTAACAGGAAAATTGTTAAGTGGGCCCCACAAGGTAATCCATACCCCGAATGCCCACCGAAGTGCCAAAATGTTAAAGTTGGGCACGAAATACCTAAAGGGCAAGAAGACTACTTTTCGAAATTCTTTAAGATGAGCATACCTAGGTTTACGTGCAACAAATTCAAAAATGACAATTTAGTCCATGCCCTGAAAGAACTTTTCTGAATAACGGTCAAACTAAATTGACTTTGAACCCACAGACTATCATAGGAAAATCCTCACGTAAAGAAGTTTCATGTGGATCCAGCTCGTGAACTGAATTACGCGAAAATGCTAGAAACAACAAAAATGAAGCAAAAAGCATTGTTTAGGGGCAATTTGGGAATTTCAATACCCATAACCGGTCAAACCAACTTGGGAGTCAATGCTTGACCATGTTTGACCTAAATATATGAAAAATAATAAAAATAAAATATAAATTTTGAATTTAAAAATATTAAAATAATGTTAGCACATAAATGGAAATAATGAAATTGTCAAAAATGACAATTTAGTCCATGCCCTGAAAGAACTTTTCTGAATAACGGTCAAACTAAATTGACTTTGAACCCACAGACTATCATAGGAAAATCCTCACGTAAAGAAGTTTCATGTGGATCCAGCTCGTGAACTGAATTACGCGAAAATGCTAGAAACAACAAAAATGAAGTAAAAAGCATTGTTTAGGGGCAGTTTGGGAATTTCAATACCCATAACCGGTCAAACCAACTTGGGAGTCAATGCTTGACCATGTTTGACCTAAATATATGAAAAATAATAAAAATAAAATATAAATTTTGAATTTAAAAATATTAAAATAATGTTAGCACATAAATGGAAATAATGAAATTGTACAAGGGTATTGTCATCATTTAACATGCCAGAATTGACCAAAATAAATAAAATATAATAAAATAAAATTAAAAATCTAAATTGACCAAAATAAATAAAATATAATAAAATAAAATTAAAAATCTAAATTGAAAAATAATAAAATATTATTAAAGGCATAGGTGTAAATATTGGAAAATTAAAAGGGCAAACTTGTCATTTTACATAGAGTAGATTTTTATACAATAATGATATAAAATAAGACCAAAAACATTCATCTTCAACCCCATCAGCACCAAACTCCCTTGTTTCACGTTTCTTCTCCATTTTTCTTTAAAGTTTTCCCACTTTCATCTTGTAAATCACCTATATACTTCCACCAAATTATCAAGCATCTTTAATAAAAATTATTCCTCACCATAAGAGTTCCTTAAACCTAGAATTTGGTGGCTGAATTTAAGCATTTGGAAGCTGAAATTTCTGCTGGTAGTCTCAGTTCAAGGTGAGGACTATGGGTGTTTATGTTTTCATTAATTTTAACTATGGTATTAGATTGATTTAAGTATGAATAACCTGTTTCATGACTTAGATGGAACCAAAATGAAGTGTAGTGAAACCTGTAGGATTCGGCCATGGAAGGAAAATGAAGAAATCTTGGTGGTATTAATGTATGTTGGGTCGGAATTAATAGGAAATGATGAATTAAACTTGGTTATGATGATGATTTTGCAAAACATGAAAATTGGCATGGTGATAGGTACCATTCGACCATGAGTAAGCTGAAAAATGGTAGTGAATTTTTTATGAATTGAAGGTGTTTGATGGAATTCCTAAATGAGTAGAAGAGGTTCATGAAATTAGAGTTGATTGAAGAATGAAAATCATGATGATATGGCAATTGGAGGCTTTTAGTCATGCAGGAAAAAAAAGAAGAGATGTTAGGATAATTTTATTAAATGATGGTTATAAGATTAATAAAATGATGAATAATGATTAATTATAAAATTAATATAATAATGAATTAAGATTAATTGTAAAGCTAAAATTGAAAAAAATAATAAGATTTGGACAAGTAGGAAATTCGGCCAAGGCATAATTTAGGGTGATTATTAGGTGAATTTTCACAGTTGATGATTAAAAGAATATTCATAGAGGTTAATAAGATTATTAGTAAAATTAGACTTAGAAAAGATTTGTAATTTAAGAGTAATTATATTGTAGCACTTGGTAGGAAATAAATAAATTAATTATTGAAACTAATAAAGTGGAAGATAATGAATTTGGGGTTAATAAAATTATTGATGAAATTGGACATAGAAGAAGAATGTGATTTAATTGTAATTTTGTTTTGGCAATTGGTAGGAAATAAATTAAGTTAAATTAATTGTTGAAATTAATAAAAATGGAAATAATTTTAATATAATCAAATGGTGGAATTAATACTAATAATGAATAAAGATTATTTGTAAAAACTAGAAGTGGAAAATAGTAAGTGTAAAGCAAGAATGAATATTTGACTATAATAGGAATTGATGTTGAAAGGGAGTTAAATGAAAATGAAACATGAATAAATAATATCCTTGAAATAGGAATTGAAAAATGACAAATATTAGACAAGAAAAGCTTTCAGTCCAAAGCATGTTCTATAAAATCTATATTGATTTTCATAAAATTAAGAGTCACAAAATAATATTATAAGATCAACAGAAAAATTAATTATGTGAAATAAAATAAAATAGAAGTAAATAAAATAAATCTTATACTTGGATTGTAAATTTTAAATATATTTTGTTATGATTTTGCATCCCTGAGTTTGAAAAATTAGGTGACAAAGATGGTACTATTGGTTTTTTATATTGCACGGCAATTTGAGGTAAGGAATCTTATACAGAAGTTGCATAGGAAAGTTGTGCTTGCATGGATTTAAACAAAAGAAGCTATTTGAATTTTAGAAAATTAATTTTAGTGATCCAACTATCCAATCACCCAAAGTTCCTTCCAAAGAAAAATAGAAAATTTATTTTAGTTCCATATGAATTTTATATGATTTAAATTGCATGAGAATTAATTTAATTATTATACATGAAATAAATTATTGTTTTATATACTAAAATATTATTGGATATTTAAAGTTAGTATTGAGAATTTAAATGATTTAATTTATTGTTAAATATAGTGTTTATTGATTTTAATATTATAGATTGACTGAAAATAATTTTGTAAAATGATTTTGGGACTGTTGCTCCCTAGTAATCATGCATACTATGATAGTGATATGACTATGGGACTCTGGTTAAACCCACAGGTTTCCACAGTGAGCACCTGACCAGTGCGAATTGTAACTGTTCGACGATGGCCATTCGTTATTTTTTCATCCCTTCGGGATACTGTTTCGTCCCTTCAGGGATATTGATCATCCTTTCAAGGATATTGATCATCCCTCCAGGGATACTGCTTCATGCATGATTATACTAGAAGTGGACTGTCTCTACTAATTTGATTATTGAATTATTTAAAATATCGTTTTGACTAAATTGAAAAGAAAGAAATGTTTAGAGTGAATGACAGTAATGAAGATTTTAAATGAAATTATTATACTGTATGGTTCCACTTTACTGTTTTATATTTAATATGTTTTGAATGATAATCATTGATGATTTTAAAAAAATTGCTTTTACTGTACAATTTCATTTTAAATGTGTTATTGATGGACCTTTCATCACTAGTGAAAAGAATTTTATTAAATGATTTTATCTACATATAGTAGCATAGTTCAGCCTTTTTGTATAGGTTTCCTTACTGAGTGTAAACTCACTCCCCTATTTTTTCACCCAGACTATTTGCAGTAAATTTCGCTCATCGTAGAGGAGATTACTTTTTATGACATACAATATTCCTTCGGGAGACGTGTGCGGTCCACTAAAGGTATATTGTATTTTATTATATATTTCAGACATTTTGTATAGTACTCATAACTTGTAAATGACTTTGGGGATGTAAATTAATAAGATTAGTACTGTGATAGTGATTAGAACCTGGGAACTTGTATACGCTTAAAGGAATGGATAAATATTTTGGTATTAATGGTTTGAAATTTTATTACTTTTTATATTAAATTTATTGTTGAGTAAATGAAGTTACTGAAATGACTTACATGACATGAAAGAAAAAAAATGATACCGACAAATAGCCTAACTATTATAAGAAAAAGGAAAAAGTTAATTGGTATTTTATGGAAAATCGGATGTTACAGAACAAGTTAGGAGAACTAATCGCATGAAGCTAGGTGTGCAGATTACAGTAGATCCCCCCAGGAGGTTGAGTACATAGGCTGCGGCAAGGTCCTTTGGGTGGCAGGGTGTGCAGGCTGTGACAGGTCCTTCGGGTGGTAAGGTGTGCAGGCTACTATTAGGTCCCCCATGTGGAAGGCTATGGTAAAAGCCCTATGAGGCAAAGTGCGCAGGCTGCAACAGTCTTTTGGGTGGCAAGGAGTTCAGGCTGCAGCAAGGTCCCCTAAGAGGCAGGGTACACAGGCTACGACACGATCTCTTAGGAGGCAGAGTGCGCAGGCTGCAACAGGGTCTTATAGGTGGTAGGGTGCGTAGGCTGCAGCAAATCCACTAAGAGGCAGAGTGCAAAGGCTACGACAGGGTCCTCTAGGTGGTAGGGTGCACAAGCTGCAATAGGGTCCCTTAGGAGGTAGGCTACATAGGTTGCGACGAGATCCTCCAAGAGGCAAAGTGCACAGGCTGCGACAGGATCCCCTGGGAGGCAGGGTGCATAGACTGCGTCAGGGTCCCCCACTAGGCAAGGTTGAAGGTTGCGGTAGGGTGTCGGGGAGCCTTAGGGTGTGAAGGCTGTGGCAGGGTGTAAAGGTTTCAACAAGGTGTCGGGGAGCCTCAGGGTGTGAAGGCTGACTCAGGGCGCTAGTTGGCGGCAAAATGGCTCAGGATGCTAGCTGACGACTAAGTTCCTTAGGGTACCTCAACGTGATTTAGGGTTATAGCTGACGGTAAGGTGCCTCAAGATGGCTCAGAGTGATAACATGTGGAAAAGTATACTTCAAGCACACACTCTCCAGTACATCGGTCTACAACCAACACTCTCTTGCACACCGAATTGCAAAATGGTGTGACACAGTTCAACAGCAAAGAGAAATAAAAATTAAAAAAAATGAAAAAATGAAAATGATGAGAATAAAAAAGAAATTATTAAAATGATGACATTTCACTCAAGGGTCTGCCACTCTTTGACCTTTCTCTAGGCAAAGGGAGTGGTGGACCACTCTCAGACCCAAGGGACACACCTGGTGCGTAGCGCCTAACACTTTAGATTAATGGACCTTCAGGCTCTAAAAAAGGACTAATGAGAGCATGAAAATAATTTGTATGAGTGTCTACCACGTTTCAACCAGCAGATAGGATGTTCACTTGAGTAAAGAAAGTAAATAAATCAGTCTCTCTTCCAGAGCATAACTAGTCAATCTACTGACCATACAATCTCTTTAAGATCGAGAAACTTTGATCCTTAGATGATTTCCTCCCACAAATACCCTATTGGGTAAGGATGCCTAGACCTTCTAGGATCTCAACGAAGAACTAATCAAACTCATATCTGTGAAGTTTGCCTGGAAGCTCCCTAAAATCTATTTTAAAATCCTTTTTCAGAGGCCCTCTTGATAAAATAGGATACTAACTCAAAAAATCCACAAGTCCTGAAATAGGCACTTAACCACCTAGCACGACTCTATTCCTATTACAAACTATGGTGAAGCCCAGTAGTTGTGCCCACAAGTGAAAATGAAAAGTGTCTTACAATAACTCCAAAAAAGTGGGTGGCAAGGGAATCTGAAAGTCTATGGATCCATAATGATTTAAAAAAAAAACCTATATACTCTTCCACAGGGTGTACCTTGCGAAAGAGTGGGGAGCAATTGATGAGAGTCATGCTAAGGGTCATTGGGCCTTGTTATTAGTAAGGCTGAAAGTC
Organism: Heritiera littoralis; assembly: GCA_031772115.1. Taxonomy (NCBI): domain Eukaryota; kingdom Viridiplantae; phylum Streptophyta; class Magnoliopsida; order Malvales; family Malvaceae; genus Heritiera; species Heritiera littoralis. The sequence continues at coordinate 4,403,451 of JAPDPK010000040.1, forward strand.
ATTGGGCCAAAGATAGATTAAGCCCAAGAGAAAAGGTGACTTAAGAAAAACTTGGAAGATCCATTAAGTGACCATTGAAGCTATGGGTCTTAAAGGTAATTACACGCCAAATAACTCTAATAAATAGGTCACAGGTATTATCTTTAATCTCTAAGATTTATTTGCTTACTGAAACCCTACCAAAATCCTACCTAACTTAAGCATTGAAATGAGCACGTAGGGAAAAGCCCCTACACCCTTTAATCATTGTTTTTCTTGTAGAGTTTTTGGAAACAAGCTAGAATTAAAAGCAAGGATCTGACGTCATGGTTACATCATTGTTGTTTTAGGCAACAACAACTAAAAACTTATACACATCACCCCAACCAAACAACCTTTTATATTCAAACCTACTTTAAATTTGAGAAATAATTAGTTTACACTAATGTAAAATTAAATTAGTTTTACATATTTTACATTTTTATACGATTTATATTTTTTTAATTCAACCGATTAATTTTATCTTCTATTCACGTAGATCATGCACGTCAAATTTTAAATTAATTGAAGATGTCTAACTATTTATTCAATAATAATAAAAATTTAACCATTAATATATTAAAAACATATTATTCTAGATTGAACTTATAGAAATATTTGATTGATCGGAAAATTTACGTGCATGATAAATAAGTCTATGTTGTTAACAATTGATTTGCAAAAATATTAATGTTATATGAAGTTAAAAAAAATACAAAATAATTTGTTTTACACTAGTGTAAGTCAATCCTCTTTTTTAATTTATTGCCATTTCTACTCTATTGTTTAGAGTCCACAGAAATAAAAATATAAATGGAATCATATTAATAAACTGATGTCAATATAAGTTTATTGCTACTTAAAATTTTAACAAAAAATTAAATTTATGCTTCGAGGTGGTTCACCAACTATATAAAGTAAAAGATATTCATTTGGTCATTCGATTAATTTCGAATTAAATATATTAAAATTAAATTTAATTGAATTAGTTTAATTTTGTTTTGTTAACTGAATTAAATTATTTATTTCAAAATTAACTAAATTGAATTAATTTTAATTAATTAACCATATTAATCGAAATAGTAAAAATTTTACATTATATCATATTTTTAATTTCTCATATGTGAAACAAATTAAATAATATCATCCAAGAAATTTTTAAATACTAAAATATTAAGTTATAACTTTAATAACATTAAACCTAAGACATCATCTAAATTTTAAATATTAAATATATTTTTAAGTTTCACGTATTTTTAGTTTTATTTTTAAATTTTTTTATATTTCGTTTAATTTGATTTTCAAATCTAATTAATTGAATGCTAAAACTCTTATAAAATTATTTTCATTAACCTATCAATATATTTCAATAATCAATCAATAAATCAAATTAAATTTGAGTCAATAAATTAATTTACTTAAAATCAAAATATAAACATTCACTAGCATTACTTCGACGAATAAAAAGGAGAGTTTAAATCAATAAGTGATTAGAAGAAGTGAAAATAAATTTTTTTCTCATAACATTTTAACATGGTTCAAATCTTGGAATCGCTACTGTTATGAGTGTTTTATCATTTAGCACTTCTGATTCGAATAAAATTAATTTCAAATCGTGGAACGAATAAATATATCTGAGACTAAAAAAAAGGTCAGGGACTATGGCACCTTCCACGCCATCTTCATCTTTCTGTAAGCCTACATTTTATAGTTTAACCCTTGATATAATTCAAGTTACGTACGATTATTACTCACCTTGTCACCTTTGGTTTACCAGGAATCTGTCCCCCTGATTAAACGTAGCAACGTACTTTGAGCGATTATAGCTTTTCAACAAAAGAAACAAAGTATTTACTTGCCTTGAATGGTTTGCATTTTTGTACAAAAAGAACAGTAAAGGTTATGATCGACAACTTTCGTGAGTTGATGTATTTCTAAGGGCCAGCTAATTTCTGAAAATTATACGCAATGGTAAATGCTTGAATTATCTTACTTAAAGAGTCCGGACCAATAAAAAAAAAGATAGACACTAAGATGAAGACGTTTCCTTATTTTGTAATTTGACTTTATTAATAAATTTTTTATCTTTATATTTTTTTCATCCATCCTATAAAATAAAGCTTACAAAATTTAGATTAATGAAATTTTTACTTACCTTTTTTTCAAGTAAAGCTTGAAAAATTAGAGATTAACAAGCACAAAGCCTCACATCTAGAGGTGGTAAATGAACAAGTCGAATTGGGATTGAATTGAACTAGTTTGGTAAGATCATTTTTGGATTAAGGAAAAATCGAATAATTTCGGATTTGAATAAATTCAGATCCAAGTTAAGTTGGGTTTGGATCAAGGAAAATTTGGTCAATTTTGAGTTTAGTTCACTTCGATTTTGAATCAGCTCATGTTCGGGTCATTTTAAATTTGAGTTAATTTGTATTCGAATCAATTAGGGTTTGACTCATGTCGAGTTTGAATTGTTGATTTTTTTACTCAAATTGAATCTATCGATTTTAGGTTCGGGTTAGGCCTTTGTTACCTCTAGTATGATGTGTTTGATATGAAATTAATTTGAACCACAATTTTAGGAATTACATAACTCTCGAAAATAAATTCTTCTTTTTGCACGATATAATAAAATTGAGATTGAAATATTCAAAATATTTAACAAGCGGTATGATAATTTTCTTTATAATATTTTTACTAATAGTCATAAATTAATTACGTTTTTTTAATGTTATTTCTATTATCTATAATAATTGTTTACTCTAGGCATATGAAGTGATTTGATAATCCCTATTGAATACTATAATAGATTATTATACTTCTCTTTAATTTCTATTGGTTTTTTTATAGAATAATTTGAGGCACTAACTGTAACTGATGTAGCTTCTATATTCTGTAATAAGATTAGCTATTCAATAATTCTACATTAGCTCTTTTAGATTTTTTTTTTTTCAATTAGATTCAAATGAATGCAATATAAGAGTAAATATTTAAGTTTAACTAAATTCAAGGGAAATATAACACTTGTATTATTAAAAAAGAATTATATTTTTATGGCTTAATACCCAAATATGCCCTCTACGTTTTGCCACAAAATGGAATTAAGCCCTCAAAGTTTAATTGCATGAAAATTAGTCCTAAACATTTCAAAATAACAAAATTAAGTACATTTCCGTTAAATTCTGTAATTTCCGTTACCCTAACACAGTAATAAAACTTTAACGACATTAAAAAAAGTTAACGAAAATGTTCTTAATTATATTATTTTGAAACGTTTAGGACTACTTTTCATGCAATTTCATTTTGTGGTAAATGTCAAAGACATATTTGTGTATTAAATCAATTTTTATCATGATATAATATTTTAATCATTAATCCTTACATTTAAATATTTACTGTAAGTTTTGAATTTAAGTTCGAATATAAATAATCGAACTTGGGCCAAACTTTAAACTTCAAATTTCCAAGTTAAATTAAGTTTGACTATAATGTTAAATTGCCTCGATTTAACTTTATTACACTCTGTTGTGCTTTGAACAAAATTTACCAGATTTTTGGGCCTCCCTATCATACAAGCCCTGTGTCAAAGTTGTGGCTGGCAAGAACGAGGAAAAGAAAGAAGACTGGACAACCATTTGATCAGAGTCGAGAAGAGGACAGTGTATCATAAGCATTATAATTAGAAATCGATCTCTCCTTACCAGCTTGTTATCCTTCTGACCACGTCGAGCATAGAACATGGAACAAGCTCCCTAGAACAGGACATGGACAACATCCTCATAGCACAAGTCCCGCTTTGTCTTTGGCAAAGAGAAAATAAACAAGGTGGAGGGTTTATCTCTTTTTCGCACATTTGGCAATCGAGGCATGCAAGAAACCACAGCTCAAATTTGGCACTCGTGAAAACACAGGTTAATCTACAAAGGTGGGTATTTCATTCCGCACATGGTCCACAGATTCTGATACCATGGTACATACGTATTAAAACTTTCATCAACTCCTAAATTTGCCTTCAATAGGTTCGTGCTTAAACAGTTCTGGCATATACCTGAAGGTTACACTGCATTTATTACTCTGTAGAAGTATTCCAACAATTTCTTATTTTTTCACTCGTTGCCGTCAACAATTTAATTTTTACAAAGGCTTATCTTCATTTGACACATGCAAGCTAAATAATACTACTAAAAAATGCATATCATAATATGATTTTGTTTTGGGGCTGTCTCCATGCCAACAAATGATATCAATCTAGCAAACGGGTTCCAAAACATTATGAATAGGATAAATAAACAACCTTTCATTTGCTAGAATAATCTGTTTACTTTAACATCTTTATATGGAGTGGTAATAGTGTGTGAAAGAGAAAGGATCGTCCCTACCTGACCTTTAAACTAGCTGCATGGAGCTACTTGTGCACTTTGTCCCAGCTCAAGAATCAGCTAGCTAACAACCATGGCCAGTATCATCCCTTCAAGTAAGACGATTGCCGGTAGCTTGGCCATAAATCTATTGCCATGAAACTCCAAGGCCACTTGTCATAGCTCTAGCTTCGGCCAGTGATACAGCCATAGCCAGCATCATCTGCTCCTCGTAACTTTCTGGAACAATGGTTCCAGGGACATTATGAAAGCTGCCCCTAATTTCATCTTCTTGTGGTATTGTAGAGATCCCACTAGCATCTTCTGTCACGTCAGAGCTTGCATAGCTAGTCCCTGCTTCAGCCAACTCTGGTCCATGATCTATGCCCCATTCCTCTTCATCTCTTGCTGGTGTCAGCCCACAATCAGCTGGCATGTCAGCCGGACTCTCTGCAGGAGGATAGTTCTCAGCAACTCGGTCCAACCTATCATAAAACCTGCTACTGCTGGGAAGCATATTAAATGCTGGCATATTTCCATTATGGTTGAGAGAAGATTCTCCACCCATCTGCTGACGCTCAGCAAGGGCAGCTATTGCACAAGCAAGACCACCAGAAGGAGATGATGATGAACCAGCCACTGTGGCTGTGGCTGGTGAGATATAGTGGTCTAGTGAAACATATTGTACTGAGGAAGCAACATCTCCATAGTTCGCATTTCTGTGTCTGCTGTTCTCCTGCATCAGCCCAATTCAAAGATTCAGCAATCAGATGAACCAAATTTATAAAAATGAAACCAATTAAAGTCTGTACGTAAGGTCAAATGGAGATTGTGTACAAATAACAAGATGACATTTATGAAATTGTAAATTAAAATAAGTTACAAGCTTTCCTGATTTTTTTTCCTATTAACTAAATTCACATGACATTCTTGCCATCCAAGGCATGCTACTGCAACAGACACTAAAATGCTATAAGAACAAAAAAATTTTCTGCCTGTAATTTCAAACTGAAATCAGTGTCTAACCTAAAAAGTACAGGCGATACAATACATATGAGAGAGATAAGCAACTTATTTAGACCTGCAAATAAGAATACATAAAAACAACATAGCCAAACAGAAATGGAATCATAAAGAAGGTACACAAAATCAAAAAGTGGTACCAGATGGGAAATAGCAAAGCACGTTATAGCAGATAGTACCTCAAATTCAGATTTCAATAGATGGACCTCTCCAAAAACAAAACAAACAAATTACGAGGAACTGGAAATATAACAGTATTAGCCAGACTACAAATGGAGCCATCAAATTAAGGAACAGCCAGGATTTCCTCAAAAAATTAAGAAATCCACCATTCACAACCTTCATATCTGAGAAAAGCTCATTTATTCCACCCACAAAATACTTTTCAACTTGTGCTCCATAATTGCCATTGGGAAAATAGAATTTTGAATGAAAACAAATTTCTTATAAGGTCCTTGATCTTTACATAGCAAACAACACTTCTCTATACCAACAATCACCTGAACACCACACTACTTTAATACCTCTGTTGTGATAGGTATAAACAATCAAGATGTTTTTCGCTTTCATGCATCTGAATTAACCATAAAGTAATTGTCAATAAGGATGGATTTCTAAACAACACAAGAAAAATGCCAAAAATGCCTTCCCAATGAGTTTGCAACATTTAACTTTTCCAACTTATGCTTCAAATTGTCATCTTTATATGCCTAATATGTGTCCTTGATCAAGAAACATGATTAAGTAAAGAACTAAGAACCAAAATAAGCCAATAAATATAATTAGTTGATAAAGATGAAGGCTTTGGATGGCAAATTGATGAGTGATTTATTATTGGCAAACTGATATCGGATAGGTAACACCAATCTGACACTATATTTGTTTCTAAGGCTATGATGAGGCAAAATCAGAATGAAACTTGTCAACCATTCAGTGAAAACAACTAGCAAGGAAAGAACAGCAAGGATATATGCTAAGCTAGTCTAGATATGAATCTTCAAAGAAAACAAGAATGAGAATACCAGGATAGAAAACTGTCAACTACTTATTGGCATGCTAGATGACAAAAATATACCAGTATTTCTAGGTTAAAATAAAACTTATCCCAAAACATAATATTGTACAGGTGTTCCAGCTATACTCTGGAAAAAGAATCATGTTGATAGATTTCAACCAAAAGCCCTACAGGGTAATGAAACCTACAATAGAGATGAACAAAGTAAGGAATGCTACAAGAGTTCTACAACAGTTTTTTCCCCTCAAGTCGTGTCATTGTGAATAGAATGCTAGTAATTGAAGCTTCACTGGATTCTTATGGAACATTGGTATGATAAATTTTAATAAATGCAATCCCAACTGCCTTGCAAATCACATACATATAGACAACTTCCTCCTAAATGCATAGAATTATCACTTTGCTTTTCAAAATAGTACATATTCCTTAGTCCACTACTTATAATGTTGTAACTTATAAAGAAAATAAAAAGTTGTGCTAATAATTTATGAGTTTAATTAAGCAAACTTAAACAGATAGACTAGCCTGCTAAGCCCAGGTCCACTAACAAACAAATCAAACTACTCATCAACTGAAAATTTTTATAATGACTCAACCATGCAATAGTGATTTGGCATATAGTTTTAAAACCATCTAACATCAACTGCAAAAATCCTTACAACAGATATATTAAATTACACATAGAAGGGCTATGCGAGTCACTTAAAGTGGTAAGTCCCCTGCAGTATTTCTGACTTGACATTGAGTAGGCCCACAAGTACTATAGGTCTCTAAGAGTTAATTTGACCTTCTAAGTAAAACAATCTTACGAGATTTCAAACTTGAATAGAGCTGAAACTCAGTTGTTCTTACAGAGAATCATGAAAGAGAAGAAATAAATTTCAAAAAGAACTTCCATCGAGGACCTTCCTTTCATACATTTAGTAATAGACATTCCACGTTAGATGCTATAACATAAAATTATTTCCCACATCATCCTATAACCCTCTCAGGGAAAAAATATATATGCACACACCTACAGGATGCTATTTGCTTAGCCAAGATAACTATGTTCAATCTAGTTTATACTCATAAAAGTACATGAAGATATTGAAGTTCCAATCAAAGACAATGCATTTTAAGGCTTCTGTCAACATGTATGCATAGAGATTATTCACCATTATGAGTTATTTAATAAGGCTAATAAATGGAATCTTCCCACAGCACAATTATGTAAACACTATTAAAAAATCAAACATAGTAGTATGTGAAGAAACAGCCCTTTTTTTAACAACTAAAAAAAAAGCCTTTTCATTGAAAGAATAGAAATAGAAATATTAAAAAGCAAATTTTATTTGAACTGACAAATATGAGTTTTCTTACTGCAGCTAAATACTTAAAACTCCAGAATTAGTTTCATACATAAATCTCATCAAATTAAAAAAAAAATAACCTGAATTGACTGCCAAATTGCTTCCATGACCATTATTTCCTCAAGATCTATGTCAAACTCATCATCCCTGCAATTTAAGCATTTGATACAAGATGGTGAAAGAAGATTCAATCAGATTCTTTCTGGAACATAAAACAATGTATAACCTTGTTTAGACCCGAGAGAGAAATTATTACTTGTGCAATGGTAAACAAAATATTGACCTATTTTTTTCATTATAAAGCAAATAAGACAGAAGTTCACCACAATGAAATGTACCCAACGGGATATCTCTCTTTTTCCATAACCTCTTTCATAAAAAACAAGATTCATTCTTTTACATCAATAAAAGCGTTTGGTGCATCTGCTAACCTTGACTGCTAATGTACTGCAATTATTTGTATAGATAAAAGGACTTTCAGTAACCATGTAGGATTTAATTCATTCTTTGCACCAACTCAAGAAAAGTTCAGTGCATACTCTGACCACTTAACATTGTCTGAGATGGATGAGCAACTTTTCCTCCCCTTCCCACAAAAGAAAAAGGTAGAATGGCAAAAATTAACAAGTATTTTCCCAGTATGTAGATCATAAATATAATGATCATATTCATATTGCACCACTGAATTCTAATTAAGATGAGATCCTCAGTATTATTAGTAAGATTAAGGTCTTCTTTTATAGTTTTCATCCATATCCTCCTTAAAATACCTTTTCACAACAAAAGTATCTTCTATTAAATTAAATCACATGTTCTCATGAAGGAATTTGTAGGTCTCCTCTTTACATGTCGAAACCACATTTCATCTGTTTTCCTCATCCTGTCCCAACAGGTGTAACCTCAATTCTTTACGCACTGATCCATAATCTCATATTTTCTTGTATGCCACACTTCTAATGCAATAATTCGATCTCAAAAACACTTGTGAATGGTGATTATTTGTCATTTGTCTTCAACCACGTGTTAAACAAGAGACAGCTTTGGCGCTGAGCCAGTAACAACTAACAATCATTGCAACATAGATTTAAACCATGAAATTCACCTTCAAGTCCACTTTCAGATTACCTCCTACAGCCCTTCTTTTACCATGCCATTTTCAACTTCACAAAAAATATCACAGTCAAAGCTGTGATGGAGTACCATTTGCACAAAACTCTTCTGAGCAAATTTAGCGTAAACATACTTTTTACTCTTACCTACCAAAAACTTGAAATGAAAAAATAAGACCAAACTTAGGGACATGTGTAATGAGATTTGAATACAAATTAGAAAAATTTACAGCGATACAAACTAGCAACTATGCTCTACACCTTTTTTATTTTTAACATTTAAAATGTAAATTCTATCAGAGGACGAAAAGCTACCAAAAAATGTGCCTACCTGTTTGCCCTAGGATGTGATGCTTGTCTAATCATTGAGGAAGCCTGTGAATCTTGAGAAGAAAATATTTCTTCCTCACCAGGGGAACGTGCTGCAAATAACAAGAGAAATGTGAGGGAAAAAGTTCAAAATGGAACACTTTCAAAGGAAATGAAGAATCGATATATATATATAGAAAATCAGAATCACAATAAACTGATACCTGCAACTGAACTGTATTGAACTTCCCCTGCTGCAACACCAGTACTTGAAGAACTCAATTCTTGTCTTTTCCGCATTCTCTCTTCTTCATCCTGAAGTTCCTTCTGTCGCACTCTAATTTGTGCTTCTATGACACGTTGTTCTTCCTGCCAAATGTAAATAGAAAAAAAGGATATTAAATTCATTTTTTATCTAGTGAAAATTATAGGATTTACACTCTTTCTTTGTTTGTTTGGGAGAGAGGGGGTTCTCTTACAATTTGCTCTATCCCTTTTTCCTCCTTTGTTTTCACACCTCGATACTCCACAGCATAGTTTGAGGTTTTGCAGAAAGGACACCTCAGAATGTCAAGGAATGCAAGCATTGGAATACAAGTACATCGACAACTGATCAATTTGAAATGCTTTACAGTCAATTTCATTATTGTGAAGGATACTGGGTAGGACGGGTTGAATTAGGATTTTTCATCTGCAGAAAACACTCTGGTGCAACTAAAGTGTGTCAAAATTTTATGCAACTAGCAGTATCACTAAGTATCAGTTAGAAATAGTTTACCTGTGCAAATACTTTTCATGCAACATCTTGATCTGTTGAGGCTCGGATAATACTAAAATACAATTTTCAAAAAAACACATTCAGGTAGTTGGAAGGTATAACATTCAACCACTAAAGATTTTAAAACATAATTGCACATGAACATTCAACAAAAAGCCAGCAAACAACTGCACACTGTAGGCTTCCAAATATGCAATGCTGATAAAACAAAAAAAAAAATGAAGGAGTATGAAATTTACAGTTGGACGGGAAAACATAACAAGAAAGAAAATGAAATAAGTACAAACCAAAAAGCAAATTGGGCATTCTTCAAGGTCACAACAGCACTCTTCGTCACCGGGATAGCATGGGGCAAGCTTTGATTCAAGTATCAGCCTTCTTAGCTTCTTAATATCCACATCTTTATGAACATACAACCCCTGTGGGCGTGTATACCTCTCTTCCACAACTTGCCTTCTCTTTCCCAACTTGTTACCCATAAAAAATATCTCAAATTTCAGTTCCGGAAATCGTTATCTTTCCTTCTTATTCTTTTTCTCCTTCTACTTGCTATTTTGATTATTCTTCAAATTCTCCAAAATCAAAACCAACCAAAATAACTATACATTTGGTTTACTAAAAATAACAGACACATATTATAAACAAATAATAGCGTAGCATCTAAAACCCTATTTCGTAGTTTACAACATAATCAAGACCCACCGGAAAAACTGAATACTAATTCAAATTTACAACAGTTCAGTTTATAAAATTATGCCCCAAGAGTCCTGCAAATTCAACCAAAAAAACAGGCTCAAAATTAAACATAGAAATCCGAATTAATAGTTAAAAAAGTGCTTCCAAAATTTGAATTTACTAACAAAAATTTCTATAAACCCTAACTTTTGGATTTCTCAAAGAAATAAACTTACCAAATCCAATTTCACAGCTGAATTGACCACAGTGCGTTCCTTTAAGAAACATTGCCATACCTATAATTGAACACATTATTTCTATAAGAAAAAACACAAAGCTAACCAAAAAAAATCGAAGCAAACAAAAAAGAAATATATTAAATCAAAGTAATTTGAGAGAAGGAAAGAGAGTGACCTTGAAATCTTGAAATGGAATTGAGAAGTGAAATTGGAGAGTTAAGAAATGACAAGGAAAGAGAGAGAATAAGGAGAATTAAAGATATTTGCCATGCTAACCAGAATAGAAACACAATCAGAGCTTTCCCTCAGAAAAAGAGAGGGGGAGAGAATTTTCTTTTCTTTTTCTTTTTCTTTTCTAATTTATTTAAAATTATCATTTCCTTTCTTTATAGATTTGTATCTACGTACGTATTTGCCTTCTCTTTTTTTGTTTTCTTTCATAAGTTTTGGTTTCTTTTGGCTTTCCGCCAGAAACTTTTAGATAGCAAACTTAATGGTTAGTAAGATTTTTTTGAGTTTTGGAGCGATAATGATTCATAATTAAAAGTTTGTATTTAAATCCTCTTCTAGTCAAATATTTTTGGATTAGCTCTAATTATGCTATGCTAACGGAAATTAATCTCATATGCAATATAATATAGACACATCTTATGATTTAAAAAAAAAAACTTTTAGACAGAAAAACAGAGAAAAAAATGAGAAAATATTTTCTTATTACAAGTATTTTTATTTTTTAATAAAAATAAATTGTTAAACTCCATAAAATTAATAAATTAATATAATTAATATGAATGCAATATTACTTTATCTTATTTTTTTCATACTTTATCTTGTAATTTGATAAAATGATATAATAGATTTAAAGTTATAAATAACAACTTGATAAAATGGTAGAAGAGTTGGATAAAAAAAAATGGTACAAGAGATTTAAAGTTATAAGCAGTAAGTAAATGAAATTTTGATTTAATGATAAAAAGAAATTTTGAAATCTCAAAATTAGGTGATACGTGTATAAGTTTGAGTTTAATTACCAATGGGTTGTGGCTCAGTTGTAATAAAAGTTGAGTTTATAGGAAGAGTCCTCAGATTTAATCCCCACTAAACACATATTTTGAAAAGGGATGAAGAGCTTTAACTGTGATTAAACTCCGAGCAGGATTAGTCTCAAACCGTTAAAACGGTTAAAGATACATGTGGTTTATACCCAAAAACGTTTGTGTTTAGTTACTAAATTTAGTTATTTATTATTTTAATTAAGTGATTTTCATATTATTACAAATTATATAAATGTAATATTTGATTATAATTATATTTTTTTACATAATGTATTGTAAAAAAAAATTAGAAGTATATAATTTTATAAATAATCAGATAACTATAAAATATTAAGTTTAGTGTCATTTGTAATTAACATGAATATCTTTTAGTAATTTATAAATAAAAAATATTTGTATATTGTGTAAATAATTAAAATTAATAAATTACATATTTTATATTAAATTTTCTCATTTGTAAAATAGATTAAATTAATATGGAATTTATTATTCTTAATGCTAGTCTAAAATTAGAATTTCTTTCAATATAAAATGTTTAAAGAAGAGGACGCGAGGAAGGAAGGGATTATTAGAAGGGTGGAGTAGCAGAGCAGAAAAGAACCTATGAATCATCAGTGCCCCAACAATCAGGTTTACTTCCAAAACAATTCTTTTCTTCCTCACGCGCTTCCCCTCGCTCGTCTTCTTCAAACGCGCTTTTCGTGATCTCTTTGTGTCAATTTGACAGCTTTTTTTGATTATTTCTAAAATTTACAAATTTAACTCGAATTATATTTCTATTATTATAATTAAAATGGCATTTTATCTTAAGGTTTTAGAATGCACATTTTGTAATCAAGAAAAAAAAAGAATGCACATTTAAATTTATTTATAATTAAAATGGCATAAAATTGAGCAAAAAGATAAATTAATAAGAGAAAATATTGACTATGGATTATTTTGAATGTGGATTTAAAACCTTAGAATTTGAAGCAATATATTGAGATAAATGAACTTTGATCATTAAGCCAACTTCTTAGTGGTTAAAACTTTAGTTGAACTTTTAGAAATAGAATAGAACATATTAAATAGGATTAATATCAATATACCATCAGTTGAGTTTTATATACAACAAACGAAGTTAGAATAATAACACATGTCTTTTAAAAATATTAAAAATAAATTAATATCTAATACATTGTCAATAAAAATTTTTTATTTCACAAGCAGAGTTAAGATTATTAAATATGTCTTTAAAAATATTAAAAAAATAAAAAATAAATAAAATAAAACATGTGTAACAATCCTAAATCTAACTTGTTGAATAAAAAAACTCCACTAAAGATATATTAGATAATCATCTATTAAAAATAAAATAAAATAAGTCATATATCATTATTCTAACCTTACTTATAAGTCAAAAAATTTCAATAAAAATGTATTAAATAATTATTTTATTAAATAAATAGCAAATAGCTAGCGCCATTTTGCTACTCAATTGAACTGCCCTCCCATGTATTTGGTTACGGTGGCGATGTGATGTGAGAAAAATGAATGTTTTAGCGTACGTAACGGTCCAAGGACAAAAGTGAGTAAATAATAATTAGCTTTCCCAAAAGCAAGAAGGATGGATGGCCCATAAAAAAATGGATGATTTTGTGGAGATCTGCCACGGGGTGGACCATAATTCATACAATTGGTTGACCAAAATCTACATGCAATATCTGACTTATGTCTTAAGGTTAGCTTCTATATAACATAAAAATTTTATTATTATCCATAGATTATGATTCAATTGACAATACAGATTAAGTTTATAGAAAGAGTTTTCATATTCGATTTTCACTAAACACTTTTTTGGAAGAGGTGAAGAGCTTTAACTGTGACTAAGCTCGAGCAAGATTAGTCTCAGACTATTAAAACGGATGAGAATACCTATGTTTTACACCAACAAAAAAATTTATTATTAATTCTTCAAACATTAATAAATAAATAAATAAAACATACCACTATTTATATATTTTGCTAGTTGCATTGTGCTGTTTGACAAATGAGTATCAGTTGTCCTTTGCGTTGATTAGGACCGGCATTTGGTTCACCCAATTGGTTATGGATGGTGGAACCATCACTCTTATGGGCTCATCTCTTTGCCTACTGTAACCTAACCTAATTAACCTTTTATCCTTGTCTTGTTCTATGGGTTGCTTTGCTTACCATCTTCATGATTATGGCAAAATTTGTCATATCCTATAAAGTTCACATTAAAAAAAAGTTATCACTAAGTTTATTAAGTCAATAGTGGTTTCAATCTTTAAATTATTGCTTGGAGATTGAATAGACCTTGGTTACTGAGTCAATCCTTCTTTCCTCATTGGGGTATCACTAAGTTTCTTGTCAAAACCGATGAACATCGTTAAATTTTACGTTCAACTAACTTGTTTCTATTATTAATTTTATGTTTATTTTAAAATATTTTATATTATACAATTTTTAAATTATTTTATAATTAAAATTAAATATCTTAATTATTTGTTAGTATAATGACTAGATGTCTCAAAATTTATGTTTAAAGACAGTGTCATAAACAACAGAATCTTGTAATGTATCGTAAAGTTCGAACAATTAAACACATAATTCTTCAAAAAAAATTTAAACACAAAATTTTATCCAATAAAATAGTATGAACACTTTAAATATTGGATAAATTTTATAGAAATCTTTGAGGTTTGAACTTAATTCTATTTTTGTTCTTAGTATAACAAATAGACACTTCGTTCCAAATTTTTTTATTTCACAGAATAAATAAGTCTTTCTATTATTCAGCCGTTGAGTACATTATTAAAACTTAAATTTGAGATCATTTTGCCTAGTTTAAATATTCAAAATCAAACAAGAATAAAGAAGGAAATGTTAAAGACCTAGGTTTTGAAAGGGTTTTTTTTACTTCTAATTTATTTTTTGTTTATTTATTTAATATTTATTTTATAAACACTTTTTTTAAGAATGTTGTATTAGTATTCACCATTAGAGCTGGTTACGGGCCGGTTCCGGGCTGGTTTTCACCGGTTCCGGCCCTAACCAAAAGAGAACCGGTCCGAACCGGTCCGGTTCGGACCGGTTCTATATGCTATAAGAGGCGAACCAGCCCGGTTCGTTGGACCGGTTCGCCTCAAAACCGGACCGAACCGATTTAAACCGATTCGGTCCATTTTTTTTTCTTTTTAAAATTTTTATTTTTAAAAAATTTATATTAATTTATTTTAATATATATTAATATATTTTAATAATTTAATGTAGTAAATTTATTTTTATAATAAATAATGTTAATAGTTTAATTTAACAATAATTTATTATAAAGTATATTATAATTTATTTAATTAATGTAACAATAATGTAAAAATAAACTATTATAAAATTATCTAATAAAATTATTGTTATAATAAATTAAAGTTATATTATGAATATAATATTATGATAAAATGATATTTGATTCAAAATACAAATAATGATATTATGAATATTATTATTATATTCATTTTGCATATCTTTATTTATATTCATTTATTATATTCATTTTGCATTTAAAATAATTTATTATATTTGAAATATCATTTACTTAATATTTATTCATTTATTTAATATGTTTTTAAAATATTAATTCATTTTGTATTTTAAATATTTATTTATTTTAAACATATATAAGTATAACATTAATTAATTTGGTATGTAATAATAATAATAATAACAACAACAACAACAACAAAGGAGAAAAAGGAGAGAGTAGGAGACCAAAGATTTTTTACGTGGAAAACCCCTTCAAAAGTTAGAAGGGTAAAAACCACGGGACCGTAGTCCATAAAAATATTCACTATGACTAAACTTATTTACAATTTTACATACAATTTACAAAAAAAAAAATTATTCTCTACTCTTCATAATTTATACGGATTGCCTTGGAAATTTCTTCCTCCTCTTATGAATTATTATCAACAAATTCATTGGCCATTCCAAGTTATACATTGCGCGATTCCGCATCAAACCAATCTTTAAGGCATGTTAACATGCACAATGAATCCGGATTAAGAGTGGTTCGATGGTCTCCAATAATTCTTCCACACGTCGAGAATGCGGATTCCGAAGCAACAGAAGAAACTTGCACCGCAAAAACATCTCGGGCCATGGAAGCTAAAACTGGAAATTGTTTTTGGTTTTCTTTCCACCATTGGAGAAGATCAAAGTTATCATCTACAGAAAAATTTTGACTTAAGAAAAATCCTAGCTCATTGAAGCTAGAACTTCGTCGAGTTGTTGATCCCGATCCCGATCCGCTCGCTTTTCCTTTTAGCTTCATTCTCTTCTTTGCTGCTTCCTTAATTGCGTTTAAAATTCCTTTTCCTTTTTTGCTACTTTCGGTTTCTTCGTATGAATCTTCTTCTTCTCGATTACAGTTGAATTGCTCCCTTTCTGTTTCATAAACATTAAACAATTCTCGAAAAAGATTGTTAATTGAGGACTTTTGATCCTCAATAGAATCAAGACCAAGAAATTCTTTATAACAATCAAAAAAAATTTCTATATTTACCTCACCTTGACTAGGATCTAGTAAAGTTGCAATACAATAAATAGGAGGAATTATTTCCTAATATTTTTTAAATTTTTCCTCCATATCATATACAAAAGAACTTAAAGTTTCATGATTCCTAAATTTTACAAATTTGTCAAACATTATGTAGATAATAGGAACAAAATACGGTGTAGTTGGATAAAATTGAGTTGAAAATCTTTCGGTTGCATCTTTAAAAGTAGATAATAAATCAACACAATATTCAATAAAAGTCCAATCTTCTTCAAAAAGTACTAAATGTGTGCTACTTGTATAATTGTTATAAAAAGGAGTAACAAGTTCTTTATAAGGTAAAATAGAAGAAAGCAAACGATGAAGTGAATTCTATCTTGTTTCCACGGGAAGTGGAAATGCTTTAACAGGTATATTATTTGTTACACAAATTTGCTTCCATTCACGTTTATTACTTAGTGTGCGAATCCATTTTGCTAAAATTTTAATTTTATCAATTGGACCTATACCAGTACCAGTACCACTAGAACTAAAACCACTTTGAACACATAAATTTATAATATGACATGCACATCTTGCATGAAAAAATATGCCTTACATAACAGGGTTTAAACTTTTAATTAAATAAGGAATAGCTACAGTATTACTTGAAGCATTATCAAAAGTAATAACAAAAATTTTATTATTTTCTAGTCCATATAATTTACAAACTTTAGTAATATATTTATGAATAGTGTATGAATTATGTGCTTCTTCTATTACATCTAAAGATAAAATTCGTTTTTGCATAGACCAATCTTCATCTATCCAATGACAAGTTATAACAAGATAACTTATACCATTAGTACTAGTCCATATATCACTAGTTAAACTAACCCTAGATGAAATATTACTAAGTTTATCAATTAAAGCTTGTCTATATTCTTTAAACATATCCATGCAATCTCTTTTTAATGTATGTCTAGAAACAGATTTATATGCGGGTTGTAAATATTTTCAAACAAATTCTAAATATCCTGTTTTTTCACAAATTGTGAATGGTTGTTCAGTCCTAACTACAAATCTAACTAAACCACGTCTAGCTTGAACATTATCAAAATTAAAATTTTTTCCACCATCATGCGTATTAATTTGAGATTGTTTACCTTCTAAAATTTCATTTTCTTCGGCATCAGGATTAATTTTATGTATAGTAATTAAATGCCTTTTATACGTACCTGTACCGCCACCACCTCCACCGGAGTTATAAGAGTAAACGCCTTTGCACAATTTACAGATGGCACAATATTTATTCGTCTCACCTTCTTTTGCTACAATGTCGAAATACTCCCATACGCTGCTTGTTTTTTTTTACTAAACTTCGGTCTTGATGATGTAGCAGCAGTGGTGGCAGCTGATGATTGTGTTTGAGCATGACTTCCTCTACGACCACGACCACGACCAAACGATGGTGCCAAAGGAAGCTCCTCCTCCGGATGAATATCGGGTTCGATTTCATTAAATGATTCATCACCCAAATTAGGAATTTTAGTGGAACCAAAAGGTCGAGAAACAGAGCATGAACGACGAAAGAAATTTGACATTTTTATATTTTTTTTGAAAATAAATATATGTTAAAAATTAAAAAAATAGATGTATGATATATATATAATATATTGGAATTTGAAAATTGAAAATTAAAAGTAAAATTTGCAAAATTATAAAATAAAAAGAAAAATGAAATATATAAAGAAAATGATGATATTATAAAATTGGAATAAGGAAAATATAAAATATATTAGAATTTAAAAATTAAAAGTAAAATTTGTAAAATTATAAAATAAAAAGAAATATGAAATTTAGAAAGGAAATGATGATATTATAAATTTGGAATAAGGGAATTTAAGTGAATTTGAGAGAGTTTGAGTGAATATTGAGAGAGTATGTGAGTGAAGAGAATAAGAGTAGATGAATATAGATAGTAGATTTGAGAGAAAATATAGAAGAAATGTAAATGAAAATAAAAGATTATAGAGGTATTTATAGAAAAAAATTAGAAAAAAAATAAAAAAATTAAAAAAAAAGATTGAAATGGCCGTTGCCCATCAAACACAGAGCAGAGGCAAGTCGACTTGCCTCTGCTCTGCATACTGCAGTTCAACTGCAAGAGGCTCCAAGCCTCTTTTTTTTTTAATTTAGTTAAAATTAAAAAATAAAAAAAAAAGAAAAGATTGATTTGGCCGTTGCCCATCAAAACGCAGACTCGCAGAGGCAAGTCTGTGACTTGCCTCTACGTCTGCGAGTCTGCTGCAGTGCAGACAGACTGCAGTTGCACTGCAGTGCAACTACAGTCAATTTTTTTTTTATTTTTTTAACCGGACCGGTTCGAACTGGTCCGGTTAAGAACCGGGCCCGGTTTTAATAATTTAAAACCGGCCCAGCCCAGTAACATACCGGGCTTGGCCGGTTCCGAACCGGTACAGTACCGATTCGGATTTTGGGTCGGATTAACCCGATCCGATTGCGAACCGGGTCGGTCCAACCCCGCCCAATAAGCACCTCTAATTCACCTGCCATATGAAATTTATGGGATTACTGAGAAATAATATTATTTTTGTTTATTGGATTTAATTTGGAGATAGGTAAATTGAAGACTGAAGAATTGTTTAAAATGAAAAGTTTAATATTGGATAATTTTGTAATTACTCACAATTTGTTAATAGTTTTAAGTCACTTGGAGTAGAGTGTTCATTTTTATACTAATGAACTAAAATTAAATTAGATTTCAAGCTTCAACGACTTATATAAAATTTATCCTTAAATATTCAATCAATGTGGGATTTAAGGATCTTTTCTAAGATCGTTTATGGCATCTTCCATCACTCTAACAGGGGATAATTTTATTCAATGAAACATTGTTAGCATCCTTAGAGTTGGTTTTAATATCAAAAGTTACTGTCTGTATCAACTTAAAAGATATTGTTTAACTTAATTTATTCGGCCTCACAATTTTATCAAATAAAAAATAAATTTAAAAATAAAGTGAACACATTATTAATTAATAATGTAGGAATCAAAATTCATTTTTTTGGATCTTGATACCGAGCTTGCAAGTGCAATATGTAGTCTGAAGTAGACTTAGCTATGAACCCTTAAGTAAGATATTAACATGCTATACACAAGTTTGATCCAGTCTGATTATTGGGGCTTGATTGTTGGCTCAAGTCCATTTTTACTTTTATCTTGCAGACCAGAGCCCAGCACAACTTGGCTTGTCCAAACCATTTCAATTTTTTCAAACAAAACAATAATATCACATAAAATCATATTATCACATTACGACAGTCATTTATCTTTCAAAGTTTGAAATAAAACTTAAAAATATTTTTACCTTTAAAAATGTCAAATAAAATTATAAACTCTTGGTTCCAAGTGTTCTTCAAAATGCAACAACTTGTAAATCATAGCAGCGTTTCATTGTGAAGTTTAAATTCCAGTTACAGCAATTTCTGAAAAAGCAAATTAAGAGCTTCTAATAACAATTCCAATATCAATTCCAATTCCAATTCCAATTCCAATTCCAATTTGCCACAGTAATATCAATATCCTGATGATCAATGAAAAAGAGATTTCTTAAACTAAGAGCACTGGCAGTAAGTAGTAAACAATAGTAGTAGGCTGTAAACTAAGAGCACTTGCAATAATAGGCAGTAAACAATCGCAGCTAGGAACGCAAATGGTAGGGAACTCGCTTATTTTGCACACTCCCTCGTCAAATCAATACATTAACTAAATAACTTGATTCCAGTTAACTTGATTAAAATAATTAATTTTATTAAATTAAAACTGGTAATCAGTAACTTGATTAGTTTCCAGTAAGCATGAATAAACAAGGACGGTACTTCATAATCCTATTCTCCTGATTCTAAACTCTAAATTGTTTATTAGCTTGGTGACAATCACTGTTTAATATTTTCATTTATTTATCAATTATTTAGCTTTCTTAGGTCATTCTAATTGTATATTCTTATTACCTTGAAGGGTTTTGTTTTACAATTCTGTAAATAGTTTCAAGAATGTTTCTTACTGCCACAAATGGATGTGACACAACTTATGGTCTGCAGACTGCGTCTGTTAACTCTTGAACTTATAAAAAAAGGGCAAACTCTGTATGCTCTTATAGATAATTGATCGATGTGATGTGTCCTTGACCTTCAATCTTCTCGTGTTTCTTCATTTACTTTTTTCATTTTTTCTTTGTATGCTTTGTTTGTCTTATAAAACGTTTGGTAAAGCCTCATCAAACGTTTGGTAATTATGCATGAGAATAATTGGAAGTATTGATTTTTTTTTTGTTTTTGCTGGTGAACTGAAAATCTGGAATTTAATCTTTACTGCTTTACTGCTTTTTGCATTTAACTTCAATTTTTAAATCCAAATCTCATAGCTAAAAATATGGAATTTAATCTTTCCTATTATGATGCAGATAAGTTAAAATGCCCAGAAGTAAACTAGCAGGCATCAATATTCGAAATATTGATGAGTTACAACCTACAGCTGAGACAAATGCACCCCCTGCAGTTGACACATGTATAGAAGATGATGGTATCCAGCCTAGTTCTGCAGCTAATGTGAATACAGGTATTTTTAATATATTTTTAATATATTTATATTTAAATTGACTTTTGTTTTGATGAATGTTGCTAAATTGGAGTTTATATTTGTATAGTTGGTAGAGATGGCCAACATAGAGTAAGAGGTCGGACAACATTAAGGGAATTATGGACACTACCTCCACAAGATAGGATACTTGTGAGTGGAAATAATATTGGACAACCAATTGATGAAGAAACTAGGCTATTATCTGGATTTTTGGGAATGTTTGCCAGGAATGGAATGAAACTACCTCTTCATTATGAAACATGGCATAAAGTGCCGCAGAGAACAAAGGATGAAGCTTTAAGCTTTATTGAGGTATTGTTATAACTTTTATTAAGTTAGTAAATTTTTTTTTATAGGTTGAATGTTTTATAGTCTATTTCCTTTTTGCAGGAAAGATTTATTCTTCAAAATATCTCTAGAAAGTACTTGTGTGATTCTTTGGGTAAAAAATGGAGAGATTATAAATGCTCTTTGAAAAAAAAATATTTTGATCGAAATACGGATCCAAATGTGATTATGCAAAATGTGCCCCCCGGTGTTGTTAGGTGGCAATATGAAGCTTTAGTTGCATTTTGGTATTCAAAGGAAGGGGAGGTACTAATTTATATTTGTGTTAAGATATTGGTATTATTAATATAGGCGTTTCTATGAATTATTTTATTGATTATTTTTTTTATATATTTTTATATCATAGGAGCGAGAAAAAAGAGGGATTTCAAGTAGAAAGCACCAAAAGTATACTCATACGGGTGGATCCAAAAGCTTCGCAAGAATTAGAAATGAACAAGTAAGAATTATTTTCTATTTTCATTTACATATATGTTTTTAGCTATATAGGCTGATTGCTTACTTTGTTTATCCATTATTAGGAGAAAATACGCGGTGCGAAAATTGGACGTGTGGAGTTGTTTCGAATAACTCACACAAAGAAAGATGGATCTTATTTAAATGAAACATCTCAAAGAATTGTGGTAATTTGTTATCCACTTATTTGAAAAATAGTGTCATTTTCTAATATAATATGATGAATTTATTATGTTATTTAATTGATTTATAGGAGGCAACAAAAGAGAAGATGGTTGAGCTTGAAGCATTAGCCGATACTGCTATCAGCCAGCAAGATTTGGAAGATCGGGCTTTTATTGAAGTTGTTGGAAAAGAGAGAAATGGACGAGTTCGAGGACTTGGGATGGGTCCCACACCTTCTAGTTATTATGGACACCAAGCTCGTCAATTCTCTCAAAGTAACACACAACAAGAGGTTTTCACATTGAGAGAAAGATTACAAACTATGGAAGCACGTGTTAAGGAATTGGAAAGCGAGAGAGAAACTCAGCAAGCTAAATTTCAACAAATGCAAGAGCAGTTTTACCATATGATGAACCTTATGCAGCAACAAGTTCCGGAAACTTCATCAAATCAGCCACCGCAGGTATCAATACATCAATTATTATTAATGTATTCTTCTTGTGCGTATTTATGGTGCTGTCTTTATGTGTTCTTCTTGCAATGTCTTCAACTTATCCATAAAAGAAAAAGGAGCCTATTTTTTTATTTAAATTCAACAATTACCAAAAAGATTAATGACTCTTGAAAAGTTGACTGCCACAAATTACCTAAGCTTCTAAATTCTGTCTCTATTGTGGACTGTGTTGCATGGGTAGGAGTGCAAGGTGCCACTGCTAACCGAAGGTGACCCTGCCCAATCTGAAGTCCAAATGGATCTCAGAAGCCAGACTTGTCTTACAAAAATATTGCTAAGTACTAAAGCCCGGCCTAGAACTCCAAAACAGAAGTTAGTTACTTTAGCATTGTGTCATTTACAATTACCTCACAACTAAATATTATTAATAAAGTAGACTGTCCAATAGTGCAGAAAATGAAAGCTGCTATAACGATCTAATTAGCATTAATTAATATTATATCTTACAAATGTTGGTGCTTTTTCTATAAGATCTTTGCACCAGGAATACACAAGTTTTACAGTGGATAATTTGGTAAGAAAGAACAAGAACTCCACAAAAAAGAATTAGAAGAAGACAAAATCATTGATAGAACCCAAAAAATAAGATAAAAATATAAGGGGTGAAAAAGGGTAAAGAATCCCCCTCTTTAAACCTAATTAAGCATGATTGGCTATACTAGTAGTTCATGCACTGGTCCATATTAAATTCCTTGTATATACAGCAGCTGTTCTCTCCTTTTGGACCTTTAATCCAGGACCAAAGAATGGTTATTAGAGCTCAACTTTCGTGAGGGATACTTGATTGGACCCTACATTACAAGAATAATCATCATTAACTCTATTAGGGAGCATTACTTTTTCTTACCGTGGAAGTTTTCTGACTGCAATCCCATTTCCTGGCTCTGATTTTTGCCAAAACCCATTTGAACTATGGTTTGCAGGTCACCCTCACAGAATGTTGGGTACTGAACATAATTTTGTCAGGCAATTTGCAGATGTTTAGATCTGTGAAATGGAAAGAAGAGGACAAAACATTCTTTTTGAGGGAAACTGTAAAATGAAATTACCTGAGGGACAGTTTCAGAAAACTGGTTAATTGGAGGTAAATGGGTGTTGAGGTTGTGGCATATTGCAGTGTCTAAAGGGTCCACTGAGCATTGTGTCATTTATAATTACCTCACAACTAAATATTATTTTTCAAGCCGAGTTGTTATAAATTTTAAGTTTAAATTCAAGTAATTTCAATGGCTCAATCCCCATTCTCTAATTATTTAAAAAAAGCTCATGTAAGAGATGCAAGTCTCAAAATCTTACAGCTCCTTCTCATCAACCTTTTTAATTTTAGTAGTGTATGAATATGATGTTATCAAATAATAAATGTTACCCAAAAAAAAAGGAGTTGAACTTTAGACCAAGTCTCTCTTAAATAGAGTAACAATAACTGGACTAAACCTTAATTGTTAATTTTTTTTACTATACTTTCACCAATTGATGAATATAATTCTATAATTCAAACTAAGTGTAGATACTTATTTTTAATTATTTTTTAAAACAAGTCTATGCATATATTGTGATTATGGGTGGTTAGTTGGACAATAGCTTCTATGCATATATTGTGATTTGTGTCTTGGTATGTATCCATGATTCATTAATCTGATAATGCTGTGTGTGTTTTGCTGCATGTGCACTGCAGAGCCGGGCAGACAGCCTTTGAACTTTGATTGGATGCTCTTTTTGTTCAGTGAATTTTAAGGTTAGGGTTCTCTACTTGAAAAGTAAATAACAAGGTTCTTTAGATATATCTTATCAAGCGCATATGTCTTCATGTTTATTTATCAGTTTACAAATGGAATTTGATCCTTGCTTAAGCCTTCGCATCTTAAGTTTTGCTTTCTCCTTTCCATCCATTTGTAATTGTCTTTTACGTGTAGAAGGGTGTATAGATTTAGTGGTATAAACTTTTGGTTTTGGAATCCAGAGGTATCAAAGACAGAAGGGAGAGTTGGGCAAACCACAAATGTGGTTATTGGTGGTACAGTAGCAGATGATTCAACTAATGAATGTCAATGAAGTATGGTGAAAAGAAAATCAAATTTTAACTTGAGACTGCTCAATTCATTTTTCACATCAGATAAAGTTGTTTGAACTTTGTGCTGCAGGAATGTTGTTTCGTTTAGTGATGGAGTTCCAGACAGAAGCAAGAAATGCCTTGAATGTTGTAAGGGAACTTATTAAAGAAAGAAAGGATAACTTTTGGATGTAAAAGCTTAAGAATTATGTAACCTTAATCTTTGTTCTTTCTTTCTTTTTTCTTATATATGTTTTTTTTAATTAAATGTTGAGAGATTTATTTTTATATCAAATAGGAGATGTATAAATATATTTTTCATTACATTTATTTTATATTATTCATGTCTTAATGTAATATTGTTTCATCATTCCTTTTTGTTTTTAATGTAAATACTATAAACACTTATTTTATAGTATTGTGTTGGTGAGGTCGGCAGTATTGTGTTGGTATGAAACAAATTAATCGAATAATTAAAAATTAAAAAAAAAAAGAAAAATCCTAACTTAGCGGCGTTTTTGCCCTAAAACGCCGCAAGAAAATTAATCGAATAATTAAAATAAAAAAAAAAAGAAAAAGCCTAACTTAGCGGCGTTTTTTCCTAAAACGCCGCAAAATTTGCGGCGTTTATGCCCTAAAACGCCGCTAAATTGCGGCGACAAAAACGCCGCTAATATGCAAAAAATTGCCGCGAATTTAGCGGCACTTTTTTAAGAAAACGCCGCTATTTTTCGCGACACTAACAAAGCCGGCGGTTTTTGTGGCGTTATCTGACAATGCCACAATAATTTAGCGGTATTTATAAACGCCGCTAAAAGATAAAAAAAACGCCGCTAAAAGTCCATTTTGCTGTAGTGACTCTTGAACATTTAAGAGCAAAAAAAATTCCTAAACTTAATTTTGAAATAAGAAACTAATTTATTTCAACACTAGAGCTCAACAACACTTTCAAATTTTTCATAAATCTATTATAACATTCAAATACAAACCCTAAAACCTGTGTTGGATTTTTCTCATGTTCTCAAATGATCATTCATATGCTAGGGATGGGAAATTGGGTTGTAAGTTTTTTGACTCTACCAAAGAAATTTGACACCTTATCAATCAAAAGAAAATCGGGGAATGCCACAAACTTCAAGAACTCTTGGAGCTTTGATCTCGAAACTAATCCTTTAGCATCAAATAGTTACTTGTACACCCTCATGGATGAAGTTAGCAAACCAAAATTGTTTCCCATAATTTTATCAGATATCTATAAGCAAAATAAAATCAATATAAAAAAAATCAATACAATTTAGAATCATACTAATGGTTGGATGAATGCTCTGTAAGAGGGAAATTCTCAAGAAAAAGTTGTTTGGAACTGGAAGGTTTTACCCAATTAGAAGTGAAGAATTTGAAAGTCAAACCCTAGGTAAAAATTAAGTTTAGGAATTTTTTTTCTCTTACACTATATTTGGATAAACATTAGTAAAGAAAAGGAATGGAAAGGAAAAGAGTGTAAACTAGAGGAAAGGAGAGGAAAAGAAATGGTACATGTACCTCTTGTTTGGATAGCTAAAATTAATAAAAGAAAGGAAAGGAAAATAATCTTAACAATCCTTGTTTGGTTAAACAATGGAAAGGAAAGGAAATGATTCATTGTAATGCTTTTTTTCCAATTATAACCCTTTTTGTTTTAAATTTTATAAGATAATAAGATTAAATTTGACATTCTACATGTTAAAATTTTTTTCAAGTTTTCTTTCCTTCCCCTTTACCCAAAATTGGGGTTTTAAAAAAACTAAATAACTCAAGGGAAAGCAAGGGGTGCTCACTCCCCCTCTCTTTCCTTTCTCTAGCTAAAAAATCTTCCCAAACAAAAGAAAGGTTTACAACCTTCCTTCCCCTTAGTATTGTTTATTCAAGCTTATCAGAGGCTAATCATGTTATTGATTACCAATTTTAAATTAATAAAATTAATTATTTTAATCAGGTTAACTACAGTTAGGTTATTTAGTTAATGTGTTGATTTGATAAGGGAGTATGTAAAATAACTATTGTGAAGGTTTAAAAAAAATATGATGTGGCAACTTATAATTTGTGCCTAAAAAATAAGTTTTTAGAATCATCCTAATATAATGTATTTCTAAGTAATTTTCCTATCTTTCTTTTCCTACACCAACGAAATTTCTTATTAAAATTTTCAGTACTATTTAAGACACATATATACTTCCTACCTAAACGGAAATCCAATACAAGTCAAAAGTATTATATTTTCATTTCTATGTTTATTTTACAACTAATTAAAATTTTAGCATCCCTGCATTTAGACTTTACTTAGTAAGATGGAAAGAAAGAGATGAGGAAAAAAAATAGTTAATCAAATGGTTATGTTTTATAATAACTTTCTTACTTTATAGCTTAATCATTTGATTAAATTTTTTTTTTCCTCATCCATTTATTTCCACCAACCAAGCAAAGCCTTAGAGTTAGTAGAAACACACCGATGCATGCAGCCATTCCACCTGACTGGCGAATGCACTTTTTAATTGAATCAGTCGATATTCAATAATCCATCATCCACCGGAGGCATCTCCTTTAGCAACCTTCGGAATTCCTTGGAAGGCAGATTTTTCATCAAAATCGAATCGCCTCTGGAACTTCCGATCCCTTCCGGAATTGCATCTTCTTTCTTGCTTATCTGCTCCCGGTAAAACCGGCTTCTCGGCTTTGGCGGATTGCTCATAACTCCTGAATCTTTACCGGTCAGCTCTTGTACCACCGACTTGAAGCTTGTAGCATCCGTCTCTACATACTTGGTGTTGATGATCACAACCTTCGTTCGCTCTCCTACACTAGCCATGTCAAAATTATCCTGGTGTAAAATTGACCGACTTGTTACAGCTGGCATGTAAGATTCAGACACTTGAGCCTACTGGGAAAACAAAAATTTTAGTATCTAGTATGAAAAAAAGATGGAAAAGTATATCTAATTGTTTTGAAGGGTTTTGGCCGCGCGATTTGGCCGGTATCCACTTATATAGAAGTAGATGACCAAATGAAGAAGAAATTGAAGAAAACCTGCATGCAAGTGGATGAATTACACGGAGGGATTGGTTGAAATCTTGTGGCTTTAAAAGTTTTGAGAGACGAGATTGTTTGACCGTTATGAATGTTTCTAAGGAGTCTAGAAGGACAGAAAATTGAATGTCTGTTGAAATATTGCATGAATATGATATCCGCGAAATGTCCTCAGTCAAGCCCACATGCATAAGTGATTGGTGCATACAATTGTCAAGGCCCCGTGATTGACAATCTCCAAGGGCAGCAGCCAGCGGGGCTTTCCATTTATGAAGAAGAGTTGGAGTAGCAATTATTATTTTTTTGATCACAGAGTAGCAATTATTATTATCACATAATGTAAATTATTCAAATTAACTTCATAAGGAGATTGATGATAATGTATTTAATTTAGATTTTTTTTCTAAGTACAAATAGTGATTAAGTTTTTTTTTTTTTAACAAATTGTCTTGACTAAGTTTAGTCCCTAGAGTTTGATACCGCGATAAAAATTACGAGATTGCAAGTAATTGTAATCTTAAGAGTGAGTCTCTTCCTATTTTAAATTGAGAATAAATTTAACAACCAAAATTTGATCAAATAATTGTTATTTTTTTAGGAAGGATTAGATACAATATTTGAATCTACATCTTCTTTTGTATTTTCCTATGAACCAATAAAAATTGAGAAAAGTTCATCCTAATAAATAAATAAATAATCATGATTTTTTATCTTAAATTTGTTTTGCTTGGTATTGTGTTTACAAGTAAATTTGATTCTAATTACCATCAAATGTAGTTCTAATTTACAATGATTAGATATTTTAGTGGTCCATGTAACTCTTTTGTAAATAAAAAGAGATGGTTGGTTGCGCACATACCAATAATTAGCATAGAATGTAAGGATCACCATTATTGATGAAATGTGAAGGGTTGCACTTGAAGGAAGTATGTCAATAATTATCATTATTAATGACGGAAATGTGGAAAAGTAAGTTACATTTCTTGAAAAAACTCCTCTCCACTGCTCCTATAAAGGTATATTTCTCTCTATTAAAAAGATACAATTAAGAGCAAAACTCAATGGGTCAAGTGAAAAAAAAAGTTTTATTCAAAATTATCTTTAAAAACTTCGTTAAGATTTTATTCAAGAATTTATCATGAATCAATGTTTGTTTTCTATATAATTAAATAATTATGAATATTTTCTTAAAAAACAATAATTATGAATATTATTTTATTCTAAAAATTGGGAATTAAGATTATATAAATTTACTATTTATTTACGAAAATAAACTAAAGACCGGAGGGTCCACAGCAAATGAACTCTTACTGAATATAATAATAATAATAATAATAATAACAATTTGTCAACTATTTTAGTTGATGTGTTTTATGACAATTTAAATAAAAGGTGCATGATTTGACTTCAACCCATTTGAATTACATACTTTATACGTAGTCGAGCATGTAGCCCTAGTCCCTACTACACCTAGTACTTGATAAAAATTATTTTTATTTAATTTACTAAAAAAAAATTAAAAAATATTAATATTTCAATATTTTAAACATATTTTCAAACCTTTTGAAATTATATAATGGGTAGAGCCAAGCTTTAGATAATTTTTTAAAAAATCAATTAAATTTGATCATCCTCATATAAACAACATTCTTTTGGTTACATACTCTTATACACTAATCCCTATACAAAACTGAATTACAATCAAGTCTGAAAAAAAGGGTTTAAAAACCTTAAGGCTTATTTTAAGTCCCACCAAAGTTTCACCCAATTGTATATTGATTTGTTACTTGCTGATTTTATTTGTTTATTAGTTTTTATATATATTAAAGATTATTTAATTATAATTATAATTATAAATCCTAGCAATACATATAATTCGATTAAATTTTGAATTTGAATCTTTTTTAAAAATATCGTGATGAGAAAAGTGAGATTTATAGAAAGATAGAGAGTTACTCCGGATTATGTACCTGAAAACATAATGAGTTTGCATCGATGTACCAAAAGAATATATATATATATATATATATATATATACACTAATAATTTAATTAACTAGCATCCTAATTTAATCATGCTTAATACATAACCGATATGTGTATGTGTATATCCAGTTTTGTTCTTCTTTTACTTCTAAACTAATCCTAGAACAGTTAGGTGCATATATGAGAATTTAAATGTTTAATTTGAACATCATATATATATATATATATATGTATATGTTCACGAGTGACTGCTAATGTCTTTGCGGCCCATGTGATTCCTTGAAATTAAAATATCAATGGCAAAGTCAGCATCGCCGTGCCGACTAAACTAGCATTAATATAACCAGTATTACGAACGGAAAAAAGGAAGAGGTCAAAGAAAAAATCAGATATATATAACCACAAACCTTGACTTCTACTTCGGACAACGATGGTAGGAGACTTCGTCTGAGAAAATATCACTTTTGGTTCGAGGCTTTATCTCTTTTATTCTAACGCTATAATATATAGAAATTGCGAAATTATGAATATTAGCTACAGCATATGAAAACATTTGAACTTATATTAGTAAAATGTTCTTGTGGTACATAGTAACGAGAATTTTTTTGTTTTGATTAAAACCGATAATATCCCACTGAAAACAATATTTTTAATCATGAAAATTTGCAGTCATTCACTGAAATAGAGCTATTAGAGACGAAGTTGATTTTTTCCGTTTCGACAAAGGAATGGGAGACAAAATTTCAACATTAATTACCAACAAAAAAAAGTCATTTTTTTGAAAAAAGTGCGAATTGCGGTTATATAAAAATTTAAATGAGGTTATTAAAAAACGTACGAAATTTAATATTTTTAACTATGAATTTTTTAAATTTTAGGTGCCAATGCTTTAATTATGTTTATATTAAAAGCGCAATATAGAATACTAAAAGATCACATTATTCTTAAATAATTATATAAAAAAAACTATTTTGCTACAAATATAATCTTTTATGGCTCAAGATCCAATTTTTCGATTTTCAATATTTAAGTACATTAAAAGGATATAATTAGACTATGAGTTTTAGTTTCAAATAGTCTTTTATGGCTCAATGCTCAGCATTTACCCTTCCGAGATTTATGTCCAATAATCAAAGATTACGGATTTTATTTTAAGTATAGTCTAATTTCTAAATGGACCATGGTCTTATAAAAAACTCAGTAGTTTAATGTCTTTTCAAATTAAATTACTATTATGAAAGACTATGGCTTTAAATAGTAACTGATTTTTTTTTCTTTTATATATAATTTATAAGAGGATTTAGGGTTCGTTACTCACTTTTCAAATAGTTTCCTTATTTTGAAGACTACTATTTTCCTTCACTTTGTCTTGCTTCGCCTAACAAAAAAAAATCAGCTTGACCTCATTTTGAACAAAACCATTTTCATTAAGATAACCTACCCTTGGTGTTGTCTATTCTATAAATTATTTTCAATGTAATCTCACTTTGAGCAAAAACCATTAAAAAATCATTTTCGTTTCTAGATCGACTCTCACGATAGATTAAACACCACGAAACTGTTATAACAGTGATGATTAGACATTTTTATTTATGAATCATGGAGTCTAATTCTTTTTCCATGTTTATTTTCTATTATTTTTTCTTTATTATTTTTATTCTTTATAATTTTTTGTCTATTTATTTTTTATAGATTTGAATAACATGTTCACTTACCCCATCTAGTTCTTACACAAAGGAGTTTGCTTTTCAAAAAAACTCTTATTTTCGATTTCTAAGGTTTAATTTCTACTAATCTTGGTTTTAGTGATTTGTTGTTCTTATAATTCAGTTTAGTTTGTCAGTGCTTTGTTTAATTTGACACTTTGTTTAGTTTGTCACTTCTTTAGTGATTTGTTGTTCTTATAATTCTACTGTTGCACAATAGCTTTCTAACCAGTAAATTAATATATAAATTATTGTAGAAAGATATTTGAAAACACTGTTGGCAGCAAATTTTTCATCTTAGGTCTTGTGAGGTTAGCGTTCTTTTTCATTATTTTGTTTAATTTAGGTTATTTATATAAGTGACCGTTTTAACTATACAAATTTTACTATACTTTGCTTTAAATAAACACAATTCTTTAAATTTATCAGTGTCATGACCGAAAACCATAATTACACGCATATTTTCAATTACCATACACTTAACGTTTGTTGCGAGTTAAATAGGCAGTAACATTTAATGCAAAATTCATCAAGCATGGTTTTCGTTAGAACTAATCTGTTATATCCTATTTGACTTAAATCATATTATTAACAGTGAGTCCCAATCTAAGTCCTCAATATCAGATCTGAAATTAGATCCCCTTGTCATTTCATATCGCAAGTCATATTATATGGTACATACAGCCTGCTTTTATGAAGGTCATGGTTCTTTATAGTAGTTCGATTAACATATAGTGTAGGCTATATCATGGTCTCCACCAAATTATACAAACCCAAAATTACATTTTTTTTTTGTGTAAGCACAAGCATCCTCATCCGTTTTACGATCTGAGATTAATCCTGTTCGGACCGAGAGTGGTAAATGGTAAAGCTCTCATAACAGTGGGAACTCCAGGACTTGAACCCTATCTAAGCACCTGAGGAAGAAATTCACTTCCACTTCTTCCAACCACTTGTTGGTAAATCCAAAATTACATTAACATTGCTTGTACACATGTAACTAAACTTAAATACATCTCAAAACACTTAAGTTATACTCTGATACTTAATTTATATTCCTAAGGCATAACTTACATCTCAACAAGTATTAAATGAAAATAGTACGTTACAACACATCCTTGCATATATATATATATATATGTATGCATATACTGAAGGAAACCGAAACAACACGCAGCGGAATTTAAATCATTCGGCCTCCACCAAGATCGATTCGGAGAGTTGCCTGATTAGGGTTTCGAGATTTTACCTGACGTTTTCTCTAAATTTTCTGTCGTTGGTCGAGTCACAAGCAGCAACTTTTCGTTCCTGCCTCTACGGTATCCACACGAACGGATCTCACGACTCTTGAACGTCTCACGATCAGAAGCCTTAAAGAGCTTTTTAATTCCTTATAACCGAATTGCTAGCTTCGATTAAAAGGAATGTTTTTTTTTTGTTTTCTGTTTTTAAAAGTGCTGCATGTTTTTTGGAAAAACATCCTTTTTATAGGCAGTAAATTTTACCCTAAAATTTACTGCCAAACAGAACTCTAATCCTACTTAGAATAGGATTAGATATATTCTTAATCCAATTCAGAATAGGATTAGATATATCCTTAATCCAATTCAGAATAGGATTAATTAAACTCCTCATTGATCCGTTCTAAGTGTGCGACCCAATAGGTTCTCAAAACAATGGCAATGACAAAATTGTCACAGGCAATGAGCGGTATCTAGCAACACATCATTGCTACCCATGTAACGAGAATGTCAATGACTCGACATAACCTTACTCGTGATAGATGTTACCGTGTAGTTTAATCCCTTTATCCTATGATGTCTTGATTAGACACAAGTCATGGAATGTGTCACACTTGTATAGTCTAATCAGCGTTTCTTGATTCCTGAGTAGACTAATTAAACAAATAAAATCAATATCTCATATTGACTTATTCGAGCACGACCATGCATTTCTTAGTCTCACTCTATCAAAGGGCCCAAGACATCACTCTTGTTATATAAGAGGGATAAATCCTATCTTGATCACTCAACATCCCTCTACATAGATCAAGGCATACCCAATTACTACCTTTATAGTCCATCCTGTTACGAATGACATCTAGCAGCATTAAAGTATGCAATTCTCTATGTTGGGATCTCTGATGATCTCAAGTCAAAGGATCACATACACCATCATCACTATGAGAATCGCTTATGACATTCATATAACAATCCATGTAGCGTTCTCATGGAGGGTCGATCCAGTACATAGTTTTCTAACATGTACCTATGTGATGACTTGATATCCTATATCCATGACAATGGTCATCAGTCAACCACATACTAGTCTTATCGTATCATTGTTATCCTTGTTCACAATAATACTTGACTAGGGATATTTTAAGAATAGTGTGTTATTACTATTCTAAGGACATTATTATATAAGATTATATTACGCAGTTATAAGACAAATATAATAATGAACTATGATAAATAAAATGTTATGATACATAAAAAAAATGCCAAAGTCAATCATCTAATGAATGGTTCTAAGGGCATAATCCAACATATACACATACATATGTGTATATATATATATATATGTATGTATCTATGTATACCTTCTAAGTGTAGAGCTAGCAGTAATTGCGTGAGCGTAAATCTCCTCAAGGGTACCCTGATGGCAGCTCAATCTAAAAATGTTGAATACGGATTAATGAGCTAACACCTGGTAAACATATCATACAAGCGCACAGAATCAATACCATAGGAAGACAGATAAAATATTAAAATATAAAATTATTCTAAAAACAAGTTCTTTAGAAAAGGCTTCTAGCTATTAATTTGACATAAGTTATGCTATCTGACAAAAACTTACTGCCTATACACTTTTGCTAGATAGATTTTTCTCTTACTTTCTGTTGTTGCACAAAACAACAATAAAGATATGCTGACGTCAATGTTCGTACTTAGTCTCCACTCGTCTCCAAGAAACTTCTGTAAAACAAGAAAAGCCAGAGAGACGCAGGAGTGGTTCCCTGCGTAGACACTCCGATGCTTAAGTCAGCAGAAAGTTCTTCAGTATTGGGAAGCGTAAAAGCCAGTAGTCCAAAAATTAGAGCTTAAAATTGTACCTGGGGGCCTATTTATAGGCCAATATTTTAGGTTAATGGCTTGAGGATAAATCCATCATCTTGCTGGGAGTTTGTGTCCCAATATAACACAAGTTCCTCTAAAACCGGGAGCAATCGGAGCCTGTCGCCAACGAGAGATTCATACCACGTGGCTCGTTGTGGCGTCAGGGGTCTGTCGCTAGCAGGAGCCGGAGTCAAGCGCCACGTGTCACCTTATGACTGTATGCGACAGACTGGGAGTCTGTCGCCCGGCGATAGGTGTCATGCGTGCCATGTGCGACAGACTGGGAGTCTGTCGCCCGGCGATAGGTGTCATGCGTGCCATGTGTCTCGTTACGATTGCAGGCGATAGACCAGTGAGTCTATCGCCCAGCGACAGGTGTGATGATGCACTTTGCCTCTGTCGCTGAAGGCCACGTGGACCAGTCAGTCTTTGCCACGTGGTGATCTCTGACGCTATTGGGCCTGGCCCAACACGGGTAAACTTTGTCCTATTAATTGCTCCACACTCTCTTGTTAGATTTCTCCAACCAAGAGAGTATAAATATGTGTTTTTGGGCCTTATTCCACTGTGAATGGTCCTTTTTGTTTTTTGTGATTTCTTTTGGTATTTTTTGCAGGTGAAAAAACACGGGTAAACTTTGTCCTATTAATTGCTCCACACTCTCTTGTTAGATTTCTCCAACCAAGAGAGTATAAATATGTGTTTTTGGGCCTTAGTCCACTGTGAATGGTCCTTTTTGTTTTTTGTGATTTCTTCTGGTATTTTTTGCAGGTGAAAAATTCTGCTCGGCAACAGGCGTGATCAGGCGCGACGTTTGGCATTCCCTGTCGCGGCTATATAAACTGCTGGGACCCAAGGAGAGAACGTATGAGAAACCTCTGAGTAGCCGTCTGTCGCCCATTTTTCAGCTCTCTCACCAAAAGAGTCTTTCGCTCTCACACCAGGAGTCTCTCGCTTATCTCATCGACAGTAAGTATACATCTGTTGCTTTATTTATTCACCTATCGCATTGGGTTTAGGTCTCCCGCAGGTGTTTTGGTCTTTCGCTTTGGGTTTTTAGGTCTCCCGCGAGTGTCTACACAGTAGGTCTGTCGCCCAAAGGGTCTGTCGCCCAAAAGGTCTGTCACTTATTGGGTCTGTCGTCCAAAGGGTCTGTCGTCCAAAGTGTCTGTCGCCTGTGTAGTCTGTCGTCAGGTAGTTTTTACCTTTTTGCCATGTCTTTGCTACGCCCAGGTAAGACGCTTAAAACGGGTGGTCTCGTGTGTTCTTTGAAAAATGCCGACTTAGAGGATATTATGACTCGTTTCCCTCTTCCCTCGGGTTATAGCTATAGACTTCCAGTGCAAGGGGAGGTTACGCCAGACTTGGTTAGAAACGGTGTGGCCGTTCATAAGGCTTCTTTGTCTTTCGGTTTTCGCTTCCCTCTTCCAGAGTTTGGCGAAGCCTTTCTTAGATATAAGGGCATCGTCTCGTGTCAACTCCATCCCCATGCATGGGCTCAGCTGGTAGCGTTCTCCATAGTGTGTCATAATCTGGGTATTATTCCAACAGTCCCTCTCTTAAGTGCCTTTTTCAGAGTCCGCAAGCTGAAAGGGTTAATAACGTTTTCTCTTCAACGGTTAACGGTTGACGAGTTTCCTAATGATAAAATCTTCTCGATCTCCCCAATAAACTGCGTGGCTTTGAGAGCGAGTGGGTAGTTGTTGAGATTCCAAGCGACCTGCGGATTCGCTCTAGATGGAATCGTGATACCTCCAACCACTCACAGCACGCGGGAAGATTCAAAATAGAAATTTTAAGAGACCAATTTGGTGAGCCTATTCGGCGAATCTGTTCTACTGGGGAGCGTAATTTATTTTCCCTTTTAACCCTGGAGAACATTGCCGCAGCCGGTTGGGGGGTAAGCAGAGCCGTTCTTGGGGCTTCTACTGTTCCATCTGACCTCCCTACGACTCCACGCGTATCCGACGCTGGTCCTAGTCAGCCATCCCCTATACCCGTAGTCGAAGTGTCCACCCCCGTCGGCCGCCTCGTAGATGAATCCTCTTCAGAATCGGAGGACGAGACCCCTGAGGTTGCGGGTACTAGTGACCAAATAGAGGAGAACCCTGAGTGGGCTCAGGCTGGCGCCTTTGGGAGTCCTTTCGTCGATTTTCCGTTGGATTCCAATTTGGATAATCTAGAGGACTTTGGTGGTTTTCTAGGTTTTCAATCCCTTTTTTACTTCTTGTACGCATATGCGTGGCGTTTTATTTGGTCGGCTAATCCTGTCTGTTTACATTATGTAGGCATGAACTTCCGAGATCTAATGCGTAAGAGGGATGCCAGTTCTGCTGCACGAGGGAAGCCAGGGCCCCATCTGAAGCAGCTCGTGCTCCTACTCCTCCTCCACCTTCTACTGGCGAATCCAGCCATCCTACATAAGAGGCCGGAAGGAATAAACGGAAGAGGCCTCTTGTTTCTGATCGCAGTTCGGAAGGTCGTGAGAGCTCTGAGTCCCAAAGGAGCGATTCGGCCCATCAGGAAGGTGGTTCTCGAGTCACTGAGGATAGGTCTGCCCCTCGCCAGCCTCGGCGCAAATACAAGAAGAGGCTAATTATTGAAGCCACGATGCCTACAAGACCAATTTTGCCTAAGGTAGCTGATCCGACTTTAAGGCGCTATCCAGTTGATAGCAGGGTCGTTGTAGGTGGAGAAGACTTCCAGACCTATCTCGAAGTGAATGATAACGACAGCATCAAGGATGCCGGGATAGCGTCTCGTCTGGCTTGGAGCACCATCCTCCCTCGCGACGAGGGAGGCCTTTTCATAAACCTGACAAAAGCGGAGGATAATTCTGACACTTCGCTATGAAGGTGAGAGCTTTGTGCTTGTTTGGTAATTAGATTCTTCCTTTTGAGTTCTTTCGTCAAGTTTTTTTAGTTACGTCTGTTTTTTGTCTTGTCAGATGGCTTAACAAATTACGGCGGTCAATGCTCGACATAGGGCCCTCAGGGAGCAAGCCGATAAGGAGATTCTCGAGCTTCGAGAGCAGAGAATGGAGCTCACAAACGAGGTCATCCAGCTTCGCCCCTATCCCAAAAGGATGGAGGAGTTGAGTAAAAAGAATGCTGATTTCGAGCAAAGGCTCCGAGAAGAGCAAGCGAAGGTGGCTGTTCTTTAAGGATATCAAGAAGCTTACGACAAGGTCGAAAATGATCGGAGAGCTATGGAGAGGCAGCGGGACGAGGCCATTGAGGAGCTGCACAACGTACTGGATCTTAAAAGAGAGGCTCGAATCGAGGCAGTTCGTGAATACCGCTTGTCCTAGCATTATTTTGACAAGAAAACGGAGTTTGCGACGGGATTCATTAAATATGGTTTCTACTTGGCTCGTTCTTGGCTGGAGAAGCATCGACCTAGTGAGGCCTTCCCTGAATTGCTTTTTACTGAGGAGGCCAAGTACTACGATGCTCCTTCTTGGACCAAGTACGAGCCCGACTCGCAAACTCCAGAGGCCTATTTAGCGGAGGGAGCCGCTGATGAACTGGATAATCTTGAGGGTCCGTGGCCCCCTCGACAACCACAACGTCAGCCTGAGCCCTCTGAGGCACTTGATCGATCTGAGCCTCCTGCAGCGCGTGATGTTACAGAGGTTATCGAGGCAGGCGATCAGCCTGAGTCCATCGAGGCACTACTGGGGTTAGACGGCGACGAGTTTCAAATTTCTGATTCTGCGGCCGTTGACCTCGTGCCAAACTCTGCAGCTGTGGTTGGCCTTTCAGGTGACGTTCCTGCTTCCGGGATGGCTTCTTCGGCTCCTCAGGATCCCGATTCTTCGACTCCTCCAGTTCCTGAGCCTCAAGCTTCTCACGATGCTAGTGCTGATGTAGTTCCTTCTCAGCCGGCTGATTCGGTCATTAGAGTTTAGGACTTTTTTTTTGTTTATTAGCTCCAATGTACAGATGCATTTTTAATGAAAAGTACCATTAATGTACATATACATTTTTAATGAACAGTACCGTTTCATTTTGTAGCCCTTTCTTTTGCTTATGCGAATTTAGTAGAATATCTTGTATTACTGTTATAGCGCAAAGTTCTGAAACGATATTAGAAAGATAAAATATATATTTTTTTATGGGGAAAGCGTACCTTTACCATGTTGCTCCCCAAGTTCTACCTTGAGACAGCATTTTTATACCTGTGTAAAGATGAACTTTTCTCGAGCGTTGTGCCTTTCTCGTGCTTTTTGGCTTAAGGACTTGTTTTTGCCCGTCGTGCACCTTTATGTGCTTAGGGACTTTTGGATTTGCCCGTCTCGTGCATTTTTCGCTTAGGGACTTTTTTATTTGCCCGTCTCGCGCATTTTTTGCTTAGGGACTTTTTTATTTGCCCGTCTCTCATGCATTTTTTGCTTAGGGACTTTAGTTTGCCCGTTTCGCGCATTTTTCGCTTAGGGACTTTTTTATTGCCCATCTCGCGCATTTTTCGCTTAAGGACTTTTTTATTTGCTCGTCTCGCATATTTTTCGCTTAGGGATTTTAGTTTGCCCGTCTCGTGCATTTTTCGCTTAGGGACTTTTTTATTTGCCCGTCTCGCGTATTTTTCGCTTATGGACTTTAGTTTGCTAGCTGTTGCCTCATTTCGATTCCTGTAACACATAATCTGTCTTACACATTGCATTAGAAAATATAGAAAATGATGGGCTGGCCTTTATTCATGAATCAGATGATTGCAAAACAATAGGATCTGTAAAGTAACAGAGCAATAGATGGAAAAGTAAAGACAAGAATAATAGCAATCAGAAAAAGGTACAATGTTTACTACCAATACAGCTTAAGCTGGTTGGCATTCCAAGTCTTTGAGATCTTCTTTCCTTGCAAGGTTTCCAAGGTACATGTGCTAGGTTCGACCATCTTTCTGATCCTGTATGGTCCTTCCCAATTAGCCTGGAGCTTTCCATCTTCCTTGTGGGCGTTTGTAATTGCCGACTTTCTCAATACCAGGTCTCCTTCTTGCAATTCTCTTTTCTTCACCCGTGCATTGTAATAAGTGGCTACCCTCTGTTGGTAGGCAGCCAATCTCATTTTTGCTTTGTCTCTCAGCTCATCTATCAGGTCTAGATTCTCCCTTAGTCCCTGAGAATTGAGCTCCTCGATGTAGGGGACCAACCGGGGTGACTCAGCTCCAACTTCTACTGGGATGAGAGCTTCAGTCCCATACACTAAATTGAACGGTGTTTCCCCTGTCGACACCTTGCTTGTCATTCTGTAGGCCCATAAGACACTTGGGAGCTCGTCTACCCATGCTCCCTTTGCTTTATCCAATCTGGTCTTCAACCCATGTAGTATAGTTCGATTACTCACCTCTGCCTGCCCGTTAGCCTGCGGGTAAGACACAGAAGATATTCTTAGGAGAATATTCGGGCCTTTGCAGAAATCTCGGAAAGCATCACAGTCGAACTGCTTCCCATGGTCTGCATTTATCACATGGGGGATCCCAAATCGACAAATTATATCCTTCCACACCATCGCTTCCACCTTTTTTTTCAGAAATTGTAGCTAAAGGCTCGGCCTCTATCCACTTCGTGAAGTAGTCCGTGGCTACTAGTAAGTACTTCCGTTGTCCTGAGCCTAGTGGAAAAGGTCCCAGGATATCTAGTCCCCACTGTGCGAATGAAGTTGGTTGGAGAGTGTTCTGAAGGGCCGAGACAAGCGCGGTAGGTATAGGAGCGAATTTCTGACACTTTTCGCATCTTCTTACTTTGTCTGCGGCATCTTTCCTCAGAGTAGGCCAGTATCGTGGCCAAGGCACGAGCCCCCAAGTGCTCACAGCATATTCCCTCATGAACTTCGGCTAAGGTGTATTCAGCCTGTTGGGGCCCTAGGCATTTCAGCAGGGGCATTGTGAAATTTCGCTTGTAGAGTTCTCCATTTACCACGGTAAACCTGGCACTTTTCAATTTCAACCTTCGAGCCTCATCACTATTAGCTGGGAGTGTATTCCCCAATATATAGTCTTTGATCGGGATTCTCCAATCATCGCCGATCTTGATATCGCAGACACCTTCTTCTTCTATACTCGGTTTAGCAAGGGATTCTACTTTGACCATACCCCATTTGACCCCTCTGGAAGAAGCCAATTTGAAAGAGCATCTGCATGGTTGTTCTCTGACCGATTTATCTGAGTCAGCTGGAAGCGCTTAAATGACTGTGCCAGCAATTGTACCTTTTGCAGATAAGGGACTAAAGCGGGTTCTCGTGCTTCATACTCACCCGAGAACTGGTTTACCACCAATTGTGAATCGCTATGGGCTGCTAAGTTGTTGACTTCTAGTTTCTCAGTAGGCTTCATCCTAGCTATCAAGGCTTCGTACTCGGCTGTATTGTTCGAACTTGGAAAGTCAAAACGTAGGGAATACTCATAGGTTTCCCCTTCAGGTGAAATTAGCACAATTCCAGCTCCACTGCCATCCATGGTACGAGCTCCATCGACAAATAATTTTCACCAGACTAACTCTGTTCCCTCTTGGACCTCTCGACTAGTGCATTCTACAATGAAATCTGCCAACACCTGCCCTTTTATTGCTTGGCGAGGCTAGAAGTGAATGTCATATTCACTCAATTTGATAGCCCATTTAATTAGACGCCCGGACTGTTTTGGTTTCTGCAGTATTTGCCTCAAGGGCTGATCTGTTAAGATAGTGACCGAGTGAGCTTGGAAGTAAGGCCGCAACTTCCGAGTTGCCATCACCAGGGATAAAGCTATTCTTTCAACTAAGGGGTACCTTGTCTTGGCATCTAGCAAGACTTTGCTGACATAATAGATTGGGCAATCTCTGTCCCCTTCTTTTCTTAGTAGGACTGCACTTACAACTTTCTCTCCTACCCAGAGGTACATTAGGAGGTGGTCTCCGGGCTGTGGCCAAGATAATAGGGGCAACTCTTTCAGGTAGTCTTTCAACCTTTCAAAGGCTTCGTTGCACTCTTCCGTCCACTTGAAGTTCTTTCCTGCCTTTATTGCCTTGAAAAATGGTAGACTTCTTTCAGCTGATTTGGACAAGAAACG
Source organism: Heritiera littoralis (assembly GCA_031772115.1). Classification (NCBI taxonomy): domain Eukaryota; kingdom Viridiplantae; phylum Streptophyta; class Magnoliopsida; order Malvales; family Malvaceae; genus Heritiera; species Heritiera littoralis. The sequence continues at coordinate 4,445,031 of JAPDPK010000040.1, forward strand.
ACTCAATGCTGCTATCCTCCCTGTCAGCCTTTGAACTTCTCTTACAGTATTGGGTGGCCTCATGTCCAAAATAGCTTGAACTTTCTCGGGATTAGCCTCTATCCCTCTATTGGTAATCATGAATCCCAAGAATTTTCCAGATCTCACCCTAAATGAACATTTGTTGGGATTCAACTTCATCTTGTACTGTCGCAGCACATTGAACACCTTAGTCATTTTCTCAGCATGTGATTCTCCCTGTCGGCTTTTTATGATCATATCATCAACATAAGCTTCCATGGTGTTGCCCAACAAGTCTTGGAACACCTTATTTTGTTGGATTATGCCCTTAGAACCATTCATTAGATGATTTATGTATCATGACATTTTATTTATTATAGTTCATTATTATATTTGTCTTATAATTGCGTAATGTAATCTTATATGATAATGTCCTTAGAATAGTAATAACACACTATTCTTAAAATATCCCTAGTCAAGTATTATTGTGAACAAGGATAACAATGATACGATAAGACTAGTATGTGGTTGACTGATGACCATTGTCATGGATATAAGATATCAAGTCATCACATAGGTACATGTTAGAGAACTATGTACTGGATCGACCTTCCATGAGAACGCTACATGGATTGTTATATGAGTGTCATAAGCGATTCTCATAGTGATGATGGTGTATGTGATCCTTTGACTTGAGATCATCAGAGATCCCAACATAGAGAATTGCATACTTTAACGCTGCTAGATGTCATTCGTAATAGGATGGACTATAAAGGTAGTAATTGGGTATGCCTTGATCTATGTAGAGGGATGTTGAGTGATCAAGATAGGATTTATCCCTCTTATATAACAAGAGTGATGTCTTGGGCCCTTTGATAGAGTGAGACTAAGAAATGCATGGCCGTGCTCGAATAAGTCAATATGAGATATTGATTTTATTTGTTTAATTAGTCTACTCAGGAATCAAGAAACGCTGATTAGACTATACAAGTGTGACACATTCCATGACTTGTGTCTAATTAAGACATCAAAGGATAAAGGGATTAGACTACACGGTAACATCTATCACGAGTAAGGTTATGTCGAGTCATTGACATTCTCGTTACATGGGTAGCAATGATATGTTGCTAGATATCGCTCATTGCCTGTGACAATTTTGTCATTGCCATTGTTTTGAGAACCTATTGGGTCGTACACTTGGAACGGATCAATGAGGAGCTTAATTAATCTTATTTTGAATTGGATTAAGGATATAACTAATCCTATTCTAAGTAGGATTAGAGTTCTATTTGACAGTAAATTTTAGGGTAAAATTTACTGCCTATAAAAGGATGTTTTGTGTTTTCTAAAACTGAGCCGCACAATTAAACAAAAGAGAAACCTGTTCTCTGTGGTTTTAGAGCTTCTTTCAAACAGAACAAAATATTCTTTTAATCGAAGCTAGCAATTCGATTAAAATAAAAAACGCTCTTTAAGGCTTCTGATCGTGAGACGTTCAAGAGTTGTGAGATCCGTTCGTGTGGATACCATAGAGGCAGGAACGAAAAGTTGTTGCTTGTGACTCGACCAACGACAGAAAATCAGAGAAAACGTTAGGTAAAATCTCGAAACCTTAATCAGGCAACTCTCCGAATCGATCCTGGTGGAGGCCGAATGATTTAAATTCCGCTGCGTGTTTGTTTCGGTTTCCTTCATATTTACCATGAGCTGGTAGGTTGCCCCCGCGTTTTTCAAGCCGAATGGCATTACTCGATAGCAAAATGTCCCACTATCAGTAATGAACGAAGTCTTCTCCTCATCATCTGGATGCATCATGATTTGGTGGTACCCCGAAAAGGCATCTAAGAAACTGAGCAATTCATACCCACAAGTTTCATCTACTAGCTTGTCAATTCGGGGTAGTGGATACGAATCCTTAGGGCAAGCTTTGTTCAGATCCATGAAGTCCACACACATTTTCCATTTCCCGTTGGCTTTCTTCACCATCACCACGTTAGCCAACCATTATGGATAGTTAACTTCTCTGATGAATTTCGCTTGCAACAACTTCGAAATTTCTTCGTTTATTGCCTGTTGCCTCTCCGGGGCGAAATTCCTCTTCTTTTGCTTTATCGGCCTTGCCCCTGAGACTACGTTCAACCGATGACAAACAACTTCAGGGTTAATTCCGGGCATATCGGCTGGGGTCCATGCGAACACATCACTATTCTCTTTTAGGCATCGGATTATTTCCTCTTTCACTTCTTCAGGCAATTGACTCCCCACATACACTATTCTTTCTTCATCTTTCTCGTCCAACCGGATGGCCTCCATTTCCTCATCAGGTTTTGGCTTAGGCTTTTCTTCAATTGTAAGGATTTCCTTCCTCTGAATCCCCTTACATGTGGTAGATGCGACATTACATGTCTTGGCTTTCTTTTGATCTCCCCTTACTTGTCCAACACCGTGGGGAGTTGGAAATTTCATTAACAAATAGCAGGGATGCACCACCGCTCTCATGTCATTTAACAATAGCCACCCGAAGATCATATTGTAAGCCACAGACGTTGATCTCACCACCATAAACAACGCTTGTCGGATGACGTCTTTTGGGCTCTCCCCTAGTGTAACAGGTAGCTGAATGGCGCCTGCTACCTTTACTATCTCTCCAGAGAAACCGTATATGGGTGTAGGAACTGGCTTCAACCTGTCCTCTGTAATATTCATCCTCTCGAAGCAATTCCAATAGATTAAGTTTACCGAACTCCCATTGTCGATCAAAATTCGACTCACTGGGTGCTTTGCTACCACGGCTGTGATTACCATCGGGTCATCATGAGGAACCATTACATCTCCTCTATCGGCAGGTGTAAAAGTAATGGGTTCCTCATCCTGCTTTTCCTCCATTACTGAGTTAATTTGGTGGGCCTGTCGAGCGTAAGATTTTCGAGATGAGGAAGAAGTACCAGCTAATGATTCACCTCCGGATATTACGTTAATAGCTGGCCCTGTGGGTTCATTGTCTTCCTCTCGATTCCTTCCTTCTGTTCTTCTGTCATTGTCTCTCTTGTCACCTTCATTTCGTCTCACAGGTCCCCTGTTTTCACCTCTTTTGTCTCTAAATTGGTTTCCTCTGTTCCGTGTAGGATAGTTGTTTCTGTCACCTCTCCACACGAAACGGTTTATTTTTCTCTCTCGCTCTAGCTTTTCTAGCTGATTCATCAACTCCCTACATTTCTCAGTCGTGTGCCCATGCGCTTAGTGGTAATCGCAATACGACCTTAAATCACGGCCCAGATTCCCTGACGCCTTCTTTGGAGTCTGTATCAGCCCTGATCCTTCAATAGCTGCCAACACTGAAGCCCTAGATTCTGTAAGTGGGGTATAGGAATTGTATTTTAGTGTGGGAGCTTTCTCAAACTTTCTCGGTTGGCTAGAAGATGCTTCAGTGGCCTCTCTGCCTCATTTCCTTCCATCCTTGGATTCTCCTATCATCACCATTTTCATTACTTCCTCCTGAGTTACGTACTTATGTGCCTAGGAAAGCAAGTCTGAGATGGTAGTTGGTTGTTCTAGCGACAGGGATTCTTGCAATTTCTCAAACTTTGTCCCATGTAACATGGCTGCCACGGCTATACCAACTTGCAGGTCTCGCACCTCTAAATTAGCGTCTCTGAACCGATCCACATAACTCTTCAATGACTCCTTAGCCCTCTGCTTGATAGTGAGCAAATAAGTCGGTTCCTTTCTTCTCTGACTATTCACCGCAAACGCCTTGAGAAACTCACTTCGCAGCTGGTCAAAAGAGACAATGGACCCTTCAGGCAGGTTATTGAATCATTTCATCGCGTAACCGGATAAAGTTAAGGAAAAGGCCCTATTCATTATCTCGTCTTCCCATCCATGTAGCAACATTAGGGCCTCATAGTTTTGTATATGGTCGTAGGGGTCCATCTTTCCGGTATATGCGGCCATCTGCGGCATTTTGAACTTTGGGGGTAGAGGTTTTTGCATGATGGTCACGCAGAACGGTACTCTTCTTCTCTGGCTCTCTTCTGCAGACACTAATTTTTTCTCTTCTAGTACCTGTTCTATCATTTTCTTCATGTCCTCAGGGGGAGCGAGTTGATTCCTAGCATGAGACGAATCAGGCAGGTCTTCGACAACTATTTCCTTACCCCTTCCTTGAGGTGCATTTGTTCGTGCCATTTGTGTACACCAAGTGGGGTCAAACTCCGATTCAGCTCCCCAAGTGCTTTGGCCATCATCATCGTTCTTTCCAGCACCTCCGATACCTCGTTCTACGTTGGTACCATCAAATTTTGACAAGTCATGGTGGTGGGCGGAAGACCCTGCCACTCGGTCGACACCCTGTCGTTCCGGTACCTGTCGCCAGACACCAGACACCTATCGCCCGACACCAGGCACTTGTCGTCCGACACCAGACACCTGTCGCATGACCCTTGTCGCAGGGTCTAGGCCTGCCGCTTCCTCAGTCTCTCGCTGGTTACCTGCGACAGGCGTCCCGCTCCCCTGTCCTGCGGCTCCTTGATGAATGTCATGCTCTTCCACAAGGGGAACCTCTCGCCGACGATAGGTGTCTGCCGCTGTCGTGTCCTCCTGTCGCCCAAACACCTGCGGCGGGACACCTCTATTTGTTCCTCCTACCAAGTTCTGAACAGCAGGCGGCAGATCAAATGTCGGGAGAACTCCTTGGAACAGATCCACCATGGCTCGCAGCGCCTGGGTAGTTTCTTCACTCTGTCGCCTCAGAGCTTCGAATTCTGCCGCCGACACAGTAATTCTTTCTTCCTCCCTGTTCACCTGGTTCGTCTAGCGAATCTGCTGTTCAGGGGAGCTCACAGAGTTTTCCTCACTTCCGGTCCTTACGTTTGTCGATCTTGTTTTCACCATTTTAGAAAATCTTGATTGGCTTTTTATACGTTTCCCACAGACGACGCCAATTGTTGTTGCACAAAACAACAATAAAGATATGCTGACGTCGATGTTCGTACTTAGTGTCCACGCGTCTCCAAGAAACTTCTGTAAAACAAGAAAAGTCAGAGAGACGCAGGGGTGGTTTCCTACGTAGACACTCCGATGCTTAAGTCAGCAGAAAGTTCTTAAGTATTGGGAAGCGTAAAAGCCAGTAGTCCAAAAATTAGAGCTTAAAATTGTACCTGGGGGCTTATTTATAGGCCAATATTTTAGGTTAATGGCTTGAGGATAAATCCATCATCTTGCTGGGAGTTTGTGTCCCAATATAACACAAGTTCCTCGAAAACCGGGAGCAGTCGGAGCCTGTCGCCGGCGAGAGATTCATACCACGTGGCTCGTTGTGGCATCAGGGGTCTGTCGCTAGCAGGAGCCGGAGTCAAGCGCCACGTGTCGCCTCGGCGATAGGTGTCATGCGTGCCATGTGCGACAGACTGGGAGTCTGTCGCCCGGCGATAGGTGTCATGCGTGCCATGTGTCGCGTTACAATTGCAAGCGATAGACCAGTAAGTTTGTCGCCCAGCGACAGGTGTGATGATGCACTTTGTCTCTGTCGCTAAAGGCCACGTGGACCAGTCAGTCTTTGCCACATGGTGATCTCTGACACTATTGGGCCTGGCCCAACACGGGTAGACTTTGTCCTATCACTTTCAATTATTTTATTTTTCTCAAATCTTAATCTCTAAACTATGCAAAATAACCTTAAAAATTAAAAGAGAAACTTTTATTCATATTGATCTCCCCTTTTTTTTTTCTCTCGCTTTCACACTAACCCCTCAATAAAACGGTTCCCACTCTCCCTTTCCTTTTTTTTTTTTTCTCTTTTGACTTGCAAGTTGCAAGTCAGCAGCCAACCAACTTCAGTATCTTTTATTTTCGTTTCTTTGGGCGCCGTAAGAAACTGCCTCAATATGATCTTACATTTCCTTTTTTTTTTTTTAACCCTAATTTACTAAAGGCTGATTCTCTTATTCTATTGGCTTTGGGCCTTTTAAGGTTGGGCCCGATAAGAAAAACTGTTATTCTACAAAGAAAATATGTTTTGATACAATAAAATCATAATTACTTCCAGTAATCTATTTATCATAATCATGCTCCGATAAGATAACAAGATTTCAATCATTGAATACAAAACTCAATAATAAGTGATGTGGAAACAAATTATGAAGTATTTGCTTTGTATTCATCTTCTCATTCATGTTAGATGTGATAATAACCTATTGTTGGATTTTCAGATGATAAAATTAAAGTCTGAGTATTAATTTTTAAATGAGAAAATTTTAAAAAATGTAAATATTAAAAATTTCACACTCGTTACCACCACTTCTAGCTCGAATAGATTTAATCTCAGATAGTAAAACAAATGTTGATATGTGTGCTTACGAAAAAAAAAATTGGTTAAAATTACCGTACTTTTAACAAATGGTGCGTTGTGTCTTAAAAAAAAAACAAACCAAATCAACAAACAAACAAACTGTTAGACCTTGTCAAATTGCAGCACATTCTACCAAGGAATAACCCTTCAGGTTTTTAATCAAAAGGATGGTCATTCAAAACGTCATTTCCAAATTTCTGTATTTTTGAAGGAGTTCGATCAGTGTGAAACTTAAAGACAGTAGACTTACACCAGCTATGATTTGGCCGGTATCTCATTTATGGTCCCTCACTCAGCATGAGCATGCATGCTTATAACCATCATTACAAATATATGCTCGACATGACACTGTCAAAATAAAGGGATGGAATAAGGTAAAAAAAGAATTCTCAAGGTCATGATATCTTCAGTCAAAGATAAAAAGCAACTGTTGCTACAGAAAAGAGATGGAAATAATGAAACAATGGAAAGTTTCACCATCCCTTCAACACAACAAAGTTTCTGTCCATTGGGAAGTCACCTAATTCCATCCATGGATCTTTTAAAAGGCTTGGTTTATCAGTTAATGCAAAGTTGGACGGGTAACTCGCTGTCTCACCGGTGTCTTTGAAGGACTTACCCTGAAAGTTAAGAATTTAAACATACCAGCATTAGCTTAATCAATGACAAGCATAGAATTTAGAGCAACAATTCGGGGGACACACCTGATGGGCTGGGTTCCTAGCACCATTCCACTACAATTCAGTGCAATTATGGCACTTTCAGCCTATCCAGAATGGGGGAAATTATAAGTCAGTGTCGAGGCGCAAAGCACTGTGCAGGAAAAACTATTACTTTGGAAACTAGTAAGAGTACTAGGCTATATGAATCATTAATTCATCAACCGTCATCAAATCTTTATGGATATCATAAATGTAAAATTGTAGGCACACAGGCATCATGCTTTCTTCCAATGACGATTGATTTGGTGTGCACATGTGCATGTATAGCTTGATTTAATGCAAAAGTTGATGGATAGTTACATATCATGGCATAAACAAGCTGTAGTGTGGCAAAAGAATTCCATGGTAAACAAGCAATCAAACAAATGGGCAGTTTGATCATGCAACCTGTTCTTGTAACATCGATGAAAATGATCTTGCAATATTTTAATGAATGAAGAAAGAAATTCAATTCACATGATCATGTGTACTTTACAAGCAAAAAGAAAGAAAATACTTATTGGGATACACACACACATATCCAAAGTGTAGCTAGTAATTATTGTCGACAACTTCTAAGGTTCCAGAAAAGACAAAGGAATATAAAATAAATGAAAATCAACAAATATATAAATTTTTCCTCCATTTTGCTAGTCTTGGAAAAGTCAAAGACATTAAAGGAAAGCATTAATTGAACAAACCCGTCGTTTACTTTGGTTTGACACATACAACATAGACTTGTAGATGCTCTGTTGAAAGGAGAAAATCTGCTGTAATTATAGGTCTGATTTGTTCCTGATTTATAGTTTCCTAATTTGTAGATTTTTCCTATTATTTGTTTCTATGTAATTATCCTATAAAAAGGATATGTGTGTACTCTATTAGATACACATAAGAAATAAAAATATCACTTTATTTCTCCTAGCTGTTAAGATGGCATCAGAGCTGGTGAACAGCTTTTAGGGTTTCCACCACTACACAGCCGCTGCAAGACAGTCACCGGTCTTCTCTGATCAGCCGACCCTCTTTGGTCAGTCTTCTATCTTAATCAGAGATCAACAGGCCGACATAGGTGTGTTTGGTAAAGAGCAAATGGATCAACTCCTTCAATTGCTAAAATTCAATTCAGCATTTGGTATTCCTAATACTTCTGTTGCTCAAACAGGTAACAATTATAGAGCCTTATCCTGTCTAGTAAATTCTGCTCCTTGGATCATTGATTCAGGAGCCTTTGATCATATGACCGGTTTTTCTCATTTATTTTCTACCTATTCACCATGTTCTAGTCATGAAAAAATTCGTATTGCAGATGGTAGTTTTTCTCCTATTGCAGGTAAAGGAATAGTCAAAATCTCTGAGAATATAGATCTCAAATGTGTTCTCCATGTCCCAAAATTGAAATGTAATCTTTTATCTGTTAGTAAATTATCTAAGGATTCTAATTGTTGTGTCACCTTCTTTGATACACATTGTCTTTTCCAGGACCAGAGTTCGGGGAAGATGATTGGCAGTGCTAGGGTGATCGATGGACTTTACTATTTTGATGATGACTCCTTTGGTAATAAAAAAGCTCAAGGCTTGAGTAGTATTAGTTCTATTTCTGTTTCCGAACAAATAAGGCTATAGCATCTTAGATTAGGCCATCCAAGTTTTCAATGTTTTAAACATTTGTTTCCTACATTATTTAAGGATGTGGATTGTTCAAAATTTCAATGTGAAAGTTGTCTTTTATCAAAAAGCCATCGTGCTATTTATAATTCCCAATTTTGTCGTGCATCAAAACCATTTTATTTAATTCATAGTGATATTTGGAGCCCTCCAAGATCCCTACTTTATCTAGAAAAAAATGGTTTGTCACTTTTATAAATGATCATATGCGTTTATGTTGGGTATATTTACTAAGTAAAAAATCTGATCTTGCACAATTGTTCAAGACTTCTATCACATGATTGAAAATCAATTTCAAACAAAAATCAGCATATTTCGGTCTGATAATGGAACAGAATTTTTTAATGAATGCATAGGCAATTTTTTAAAGGGAAAAGGCATCCTGCATCAATCCACTTGTCGTGATACATCTCAACAAAATGGCATTGCTGAGCGAAAAAATTGACATTTACTTGAAGTAGCTCGTGCCATTATGTTCTCAATGAATGTTCCTATATATTTGTGGGGTGATGCAATTTTAACAGCTGCTTATCTAATCAACCGGATGCCTAGTAGAGTTTTAAAATACAAAACACCTTTGCAATGTCTTAAAAATGTTTTCCCAATCACTAGAATATATGCTAATATACCTCTAAAAGTCTTTGGCTGCACTTGCTTTGTTCATATACCCAGCATGTTTCGCTCCAAATTGGACGCTAGGGCTGAAAAATGTATATTCCTTGGCTATGCCCCCAACAAAAAGGGTTATAAATGTTTCAATCCTCAGACCAAAAAGGTCCATGTTAGCATGGATGTTACCTTTTTGGAAAATCAACCTTTTTTTAGCAAAAATTCTCTTGAGGGGGAGATTAAGTAGGAAGAAGAAGATAATTTTTGGAATATTTTTGTTTTACCAACTCGTGTTTTTTCATCTAATTCCTTTGAAAATCAACAAATTGTTCAAAATTTTGAAAATACAGAGAACCCTACTCAATTGATGCCAAGGATAGATGTCTCAGAAACAGAGGGAGAAATACTTCTTAAGGATAGAAACAATCCTGATTCTGAGTTTCAGGTTTATACCAAGAAGAGAAATCATAACAATGGTAACAATTCATCAATTCTTCTAGCACCAGTCCAATCATCACCGAGAGATGGTCCTATCAACAATCCAGGTAATTCCATTTCTATTCCTTCCTCTACATTACCCACAGATTCAGAATTAAATCTTCTCATTGCTATTAGGAAAGGTGTTCGAACCTGTACTAATCATCCTATTACTAAATACATTTCATATCAAAGGTTGTCTAATAAACATAGAGCTTTTACCACTAGGATATCTAACCTGTTTATTCCAAGAAACATTCAGGAAGCTATTGATAATCCGAATTGGAAATTAGCAGTTATGGAAGAGATGAATGCTCTTAACAAAAACAACACTTGGGAGGTTGTTGATTTGCCAAGGGACAAGAAGATAGTAGGTTGTAAGTGGGTGGTTACTGTCAAATGCAAGTCTGATGGAAGTATAGAACGATACAAGGCACGGCTGGTGGCAAAAGGTTTTACTCAAACTTATGGAATTGATTATCAAGAAACCTTTGCTCCAGTGGCAAAAATCAATTCCATACGGGTCTTATTGTCACTTGCTGTGAACCTAAACTAGCCCTTATACCAGTTAGATGTTAAAATGCTTTTTTGAATGGAGACTTGGAAGAAGAGGTCTTTATGAGTCTTCCACCGGGATTCGAAGAGAGACTTGGTGAAGGGAAGGTATGCAGGTTGAGAAATCCTTATATGGCCTTAAGCAGTCTCCAAGGGCTTGGTTTGAACATTTTGGGAAAGTTGTAAAAGGCCTTGGTTACTATCAAAGTCAAGCTGACCATACAATGTTTTACAAACATTCAAAAGATGGAAAAGTTGCCATACTAATTGTGTATGTTGATGATATAATTTTGACAGGTAATGACTACATAGAGCTGCAACTTCTGAAGAAAAAATCAGCTAAAGACTTTGAGATCAAAGACTTAGGTTCGCTGAAGTACTTTCTTGGTATGGAGGTTGCAAGATCTAAGGAGGGCATATTCATTAATCAGCGAAAATATGTTCTTGACCTATTGGGAGAGACAGGTTTGCTAGGTTGTAAGGCTGCTGAAACACCTATTGAGCCAAATTTGAAACTCCAACCTGCCACTGCTGAAAGTGTTGTGAAGAGGGAGCAGTACCAAAGCCTGGTTGGGAAATTAATTTACTTGTCCCATACACGACCAGACATAGCATTTGCTGTTAGTGTGGTGAGTCAATTTATGCACTCACCAGGACCGGAGCACTTTGAAGCAGTATATAAAATCATGAGGTATTTAAAGGGTACACTAGGAAAGGGTCTATTGTTCAAGAAGCATGAACATCTGCCGATAGAAGTTTATACAGATGCAGATTGGGCTGGAAGTATTACTGATCGCAGGTCAACATCAGGCTATTGTACTTTTGTTAGAGGTAATTTGGTAACATGAAGAAGCAAGAAGCAAAATGTAGTGGCTAGGAGCAGTGCGGAAGCAGAATTCAGATCTGTTGCTCATGGAGTTTGTGAGTTAATGTGGATTAAGAGACTATTAGAAGACTTAAAATTTCCACTTCTTTACCTATGAAGACCTACTGTGATAATAAGGCAGCAATTTTAATTGCTCATAATCCAGTTCTACATGATAAGACTAAACATGTAGAAGTGGATAAACATTTCATCAAAGAAAAACTTGATAGAGGAATAATCCGCATGTCATATATTCCAACTACTGATCAGGTTGCAGACATACTCACCAAGGGCTTACAAAAGAAACAATTTGACAAGTTAGTAGGCAAGCTGTCCATGGAAGATATCTTCAAGCCAGCTTGAGGGGGAGTGTTGAAAGGAGAAAAATCTGCTGTAATTATAGGTCTGATTTGTTCCTGATTTATAGTTTCCTAATTTGTAGATTTTTCCTATTATTTGTTTCTATGTAATTATCCTATAAAAAGGATATGTGTGTACTCTATTAGATACACATAAGAAATAAAAATATCACTTTATTTCTTCTAGCTGTTAAGATGCTCCAATTAGGAGAGTGGAGGTTGTGAATAATGAAAGAAGGGTCAAGTCTAGAGGAAGACCAAAAAAAATTTAGAAGGAAGTAATTCAGAAAGATATGGAGGTATTAGAGTTGTATGAACACATTGTATTGGATAGGAATGTGTGGAGACGGAGAATTTATATAGACGATTCAACGTGATTCCAGATATTGGTTCACATAGCCTACCCCAATCTTTTGGGATAAAGACTCTGATGATGATGATGATGATGATGATGATAATTAATTGAACAAACCCACTATTAGATGTCTTGCAATTACGTACTTAAGAAATGGGATGGATATTACACATGTAAAAGAGTGTGACCTTTGTTTAAACACATTTACCATTATGGCTACAGACTTGCTTACAAATAAATTGGCTTTCACATGCAAGTAAACCAAGAGATGAGAAAAAAAATGCAAATAGATAGGAAGCTATTAACTAAATATGTTAATTCCCAAATTAAATCAAACAAACAATCTTTTTTGGTATAATAGAGAGAGAAGGAGAGAGTGAATGAAATGTAATCATTTCCACCTTTGAGATGTACAACTACAAATATTTGAACCTCTAAATTCAATTGAACAAGACACATAAAGCATAAAAGTTTTGAAATAAAAACTTTGCATTGAGCTCAAAGCTTTTAAAATTTGGCTTTCACAACCTCTAGAAAATTTCAAATCCTATCTAACTAATTTCCCATCCTCTAAAATTGAATAATGCATAGCTAGTAAGCAACAGTTGCATGAAGATACAAGAGAATATAAAAAAGAACCTCTGCTTCCTTGTGTGAATGATGCCAATAGTATACTTTATGTGATTAATTAGCACTCTCTAATGTCTTATGCAGATACACTTTCATAAGCAAAGCACACTAATGTCATATGTAAGACTTATTAAATGGAGCCACTTGAATCTTCATCTTTTTATTTAGATACTATGATGAGTATATCATAATCATAAAACATGTATACAAAGATGTTTAAAGCCAAACTAAATTCGAAAGTACATGAGGTTATAGGACTAATCAATCCAATAACGCCTATTGTCCCATTATAAATGCAAATTGCTCAAAATAAATCTTCAGGAAAATAAAGAAGCACTTGTAATGGATATTTATTGGCTAAGGGAAAAGTAAACATTCTCAAACAATTACCGTAGCATGCCCTCAATAACAAAGATTGTTCAATTTATTTTTGGTTTCCTATTACATTAAAATGGCCTCTCCTCCTATTTTGACTGCTGCTTGTGACATGACTAAGCAATACCCACAACCATAAGTGCACCCAAAATATAACCCATCATATCCTATAAAATTTGCATCACTCTAATCAGTTACTAGTGGTTCAACGCATGACATCAGTTGCCAAAATCTACAAAATTCCTATCTCTACCACAAAAAGAGATCCCTCAAATGCTTTTACATAAGAAGTGTGAAGACCCAATTGCCAGTTTATAGATTATGAACCTAAACCCAGACATACAGTCATTACGATCGTGAAAGAGGTGTTGATGTCCAAAACAGTCACATGACTATTGGATAAAGCAAAATGGAGAAAATGTAAAACCTCTTGACATAAAAGGTAATACAACTATTACTACTGTAATATTTTACCTAATCATCTAATCTTCTTGATATTGTTACTAATGCTCAATGCACACACTGCCATCAGATAAAAGGATTAATTCCTTGGTTAGATTTACTCAAAACAAATGAATACATCATAAATTGATAGAGTACTAGGTTAGTGTTTATGTCTTGCAGAACAAGAAAAGAAGAAAAGATTAGCACAGAAGACATGTCAACATGAAACAAGGCTTGAAGCAAAGGCTAGAGCAGAGCGTGCTGATACTCTTGTCTATTAATTAGAAAGCTGAAGTCAAGATTATTGTTTCTCAAAGCCACAGTCCGAGTACTATCATCAAATCTTGAACTCAAGGGCTAAAAATGTGAACTAACCCTATTTTTCTGCTTGCAAAAGATTGCCATCTCTTTTCCCCTTCTAATGTATCACAGCCAAATATATAAGACCATAAAAGAAGTAACTTGAAAAAGAACCCTATATTTCCTAATGAGAGGAAAAAAAGATCCTCTGAAAAACTATGTAAGATCATATGGTTAAGACAAGCCTTAACACATTTTATTGGTATAAATTTGCTAATGCTATTACTAAACATGCTTTCATATGGTTGATGGCAGCAAGAAGACAGCATGTAGATAGAAGACTTGTTCTAAGAAGAACTCTTGTTTTAATAGACTTCTTTTAATATACTAATCATCTATATTTTTAACATAAATTTCTTGAAGATATGAGGTGAGGTTTTTGCTCAAAGAAGCTCACTGATAGCAGGAACATTTGGCAAGAATTTACAGTATGGGCAGAAGCTGTTTTTAGAGAGAGAGAGAGAGAGAGAGAGAGAGAAATAAAAAGAAAAAACTACAAAACAATTGCAAATATGTTCAAACGTTAGGAAGAAATTATGAATGAAATCCGACTTTAGTCAAAGATAGCATGTAATTTAAAGCATACAGAGAAAAATTGCAGTGGCTATATTTGCACAAATTGTCTGCAAAGAGACGCGGATGACACATTACAAATAATTTTAACATCGTGATAAATAAACTGATTAGAACCAGATCCAGAAACATAGTGTTCAAAGCATCATAAACGTAATCTAAAAATAAATTTGAATCTAAAGCTTTTTTGCATCAATTCCAAAAAAGTGAACTTACCATGGCAAACTCAACAAAAGCAATACTGGTTGAATGCACATGATCCCCTAAAAGCCTCAAGCAAGTGACCTGTGAATTAAAGGAAAATGACATCAACCTTCAAAAAGTCTCCACCTTTAATCTTCATGTCAAAAACAGTTAGAAAAAGGCATTCATAGTATTGATACAGTACTAACCTCACCACAGGCTGATTCAAAGAAATTCTTCACTTCAGTTTGAGAAACCTTCAATCAAAGTGAAAATGCTCGTGAGAATTTGATCAACTAAGTTACATTAATAATGTACATGCTAGTAGAAGAGATGAGAACCAATTATTGCAGTCAAAAACGTCCAGAAGAATACTCAAACATTTATGTGAGCAAAGATGATGGTTACCTTCTTGTCAATATTTGTACAATAAACAGTCCTGGAACACATTTCCCTTTCATCTTCTGACTGCAATTTAGTTATTATGATTATCAACAGTGAGGCTGGAAAGAAAAGTATACAGAAAAACTCCAAGAGCTATTTAGAAATGGTGAAACTGGTTAGGATAAAGTGAAGCCTTGTGCAAAATAGTGACAAATAAGAGCCAGAAAGTTATTCATCCAGACCCCAGGGAGAAATGTAGGGTTCACAGGAAGGATGGCAGTTTTTGAAGGCAAGACCCTAACTGGGTAAAACCCTAGCATTGTCCCACCAAGATTCAAAGCAGCCCTTGCACCTTCTGTGAAAACGAAGTTCATATAAAATGTAATAGGTGAATACACGCACATTGGTCTGTACAAGAAAACTTAAAGTTCAGTCCATAGTAGAAGCTGCTTACCTTCATCTGCGAATTCCACAAACGCAAAGCGAAGAACTGAATGTGGATCACCACAAACTCGGCAATCAACAACCTTCAAAAATAATAATTCCCGGACCACTTCAAAAATGTCATATATACAGTAATCTTTCACATAAGCTCCAAGTAGAAATCAATTCTTTCATTTTTATCAACCAAAACCACAAGATCTGCCTTTTTCTCCAGGAGAAAGGAGGTATTAAACCCTCACAATCAGATTTGAAAATTCTTTTGGTATTTTAAAGGAACTCTAAATGAAATACCAAAATATGAAACAAAGAACCACGCTTCATTGGCTTCAACAAGATACGAAGATGGAAAACTTGTGGTCTTTTGCACATATCACACACACACAGAGCTCTATAGACAGAAATGATAAAACTAGAACATTATTATAAATATTTCTACGTGTCTTATGTGAGAAGGAATGAAAACAGAACTAGCCAGGAGCAAGCGAGGTTGCAGCAATAATAGCCTTAAAGCCAGCATTTTAACTTACTTGTCCACAACTACTAAATAAGCCAGCAAGTCGCTCTTCAGTAATCTAAAACAAAGAAAGAAACAATTTTCACAAGTGACTTCTCCAAATTATAATTAAACAATAAAAAATCACTAGACGTTACTGTCATTTAAACTTACAGTCTGATCAATATCTGAAACATATACTGTTCGCCTAATACTATCATCTCTTTGAGCTCGAAAAGCTCTACCATTAAGCTTTCTTCTATCCTGGTTGTAGTTATTTCTTCTCTGAAAAACACAACTTCAACCATTTACCAAATGTAACCAAGGGAAAACAAAAGGAAAAAAGTACAAAACCGTCGCATGTCAATATTCAGCATAACCTTATCCCACATATGACAAGTAGAGGAAGAAAAGCCAACTCCAATTGCATCAAAGTTCCAACAAGTCAATCAAATTAATAATAAGACAATAATTAGGCCGACTAAAGTCCTTAAAATCATAATGCCAGCAAAACAGAACACTTAATCAATCCAAAAGAAGAAATCAGAAACCAGTTCAAAATGCAGAATTCTTACCAAATTGCCAAATTGAACCCATTAGGATTACAAAACAAAGTACATTCTAAAACCCAATTTAGCTATGCAATCAAAAACATATCCATCAATAACCCCAAAACTCTAACAAAGTCATTTACCCACAAGACAAAAACAACCCAAAAAATTAAACTAAAAATTAGCAAACACCCATATTCAGAAACATAAAAGTAAACAAAAATAATGCAATTAAAAAATGTAAATAATCAGTGAAAAAAATACCCTTCTGGTGGAGTAATTCTCATTCCCCGATTGCTTATTAACAGGCACCTGATTAAAATTATTATTATTTTTTATCTGATAAGATGATGGGAAAAACTCTTTGGCCAAAGGATTCAACTTTGTGAACATATCAACCAGCTTTTGCACATTGAATTCCTTTGATTCTGATTTGGCTGTTTCCACCACTGAATTGCAGTTGTTATTAGCAGCTGCTGCCACTGCCTCACCTGACTTGTCAGCAACTGCAGCCATCGAATCAAATACCCAAACCCCTCACAGAAGAAAAAAAGAAAAACAACAATGATCGGAAGAAATGGGAATTTGCTTTTATAAATTTATTCTCTTTATTTCTTCTTTCTTACTATAGAGCAAGAAAGTTGTGAGCTTGAGAGAATTTTACTTTTATGATTATTGACGCCTGACAATAGATACCCACTTGGAAAAAAGAAAATTGTCTAGAAATAGAAATGAAGTGAAAATGCAGATTGGTTTCCTTTTTGAGTGAGTTCAAATTAAATATATAAATATCTCAAATATAAGAAAAGAGAGAAAGGAAAAGAATTATCAATGAAAGAGAAGAATAGAGGGAGAGAAGTGGAGGAAGGAAAAACAGTGTGTTTTGATGTGTAGACTGGCAGTGGCAGAGAATGGAGAGAGAGAGAGAGAGAGAGAGGGGTAATAAAGTGAAGGACGTTAAACAAAGGAGAGAGAAAGGACGGAGACTATAACGTCAAGATGACTTAAGATTTTTTGTCAGTTTCCTTTATGTGTAGTAAGAGGGTTGGATATGTCTTCATCACCTACTATAGCATATAACTGCTATTTTTGGGGTTTGTTGGGATTAACGAATCTATAATTCTATATTCATTCTTTTTTTATTGCACAAAATTTCAGTATTTCCTCTTATTTTTATTTGTCGTTATAGTATAATCAAACCTTTTTAATCTCCTATTAATTTTTTTTACAAGAAAAATATTAAATAATTAGGAATAGAGATGCTTGGATTTAAACCCAAGACTTATAATATGCCACAACTCATCTTTAGCCACTAAGTCAAGAGATTGTTGGCTTTAATCTCTTATTAATTACTTCTTCGTTTCATTTTAAATTTTTTTTACTTTCACATTTATTAAAAACTTTAATTTTTTATAACATTAATGTACCATGCTTTTATTGTAAAAAATACAAAAAATAAATTTTCAGTTAAAAAAGTAAAAATATAAGGTGTTTTGAAATAAAAAAAATACTTCATTTTGAAACATTCCAAAAACAAATGAGCACTAAAAATAAAAGGGATGGAGTATATGAATTATTATTATTATTATTATTGAATAAAATAACTTACATCACTCATTAGGGATAAAAACTTAACAATGTCTCCGTTGTTTAAAAAATTATACTTAGTTGTTTAGAAGTTTCATTGTAACTAGTGTTATGCCCGCGCGATGCCACGGGATAGGAAGGAAGATAGCAAGAAAGTATCAAAGGCAATTATATTGGAATAATCCAATTTCATTTAAGAAAAAAAAATCAAATGTTTGATAAAAATAGAAAAGAAATAATAGCAAGAAAATGTCGATGTAAATAATGCTAATCCAAATCAATAATAAAAGTATTTGTAGAAATCATGGAAAAGATTCAAATGTTTTTTAATATTGACTTAATTTTGCCACAGGCATACGGCTAGGATGTATGTCCAGAGCGATGGATGGTCAAATGTGTAAAGATCCCCAATTCGGATAAGCTCATTGAGTGCAAATCACCTCTACCAACTTGAAAGCATTTTATTGTGGTCGCTATGTATGCAGCAAGCTGAACATGAAGTTATGGTGTTGGGTGTGGAGAGCATCATATAAGCTGAGCATTTGTTGAAATAGAAAATTACAGTGGAAGATAATAGTTGTAGTTTACATCTTACAAAATCTGACAGTAAGCTAGTAACTTTCAATGCAGGTTGTTTTCCATGATTAAACAATTCTAACAATATGCAGCAGCTTTTGTCTCTTTTGTGAAAGGCTCTCTCAAGTCTGCTCCTTATAAGATATAAACCTCTCTTGGATAGCTATTTGCACAGTTTGAAATTGTTAGTATTTGATCCATAAATAAAAAGTTTTGCAAATTGATGAACCCTAGAGAACTGTAGCAAATGTTAGCATAACTAATAAACCTTTCTTATTTCTTTTACATTTATACACAGTTATTCTTCCGGGCCATGTCTAGAATTTCAGGTTTCCATGGTTCACATATATGCCTCATTGAATATTTTCTATTGCTTTATGTTTTTTAGTCTTAGTGTCAATTTAAGGAAATATTTTTAAGATTAGCAATGAAATCAATAGTGTTGGCTACTTGTTAGCTAGGCAGGAGTGCTTATTTTCATAGGAAAGTGAATTGGATGGAGTCTCTTTGAAGGTTTTTTTGTAATCTGAATTGCTAATTTCATCTTAATGAAAACTTCATTTTAATCAAGATATAATAATTGATCACATAAAGCAAAATCAATCAACACAAAAGCAAAAGATTTAGAGGTTAACGTGAGCAATTAAAGCAATTCAAAACTCAATAATTCCAATAAGGAAATAACCAAGATATAAAAATTGATCACATAAAGCAAAATCAATGAACACAAAAGCAAAAAATTCAAAGCTTAACGTGAACAATTAAAGCAATTTAGAACTCAATAATCCCAATAAGGAAAAATTTAGACAGAAGATGGAACTTTAAGTTGGAGGGGGGAGGGGGGGACAGAGCACTACTTAACAGATGTCAAAAGCAAACAAAAATGAGCAGCTGAATTCAGAAACCTTGAATAATGTGATATGCATTCACGTAGAGATAATTGGTGACACGAGATATAATCTAAATGCGAAGCATGCTGATTAAGATGAAATGAGAAGAAACCTAGGTTAGGCGCATTGTTTTTTATTTATCATTTTTTTTGGAACCTAGGAGAGCGAATGAGAATTTGGATTTTAAGATTTTCTTGATAAAGCAAAAAGATGAAGAAGCAAACTTCATAATGATATTCTTTTGCTGTCCACAAGTGGGAAGAGATCTTCATCAATAAAGACCATCACTGAGCAGACACTAAAGGCAGATCTGTATTTAAGCCAAAAAGTGGCATCTAAGGGAGCAAGTACATAAAAACACATACAAAAGAGACATCCATTCGTAGTTCTTTCACCTAACTTGTAGATATAAGGAATGAATATCAAGATGTGAACAAAAAGAGACATGATGAGATGGCAAACATATCAACTGTGAAATATGTTTGGCATTCCTCATACCCACATGATGGACAAAAGTTGCTTAAAGGTGAAGCTGGCAGGACATCTGGCTCCCAAGCAAAATGGATTAATTAGGAGCTGATGCATCAGAGGAGCAATAAGGTTCATTTCTTCTTAATCTGGTTGCCCCTGTAGAACACACATGTGAATGTTTCAAATCTGTTAGAAAGTTTTAAAAGAAGGGAATAATGGCTATTCATGAGGTGTGCATGTCATACAGAGGGCAATCATATCAGTAACAATAATGTAGTAACAGTTTGGCTAAATGATCATATCACCTGGATTTAAGACGCATAAGAGGCACACTATCAAAGTCGGAATCAAATGCACTATTGGTTGGGGGACTTGAGACATGTGAAAGTTGTGCGGCAGCTTTCCTGTGTCTGGGGGAAAAAAAGATCTATTTAAATATAGGGCATAATGGATAAATGCTAAGACCAAATGAATAAAACTAAGCCAAACCACATGGTTTTTGGCTTCTCAGAGACAAAGGCAAGTTGGAAACAACCAGACAGAATTTACAATGCATTTACATGGATTGAATAATAAGAACTTTTAGTGAATGTTACTTAGTAAATCATCAAAAACCTGAAGGCTATTCTTTTCCGAGGAGGCTCTAGGCTTTTTTCTAGGGTATCAGCCAACAGAGTGGCAGGTTCTGTTGGAGCAGGTTCTCTGATTCTGCACAGTTAAGTATGAGCAATGAATTAGACAGAAAGGCAAAAAGTTGAAAGGTGAAGAATGTTGAAATTAAGTGAAATGTGAAAATGACAGGCACAAATAATAGATGGGAAAATATACCTTATCCCTTGTTTTTTTGCGGGTGAGTCTTTTGAAAAGAGATTAGTTGGGATAAGTGAACTTTGCTCCAAGTTTGACTGATCAGCAGATTTGGTGCCAATAGTTTCGAATGGATTCTGGGCAGCAAAGCTTGTTCTTGAAAAGACGATCCAACAGCAAAAAGCTGATCTAGTTGTTGTTTAGAGGGGAAGAATATCCTGTCGACAGCAAATGTTGGAATGCAAGATTGATAGGAATTGCTTGTGAGGTTAACCTTGAAAATTCGCTCTTGATCAATGATCGCCTTGACAGTAGCTGGTAATACAAATTTGTTGATATCTTCTTTTGTTGCGATTTGAGCAATGTCTTGTCCGATCAATTCTTCACCAACTTTCCCAAAAGCACAAAATTAGCTTCTCCTGAGGAGTCTTTAACAATCATAACTATCTTACAGCTGCAAGCAAAAGTAGATGGTCAAATGAAAAGAATTATCAATATTCAATTGGGTGGGATATTTATTCGAATGAGATATAAAAAATAGAATTAAGACTAAATAATTGATTCAATCAATCCATAGGTTTTCATTTATTCTTTCAAAGATATAAAAAACACCTGCAATCATTTATTCTAAAGATAAGTGAAGTAAGAATTTTGATAATATCATAGAGGGCCAGCAGGTAAAACATGATGACTGAAGCATGAAAGAGTAATGTTTGACTATAAATGATAGTGATAAACTGCTGTAAACATCAGATAAGCTTCTTAAATTAAGGAGAAAAAATAGGATTCCATATAAGCATAAGAGCAAGGAATGATCATAATTTTGTTTTAATTGAACAATCAGAATAAATACGAAGCAGGTAAATAATAAATGCAAAATAAAATGAGGAAATAAGCATAAGGACTGGAATGAAGGTAAATCATTAAAAATTAATCAAGCAGTGAATGGTAGTAAGTTTTGAAGTTGTGAAGCCAAAACAATCATGCAAGAACAAATCAGGAACAATATTAAAATAGTTGAATGAGCAAATAGGGAACTGAGCGACGTATAATAAATGTAAATTTCATCAGCATGAAATAACAATTCATTAAGCATTGAAAGTTTATATTGCAAAAGCTTCAGAGAGCTAACCATGGAAGAACAACAAACAAAAAATAAAACTCACAAACCAAGTATGACTTGAGAGCAAAGCATTTGTTTTCATCCTTCTTCTTTTTTTAATCTTCTTAGTATTTATTTAAATAAACCCTTTTTGCTGCAGTTCACTTCAAGATTGCATGAAAGAACAAAGCAAGATTAATCATTCCATGTTTTTTGCTGTCCATAGGCTCTGGCAAAGATTTCAAAATATGATTCTAAGAGAAGTCAAGATGGAGGGGAATCCCATTTTATAGAGAGAGAGGAGAATTGGGAGAGGAAAAATGAAGCAAATGTAAGAAAAATGCCTAATCAACTAAAACAAAAAGTAACATTGCAAAAGAATCATACGTATGTATGGACTTCTTAGCTAGATAAGCTTATGATAGTATATAGGGTTGATAGTTGTAGCTTCATGCTTCTGTTATTGGCATTTAGAGGAACTTAGATAAAAAAAAAGGGAAAAAAATCAAACTAAAAAAAATGAATCTATTAAGAAGCACTAAGAAAAATGAAATATTTACTTGGATAAAGGGCTGCCATCTCATTTTCTGGTATAAAGAATCCCGCCTTCTATTTTTTAAGCATATCGAAAGGAAAATATACCAAACAAAATGGAAGCATGTAAAAATAGCTTATATGTTGTAATAGATAAACATATGCAAGGAAGAGTAAGAAACCAATAAGAATAACAAAAAATAATCAGTTAGAAAAAAACCAATCAATGATAAAATTTAAAATAATAATAATAACAAACAAAACTCTCCTTAAGCTGCCTGCCTCTGAACCATCCCCTTAGTAAACTTAGGATCGAAAAACAAAGCTACACAAATTGGGATTCCTCTAGTAAGCCTTCTTGATGCTACCCAAAAACAAAGTTTTCATATTATGTTTACCTTTCCAAATCGTAGCCAATTCTCCCAAATTCAAATTCAACATCTTACAACAATCTTAGCTTACCTATCTTATAACAAATTCATCCTTTTGCATAACAACATATCTTAAATACGCAGAAAGCTTGCCTAACATCATAAATCAATCTTTCCTTATCTATATCATTTGAGGAAAAGAGACAGCAAATCAAATGGCTTACGTTAGTTTGGGTACTTGTTCCCCATGACTTGTGCAACGGTACTTGCCAGCACTGAAACGTATGCTCTTAGGACATTGATTGCAATTGTTTTAGTACCACCCCTGGCTGCAATCAATTTCAATGATTGTCGCTAGGCAGGTAAAAGTCTTATCCTGAAATGATAAGAAACATGAAAACAGAAATAAGTTAAATCGGCAGTAATGAGGAAAATAATGGATGCATTCTTTTGGTTCTATCTGTTTTGTTTAAATTTAGAATGGCATTATAGAGACCTTAGACTGCTGGATGTTAATCTTCAGCAACTCCTTAATCGTCATAGGATTCTCATTGATATCATTAGACGCAATACGACGTGGTTGCGTTGGATCAGCCAAAGCAGACACAATGATTGGGTGGTCCTCAAACCTTGTTAATTTTTTAAGGCACCCAAGTGAGCAATCCAAAAGAAGGCTAAAATCTTAGAGTCATAAGGACATAAAAAAGGTATGGACAGTACCTACGCTTGAGGAGCTTAGCCTCCGTGATAGGCGGATCAACATAAATCTTGGTTGCGGATGAAGTGTAAAGGTTTGGTTGTGCTACATGTGGCAAAACATAAATGTAGTATGAACAACAATGATAAAGTAATCAAAGGACTTACAAATATAATTCAATGCTAAAAAAATGGCATGGTTAAGTACCTAGGAATCCTCTAACTGTCATGCTAGCAAATGCAAGAACAACGTTCTTCCGCTTATCGACGAAGTCTTCTTGTTTTAAGATGCTTGCATTCTTACCCCATAGGGTTATATTGACAAAGTTCCCACTTTTTCAAAAGCAATCAAGTCAAATGAGTAAGAAAACAGCAGGGAAAAGAAATGATGTGATTAGGAACTTAAAAAATGATAAAATTCAATAAATCATTCAAACTAGAAAATGTCCCAACTTACTTAAGATCTTGGAGCTTGATATTTTAAAGATCAACCTCTTTAGTTTTGGACTTAGCAAATCCCTTAAGTAGACTGTTGATTGCAGTCATGACACCAATAACATCTGGTCAAACATTGAAACTCAACATTAAACCATAAAACTTACCCTTTCAGAAATATCACATAAGTAAAAAGCTCAGACAATAATAAAGCAAACAAAAGTTGATTTTAATCAGAAGTGTTGCAAGGGATGCAGATTAAGGTTTTAACAAACAGGGAGTATAGTTTCTAACATTAACCAAACTCAAAAAGAGCATAGTTTACAGTCGTCACCAATCAAAACTACATAGTAAAGCCTTGCTTGATGATGAACTACATTTATCTACATTAAAGGTTTTATTATGGATGCTGAGGAATAACAATTTAAAAGGGATTTCAAGTCTAATAGAATCAACATTTTTACAATTAAGCTTAAGCAAGAAGTTCAAAAAAATTAAATAAAATAAAAGAGAGGGATCCTATAGAAATAATTTTAAATAAAAAGATTCAAATATAAGAGCATAAAATTTTTATCAATAAAATTGGAGCTTCTAAGCAATATCACAGAAGGTTTCTAGAGACAATTAGAATGAATAACAATACCTCCAATGCTAATAGTTCTGTAAACCAAGATTCACCCTAAGCTCTCAAACCCAAAAGGAACATTCAATATCACCTTGATAACTCCTAACTTTAAGGAAATGAAACAAAATATTATTTGACAATTCCAAAATTTCTCTCAACAACACATTAAATGAAACAATTGTGAACAACAAAGAAGATGAAAATCATTTCCATTTCAAATCAAAGCAAAGGACTAAAAAACAAAGTTTCATATAACAAAAGAAAACAAATTTAACAATTAAAAAAAAGTTGGAAAACAACAATCTAGAAATATTCAACTGAAGAGCCAAGCAATCATATTCCACACAATGAAACCAATGTGAACGACAAAAAAAGAATGTTTGGATAGATCATCACAGACCAGCAAGCATAGGTTTATCATGAGTGAGAAAATGAAAGCTTTGGTGTAAAGCACTGTTAGATCGAGATATGGGTTGTGCCAAAGTAGATATGCACAGTTAATAAACGGATGACAGGAGACATTTTACCTGTCAAGTATTTATCTTCATCTTTACGAATAGGCAGCGAACGATAAGGCTAAAAGTCAAAAAAGTATTCAAGGAAATTTTCCTCAGGATGAGTGACCTCAATAATTTTAGTTTGCCTAGTAAGAGTGATCATATTCGGAGACTGGAGAGCATTGAAGTTTGACTTAGCGTCACGAACATAGAATCCAGTAAGCTCATAGATTGAACCCTCCTTGAGCAGTGATCGGAAGAAATGCCGATCTGGTTTGTGTGTTGATGCTTGGATAGCATTACCCTAGATGAATGTTAGATCAAAAGCAAGTTAGGATAATTATTTAAATGAGCAACCAGCAATAATATATATATATATATAAAATAATAGTTGAGAATAAGATTTCCAAATAACCTTTGCGTCAACTAATATCATGTTAATAGAAAGAAATTTAGCCTCATCACCAGAAAGCATAGCGTCCCAAATCCGAATCAAGCAAACTCTTATTTTTTTTATCAACTTCATCTAGTTGAAGTTGAGGCAGTAGCAGGACATCCATGGTGACATAAAAAACAACACATTGCAAAAGAAGACCACATATAAGAAATCGGTGAAGCTGACATAGATGATAAAGCAACAGGGGAGATCAAGTTATATCTTCATTGAGTCATGAAGTAACAATGAGCATGTAAAAGTATGTAAGACTAAGCAGTAAATCTTCATTGAGAAATAGTGGCAAATCAGACAGAATTTTAGCCTTGATGGATGACAGCAACACCAAGAATGTAATGCTATAAAAAATTGAAACTGAAATTAAAAAATATATATATCGATATAACTTAAGTAAAATTTAACCTCTTCTCAACGGAGTGAAAATTTCATGGTAAACAATATTTTTCGTTTGGTTATTAGGTTGATCACCATTATTTCAATTAAAATCTTTAATCCTGAACGATGGGAACCCTTGAAATAGCAACATACAGTTGACCATGTGTGAAGACCGATTTGGGCAAATAAAGGCCAACATGTTCCAAAGTTTGGCCTTGGCTTTTATTTATCATTGCATATGACAAACGTAGAGGGTATTGATTCCTCTTGAATAAGAAAGGCAATTTTGGATTCTTATAAAGAAAGCAAATTCTAGGCACAAAGACTTTTTCCCCAACACATGACCCACTTATAATTTGAGCTTCAATTACATTGGTAGCTAGTTGAGTCACAATCAATCTTGTTCCATTGCACAACCCCAAATTTTGGTTCAGGTTTCTTAGTAACATAACAACCGAACCCAATTTCAAGTGTAGTTCATGGTTAGGAATGCCATTAAACTTGAGAGAATTTAGGAATTCAGGCGGGTAAAGCATATCTTGATCAGCGACATGGCCATCAGTATTTGAAATGGAATCAAAGCTATGGTAAACATGGAACTTTCCTAGTATCAAAGTCAAAATTTCAGAATTAATCAAGTCAACTGTGTCATTGAAAGGGCTTATGATAGCTCAATCTCCAAGGTAGGAGGGATCTTTATATTTGACTTTGATATCAACATAAATGGTTTCTATTAGAGCATGAAGAGGTGCTATAGTAGTTGAGATCAATAGATTAGCAGGAATTTCTATCCATGCTCCATCATCATCTTCACATATGCTGGGATTCTTCCATCACCAACAACAAGGATCCACTCAGCAAATTAATTCATTTCAACCCTTGCTTTTACATCAAGTCCATCTCGCCTAAGCCTCATGTTAGTGCTTAATGGGTAAACAGAACATTTTCTCCAAAAGGGGGAATTATTGACACTTGCATGGATGATTTGACTTTTAGTCCCTGATGGTATGACTAGCAATATTTGACGGAAATCACCTCCAAGCAAAATTGGCTTGCCACCAAATGGAATCTCTTCAGTCCCGCTAGATCCAGACATTATTATGTCACGTAAAGTCCTCTCAAAGGCTTCAAAACAATGCCTATGAATCATGGTAGCTTCATCCCAAACAATCAAGCTAGCCATTTCAATAAGGTTCCCTAATTCACTCCCGCGTTTTATTTGGCATGTCGAAAGCTCATCAACCTCAAGAGGTATAATATATCTTGAGTGAGCTGTGCGACCACCTGGTAACAATAAAGAAGCAAAGCCAGAAGAAGCTACAACAAAAACAATTTTACGATCCAACCGCACAGCGGAAATAGTTGTATTCCATAAAAAGGTTTTACCGGTTCCACCATGGCCATGTACAAAGAAGAAGCCTCCTTTTTCATGTAGGACACAATCTAAGACAGCATCATAAATGACCTTTTGTTCTACATTCAATTTCGAAACGGATTCAAAATGTTGAGTTCGCAAAGCATCTAAGTCATAGCTCATTTCTTCCGTATGCAATCTACTTGGCATATAATTGAGTCTGATGCATCAAGTAAAGGCAAACCATGGTGAGATAATGAGGTCTCATTTTGGTTGAACACCTCCTCTAGGATTGATAAAACATGGTTTTTCAATTGAGTATCAGGGATTCGAATAGATGAATTGACATATAGATGTTGAAGTTTATATTCAACATCTTCTGCAAGCAACACCCAATTATTTTCCCAAAAAGACAGTGGATTTTGTATCTCGCAAAACAAAATCAATGTCATAAAAAGTTGTCTAAGTTCAGAGCCTATTGCCTATTGCGAAGCTTGGTGCAAGGCATCATGCCATTCTCTATCATCACCAAGCAACCCCAACGCTTGGCATGCTAATCGAAAAGATTCATGTGCAATACCATCAACTTATCGCAAACTTTGGAAGTTAGTTGCACCCTTTATAACATTCAACAGAAGTCAAAGGTAGAAAAGTTCCCCTGATGCTGGGTGTACAAAGTTGATGCGGCCAATAACAATGCCACGTTTTCTTTGTTTCCAAATCTTTTCCCTTGGCAACCAAACCCATGCTGTAAGGAAATCAGTGTATGTCAAGTTGCGAGCTTTTGGGTATTTCTTGTTAGCTTCCATCCCTTCAGTAAGCATGGTTTTCTCCAACAAAGGTTGTCTCAAAACATTAGTCAAATTAGCATGCTTAGGAAATGTAATGACATGTTGATTCGGCAAATGCACGGGTAACCGGACAACTGTTGGTTCTCTATGATGGACAGGGAAACCAAAAATTCGCCAACATGCTTCATGTGAAAAAATATATCTACAATCCAAGAACATTTTGATTTCATCTATTTGAGGTCTATCACCATTGGTTCGGCCTCTTATTTGGGTAGTAGGCTCTTCAAGCACAATTTTAGCTTGATATGGGCCTCTATTCAAATACTTGAAGAGATACTTGATGGATTTGGTTTTCCCACATATTTCAACATTGATGTGTACTTGATGTCTCACAATCAAATCAATATTGTGGGGAACAACAAATCGGCTATCTAAATCGACTCCATTTTTTTTTATGATCATTGAATCACCAGTGGATGGGGGTCATTTATAGAGAACCATGCCATCTTCTTGGATAATAGTTTCAACTTGATATGGTTTTGGATAGAACTTTGAGCATCTATCATTTTTCATGAACGGAGATCGTTTGTTCAAAGCACCGTAAGGACCATGAATCATGAAACTTGAAACTGTTTCATAAGCAATCGGGTCAAGGGTTTTGTTAGGGACACTTACAGATATAAGTCGATCAACAGCTGAAAGATTTGTAATTTTGTCTTCTGAGTGCAACCAAATTAAGATGTGAGTGTGCGGCAAGCCTCGTTTTTGGAACTCAATGGTGTAGACAACTGAGAACACATAAATGTAATTTAGCTATTAGTGTGGCGAGTGCGGAACACAAATAAAGAGTGGAATGATGAATTTAGTGTCAAAAAGGGGTAGATCTAAGGACCTGCAATGACTCGTCCAAAGTAACAATCTTTCATTAAATCATCCATGAGACACTGAAGTCTTAACTTGAACAACCTCACCAATATATCTGGTCGGTCCTCAATTTTTTGTCTAGGTATCATCGTTAAAGCCTTAGGGATCTCAGGCCACTTAAGATTGCAAGTGAAGGTAATAAAAAGGTCAGGATGGCCAAGTAGTCGATAGATCGCCATAGCATCTTGGTAATTTTGGAAGAGAAACCTAGGACCAGGAGTAAAACTTGATGGCAAAATAATGTGTTTGCCAAGGGCTCGACCATCAACATCACTTCGATCAATTGCATCCCTAACCCCTTGATAAATCTCATATCGGAGCACTTTTTGATTCTCACATATCCATTGCAATCTAATTCGCTCAATACAAAGGTATGCATCAACGATGAATTGCTGGAACAACCTACCTCCCCTTAATAGAGTGTGACCACTGCTTGGTCGTTGTTAAATCAATGAAGCATAGTATTCAAGCATGGTCAGCTCCCTTCGATTTTTCTTGGCTCTTCGATCAACATTTGCATATTTCATGCCTAATCTAAAACCAGGCTCACCAAAAGGGAACAGCAATGGATATTGCAAGGACATAAAAGATGGATGCAATTCACTTATTCACTGCAAACCATTAGATTGACTCTCAATGACAATATCACGGCTGCAGATTCTTCCTCCCAAACTAAGAGGCTTGCTACTTCAGGCTGGGTGGGTAGGTCATACTGCGAGCCATCTTGAGCTCCCCAGGCATGTAGGCAAAGCCGAATAGGAAGATAATTGGCCTGAACAAAGCGATCCCTTGCCATCCTAAAGACTTTAACTATATCATTAACTTCATCAAGCATCCGGATCAAACCATCGATAATAGAAGGATTTATGACACTTTGATCATGATCACAGCCAAAAGCTCTAAGTCTATTGGTAACTTCATGGTCGGTATCACATATATACAATTGAGCAAATGATGGGCGGTCACCACGGGAGGGTAGTAAAGACCTAATACGATGGTGCATTTGACCTCCAATTCTGAATACATAAGGACCAGGTGTATTATTGATGGGATTATCAATATTTCCACCTATTGATGTGAATTGGAATATCGAATTGTAGACCCTAATATTGTCTCGAAATTTAGAGCATGCTCCTTGATTTCTATAATCAAGCAAATTATGAAGGAAGGCAAGTGTCATGTTTGTAGTGGGCAATTGAACCGTTCCTTCTTTACAACACAACGAAAAGATGGGTAAGCTTACATGACCAACATTTGTTAATCGCTCTTAAAACCACATGTAAGTACCACAATAACAGCATGTAAAATCCAAGCCACCAAGGTCAAGTGCTTCAAAGAAAATCCCTAGGGGAGAGAACATTGCGTCTCAAAAACCAAGAAACAATTAGGATTCAGAAGTGACTTTTGAAAAAACATGGTTGCATTGAAGATTAAGAACTAGGCAACCTAAAATGAGAAGTGAATATGTAACGAAGAATCAAGCACAATCATATAGGATAAAACGTAATACTTACGCTTCATTCCATAGGCATCTACTGGTGTAAGAGAAATTTGAGGAATGATAGTTTCAGAGACCAATGGGATGGGAGGGTGATCAGGGACACACTGATTTCCATTGCTAGATATGAAGCTATGTTTCTTAATATCGGACTAACATGTGCACCAAGGTTGGTTAGAGGAGGAGTGTTAGGTTCAAGATGATAGGTAGCAAAGTTTGGATGGTCCATAGAAACATGAGCTCGACCAAAAATAGGCATTTGATCAGTTTGAGAATCAGAATTGGAGGAGGGACCAACTGAAATTGTCTCTAACTCACCAAATTCATTAACAGTTGAGTGTTGGGATAAAGACGAATGAACTTTATTTCATTTGCATGGATAATTTGAGCTAGGCCCAAGGAATTCACACCTAGATCTTCTATTTCTCATACGATTAACTCGATTAAGTCTGTTTTGAGTTATTTGTTCATGATCACCTATAATTGACTATTAAGAAAGCAAGAGCAATCATAAGAGTGTTTTAAAGAATGCAAAGGTTGACAGGAGAAGCGATGAGATTGAATGCGACATTCAATAATGAGAAAGTAACAAAATCAGCAATGTTTACCATAGCTCAGCGAAAGAGGAAATGCGAAAAAAAGCACACAAACAAAGCAGTAAAGAATGAGGTTCAAACAGCCAAGAATATCACATGCCAAGGATCACACAATAGATCAATGGAGGAGGTTGTCAGAATAAATCGAATAGCCATTGCTTCACAAACATGGTTGTTGCGTGAACAAAGAAAAAAAATCAGCTGGTTGCAAACTGCAAAGCACAAAAAGAGAATAGATCAAAACAAATAAGGAATGCTAACTAATTCAACTGATCTAATGCAGCAAATCGCAAAATAGAGGGTGGAAAACATCAATGAATACAATGATTTTAAGTCAACAAAATAGACAACCTAATCATCAGCAAGGAACTGAAAGAAATAGGAACCATAATCATCAAGACAATAACAGATTGTAAAAGGAGAAAAAATAAGTTCTTAGATACATTCAAGAAGGAGAGAAATAGGGAAAAAAACAAATGTGTAAAAAATTATATATCCACATCACATAGCAGGGACCAAAATGGAAGCCAAAGCAACGAATAAAACAGCTAACCAAGAATAGAAACTATTCTCTCATGATTGGAGAACAAAGGTAGATACAAAGCCTAAAACAGAATGATCAATACAATAGCATAAAATCAAAGACCAAAAGACCAGAGGGTGAACAACAACAATTCACTTATGAAGGCAAATGCAAACAACCAATGTGATCACATAAGGATTGTGTAAATCAATGAAGGTAGGAACAATCAGAATTGATTGCCAAAGCATGGACAAAAAATAAATCAAGCACAAAGAAGGGGATCACAACTCCAAACAAAAAACCCATTGCTCAATTGTGATAACCGAAAATTTTTCTATTTTTGGTATTAATTACCTGGAAATAAATAAATAAATTTATTTACGAAATGGAATATGGTTTGAATTTCAGAAATTAATGAAGTGACAAATTTGAGAAATACATATTGAGGAATTTAATTTGGATATTAAGAGATCCAAAATTAAAAGAAATGAAAAACGTGTATAAATATATATGATATATATATTAATTGCAATTAAAGTGTATAAAAATGCATATAAATTGTTGGTACAAAAATATGTATTTATATACATATATTGTTATAATTATATTTATAAATATACTTTATAAATATAATTATATATATTAAAAAAAAAGGAGCGAGAATCAGGATACCTGATTCCCTCTCATTTTCTCCTCTGTTTACAATAGAGGAGAGACCGGCCGACTAGCCGGCAAGAGAAGAAAAAGGGAGAGAGAGGAAATGTCGTCTGCGAGCCGAGGAGAGGAAGAGAAAGCTGGCCGGCGACGGGAAAAAGGAAAGAGAAAGGAGTGAAGAGAATCGAAAAATCGAAAAGGAAAAGAGGGAAAAAAAGAGTAAAAAGAAAAGTGGCGGTGCCGCCGATCTGGCCACCGCCACTCCACCCGCACCGCCAGTAGAGAAAAAGGAAAGAAGAGGAGGCCACCGGAGAAGAGGAAAACGAAAAAGGAAGGAAGAAAAAGGGGAGAAAGGAGCTGAGAGTCGCTGTCCAGATTCGCCACTACCGTCGCCGCCAATCTGGAAAAGGAGGTCAGATCTAGCTTCTTGGCAACCCCAGGATGCTGTGGAGTGACTGAACTGCCGAAAATGGTGGCCTCCAGTGGCTGAACCAGCCAGCAAAAGCTGAACCGGCTGAACCGGTCTGACCCAATCGAACCAGCCTGAATCGGTTTGAATCGGTTCAGGCTAGAAAAAGAAAAAAAAGAAAAAAAAGATGGAAAGGAAAAAGAAAAAGAAAAAGAAAAAGAAGAAAGGAAAAGAAAAAGAAAAAGAGAGAAAGAAAAAAGAAGAAAGAAGAAAGGAAAGAAAGAAATGAGAGGAGCTTAGGAAGCACTTCACCAAAATTTTTAATGTTGAATATAGGTAAGAAATTTAAAGATTTTGCTATATTCCATAGAAATTTATAGAATTTATTAGATTATTTTCTAAGCGAATATATGTGTGTGTGTTAAAATTGTAACAACATGGTAACGAGGCAAGTAGTGGATTTCGGCTAGGCTCGGAAGTCGGAAAGGTAAGATACTTTTATAAAGTAGTAGTAGTGTTATATTGTATGGTTTGCAATTTTGAATCGTTGGGATGAATTATTGATGAAATAATGTTAAAACGCTAAGAGGACCCATAACTAGTGGTGGGATCTTAGTAAGTACTTCACCAAAATTTTTAATGTTGAATATAGGTAAGGAATTTAAAGATTTTGCTATATTCCATAGTAATTTATAGAATTTATTAGATTATTTTCTAAGTGAATATATGTGTGTGTGTTAAAATTGTAGCAACATGGTAACGAGGCAAGTGGTGGATTTCGGCTAGGCTCGGAAGTCGGAAAGGTAAGATACTTTTATAAAGTAGTAGTAGTGTTATATTGTATGGTTTGCAATTTTGAATGGTTGGGATGAATTATTGATGAAATAATGTTAAAACGCTAAGAGGACCCATAACTGGTGGTGGGGGTCTTAGTAAGAAATAAAACTGCCTTGTGGTTTATAAATTGTATTTCCTTGCATGAGGTTTTTAATCAAATTAAGTCGTTATATTGTCGAAATTTATATGAAAATGTGTGATGAAAAAGGTTAAGGTTTTCTCGTATAAATGGAATCTTGGAAAGAATTATCGAAAGATGAGCTTTGAAAGGACTTTATCGTATTGCCAGAAAATTTGATTTTTGGAATAGTTTGATGAGGTAAATGGTTGAACGATTAAATTGTGGAATTATCGATGGAGTGGTGATCTTAGAATTAATTGATTTCGATTTCTTAAATTTTGGAATAGTTTCTAACATGATAACACGAATATTGCAAGAGGTCGATGTTAAGATGGTTTTATTTCATTACATTGTATTGTCAAATGTACGAGAGATGATAAGTGGACCTACACTTGTGGTAGTGGTCTTAGTATCAATATTGTGTTATACGATGGGTTGTTGTGATATCAAATTATAACAAATGTACGACTTGTGCATACATAATCTTATTGAAATTGAGGTTGAATTTTCGATGAAATCTAGTCATTGATAGATTCAAATAAATGAGTATCACACATGTAATTATATGGCTTCAATTATAACTTTGGAATAAGTCTTGAAAAATATTCTCTCACATTTGAGTGACTTGGAGAAATTTGGAGGACATGATGAATGGTCCATCTTAGTAGTGTAATTGAGACAATGAGAATAAGAGAGTAGATTGTGATGTCTTGTGGACATTTGATAGAACACACGTCTACATAAAAGTATACTTGTACATGTCTATATTTAATAGATGTGAACTGGGATTTTTGCAATAATATGGATGGTCGTAAGGTGACTCAAATGATTGAAACACTGTTAATAGTGGAAATTGGCCAAATCTCTTAAGTGGGTAAACTGCTAACCTACATTTGACTCGATAATACCTTTATAGATAATTCTAGTATGGTATTATATTATGCAAGCCATATGAAAATTGATTGAAAACTGTGATTTGAGTTTGTGATAGTGAATGAAATTGAGCATCAAGTCGGAATTACGAATGGGTGCCAATATGTTAGGCCATTGATAGATTTGATAGATGACTATTGATCTTGTGGTTTTATATCCTCGATGTCAACTTTGGAATAGATCTTGAATGATGATATCGGTATATGCCTAATTCCAGATTTTGATGGCTATAGAGAAATATGATATTTAAATATTCATAGATACTAAGAGGATTCATACTGATGGTGGTGGTCCTAGTATTGATGATGAAATGTACATGTGGTTGTTATAGTCGATAACTATTGAGAAAGAATATTGAATATCGAGAAACCACAGTGAATATCGAATTTACTTATTAGGTATGATCTTATTAAAATCAAAAGGATGGAAATGAGGAATTTGGATTATAGTTAACGCTATAATTAAATGATATATTTTATGAAAATGATAGTTTATTGTTTTGAATTCATGATTGAATTTTCATCGTATTTAAGCATGCTTTGTTACAATTTGAGACATTATAATAATGTTTATATGAATACTATAAAGCATTATTTAATTTTGAAAGGAAAGTATATGGTAGATATATATTTATATATATATATATATATATATATATATATATATTTATATAAAACCTCTTAAAGAATGATATCATATGCTTTGCATGATCTTTGACAAGAAAAGCTAAAGATTTATATGTTTTATGAGACTATAGGCACCCTAAGAGAGTTAAACTCAATAAAGCATAGTGTAAACCGCCTAATTGGAGATTATTTATTAGGTAGAGATGCTTGTCCGACAATAGTCGTGGACAGGGCTCAGTCACACCTGATCAGTAGGGCTGAGAGAGATGAGGTCTATGGCCATAGATAGCGCCCTAGTTGGTTTCCAGGGGACGATGACATGATTTTCACTGCTAGCTACAGTGATTTAAGTCTTTATTGATAGAGTATTAGGGATCTAGCCTAGTCTCAAACCGATATGATATGCAGTTTAGAGTATGCTTTTAAATTGATATGAACTCTAAACTGATATGATTTCACAGTATATGAAAAGTGTTTCGATATTGTACTTGATTACACATGATATGAAAAGAGAAATGTGCATGTTTTGATTTGACATGATATGAAAAGAGAAACGTGCATGTTTTGACTTGACATGATATGAAAAGAGAAATGTGCATGTTTTGATTTGACATGGTATGAAAAGAGAAATGTGCATGTTTTGATTTCATGTGATATGAAAAAAGAATTGTGCATGCTTTCAACCATGTCTTAAAAGTAAATATGAAATGAATTGAGAATCTACGTGTTGGAACATACTCTAAAAGTATTTGTAATATGATTTGAAATGATAATTATCTTACATAGTAAAGCTTGCATAAGTTTTGCATACTGAGTAATGACTTAACAACATTCTAACTATATGATGTCATGATATTATACGGTACATGAACATAAGACTGATATGAGGAGAATTATAACCTTACACTATCGTGATCATGATTTCTCACATGAAAAGTGATATGAGTTGATGTAATACAGGAGTATAATTGTTAAATGTAAAGTGACTTGATATGATATCTCAATTGAATATAATATACCATGTAATCGATGTGAGCATGGACTAATAGTATATGATATTCAAGTTATACAGGATGCATTGTGTACAATACATTGTAGTATAAGAACAAGAAGGTTGTAAGTGATTTAATAGATTTGTTTAGAGGTTTGAACGATGGATAGATGTCGGGAATGGAGATAATGAGGTACTTCGAATTTCTTTACATCAGCACTCTAAAACCCTCGCTCACTTATAGTCTCTAAGACGTGATCTTGTTATAAATATGAGATGTTATTGATGGAAATGATGAATTGTAATTACAAACTTGCAGGTTTAATGCATGGCAGTTAAGACAGTATAATTCTACTCCTACATTTATATTAGTATCTTACTGAGCCGTGGTTTTGCTCACCCTTCTAAATTTCATCTCTTTCAGACTATTGGAGTTAAAATCTACCATGAGAGTTTTTAAGTAGGCCTTCGGAGATGGTACCTAGGCTTGGTATTGGCCATTGTCCTCCGAATTCGCTTCGTTGTTTTTGAGGTATACGTCCTTTGTAAATCTCTTGTTTACATGTACAGACATTAATTAATACACAGTATGTAACATTCCGAATCCACAGTATAATATAATATTTACTTATAAATCACACTTACTTATCGGTTGGGCCGTCTTTGATGCTTAACAACTTGTAACCCTTTAAGTATATCATAGTACTTCCATTTATAGTATTATAGCAGAATTATAAATATTACATTTAATTTATTTGAGATCATTTACATTCCCTCTTACTCAAAGTAGTACTGTACAATTTTACTGAATATATAAAAGAATTTAATGTACCTTCGATATCGTATATCTGCTGACTCCAACAGTCGATAACTCTGGAAGGTAACTGTTTACTTCAAATCAATAACCTGTGGAGTGGAAAATCAGGGGTGAGCAACGACGTGCTCAATAAGGAAGGTGTATGCTGCTTTATAAAAATAAAAACTATATCCCCCAAAACGTTTATTTTCCCTAACAACATACCCAGTAGGAAAACAGCGGATATAGTAAACAGTCTTTAATATTCAAATCACTGGCTAAACAGTTTACAATATAGTCTAGTAAACAGTAAACAGGATTCAATAAATCCTTTCAGTAAACAGAAATCAATAAGTTGAGACTAGGCATCGCCCTACAATTAAATCATGCTATCATCATTCCCGAAGGAACGTAGTAATCATCCCCACAGGGATACAGTAAATCTATAGCCCCAATCTATAGGTGGTCCTCGGGTACACTTGCCAGGTGACCTCGAGACCTCTGATGACTTGGCGGGTCAATTAGCCTCGTGAATAGTAATGCATGAAACTCGGGGCCTAAAGTTTCAAAAATCACTTTATATCTCATAAAGAACCCTTAAGGAATATTTCACATATTTCGTCATTTCTTTAAAATGATCGTTTTCCAAAAGGTATTATATTTTTTGTTTACAAAACACAGTAAAAATAGCCCGTAATCTCATCATTTTACGTGTGAGAAAAACACGAGTTAAACTGGCTCGCCCTTTATCAGCTCACCCATTACAGCTCGCCCATCACAATGGATTGAGCTCGCATGTTTTCATTCGCCCACTGTGGCGAACTAACATCACCCACTGTGGCTTTCACACCGAGCTAAACTGGGGGTCGCCCACGAAATCTTTCTCTAAAAAAACAAGGGATCGCCACTGTTGGCTCGCCCAGAATTATATCAAAGGGGTTGCCTATCTTTGGCTCGCCCAAATTTTTATTAAAATAGGGTCGCCTATCTTTGGCTCACTCAAAATATCACAAAGGGGTTGGCTTTATAGCTCGCCCAAATCATGGTCTATGAAAACAGTTTATCAAATTAATGCATGTTTCAAATCAAATCATTTTCTCAGTATTTCCATAAAATTTAATTCCACAGAACATGCATTCACTTCACACACATCTCCCTTACCTGGTCTTACGAAGCCTAGCTTCTCGATCGCCTTTATCAATTCTCAATTCCCGGCTGCAAAATAAATTATCAAGACTATCAATATATTCTGTTCGAATCTTTCCAACACTTTGGCGAGACTTAAGGCTAATCCTCTAGCTCGCCCAATATAACTCGCCATTCATATTTTAGCTTATGAGTGGGAGATCGCCCACAATTCAACTCGTCGTGCCTATGCATGTGAGTTCACCATACACGGCTTTTTATTCAAAGGTGGGCTCACCTATGAATTAAACTAGCATGTGGCGACCTCGCCCACTATACCACGCTCCATATTAT
The DNA here is from genome assembly GCA_031772115.1 of Heritiera littoralis. NCBI lineage: Eukaryota > Viridiplantae > Streptophyta > Magnoliopsida > Malvales > Malvaceae > Heritiera > Heritiera littoralis. Next base: position 4,483,358 of record JAPDPK010000040.1, read on the forward strand.
TTAGCTCGCCCATAATAGCTGAGCTCGCCTATTTCTCATCACTTTTACACCATTTCCAGCACTTTCCTTGTTTATTTTCGATTATTTCTAGACCACATCTTGTTCTAGTTTCTCATGTCCTAACAAGATTTAACTAAAACAAGGCTATATCTATGTTTCTTACGGTATAAAACATAGAAATATACCAATAAACATCAAGAGAACCAACGAAATATGGAACTCACCTTAATTGAGTTGCACTTCCAGAACAGAGTGTTTTCTGTCTCACGTTAACTTTACTTTGCTTATTCCTTAGCTCTTCAAACGATGGAGAAAAGGTTTAGCTAACTAAAGGATGAAATTTCATGGCTTACGTATGAAAGGAACGGAAGAAACGAGATTTGAGCTTGTAGTAAAACATAATGGACGAGAAGCAGTAGAGTGGTTTTCGAAGAAGATGAAGTTTGCTAATGTCGGTTTTCTCATGAAGTCTTCTCATATAGTCCTGTTAATCCAATCAGAACCTACCACCTGTTTCTTATCCCGTTTTCTTTCATCATTTCACGTCTTTCATACATTAAAAACTTGAAGAAAACTGCAGCAAAAAGGGCGGCAGTGCAGATTAATTTTGCTACTCGGTATGACTTACTTCTGCTCTCTTTTGCATATTCCGTTCAACAAAATTCCACATGTACCATAAAATTTTTCTTATTATTTATATACACCATATTATAAATTTTTGTTCCAATAATTCCATAGTTCAAAGTGGAAATTCACATTCAATATTTATTTAATCTCACTAAATTATTTATTTCCACTATCAATCATTTACAATTATGGTGTACAGTGAAATAAAATCGGGTCTCACACAATACATATTTTGTTCAACGAGTCGGGATGTAACTTAGAATTTTGGTAAATTATTATATAGGGGATCAATGAAATTAGAGTAGTAACTACACCACCGAATACAAACCGTAAAATGAAAAGGAAAAATTTATTCCATAAATTTGTAGACTAAGAAAAGTATAAGTATCAAGTGAACGTCGCGGCCTTCGGTTCGTGACATCAATAGGCCAACCCTCTTGAAAAATCAAATTATCAAATAAGCAAATGTGAAGAGACAAAAACATGGGAAGCTGGTAAATATCGTTTCTTGTTAAAGGTAACTCCGAATATAAATCCAAAAAAAAATATCACATGGTTCAAAATAAATATTGGCAAGACGATCCTATAAAACTTTAAAAAAAAAACAGATTCTCAATAGCACAAAAGAAATAAGCAACCAAATCAATTTAATCAAATATATTTTTTGGTCACAAGTTTCATCCACCACTTTAACAAAGAAATGCCACAAAAACCCAAGAAAGGGTAAAAAAAAAAGCATCACATTCCTCAAATTGCAGTTTAAGGCAATAAATTATAGCAACGAAAAAAGAAATGAAAGTCTACAATACTCGAAATAAGCAGTTTAGAAGTGATCCAATCAACCATCACAAATGATAAGAAAAGGTAAAACCAAATTATCAAAATAAGCAAATGCGAAGAGACAAAATATTGGCACGACGATCCTATAAAACTAAAAAAAAAAAAACAGATTCTCACTAGCACAAAAGAAATAAGCAACCAAATCGATTTAATCAAATATATTTTTTGGTCACAGGTTTCATCCACCACTTTAACAAAGAAATACAACAAAAACCCAAGAAAGGGTTTAAAAAAAGCATCACATTCCTCAAATTGCAATTTAAGGCAATAAATTATAGCAACGAAAAAAGATATGAAAGTCTACAATACTCAAAATAAGCAGTTTAAAAGTGATCCAGTCAACCATCACAAATGATAAGAAAAGGTATAAATTTCAAATATATAGATGAGTTTAAATTGGTTTACTATCTTTTTTTCCCCCAAACTAAGACATGTTAAAATATCTTCATCATTATCCAAACCACCAAAAATATAATGGGATGTTATCTGATCAAAACTTCAATGAATTTTGAATTGCTCTACAGAGCTCACCATCAAATTCACATGGCTTATACACATAACTGCATGTGCACGGTGCTTATGCTTTATCTATGGATCATTTATCAAGACATTCTACAATCTTATGTGCAAACTGAAGCTTTCATTGTACGACACCATTGAATTAAAATAGAAAAAGCAAACAATATGGTCACATACTGTTCAAAGGTATGACAAGTATCAATTGAGATAGTAAGGAAAAAAAGTTTAATACCAATTTCACAAAGGATTAAGTTAGAAAAATCCATATCAAATAGATTATATGTTAAAAAAAATTATTGATGGTTTATATTTTTGGTATTAATTATTAAGAAAACATCCAAGAAGCCAACATTACGCTCCAAAATGGAAAAGGAATCTAACAAATCCAACACTTACAGCACCCAACATCCCAATAGCAAAACAAAAGCAACATCCTTATTTGAGATTGAATAAATCAATTGAAAAAGGGAAGATAAAAGGAAATTGCAGACAGCAAGAGGAACCAAAAAAAGAAAATCAATACGATCATGACGATCAGTTGACAGTTCAAAAAAAGAAAAAAGATCATTCCAAAGAAATGTGACTCTTAAGGTTTTCAGTTATGATAACAACACAAACCAAGTCAAAGCAAAGAAAACGATAATAAAATGAAATATATTTACTTGTTTAAAAGTTGTTGTTATCTTGTAAATAGGAATTGGCAAAAAGAATTAAAGCACTTAATATTTAAATTTTGTTTTTACTGCAAAACTTTTTGTCTCTTCAAAGAAGATGCAATAACACAACTTTCTTTGAAGAAGATGCAACAACAGAATAACATTCAATTTTACTCACCACTTAAAGTGCTTAATCAAAGCAAAAGATGAAAGCAAAGCAAAATATTTTATTTAGAAAGTAATCTTAGACCTTTTGACAAGTTTTTGAAATTAAAAAAAAAAGCATTCCTGAAGTTGAAGTAACAAATCTAAGAGGTTCTAAACTAAAAATATAGAAAAAAGGAAAAGATAAATTAGCACTTTAATCAAGCAATAACATGGAAAAAGATCATTAATTCTTTCTTTCCTAACAAAGAAGCACCTCGACATAATCCTTAATCAAGTTAAAAGAATAGTCCAAAAAAAAGCTCTTTTGCAATAAAGATGGTGGATATTATAATCAATTATTCACATATTTTAGATTTGGTATTTCCTTATCAAGCTATTCGAGTCCATCTCAATTTGATGAGATAAAAAAAAATAAAGATATTGCACAAACCAGATACCATAACAACCGCAAGAACTGAAGAACCTAAAAAAAAAGCCAAACAATCAAAATCCAAAGGTGAATAAGCAACAAAGATCACAAAGGGATGAAAGGATAAAAGGAAATCCTTGGGCAAAAGAAACTGCTTTGGCCTAATATCAGTAAAACTCTAGGAGAACCAATTTTTTTGGTTATTTTTTTTAGCAGAATGTAACCCAAGCAAAGCAAGAAACAGGCTGGAACTGAGATTTGGGTGGAACTCAAGGAAAGAGCTGGTATAAAGGAAATAATGAAAATGTATAGGAAGGCACACTGTTCGAATGACCACATCAACCAGAAAGAGATAAAAAGCAGCAACAAAAATAAAGATAAAACAAAAAGAAAGATCATTAATTCTTTCTTTGCTAACAAAGAAGCATCTTCCATCAGTTACACTCAAAGCAATACAAAGCAGATACCACACAAACCAATCAATATCTGAGTTCAACCTTCTGGCATTGCAAAAAAAACAAAAAAACAAAACTGAAGCACAAAACAAAATATAGCTCAGAATCTCAAGGTGGAACAAAAAGGAAAGATCATAAAAGAAAGATAACCTGTGTGTAAAAGCTGTGAGGCCACTGACTATCAACCTGCACAAAGGAGAAGAATTTGGGAAAAAATTCAGGAGGTTATCACAAAAGGCAGAACCAAATGGAGAAAGCAGGACAACATCAACCAAAGGGAATGCAAAACCAAGTAATTTACCTGCCGATGAAAGAAATGCCACTCTCTTGGGCTACAATTTTTCCCTTTTGCTTTTGAAAGACAGAGAAAACTCAAATAAAGAAAGGGACCAAGTGGAACTGAGACTTGGAGGGGCTCGAGGTAGAGATGACACAAACATTGGGAGCGTTGTTGGGTGGGATTAGATGGAACAAAAAAGAAGAGAGGAAGTACAAAAGTAGCAAAAGCAATCATGGCAACTCAAAGGAGAGCTCGGGTTGATGGGGAGACCTAGCATTTTCCCAAGGAGGAGTGGGAATTGAATGTAAGATCCGAGAACCCAACAACAAAACCCACCCAGAATGGGAAAACCAATTATAATCTCAAGTAAAGTCAAATGAAGCTGAAATGGAGAAGTACAGGCGTGGGACAAATCGAGCCCCAACAGCCAATTAAGACCATGGATTTCTGTCAGAAAGTACATGTCGAGCTGAACAAGAAAGCCTGAAGGTGCGAATGGAGGGATGGACACAACATAACATGGATGGAAAAGAGACTTAGGCGAGACATAGGCCTACCTATGAGGGTTGTAAGGAAAATCAAATCAACAGTGAAGGAAGACAATCGAGAGACAAATCGAACCGTAAAAATTCACCATCACGAATCAGATCTTGTCTAAACAGCACATCTTACTCATGTTTCTTGGATTGGGTTTAGAGAATTTTGGATGGCATCTAGGTTAGACATGATGATTTTGGATGGGATCTAGGTTAGACATGATGAATTCGATATAAGAAGATTTGAAGCGTAGGACTCATGGAAGCAGCATGGAAGTAGATTCACAAAGGGATAATCTGACACTGTTCGGAGCAATTATCAAGCTTCGGGATCAGAGAGCAAGCGGACTGAATGTTAAGATAAAATACAAAGATTCAAGAATCAAAGAAATCGTACTCATGGCTTCGACGAAACGCGATTTTTCGAAAGTAGACGAAGTGGCAACCGACCAACAACAACCAAAGGCCATGAAGGCTAGAATTAACAATGATGATATGACGACGCATCGCGTGGTGCTCAATCCTGTTGACTGTGACTTGGGTAATTTCTCTTCTTAATTTCTCTGTATTTGTGATATCTCTTCTTTTTCTTTTTTTTCTCGTGTTTAATTTGATTAAATTATGAAACCCGCTTTCCTAGGCGTTGATGAGTAGGGGTTGAATTTGTGCTTTTGATTTTAAAATTGAATATAATTTGTAAATAGAAGAGATGACTTGCTGGCTTGAATCTGTGCAGAAAAGGGCACAAAGATAAAGAAGAAAAAAAAATCATAAATGAGCAAATAACCAAAGAAGTGACGTGGCTGCATGAGGAGGCAGTATTTTCTACAACTTTTATTATATTGATTTCTATTCAAGATGAATGCATTTCACCGTTTCATGATCAAAAAAAAATTATACTTAGTTCTTTGAAAAATATTTTTTTATTGATTTTGGAGTAAATAGCAAGAATGGTTCTTAAACTTTTAGCAATATTTTATATTTGTCTCCCGATTTTATAGTGATTAAACTTCTAAAACCTTACTCATTTTGATCAATTGGTCAAGATTTTCGTTATACTCCTAAAAAGAAGAAATAGGTTTCTTGCAGATGATTTTTGTGGGAGTATGTTATCAAACATAAATTTATAATATGACAAGTAATGGGAAGTCTTCATGAGATATTCAAAAGAGAAAGAACAGCCTTGGTTAGAATTTAACTTTAACACTATTTTTGGATAGACAGTTGTGAAGAAAAAGAATGGAAAGGAGTGTAAACTAAAAGAAAGAAAAGAAAAGAAAAGGAAAGAGTACATATACTACTTGTTTGGATAGCTAAAATTAATAAAGTAAAAAAAATTAATCTTAACAATTCTTGTTTAGTTAAGCTATGGAAAGAAAATGATTCATTATAATATTTTTTTAATTCTAATTTTTTTTGTTTTAAAGTTTATAATATAATAAAATTAAATTCGATATTTTACCTGTGATTTTTTTTTTAAGTTTCTTTTTTTTTTTCATTTATTTCAAATTGAAATTTTAAAAAGTTGAATTAGTTAAAGAAAAACAATAGATGCTCGCTTCTACATTTTTTTTATTTCCTTAATTAAAAAAATTTCCACACAAAAAAAATTTTCAACCTCACCCTTTATTACTTAATTTTTGTTCTTTGGGGTAAGGAAAATGAATGCGGTTGGAATTTGGATTCGGTATAAATGCGTCTACACCCTAACATTTGGCAGACAAGCTCGACACTTGTCCAAGTGAGAGATGTGAACTTAAATACAAGGGAAATGTGTGGAATATTACTAAACAAAGAGAAATCATTTCTGAACTACTGTTTTTAATTTAACTTAACACGTTTAGTTCTCGACAGCTATTTGCAGAACTTTCTATATCGATCTGATGTTTAATTCACAGGTGTGTTTGTTGCACACAGCGCACACAAATTCTTTTGGCACACTAGGCTCTGATTTTGCATCACCCGATGCTCTTCAAGTTCATATTGCCTCCAAAAGAACTCGGTGCTCCAAAAGATCCGATAAAACACTTCTCATTTTATCAAGAGATACGGGCTTTAATATGACACCATCCATGCCAAACCTCATGCAGTTCTCTTTAGTCAGCTTGTCTGTATTCCCAGTGAGCGCTACTATTAAGGGCCTTTCATGGCGTTTTGTAAATTTCTCATGTATTCGGATTGCAATATCATAACCATCCATACCAGGAACAGAAACATCCATGAGAACAACCTTGTGCTCGTGAGAAACCACGCGCAAACACTCTTCACTGGAGCTTACCATTGTAACATCACACCCTAGATGCACGAGAAGTCCCTTAGTCACCATCCTGCTAACCCTGCATCACCCAAAAAAAATTCAAAGCTCATTCACATGGCATACAGGAAAAAAGAAAGTAGCTGTAAACAGGTTAAAAGAAAATCCAGAAAAAGCTTTACCTACCAGTTACCAAAACTAAATTATGTAAGGTGTTCGTGAAATTGGATTGATGAGTATTACAAGAAAATCTTAAATGTTTTCCAATTTTAGTTAAATGTACTCTTGGGCTTAAATTGACTCTAATCATTAATAGATTCAAACAGAACTCCAATTATGAGGCTCATTCTACTTCTCAATCATATGTCTAAGCCAAATCATCTTATAAGTTTTATACGACAAATGATCTCAAGAAAATGTTAATAGTCTCTAGTTGTGCAGCCAAACAGTTCTACCACAACGCGGTTAGAACAGAAAAAGGAGCATAAAAGTTCAGCCTCAACTGTTAACAGAACCTTGTGACGAGGAATTGCATACCGTTGTTCCCATGTTGCACTATATTAGGCACATAATCCTATCTTAAGGCATCTTCCATTTTGAGGAGTGTATGAACCTTGCATTAAATTGGAGGGCAAAGGCATCCCTCACTCTTGAGATTCAATATTCTTAGAATTAATCTGCCTCGATCTAAAATATTCAGAAACAACGAACATCCCATCCCACTTACAATAACAATTTTATCAGATTGGTGATATAATTTTTTTTTTATAAAACTTCTTGTCAAATATTTTTTCGCTAAATGCTTAATTCAAGATCTTTAACTTTGGAGCATTTCTCAATTAAATACACAATTTAATACTTGAGTCAAATAAGAACTAGACGTTTCAAGATTGCTCAATTAAGGATTTTTGGATAGAATTGAAGCACACGCATCTTTAAATTATTAACAGTGTTATATTAATTCTTTTATATTAATTAAATTTCTTTTATATCAATTAAAAATAACATATTTTTTCATAAAAACATAAAATCTCTATTTCTCTCCTTTCTCTAACTTTTCTTGGCTTTTCTTTTCTTTTTTTTTTAGATTTCAACCCAAAATATTTAATTTCAGTCTATTGGTTCAACCCCAAACCTATAGCAAAGCTTTAGATTAGGATAAATAAAAAATTTGTCCTTGGTAGCTTATTTGTGTTCAACCTGAAATCTGTAGCAAAGCTTTGGTTTAGAAAAAATTGGCCAAGGAAAGAGCCACAGCCAAGGTCCCCCAGCCAAGAAGACCCTTCAACAACATCCCAAGGAGCCTTAACCAAAAACCCTTCAGACGAAGCAAAAAAGTCCACAACAAACAAAGCAACCGAAGCATTATTAAACAGAAAACAACAAAAAAACCAAAATTGAAACCTAAAAGGCCATGTAACACAAAACCATAGCAAAGAAAAGTAAGCAACCACAGCCAAATTTTTTTATGACGGTTTGGTTTTAGGGGGTTCAAAGGGGTTTTGGTACTTAAAATTTGGGGAGATAAAAGCCTTGGAGGAGTAGGACATAGTGGGAGGGGAAGCAATTGGAGCGGTGGAAGGTGGTGAAAATAAGAGTTGAAACCGCAAGGCTTGGATCTAGCTTTTTTGAAGCATTTTTGGAGAAATATACCTAAGAATAAAGAAAACGAAAGAGAAAGGATGAAAATGGTGTATTTTGGGCCCAGACTGCCACCAGCGAGCAGCAGCTGGCGACAGTCTGTGGCGGTCGGCACAACGGTCGACTGCTGAAATCTGGGTTTGCTTGCCGGCCCATCTGAATGTTAGAGAGAAGGGAGAGAGGGAGAGAGTCTAGAGACAGAAAATAAAAAGGAAAGAAACAAAAAGAAAAAAAGAAAGAAAAACAATGAAATTATTTAATATTATTCTGTTACACTGAAAATACGTTTTTGTCCCTTCTTTCATCGGCATTCATTCTCTTAAATAACGTGTGTAACTCACTCTCGTTAAAAAGTTCTTAATTGAACAACCCCAATAACATTTAATTCTTATTTGACTCAAATAAAAGATTATGTCCTTAACAGAAATGACCTAAAGTTAGATTCCAAATTGAGCATTTAGTCAATATTTTTTTAAATATTTCATGCTTGAAGACCGTATAGCATCATAAGCAATCATAATAATACCATGCAGAATTACAAAGCTCTCAATATTGAGAATTCACAATTCATGCGCAGAATAAGCATACATGAAAAGAATTTGTAACTAGAAAAGTAAGAAGAAAGAACAGAAGGGAACTGACCCATTCTCATCCATAACCAGAACTTTAAGGCCAGGAAAAGCTGTCTGCCCATGATTAGTTGACAGTTTAGGCATGAAGGGAAGTTTGGATTCATTCAAGCGTTCTGGGATACCGAGTTTTACAATGAAGATAGCAGTACATCCCTTACCAAGACCCTCACTCTCGATCCAAATATGTCCCTCCATTAGACTTACAAACCTGATCACATTAAAAAAAAAAAAGTAAAACATCAGGACAGCTAAAACTTAAAAACACCAATATAGAGGTTGGTCCAAAGCAGCCTCTGAAGCCAACTCACTACAACCATAGTTGAGATGGCAAGTACACAGAAAAGGTACCTCTTACAAATTGCAAGGCCTAGTCCACTGCCACCAGAATTTCGTGTTGCGGTTGATTGAGTTTGTGTAAATTTGGTAAATAACTTGGGAATATCTTGGGGGCTAATCCCTGAACCTGAATCTTTCACCTACAACAGAAGCAAAGAAGAATACACATTATCAGCCTCTACCGTAAGGTGATAGGTTAATAGCAGACAAAGGCAGAAAAATACAACTGGTAAGAATGGAGCCAACCTGTACACGCAAATAAAAGTGATTATCACTTGGTATAGGGTAAAATTCAGGGGCTCGAGAATCTCTCAGTGACTCTGATTTTGCAACAAAAGCAGTGATTGAAATGCTGCCCTCCTTTGAAAATTTCACAGCATTACCAACAATATTTAAAATTGTTTGCATCAGGCGCTTCTCATCACCAATGGCATATTCTGGCAAGTCTGGAGCCAAATTTAATGAAACATGGAGCTTTTTAACAGATGCAATTGGCTTGATCAAGTTAAGGACCTACAACGCAATAAATCCACGTCACTAGAATGACAAACACCCAGCAGCACTTTAGAAATTTCTGAAAGCCACAGGAAAATGAAATTCTACCTCTCTGAAGACAGCATGAAGGTTAAAAGTTCCAAGGTCTAGTTGAAGGCTGCCATCTTCCAGCTTCGAAAGATCCAATACATCATTTATTAAAGTAGCAAGAAGGTTACTACTCTTAAGAATTGTTTCAACCATCAGACGCTGTTCAGGTGTCAACTCAGTTTCCTGCAGAAGAGAAGATAGAGCAATAATTGCATGCATTGGGGTTCTCATCTCATGATTCATTACAGCTAAGAAATCATTTCGAGCACGGATTGCTGTCTCTGCTTCTCTTCTGGCCAGATCAAGCGCAACATTCTGTTCCATAAGAAGATCCCTAGCCCTCATTGACTCTTCTAAAATTGCAGCATGTGAAAGAGCAACAGCCACCTGAGTTCATTACACAAATATACAAATAATAGCATTTACCAACATTGATATTTGGAACAATAGCGTCAATCTGAGAGAGAAAAACTTATCTACAGCAAGCAGCTGTAAGAAAAAACAACAGAATGCAGCAACAAGTAGGACAGAATAGAAAGAGACCGAGAAGAAAGAACAGAGAGAGTAGAAAGAATCTCAGCTTTTTGGAATCCAAAATAAATCTAACTTCTGATAATCACAATAATAAGTGTATATTGTTGCAGACTAAAATCCAAAACAAAAAAGCACACCCATAACAAAACCTCAAAATGTCTCCTAAAATAAATGCATGTAAATCTTCAGAAAGAGGCTCTTCATTGCTGCATTTTCTTACGTAACAGTCTTTTTTCCTTTATGGTAAACCAATCAATTTGAGAATACTCTGAGACACCATGCAAATAACTAAAACCCTGAAACTAATTTACATTAACATAATTCAGTTTTTGATCAGATTTTTGGAGCCAAACCCCAAGATCAACCCAGCTCTCCAAAAATTCCATAAATGACTAGTGCAACAGCAGTGCCGAAGGATATGCACAATTAATAGCAAAATTCCTCTATGAGTGCATTCCTGACAGTAGGAAACCTAGACTTCCGGCAAACTGGGAAAAAAATAACAGAAGAAAAGGGGAGGCTTTGTCAACTACAAAAAAAATTCTCGAAGCTATTCAATATAGTTATTATCATTACCTCAAGTTAATTACAATAGGTCACCAGAAAAATTATAATTGAACTCGAATACTATTAGTAGATATGCACAAACAGCTTAAGTCAATTTAATGTTTACCAGACAAAAAAGTATTTAAAAGCACAAAAAATTGGAAGGGTGGTAACAAATATTTAAGATATGGTTAAGAAGCAAACAAGGCAATTTTTACCTGATCAGCAACTACTTCAACAAGCTCCAACTCATGGACATGCCATAGCCTTGCACTATCTGAAGGGAGCATCAAAACCATCAAAGCATATCTTTTTGTTGAAAGTTCTGGCCAATCATTAATTTGGAAATTAGAGAGATGCAGGAGTGGGACACGGACAGCAACCACCTCTCCAGGCATGTGCTTCCCTGTAGGCCGTAGTCTTGCTACTGGGCAATTCGGGGATATTTTTACTGCACGACTGCTACTAAATACTTGATTGATCACAGGGAGATGGATTGGTACTGTATAGCCAACTGGATTCTGTTGACGAAGAGTGTAGGAAAGCTGCAGCTCTAACCCAGTACGTGTTGGCATCCACAAGGCGCATTCTTCTAATGCCAAAGTTCGACCCAATTCAACAAGTGTGGTTTTTAGTATTGTATGTCTATCCAAAGTACTTCTGATCTCATGAGTAAGCATCCTAACATGTCGACCTGTTTCCTCTTGTGTACGAATCAAACCCATTTCTCTATCAAGCTCTGCAGCCTTATTCTTCAAAAACAATTCTCTAGTTTTTACACTCAATAGATCAGGAATAATATGTACAAGCATCAAGGCAGTTGCACATGATACCACAGCGGTCAAAACCTTTGAGGTGGTCATTACTACTTCCACATTTCTTGAATGTATTCCAAAAGTCCACAAGTTAATAAGATGTGTTGCGCCACAAAGTACTATAAAGGCACCAAACTGCACAAGGACCCATCTATATGGAAATACGGCAGATTTCTTGACAAAGTATATAAGCTCTAAAGGGATTGAGAAATAAGCAAGTGCAATGAAGAAATCAGAAATATATTGATATTTCATCAACAGTTCATCTGCAGGCCATTGTGGCTCAATGCAGTTGCAATCCATTCCGACTGAACCACCTAAGCACTTGCTTCCTCTTCACATATCTGAAGGAAAAAGGTAGATTTTAAACATTTCACAAACTCATTGGTTTACAACATATAAAGGAAGATAGAACAAACTATACAATATTTGGCGTTTATTTGGAAGGGAATGGAAGTTGTGAAATTGGATGACTCGCCTCCCAGTATAGGAGGACTTAATCCTATTGATAATGAAAGAATTACTTTATCTCATCAGATAGGATTGTGCATTTGATAACCTTATTTTAAGTATTCCACCCTAAAAACATGCATTTCTTTTAAGAGTTTCCATTTTGATTTTACCCTAAAATATTGATTAATTTAGATGACATAAAAATCAGCATATCTCAGATTAAATCCTATTTAAACCAAATGTGACATGAGATAAAATTGACTGCTATATTCTATTGTTAATCCTGGTTATATCAAACATCAAATAGGATAAGATCATCTAATCTTACACACTTTTAATCTTATTCTATTCTCCCACTGTCTTGCTCACCAAACACACCCTCAAGCACTATCAGCAAGTAATTCGAAATTAAGCAAAACAGTTAAGTAAAGCTCAGGCTAAGCAATAAAAGCACAACAAAGACACTAGACTACTTGGATTCTGCAAGACCCAACAAAACTTACACTAAATTATTAGGTTAAACAATGATAGGTGCAAGAAATTCGAGACAAAGGAAAACCATTTCTCATCATCTAAAGTTTATGATAACAAATATAGAAAAAATAAAAAGGTTGCATCCAACAAACAAAGTGAGAAGTAAAACAGTTAATCCTAAAAAGACATACCCAGGTTCCTGAACCTGTAAAACAATGAAAAATGAAAACTGTATCATGAAAAGAATAAAGCGACATCAAGTCAAGTTACATAAATATCTTCCATAGTAAATCAAACAATCAAAACAAATCACTCATATTATTCAATCCCCAAATCATTAAGAATAACAAAAACAATACCTTTGATTTAACTTTGGAAGAAAAAACCTTGACCTTAGAAACCAGAGAGAGGAAGAGGAAATGCTGCGTTTGGAAGATAAGAAAGTACTTTGGGTTTGGAAAACAGTTCGATTTAATTAAAAAAAACCCAAATTCCCGAAAGTAGAAACTTATCCAAAAACCAATCAAGCAAGTAAAACTTATAGCTGGAACATCAAAATAAATTTCCCCAACAAGCTGCCAAAGCACAAATATTAGATGTCCAAATTAAAGAGATACCCAAAACAGTTAGAAAAATCAAGTAACATGAACATAAAAAAATAAATCAAAGGAAAGCAAGAGCAAGTTACCTCGTTGTTTCTTTGTTTTTTGGGAGCTTAGCTGCAAATTCTTCCTTTTAAGACAACCTTCGACGATCTGACCTTTGGGGTTGTCCTAGTCTCTCTTCAATAGAGGAGGAAAAGGCAGACAAAAGAAACATAAAGGCGGCTTATGATGCCGATCTGTGAGTTTTGGTCAGTAACAGATGTCTAATCAAGTTGGTTCGGGTTAGTATTACTATTCTTTATCGAAGTGGGCCCCACTTATGTCACGATTAACGGTGGAGATTATGCTGACCGTCACAGATGCGTAACTCTGTCAGTCTAGCCGAAAGTAATCTACCTAAAATGGAAAAAGTGGCACAACATGGATGACAACCGGAATATCCTCCCTTGGACGAGTAATCATCAAGAACAATGTTATTTTTTTTTTTTTCGGTCTAGACCATTCGGTATCTCCATATCTTTGGTATAGGACTACTCCGGATTCGAGTCGGGTAGGACCCAAAGGGCGGTAAAGCTCTCCCTCAAGAGTTTTAACACAGCTGCATACCCAGGCACTCGAACTCGAGACCTCTGGTTAAGCTAGAACAACCCCCTGTCAATTGATCTACGTGCTCTTGGATAAGAACAATGCTATTTTATTTCAAGGTTAGATATTCGTTTTAATCCTCCTTGTTACATGTTTGCTTAAATCAAAACTTAATCTTTTAATTGTAACACAAAAGAAATTCATCGATTAATAAATAAAGGTTTTTTGGATGAATATTATATAATATATTACATGTACCGTTACAGTGACCAATGAGTTTTAAATACTGTCAAGGTAAAATGTTATTTCTTTTTTCTCTCGTTTATGCAAAAGGAGTATCCAAGTACACCCCAAAACACTTCTTACAGAAGCAAAATAGAAAAGGAAAGAGAAAAATCGAAAGCTCTCTGTCATGACGAAAAGCTCTAATCCATCTGGTTGTTCAGAAGAAGAAGACCAAAAATTGCGAAGCTTAAAACGAACTAAGAATGGAGAATTCAAGACAAGAGACCAAGAGATGATAGATAATCAACCATTCTAGCGGGTTTCATACAGAGACTACCTTAAAAGGAGAAACGAACTTTCTGACTTCGCTGTCGAGAGTCATCCCTCTTATCTGGATGAGGAATCTGATCAAGAGTCAGAATATTCTGATGAAATACCAACGATCCTCTTATCAAAAGAAGAAAAGAACAGAATACGCAGGCCGTGGAAAAATGTATCATTGTTAAAACTTTTGGTAAAATAGTGGGGTATAATTTTCTCTACCCCAGAGTGATAGCTCAATGGAAACCCATCGACAATATGCAATGCAATGATTTAGGCCAAGACTTCTTTCTGTTCAGGTTCCAAAACTAGGAAGATTTCTAAAAGGTGCTTTATGGGAGTCCTTGGTTTGTCGGCTCTCACTACTTAACAATGTGCCTATGGGAGCTTGGGTTTGTGGCTGAATCGTCTAAAGCTTTCACCTCTACTGTTGTGTGGGCAAGATTACCGGGTTTACCCATGGAATTTTTTGACAAAGGAATTCTCTAAAGGATTGGAAATCAGATAGGTACCTTACTTAATATTGATACCTTTACTGAATCCAACTCAAGAGGATGTTATGCAAAGATTTGCGTCCAGATCGATTTGGACAGACCACTCATTCCAAAAATTCGGATAGAAAAACTTGTTCAACCCATTTTGTATGAAGGAGTTAACCTCTGTTTCAAATGTGGGCTAATCGGGCACTGAAAGGAAAACTGTCTCTCAAGAAGTCCCCATGGAAGAGAACATTGCAGCTGATCAGCAAAGTTGATAGTAGCTCCGACGACAAGGAGGTGGTGGAGGAAGACGGCTTCGGATTGTGGATGCTGGTATCTAGACGAAGGCCCAAACAAAATAAAGGCCCACAAACTAGAAGGACCGAACTAGATCCTAACCAAACCCGCAATGACAACAATAAAGGCAAAGGAAAATTGATAAGCCAAACGTTGGGAGAGGCCCAACAGTCACATGCTACATTGGCTACATTTACAACACTGGTAGCCAAAATGACAGACGAAAGACACTCTACAGTAAGATTAGACATCGCTGCTGCAGACATGGGAAAGGAGAAAGAGCTAGCATGTAAAGATTTAGGGAACCGTAGAACTATAGTCCCCAATGAACCAAACAGGGGTAACAACAAAAACCTATTTAGTTTCTCAAGCTTGCCGTCTGCTTCCTACTCCACAAAAAAGCAATCCAAATTAAAGTCGCCAAAAAAGAATACACAAGTTGTGCACAATGTCGAGTTTCCAAGGAAACTTTCAAGAGTTGGAAATGATGTTTTTGGTTCAAGAGGATAGAGTGATCAGTCTAAAGAGAACAATGGAAATCCTCTTTGGGGAGAACCCACAAGAAACAGATTGGAAGGAGGAAGAAATCACACAAGCATGGAACCATATGGTGTTCAACGTAGGAGTGTCGAGTCTACAAGAACACATCAGCCTACTGAACCGAGACTATCAGTATCACCCCCCAGGGAAGTGGAGACTTTACCGCCGATAGGACAGGCCAATCTCCTTCAAATGTACATCGATACTGTAAGGATCTTGAGATACAAGAAGGAGGACAACAATGCTTTTCTTTGCACAACAAGGCCCATTGTCCACCTAATAACACTAGTGGCCAAGTACCAACAGCTAATCAACAGGAGCGAGAAGGAGATTGCAGTGATGTTAATACCAAAATATCACCATACTCCAAAGTTGATATGCAAGAACCGATTCGGAGAGGTTCAGATGATGCCAGAACTGGCTGAATGGTTACTTAATCCATCCTCACATGAATCCTATCCAATGCGATTTCTCTGTTGGAATGTTAGAGGGGCGGGTAGCCCAAACTTCAGAAGTGCAGTCATGGATCTCATTCGGATTAATAATCCGAGCGTACTTATTATTATGAAAACTCGAATTTAAGGAGAACGTGCTGAAGCAGTATGTAACTCACTAGGATTCTCAGGTTCCTTCAAGGTTGATGCGGAGGGATATCCAGGTGGTATTTCGCTTCTTTGGCATAGAGGCGAAGTCACAGTTGACATTCTCAAGGCATCTCCATAAGTCATACATGCCTCCGTTCAGGTAAGTTCAAACTCTGTCCCTTCCTTTGATTCTAATGAACTAGCCTCTTAGATTATTTCAACGGTGTATGCTAGACCTAAAATAGAACTTTGGGATAACCTCACTGAATTTGCAAGTTCTCACAATTTGTCGTGGGTCATGATGGGAGACTTTAATGACCTTATAGATAATTCAGAGAAATGCGGAGGAAAACAAATTAGCCAATACCGTGCGAGACTATATAGTGATTGCATAAAAAACTGTGGTATGATAGATTTGGGTTTTGCTGGGAGTCAGTTTACTTGGATAAACAAGAATCATCATGGACAAATTATCAGGGAAAGATTTAATAGGGCGTGGGCTAATGGAGATTGGAGAAGAGGCTTTCCTAATGCGATTCTCTTTCACCTTACGAGGATCCACTCGAACCACTTCCCAATCCTGTTAGACACTAACCCCTATACTCCTTCTTTTGGAAAACGCCCATTTAGAATGGAAACCATTTGGTTCTCACACCTCCAGTTTAAAGAGGTGGTTACAACAACTTGGAAACAAGCTAATGATCAGGTGCTAATTGCCATCCCGCTCTTTAAGGAAAACATTAGCATATGGAACAAAAATGTGTTTGGAAATATTTTCCTCAAGAAGAAAAAGCTTAGAGCGAGACTCAACGAAATTCAAAAGGCACTCTCGACTTCTCACAATGAATGGCTTATGAAACTAGAGGAAGAGCTCGAAGCGGAATATATTCATGTTCTCAAAATTGAGGAAGAGCTTTGGGCTTTAAAATCCAGAGTTGATTGGATAACAGATGGGGAAAGAAATACTCGGTTCTATCATCTTAGCACCATACAACATAGGAGGAAGAATAAGATCTTTCAAATTAAAGACAACATGGGGAATTGGATTTCCAAAGTACAAGGGATAAGATCACTCAGCCTAGACCATTTTTCGAGAGTTTTCACCACTACTATGGAAACTAGTCTAATGGCTACTCAGTACTCATGTAGAGGCTTAGTCCCTTTATCCGAAGAAGAAAAGGAAATCCTCAACAAGGAGATCACATTCGACGAAGTTATGAAAGTGATCAAGTTCATGAAACCTTTTAAAGCTCCGGGGCCGGATGGACTACACCCAATATTCTACTAGAGATGTTGGGACATAGTGGGCCAATCGGTTTTCTCCCTGGTGAATCAAATTTTTTGTTCGAGGAGAGTTCCAGAGAAGATCAATGAATTCTTCCAATGCCTTATACCAAATGTATCAAACTCGAAATCGATCAATCAATACCGACCTATAAGTCTTTGTAATACTATTTACAAGATTTTTACCAAAGTGTTGGTCAATGATTCAGGCCTATGCTCTCCCAGATTATTCATCCTCTTCAAGCAAGCTTCATAGCGAGAAGACGAGCATAAGAGAATGCTATTATTGCCCAAGAGATCATCCACTCTCTAAAGAGGAAAAGAGGAAACAAGGAGCTTTTCTTGTAAAAATTGACTTGAAAATGCCTATGATAGATTGGAATGGAGTTTTATCCGTGAAATGCTGATGTTCTTCCAATTCCTAGAAAATTGGATAGAGATCATTATGTCATGCGTCTCATCGTCGGCGATGACTATACTTGTGAATGGAGAACAAAGTGACAGAGTGATTCCTACAAGAGGAATCAAACAAGGTGATCCGTTTTCGCCTTATCTATTTGTCTTATGCATGGAATATCTTTCAGCAAAAATATTGGAGGCTTGCGAAGACAAACAATGGGACCCCATCCAAATTGGTCGTCATGGACCGAAGATTACTCACCTTTTTTACACGGATGACTTGATTCTTTTGGGAAAGACCAACCCTAGAACTTGTCATTCAATCATGAGAGTTCTCAAGGACTTTTGTTCTAAGTCAGGACAAAAAGTCAATCTAACAAAATTTGTTATATTCTTTTCTAACAATTTGAGTGCATGGGAGAAAGAGGAGATTAGTAATTTGTTAGGGATCCAATTTGCTGAAGACATCGGCAACTATCTTGGCTTTCCCATAACCAAAAAAATGAGCAGCTCCAGCAGCTTCAAATTCCTAATAGATAAAGTCAATAGCAAGCTGGCAAGTTGGAAGGCAAAAACTCTTTCTTTGGCAAGAAGAGTAGTTTTTGCAAAATCAGTTCTTAATGCTATCCCGAACTACTATATACAAGGGATTTTCCTCCTTAAAAGGACTTGCGAGGAAATTAACAAAGTCACTCGAAATTTCCTTTGGGGCTTAACTGATAATCATAGGAAAGTTCATATGATTAAATGGGACACGGTGGCCCGAACCAAAGAGGAAGGTGGTCTTGGAATCAAAGACCTGCATAGCCTTAATAAAGCTAACATGGCAAATCTCACTTAGAGGTTCCTCACAAAAACAAATAGCATGTGGGCCAAAGTACAGAAAGCGAAAAATTCTAGGGACGAAATGTTTGTGAAAAAAGCTTGCTCTTCGATCAGGAGTGGCATGAGGAAAGCTTCAGAAATTCTTGAAAAAGGACTACATTGGGTGGTGAAATCTAGAACTCAAACCTATTTTTGGAAGGATGACTGGACAGGTCTTGTGGCATTCAACTCCTTCATTTTGGCCCTTGGTTGCCTAATGATAATAATGTTTAGTTAGAGACATATTCAGAGAACAGTCTGGCTGGGACTTTACTTCCTTAAGTGCTCCATTACCTGATGACCTTATTCAGAAAATCAAAGCCATCCCTTTACAGAGCTCAAGTCAGGAGACAGATTTAATCTCTTGGAAGTTTTCTCGAACAGGAGACTTCACTACCAGATTTGCTAACAACCTTGACAAGAACACTCAGGGACTTAAGGATGAATGCTGGAAATTCATTTGGAAAGTTCCTTCTCCACCAAAAATTCAAATCTTCATGTGGCAGTGTCTACATAGAAAAATAGCAACAAGGCTGGAACTGACTTCAAGAGGGTTGAATCTTTCTCCCCTTTGTCCTTGCTGTCTCAAAGAAGATGAGACCATTGCACATTGTCTTAGGGACTGTCTTGCTACTAAAGAAGTTTGGAATCATATTCAAATCCCAGTTGAAATCCAGAATTCATTCGAAGTTGATCTAAAGGACTGGCTTGTTACTAATATCAAAGCCAATAAGATTAATTCGAGAGTGGGAGTGTAGACACCTAATTTTGTCCAAATTTGATATATGCTAATTTGAAATAAATTAAAATGACTCAATCTTGTTCAAAACTTTAGTCAGAATGTCAATGATTCATGGGTTAAAGTCTAGTTGAAATTAGTATTAGGTCAGATTGTATAAGTGATAAGTCCAGTTGTTAGAATCCAATTTTTTGGGTTTTTGTCCACTTGAATTTGGAAGCCCATTTCATATTTTTAAAACCCAAGTCAGATTATGTCTTAAAAAGGCCAATTTTTGTCTATAGGCCTAATTTCCACATTTCTATTATTATTAAAAAAAAGAAAAAAATCTAATAATAAAAAATAAATAAAATAATAGTCAACTTAGCTATTGCCTTACACGGCACCAGCTACTTCATGCTACCTAAGGAGGCTGGGCAGCCTTCTATGCCACTGCCAACCACCCTAATGTCTGCCAACCATCCCATTGTAGCTTGAAATCAGCTGCCAACTTGAACTTTACCCCTGAATCTCAAGGTCCGATCAATGTTTAACCAAAAATGGCAGTAAATTGATGTTAAAAACAGGATGAAAATGAATCAAAGGGGGGGCCAAGCAATCATAAAAGCCAGAATTCACCGCTCAAAAAAGACCACAAAACCAGAGAGCTTCCACCACCGGAGATCCCAACCCCAAAAGCCATTTTGCTTCCATCTTAAACACGCACAATCACCACCACTGTCTCAACGACTACCCGAACCTCATCACCGTCTATAGCCACGCTTTGCTACTGTTGGGTCTTTGTATCGCTGCTTGCAACACTGCTCCAATATCGTGTCTTCCATTCTTGACACTCTTACACGTCGTCGAGCCCTCCTCTACCGCTCTTGCTCATCTCGTGCCTACTCCTACATCGCCCATGGCTGTGGCGCCCCATCTTACTGCTTTTCCGTGAAAAGCTGCCTATCTTGAATCATCCTTGCCATAGCTGCACCAGACCATATGCTCCATCAGCCCCAGCTACACCCGCCCAACCACACTACATCACCGGTACTGCAGCGTGCGTCTATTTTCGTTGCCTTTGCTGTCACCATCACAGCTGCCCAATACAATTCATGCTGCCACCGTTGAGCTACTGCATCAGGCCGTACGTCATCACCTGTTGCCATTGTTCCCTGCATCACCGCCATCTCCTCCAAGTCGCGCTTAGTGTTGCTAGCCCGTTTGTGCCTTGTCCAATTGCTGAGTCACTCAACATCGATCTTTGCCATTGTGCTATTGCTTTGGAACTATCCTCGTTGTTCGCTGCGCGAAGAGTTGGATTGTAGCCAACTTTGTTTACACGTTGAATAAGAGGAAATAAAGGGATCCAAAAGAGAAGGCTACGATTTGGTCTAGTGAGTTTAGTTTAGAAAGGAATAAAAAATAGTTGAAAAAGAAGCCAAATTGAAAGGTGAAGCATTAGGATGTAAATGGGGTGGGTACGGGCGAATTTCGAGATATTCGAATTTGAATTCGATTATATTTTAAAATATTCGAATCTGATTAAATATCCGATTATTTTGATTTTTACTATCCGAACCCTACCCATTTAATATAAGAACTACTCATTTAACTACCTGAACCTACTAAATACCCGTTTATTAAGTCAAAGTTTGACTTTTAATTTTAAATTTAAATTTAATTTTAAGAAAAATTAAATTAATACATTTAAATTAACTCATAAAAATAAATTAATATTAAAAATCATAATTAAAATACTTAATGAATTTATTTAATTAAGTATTATATTAATAATAAATTTTTTATAAATAAAAATATAGATAATAATATTAAAAAATTATTATTTGTAATCGGGTTTGGGTAGTAAGGTACCCTAAGATCACTACCTGAACCCGTGACGGGTAGTAAAATTACTACCCGAACCCGATTATTAACTACCCTAACCCTACTTAATCGAGTTAGATATTACCAGGTACCCATTTATAAGATACCCATTTACATCCCTATGAAGCACCCTTTAAGCCAAGCCAACAGAAGCATTTTCTTCAGGTATTTTATTTTCCTTTCTTTGGATATTTTATTCCATTTTTTTTACCTCGATTGCTAATTTGTTGTGCACGTGGCTTATTTAATTTGTATGTATAAAAATATTTTTATCTATCATGGTTTTTGTATAGAATTTATAAAATAATGACTTGTAATAAAATATTTAAAAATATATAAACTTAAAGTCTGATGATGGGATTTCATAGAATTCACAAGTAGTGATTCTTTGATAATCCCTAAGATCGAATTAAATTTCTTAAATATTACCAACGTATTAGAATCTTTAAGTAATTTTAGTTCGATGTTAGATTTTTTACATATAGTTAATTTTATGAAACATATTAACACTTTTGGGAAAATAAAAAAAGGTAACTAATAAAATTTAAATTTAATTAAACATTTTATCCGATGATGAGATGTTGTGGAAGTCACAAGTAGTGATTCCTAACGATCCCTAGGAGAAAAGAGTCCACTAAATATTACCAATGTATTGGAGTATTTAGTGCGATTTTTTAAGAATTTAAATTTTCATTAAAAAAATGAATAAGGTTTTTTTTAATAAAATATTTGAACAGAAAAGAAAGTTAATAATACAATTTAAATTTAAGTAAACAATTTTCTGATGATGGGATGTTACGAAAATTACAAGTAGTGATTCCTAACTGATTCCTAGGTGAGAAAAGTCTATTAAATATTACCAGCGTATTGGGGTATTAAGTATGATTTTTCAATAATTTAAATTTTTGCTAAAAATTAAAATGAATAAGTTTTTTTAAAAAATTAATAATAAAGTTTAAATTTAAGTAAATTTGCCCAAAGATGGGATGTTATGAAATTCACAAGTAGTGATTTCCTAATTGATCCCTAGGTGAGAGGAATCCACTAAATATTACCAGTGTATTGGGGTATTTAGTACCATTTTTAATAATTTAAATTTTTCTTAAAAGTTAAAATGAATAACCTTTTTTAATTAACAATAGAATTTAAATTTAAGTATATTTGCCCAAAGATGGGATGTTATGAAATTTACAAGTAGTGATTTCCTAACTGATCCCTAGGTGAGAGGAATCCATTAAATATTACCAGAGTATTGGAATGCTTAGTGTGATTTTTCAATAATATTGATTTTTATTTAAAATAAATAAATAAAATTTTATAAAAAAATTATTATAAAAAATACATGTGCATCATTCATTATCTGTTTGCACCTTATGCATTTATATAATTCGAAAAAATGTGAATCTTCCAAGGATGAGATTCTATAGAAATCGTAAGTAGCGATTCTTAAGAAATCTCTAGTAGCGATTCTTAAGAAATCTCTATGTGAGATTATTATTTCAAATATTACCAAAAGTATTTGAGTATTTGATTTAATTTTTCAATACAAAATGTTCACATTCAATTTCTAAAAAATAAATAAATAAATAAAATCTAACTCTTTTTAGAATAAAAAATGATTTTGATAAATGACAAATATGCTTTAAAAATGCAATAAAAATAGAAATTATTTTTAAATATTAAATGAAGACCATTTCATTAAAACCAAAGAATAACACGTGATTATGATGGTACCGTTTTTAACGGGCGTTGTAAGGGTGCTAATCCTTTCCCACGTGTAACTGTACTCTCGAACTTGACTTTGTTTTCACAGATCGCAAACTTGTTTTTTAATAAAACTTAATAAATTTAAGATTTTGTTAAAAAGATAAATATTTTTTAGGTGGCCAATCACACCTAACAAAAAAGATTGGTGGCGATTCCCTATTTTTCATGTTTTCAAAATCGTCGAGCGGTCGAGTTTTCGGACGAAATCGTTATAATAGGGAGTCCCTTGGAATTTGCTTTTCTCATTTGTGATTTGGCTATTGTGGATTCGTAGGAATAAATTTACCTTTGAAAACTTACAAGAGCATGGTAAAGATACTGCAAGTAGAGCCATGAAGAGGGCAAAAGAACACTGGGCAGTCATGAGTCCTTTAACCATGAAAAATAACTTGTATGAAGTCAACGTGACTTGGAAAATTCCTCCCACCGGGTTCTACAAAATTGACACTGATGGATTTGCTTTAGGGAACCCAGGAAGAGCTAGTGTAGGTGGTTTCATCCGTGACTCCAATGGGAAGTGGATATGCGGTTTTACCAGGAATATTGGTATCACTTCGAGTACTTATGCTGAGCTGTGGGGGCTCAGAGATGGGTTAAGACTTGCTGTCGCTAAGGGTTTAACAAAGATCATTGTGGAATGTGACTCCTTGAATGTGGTAAGATATATTATGTAAGGAGTTTCAAGTTCGCATACTTACAGCCCTTTGATTTCTGATTACAGGTCTCTACTGGAGCAAATGGAGCAAGCCTCAATTAACCATATATTCAGAGAAGCAAATGAAGTGGCAGACGGATTGGCAAAGTTAGGAGGAGCTACAAAAGCTGATTTTGTTGTGTTCGACTCACCTCCTGACTGTATAAAACATTTTCTGTTACATGATGCTATGGGATATAGTAATCCCAGACTTTTGAGATGTACTCCCACTAGGGAATACTATTTTATAATTGAAGTTCCTTATTTCATAAAAAAAAAACACTTCTTACATTCCTCTAATTTTAAAACAAATATATTCTCAAATAAAAAAAATCATTTTAACTTAGTAAATTACTAAATTAACAAAAAAATTCCTTTTTCCTCCCTCTGGTCTCTCTCTTTCACCTTAAACCTTATTTTCTCTAACAATTCCTCCTTGATCATTCTTCACTACCATTTTCATTTCATAGCAACATAACACCAAAAAAAAATGAGAAAGTGAATGATTTTGAAGATTTCTAATGATTTTGGAAGAAATTGTTGGGATATGGTTTTTTTTTTTTTGTGAGAAATTAGGATTTGGATTCGGAGATTTAGACCAAGAAGGATGAGAGAAATGCGTGTGTAATGAAGTGCATTTAGTAGAAGGTCAAATTAGTAATTTCACAAAAAATTTAAAAAGGTGTAAATAAGTTTTCTTTTTTTTTTTTTGGAAAATGGATTGTATTTAATAGTAGGGTTTTGAAGAGTAATATAGTGGCTATATTTTTATGCTCTTTTATGCCAAACCCTCTCTTTTTCTAACCTATACTCTCTCTACAATCTACAAAAACTTTGTTGGCTCACTCACTAAACTGAGAAAAAGTGAATCGATTTTGACATTAAGTCAGATTTTGCTTTTTGATTTTAAGTTCTTTTACACTATTTTTTTTCTTTGAAAATAATAAGGTTTTCATTCATCAATAAAAACTGTTTGCATAAAATGTAAATATGTATTGTAGAAAAGCAAGACATCCTTTTATCCAATATATTTCATCATTACAATTAATACCAAACTTTTCCAAGATATCTACTACCTTATTTCCACTTCTCATAGTATGTGATGTTTTTTTTTTTTATTCATATAGTATGTGATGTTGAACAGATTCTAAAGCGTGCCATAAGATATTGACAATCATCCACAATTGTACCAATAAATAATAGATCAGCTCCATGTCTACTCAGTCTACTAATGATTGTTAAAGAATCGCCTCCCAGTTCAACCTCTTTAATGCCTAAGTTAGAAGTGATTATCAAGCCAGGTCAGTTAGAAACCAAACCGGGTCAAATCGATCTGATAATCGAAATCAATTTAACCAATTTCAAAACCGACCTAGCTCAATAAATTACTAAGCTGGCCCATTCAATTTTTTTTAAATTAAGGCTTGCCATTGCACAAGCTTGCACGATGGTGGGCCTTTTGCAGCAACCTGCAAAAGCAAGCGCTACAATTTGAAGGAAGGGAGGGACCCTCCCTCCATTTTTTTAAAATCTTTTTTAATTTCAATATTTTTTATAAATACCTATTCATTTTCTTCATTTTTTTTTTACATTTTCTCTCATTTTCTCAAATCTTGAACTCATACTCTTTCAATACTTACTCAAACTCTCTTAAATTCATTCAAAGTCTCTTATTCTAAATTTATAATATTATCATTTTTCTCTTTAAAATTCATTTTCCTTTTCATTTTACAATTTTACAGATTTTTGTTTCGACTTTCAACTTCCAATATATATTCCTAAATCCATTTCTTTCAAATTTTAAAAAATATTTATTTTCAAAAAATATAAAAATGTCAAATTTGTTTCATCGTTCATGTTTCATTTCTCGTCCTTTCAGTTCTACTGAAATCCTTAATTTAGGTGACAAATCATTCAATGAATTCGAACACGATATTCATCTGGAAGAGCAACTTCCTTCGACACCACCGGTAGATCGTAGTACTAGTCATCGTAGTCGTGGTCGTGGAGGTCATACTCAAACACAATTATCAGCTGCTACCACTACTGCTACATCATCAAGATTTATGAAAATGAAAATTACCCAAAAAAATGAGTAAGGTATTAGAGTATTTCGACATTATAGTAGAAGAATGTACTACAAATGAATATTCTGCTATTTGTAAATTGTGTAAAGGTGTTTACGCTTATAGCTCCAATGGAAGTGGTAGCGGTATAGGTAAGTATAAAAGACATTTAATTAGTTCACATAAAATTAATCCAAATGCTAAAGAAGATGAAATTACTGCAAGCAAACAATCTTAAATTAATATACATGATGTGGAAAAAAATTTAATTTTGATAATGTTTAAGCTAGACGTGGTTTAGTTAGATTTGTAGTTAGTAAGGCTGAGAAAAAAACTGATAAAACCGAAAAACTGACTCGAACCGAGGATTTCATATTAGTTCGATTCGGATAATAGACGAATTCAGTTCGGATTTGGATCGTGATATCATTGAACCGAATAAATTCGGTTCGGATTGGGTTCGTATATAGATAATATATGAATACTTTGTTATTTAGTATTTTGTAATTTTTACTATTTAAATTAAAAGCTCAAGTTTTATATTTAATTAAAAATCTTCAGGAAAAATTGAAATAAAGTCTAAAAGTGCTTAAATACCCCAAAAAATTGAAATAAAATTTAAATTACATAAACAAAAAAATCGAATGACCGACTTGATCCATATAAATTCGGATCAGATATTTTTTCTATTTAGATCGGATACAAATCACAAAATAAAAAAAACCGCTTAGTTCGGATCTGATCGAATTTTTGCAAAAACCCAATCCGATCTAACCTTTTATCAGCCCTAGTAGTTAGGACTGAACAACCATTCACAATTTGTAAAAAAGTAGGATATTTATAATTTGTTTGTAAATATTTACAACCTACATATAAGTCTGTTTAGAGACATACATTAAAAAAGATTGCACGAATATGTTTAAAGAATATAGGCAAGCTTTAATTGATAAACTTAGTAATACTACATCTAGGGTTAGTTTAACTAGTGATATATGGACTAGTACTAAATATATAAGTAATCTTGTTATAACTTGTCATTGGGTAGATGAAGATTGGTGCATGTAAAAACGAATTTTATTTTTAGATGTAATAGAAGAAGCACATAATGCATATACTATTTATAAATATATTACTAAAGTTTGTAAATTGTATAGACTTGAAAATAATAAAGTTTTTGCTATTACTTTAGATAATGCTTTGAGTAATACCGCAATTATTCCTATGTTAATTAAAAGTTTAAACCCAGTTATACAATGTGTATTTTTCATGTTAAATGTGCATACCATATTATAAATTTATGTGTTCAAAGTGGTTTTAATACTGGTGGTAGTACTAGCGATATAGGTCCAATTGATAAAATTAAAATGTAAGCAAAGTGGATATGCACCCCAAATAATAAACGTGAATGGAAGCAGGTTTGTTAAACACATAATATACCTGTTAAAGCGTTTCCACTTTCCGTGAAACTAGGTGAAACTCACTCCTTCGTTTGCTTTCTTCTGTTTTACATTATAAAGAACTTATTACTCCTTTTTGTAACAATTATACAAGTGGCCTATATATAGTACTTATGACGAAGATTGGACTTCTATTGAATGTTGTGTTGATTTATTATCTACTTTTAAAGATGCAACCGAAAGATTTTCAACTCAACTTTATCCAACTTCACTTTATTTTGTTCCTATTATTTATACAATGTTTGATAAATTTTTAAAATTTAGGGATCATGAAACTTTATCTTCTTTTGTATATAATATGGAGGAAAAATTTTAAAAATATTAGGAAACAATTCCTCCTATTTATTGTATTACAACTTTACTAGATCCTAATCAAAGTGAGATAAATATAGAGGTTTTTTTTTATTGTTATAAAGAATTTCTTGGTCTTGATTCTATTGAGAACCAAAAGTCCTCAATTAACACTTTATTTCGAGAATTGTTTAATATTTATGAAGCAAAAAGGAAGCAGTTCAACTTCAATGAAGAATAAGAAGAATCGTAAGAAGAAATCGAGATTAGTGGCAGCAACAAAGGAAAAGGCATTTTAAGCGCAATTAAGGAAGCAGTAAAGCAAAGGAAGCTAAAAGGAAAAGCCAGTGGATTTGGATCATCAACAACTCGACGAAGTTCTAACTTCAATGAGATAGGATTTTTCTTAAGTCAAGACTTTTCTATAGGCAAAAACTTTAATCTTCTCTAATGGTGGAAAAAAAATCAAAGACAATTTTCAATTTTAGCTTCCATGGCCCAAGATGTTTTTATAGTGCAAGTCTCTTCCATTAGTTCAGAATCCGTATTCTTGACATGTGAAAGAATCATTGGAGACCATCGAACCACTCTTAATCCGGATTCATTATGCATGTTAACATGTCTTAAAGATTTGTTTGAAGCGGAATCCCGCAATATTGAACTTGGAATGGCTAATGAATTTGTCGATAATATTTTGGAGGAGAAGGAAGAAATTTCCAGAGCCATCCATATAAATTATGAGGAATAGGTAATAATCAAAATTTTCTTTTTTATGTAAATTGTATGTAAAATTGTAAATAAGTATAGTCATAGTAAATATTTTTATAAACTACGGTTCTGTGGTTTTTACCCTTCTAACTTTTAAAAGAGTTTTTCATGTAAAAATTCTTTGATTTCCTACTCTCTCCTCTTTCTGCTTTATTATTTTCATTTATTATTATTGTTAAATACCATATTAATTAAACCAAATTAATTAATGTTATACTTATCTATGTTTAAAAAATAAATAAGTATTTAAAATGTAAAATGAATAAATATTTTAAAAATATACTAAATAAATGAATAAATATTTTAAATGCAAAATGATATGTTTACTTATATTTTAAATGATAAGTATAATTATATTTCAAATGTAATAAATAAGTTACACCAAAAATAATATAATAAATAAGTTTAACAAAATTAAAAAATTTTGAAAGTATTATAATTTTTTTAAATTAACAACTTTATTAAATAAGTTATAATAACTTTATTAGTTTATCATAATATCATTTTTTGTATTTTGAATCAAATATCAAATATCATAATAACTTTACCATAATATCATGATATCATTATTTATTATTTTATTATAACAATAATTTTATTAGATAATTTTATAATAACTTTATCTTTAAATTACAATTACTTTAATTAAATAAATTATAATAACTTTTTGTATTATAAATTTATAAATACTATTAACAATATTTATTATAAAAATAAATTTATTAGATTAAATCATAAAAATATATTAATATATTTATTTTGATTAAAATGAATTAATATGAATTTTAAAAAATAAAAAATATTATCAACATCCGACCAACCAGTTTTGTCTGATTTGTAATGAATCGATCTACCGAGCCAAACCGACTCAAGGGCTTTGAAGTGTTTAACTGGCCCGACACGGCCAAATTTAACAACCGGTTGAAACTGGTTCTAAGAATTTGTGGGCTGAAACCAATCAAGCCCGGTTGAAGACTGGACTGGTCCAGCCCACTATCATCTCTAGCCTTGGTTCAATGCAAACAGTAGGCCACGATACGCAGCTTGAGCCTCACTACCAAAACGGATCTTCCAAAGAAGTCAGTTTTGTTGCCATAGCTCCCGTCATTTCTCCCTTCTCATTCCGAACTACAACGCCAACTCCCCCCAGTTTCCTCTCTCTGTTCAAGGCCTTAAATGGAAAAAAACCATGTTTTGGAGGTTTCCATCGCTGACCCCCACTAGATAACACTGGTTGTTTTCTTTTCAAAGCTTGGTTGTATTCCTCAATGTATTGTTGTATAAAGTTAGTTGTGACTGTGGCAGCCTTCAAGTAAAAGGTTTTAAACCCAATATTATTTTTACTCATTCTTATTCTTTTATAATTTGTTTTTATTTTTTTAGTAGAAGCCTTAATATTGAAATTGATTTTCTAAAATCTCCTACACTTTTATTGAATTTAGAGTTCTTTCTCACATAAAAATTTTCAAACATTGCGCACTCGTAAAATTCGAAAATTTCATCATTGGTTGAATCTTTATGTACTTCCAATTTTTAAATTCTAACATTTTTATACTATAATATTCTAATCTTAAATTTATTTTGTTTATTTTTTTGAAATAAATAAAAATTGCTGATATTTTAAAATCATTTTTCAAATTCTTCAACAGTCCGATTGGATTTGAAAAAAATATTTTCTCATCCAGGAATTCATGAAAATTGCACACTCGCAAAATTCTAAAATTCGAATTTCATTTATTTCAATTTTCAAATTTTAACAATTTCTAGAAAATTTCATTTGCCATTCATTATTTTTATTTATTCTTCATTGTTTGTCTGTCCTCCAATTTAATTTTTTATTTATCTATTATATTTCAGTTATTTTATTTTATTTTTATTTTTACCTATTCTAGCATATAGATAAAAAGGAATTAATCAAATCAGAAACTAAAGCAAGGAGGCCCATGAAAACAAAAATAATATAAAGATTGGGCTGACTTATTTCGGGCTACCTTAACTGGTCATGAAATTGAATCTAGGTTGGGCCGATCATGGATTAAAGCTGGAGTTGCCGGGTAAAGCCTGAGCTATTGCGGGTTGGCGTCGGGTCACTGCAGATGAAAGGCACGGATCTCCTACTAATGCTACGTGTTTCAGAACGTCATTTTTTAAGCGCTCAATAATGATGGGGTTGCAGTTTGTCATGCTGTTTCCCAAATAATCCAATGGCCTTCAAGAATTTCTGCTTTCTTATGCTGAAACCAACGTCCGAAAATGCTCTAGGCCACCACACTTCAACTGGTCATCGCCGAATAGTCTCACCTTCTGCTTGCTGTCGCCGCCCGTTGCTTACGCACCGCCATTGGCCACACTCCTCCAACAACGCTTTCACAACGGTGCAACAGCAGCCTCACACAAAGCAGCCCGAACCATGACAGCCACACAACAGACAGTTGCAACGACCTTACACCTGGCAGCAATGTCTGCACCTCTTAACAACCACTGCCGGGACAGCCACACGACGACTTTAGAACCTGGTAACATGTGGCAGCTTCCACCTCCTCACGCAGTAGTTTTTTTTTACACAACAGTAGACATGCAGTTGCACTAGGAAAACCACAGCAGCAGCCTCTTCTCTTCCACGTAGCAGCAGATATGCAATAGCAGACCGAAAATCACAGCAGCAAGTAGAAGTTACAACAGCACACTGATTTGAAAACGCAACAGTAGAAACTGCACGATGCAGGAAGCTATGCAACACACAATAGCAGAAAATAATAGCACCACCAACAGCTAGTTTCAGCAAAAATAGTAACCGAAACAACCACCAAACAACAGAAGTATAAATTGAAGAAGACAGAGTAATGATACAGAAAACAGAGAAAGAAAACAGTATAAGGGCTAGTTTGCCTGGTTATGAAATTAGTTCTGATGAGATTTTTTAATAAAATAATAAAAGAATTGAAATTATGGATGGATAATTTTATCCTTCGAATGATCTCAGCCACTTCTCACGTATCCAGCCTTCTTCTTTCTGCCGTTGTCTTCCCCTTTTTCTGTGTAGCTACTTGGTATTTATAAACTGTCTCAGTGATTTTGATAGAGTTCAAAGATCGAATCATGTTAGTTTGAAGATAAACTTTTTCTATTTTTAATTTTATCACTCCAGATTAGCCTTATCTGTTTGAGTTTTTTTTTTTTAATTTATTCTCTGATTATCTTATGACGAGATTCAAAAGGAAGAGACAGATTAAACCTGCTCAATGGTTGGGCTATTCGCTCAAGTCTGAAAGTTCAACAGATATTTGGTTAGATTTAGATAAAAATATCGAATGAAATTAACGAGTTTGAGCAAAGTTTTTAAACTTGATCAAAAATTGGGTCGAGCCTAGGCTTGATCTTTCAAAGCTTGAGCTCAGCCCGACCCAACCCGAACATAATTAAATTTAAAACTTTTTTAATTTATTTATTAAGTATAATATAATTATATGTATATAAAACATTTATTGATTAATAAATATGATTATATATATTTAATATGAAAATTGACATGCGAAGTTTGATAAAATCAAGTTAAACTTCAAATGAACAAAAAGAATAAAATAAAAAACAAAAAATTTAAAATAAATAAATAAAATAATATTTGGTCGGGTCCAACCAAACTTAGACTTTGTATTATAAAATAAAAAGGGGCTTGGACAAAAAATAAAGCTCGAATTTGCAGGTCGGATCAGGCTTGAGCTTTGACATAAATTAGTGCTATATAGTGCAAGCTCGACCTGAGGCTACCAATGATTAGACCTGTTTAAGGGTCAAGTTACCTGCCCAAACTAAAGCCTTGTCAATTTTTTTAGCAGGTTTGGACAAAATATAGTAAGCCTATTAAATGATATTGGGCTTAATAATAGAGGCCCGTTAAAAAATGGATTGGACTTGAGTTCAACATTTTAAGCCCAAGCTCGACCCGACTCACCTATTTATTATACTTTTTTAGCATTTTTATGTTAATATATTTTTAATTAATTTTGCTTTCTTTGTGCAAATTTATTCTGAGTTTACATAATTTTTTATCTTTAATTTATATTTTCATCTTTCTTTTAATCTTTATGTTAAAATTTATTCAAATTTATTCTTGTTATGTTTATTAACTATTATGTGTTTTAATATTTTTTATTTGAAAAGACTTGGACGGGTTTAAATTTATTCATTATATGTAAAAACAAGTTTCGAAAAAAATTAGGTTCAAAAAATAGGTTGAGCCAGGTTTGTGCATACTTTCACTTCCTTAATACTTTATCTAAGCTTGACCTGAATCAAGTTTGATCCCATGAACAGGTCCACCGATGATCATGTGTAGATTAGATCAAGCAATTATCTTTTTTTTTATTATTATTTTACCCTTTATTATTTTTTCATGCATTGATTTACCTTTTTTATTATTTCCTAATAATCAGAGATAATAAAAAGGATATTTACAAGAATTGGTTTTATCTTTTTAGTTTTTATTTGAAAAGAATAGAAAAAGATAAAGATAAAATATATTTACAAAATAAAAATAATAAAATAAATAAGAAATAAAATCAACGAATAACAATTGGCAGCAGCAGAAAAGCTTTCCGTCCAAACAATTTGAGTTGGGCCCCAGGGCAGATATTTGACAAGAAAATTCCAAAGCCCATTTTGGCTACATTTTTTTGTTTCTGAATTCTCATCCTTTTCTCTGCCTCCAATCATGTGGGAATAAAATCATTTAGGCTTAGGCCTAGCCTAGACCAAAAACAAACAAGAACCAATGTGACGATAAATGAGAAGAGAAGAAAGCGAAAGGACATTATTTCTAATTGGAACATTTTCTTTCTTTCTTTCTTTCTTCCAGAGCTAGAACATGAAAAATGTCATATTGCTTGAGACACTATGCACCAAGAAAGACACAACAAGGGACACGTGTAACTTAACTCACAAATCCATTTCTGCGAGTGGGACAGCTGGCAAAGTTCAGTTCAGTGCAATCCAAGTGGACTTTGACGACTTGCGACAGCGCATCGACGTTACGTCATCTATCATTTCATCTCTTTGCATTTCTAGTGCTCCGTCTCATGCATTTGACAAAGAAGCGTTTTGGGTGTTTTTTGTACCACAGTAATTAATTGTATGTACATTTTCAAGTTTCACGCAACAAAAATCTGATTTCTCAATTACAAGTGACGTTAGAGACTGACGTAATAATTTTAGACATAACACGATTGTATGATACACGAAAATACAATGAATATAAGATATGAAGATAACACAGATTAAAATTAAGTAAAAATTGACTATAAATATAATAAAAACTAAAAATAAAATTGTGTTTTTTGTGTCAATATGAATTTTAATACAAAATTTATGTTTTTTACACGATATAGAACATGATTTTATATGATACAGATGCTCAAAATCTTTAAAGCACTTGTGGAAAAATTCTTTAACACCTTTATTGTTACTATATATTCAGATAATGGTGATGAATATATAAAATTGTCCCAATTTCTTGCAACATGGTCTCTCTCACTTAACTACTCATACTCCTGAGCACAATGACACATTAGAAAGAAAGAATAGGCATACTGTTGAAACAGGTCTCACACTTCTTTCCCAAGCATCTTTATCACTTCAATTTTGGAGTCATGCCTTCCAAGCAGCTCTACATCTCATAAACAGAATGTTCTACCCTACTTCTTCAACTGAAATCACCATTTGAGGTACTTTTTCACGAGGCACCAATTATTCAAAATTAAAAGTATTTGGTTGCCTTTGTTATCCTTGGTTAAAACCCTATAACCAATATAAATTCCTACCTAAGTCTAGACCATGTATCTTCCTAGGATATTCACCTACTTAAAGTGCATATAAATGTTTTGTTTTCACTTACACAAAAAGTGTTTATTTCTCAACATGTAATTTTTCATAAAACAATTTTTTCATTTACCGCATCTCAAATTAATAAAACATTTTCCCTACATTGGACTTCAAATTCTATTTCTATTGGTGCCCTTCAATCTAATGTTTTTAAAGCTCCAATTTCTCAGTCTGCATCTTGAGAGACTATTGCATGTTCTCCTCCTTCTGATACTCGGAATCCTCACTGTTCTCTTAGTGCCACTTTATCTCCTTCAACAGGTATTACTTTCTCTCCTTATCCTTTAAACTCTTCATCAAGCACATGTTCTATTAATACACAACCTATCATGCCTTCTAACACTGCTCTTCCTATTCGAACTAATCCAATGATCACACGATCATAAAATAACATTTTCAAACCATAGAAAGCTTTTACAGCGATTAAGCATCCCCTTACTCCATTGAATCAACATGTGTTAGTCAAGCCTTGAATTTGAGCATTGGAGACAAACATGTGTTAATCAACATAGCGCTTTTTTCGCTTAGAGACTTTTTTGTTTGCCCGTCTCGCGAATTTTTCGCTTAGGGACTTTAGTTTGCCCGTCTCGCGCATTTTTCGCTTAAGGACTTTTTTGTTTGCCCGTCTCGCGCTTTTTTCGCTTAGGGAATTTTTTGTTTGCTCGTCTCGCGAATTTTTCACTTAGGGACTTTAGTTTGCCCGTCTCCCGCATTTTTCGCTTAGGGACTTTTTTGTTTGCCTGTCTTGTGCATTTTTCGCTTAGGGACTTTAGTTTGCCCGTCTCGCGCATTTTTCGCTTAGGGACTTTTTTGTTTGCCAGCTGTTGCCTCATTTCCATTCTTGTAACACATAATCTGTCTCACACATTGCATTAGAGAATATAGAAAAATGATGGGCTGGCCTTTATTCATAAATCAGATGATTGCAAAACAATAGTAATGGAGCAATAGATGAAAAAAGTAAAGACAAAATAATAACAATCAGAAAAAAGTACAATGTTTAATGCCAGTACAGCTTCAGATGGTTGGCATTCCAAGTCTTTGAGATTTTCTTTCCTTGCAAGGTTTCCAAGGTACATGTGCTAGGTCCGACCATCTTTCTGATTCTGTATGGTCCTTCCCAATTAGCCCGGAGCTTTCCATCCTTCTTATGGGCGTTTGTGATTGTCGACTTTCTCAACACCAGGTCTCCTTCTTGCAATTCTTTGTTCTTCACCCGTGCATTGTAATAAGTAGCTACCCTCTGTTGGTAAGCAGCCAGTCTCATTTTTGCTTTGTCTCTCAGCTCATCTAGCATGTCAAGATTTTCCCTTAGTCCCTGAGAATTAAGTTCCTCAATGTAAGGGACTAGTCTGGGTGACTCACCTCCAACTTCTACTGGGATGAGGGCTTCGGTGCCATATACCAAATTGAACGGTATTTCTCCTGCTGACACTTTGCTTGTTGTTCTGTAGGCCCATAGGACACTTGGGAGCCCATCTACCCATGCTCCCTTTGCCTTATCCAGTCTAGTCTTCAATCCGTGCAGTATAGTTCGATTGCTCACCTCTGCCTGCCCATTGGCCTGTGGGTAAGACACAGAAGATATTCTTAGGAGAATCTTCAGGCCACTACAAAAATTTCGGAAAGCATCACAGTCGAACTGCTTCCCATGATCTGCATTTATCACACGGGGGATCCCAAATCGGCAAATTATGTCTTTCCACACCATTGCTTCCACCTTTTTCTCAGAAATTATAGCCAAAGGCTCGGCCTCTATCCATTTTGTGAAGTAGTCTGTGGCCACAAGCAAATACTTCCTTTGTCTTGAGCCTAGGGGAAAAGGCCCCAGGATATCTAGTCCCCATTGTGCAAATGGAGTTGGTTGGAGAGTGTTCTGAAGAGCCGAAACAGGCGCGGTAGTTATAGGAGTGAATTCCTGACACTTTTCACATCTTCTCACTTTGTCTGTGGCATCCTTCCTCAGTGTAGGCCAATAAAACCCCGTGCGCAATATTTTTGAGGCCAAGGCTCGAGCCCCCAAATGTTCACCGCATATTCCCTCATGAACTTCAGCTAAGGTGTACTCAGCCTGTTGGGGCCCTAGACACTTTAACAGGGGCATTGTGAATCCCTGTTTATAGAATTCCCCATTCACCACGGTAAACCTGGCACTTTTTAACTTCAGCCTTCGAGCTTCGTCTCTGTTAGTGGAGAGTGTGCCCCCCAGTATGTAGTCTTTGATTGGGCTTCTCCAATCGCCCCCGATTTCGACATCACAGACATCTTCTTCTTCAATACTTGGCCTAGCGAGGGATTCCACTTTGACCATACCCCCTTTACTCCTCTAAAAGAAGCTAACTTTGAAAGGGCATCTGCATGGTTATTCTCTGATCGGTTTATCTGAGTCAATTGGAAGTTCTTAAATGACTGTGCCAATAATTGCACTTTCTGCAAATAAGGGACTAGAGCGAGTTCTCGTGCGTCATACTCACCCGAAAACTGGTTTATCACTAATTGCGAATAGCTATGGGCCATTAAGTTGCTGACTCCCATTTTCTCAGCAAGTTTCATCCCAGCTATCAAGGCTTCGTACTCGGCTGTATTGTTCAGACTTGGAAAGTCGAAACGTAGGGAATACTCATAGGTTTTCCCTTCAGGCGAAGTTAGCACAATTCCGGCTCCACTGCCATCCATGTTACGAGCTCCATCCACAAATAATTTCCACCAAACTAACTCTGTTTCTACACGAACTTCTGGGCCAGTGCATTCTACAATGAAATCTGCTAACGCCTGCCCTTTTAGTGCTTGGCGAGGCTGGAAGTGTATGTCATATTCACTTAATTCGATGGCCCATTTGATCAGACGACCAGAATGCTCTAGTTTCTGCAGTATTTGTCTCAAAGGCTGATTCGTTAAGATAGTCACCGAGTGAGCTTGGAAGTAAGGCCGTAACTTCTGAGTTGCCATCACCAGGGATAAAGCTATTCTTTCAACTAAGGGGTACCTTGCCTCGGCATCTAGCAGGACTTTGCTTACATAATAGATCGGGCAATCTCTGTCCCCTTCTTTCCTTAGTAGGACTGCATTTACAGCTTTCTCTCCTACGCCGAGGTACATAAGGAGGTGGTCTCCAAGCTGTGGCCGAGATAATGGAGGCAACTCTTTTATGTAGTCTTTCAACCTTTCAAAGGCGTCGTTGCACTCTTCCATCCACTTGAAGTTCTTTCCTGCATTTATCACCTTGAAAAATGGTAGACTTCTTTCAGCTGATTTGGACAAGAAACGACTCAAGGCTACTATCCTTCCTATCAGCCTTTGAACTTCTCTTACAGTATTAGGTGGCCTCATGTCCAAAATAGCTTGAACTTTCTCGGGATTAGCCTCTATCCCTCGATTAGTAATCATGAATCCCAGAAACTTTCCAGACCTCACCCCGAATGAGCATTTATTGGGATTCAACTTCATCTTGTATTGTCGCAGCACATTGAATACCTTAGTCATTTTCTCGGCATGTGATTCTCCTTGTCGGCTTTTGATGATCATATCATCGACATAAGCTTCCATGGTGTTGCCCAACAAGTCTTGGAACACCCTATTTACCATGCGTTGGTAAGTTGCCCCCGCATTCTTCAAACCGAATGGCATTACTCGGTAACAATATGTCCCAACATCGGTAATGAACGAAGTCTTCTCCTCATCATCCGGATGCATCATGATTTGGTGGTATCCCGAGAAGGCATCCAAGAAGCTAAGTAATTCATACCCACAAGTTTCGTCTACCAACTTGTCAATTCGAGGTAATGGATACGAATCCTTAGGACAAGCTTTATTCAAATCTGTGAAGTCCACACACATTCTCCATTTTCCATTGGCTTTCTTCACCATCACAACATTAGCCCACCACTTTGGATAATTAACTTCTCTGATGAATCCTGCTTGCAACAACTTCGAGATTTCTTCGTTTATTGCCTGTTGCCTTTCAGGAGCAAAATTTCTCTTCTTCTGTTTTATCGGCTTTGCCCCTGAGACTACGTTCAATCGGTGGCAAATAACTTCAGAGTCTATTCCAGGCATATCGGCTGGAGTCCATGCAAACACATCACAATTCTCTTTTAAGCATCGGACTATCTCCCTTTTTACTTCTTCAGGCAACTGGCTCCCCACATACACTATTCTCTCTCCATTTTTCTCATCCAACCGGATCGCCTCCATCTCTTCATCAGGTTTTGGCTTAGGCTTTTCTTCAATTGTAAGGGTTTCTTTCCTCTGAATCCCTTTACATGTGGTGGATGCGATATTACATGTCCTGGCTTTCCTTTGATTTCCCCTCACTTGTCCAACACTGCCAGGAGTCGGAAACTTCATTAACAAATAGCAGGGATGCACCACCGCTCTCATGTCATTTAACAATGGCCGTCCAAAGATCATATTGTAAGCTACGGAAGTTGATCTCACCACCATAAACAACGCTTGTCGAGTGACACACTTCGGGCTTTCCCCCAATGTCACAGGTAGCTGAACTATGTCTTCCACCTTCACTTTTTCTCCTTAGAAGCCATACAGTGGTGTGGTTACTGGCTTCAGTCTGTCATTCGAGATGTTAATTTTCTCAAAGCAGCTCCAGTAAATCACATTTACCGAACTCCCATTAACAACTAGGATGCCACTCACTGGGTGTTTTGCTATTACCGCCGAAATCACCATTAGGTCATCATGAGGGATCATTACATCACCTCTGTCGGCTAGCGTGAAAGTAATGGGCTCTTCATCATGCTTTTCCTCCATCACCGAATTAATTTGATAAGCCTGTCGGGCGTAGGTCTTTCGAGACGAGGAAGAAGTGCCAACTAATGACTCTCATCCGGATATCACGCTAATAGCTGGCCCTGTGGGTTCATTATCTTCCTCTCGATTCCTTCTTTCTACCCTTCTGTCATTATCTCTTCTTTCATCTTCATTTCGTCTAATAGGTCCTCTGTTTTCACCTCTTTTATCTCTGAAATTGTTTCCTCTGTTCTGCGCAGGATAATTAGTTCTATCACCTCTCCATATGAAACGGTTTATTTTTCCCTCTCATGCTAGCTTTTCTAGCTGATTCATCAACTTTCTACATTTTTCGGTTGTGTGCCAATGCGCTGAGTGATAATCGCAATATGAACTTAAATCACGGCCTAGATGCCCTGACGCCTTCTTTGGAGTTTGTATAAGACCTGACCCCTCAATAGCTTCTAATACCGAAGCTCGAGATTCAGTGAGTGGGGTATAAGTGGAGTATATCAGTGTGAGAGCTTTTTCAAACTTCCTTGACTGGCTAGAAGATGCTTCAGTGACCTCTCTTCCTCGTTTCCTTCCATCCTTGGATTCTCCTATCGTCACCATTTTCATTACTTCCTCCTGGGTTACATACTTATGTGCGCGGGAGAGCAGGTCTGAGATGGTAGCTGGCTGGTCTAACGACAGAGATTCTTGTAATTTCTCAGACCTTGTCCCCTGTAACATGGCTGCCACGGCTATACCGACTTGCAGATCTCGCACCTCTAAAGTAGCATCTCTGAACCGATACACATAACTCTTCAATGACTCCTTAGCTCCCTGCTTAATAGTGAGCAAATAGGTCAGTTCCTTTCTTCTCTGACTATTCACCGCAAACGCCTTGAGAAACTCGCTTAGTAGTTGGTCAAAGAGGCAATGGACCCTTCTGGTAGGTTATTAAACCATTTCATCGCATGTCCGGACAGAGTTAAGGAAAAGGCCTTGCACATTATCTCGTCTTCCCATCCATGTAGCAACATTAGGGCCTCCTAGTTTCGCATATGGTCGTAGGGGTCCATCTTTCCAGTGTATGCGACCATCTGAGGCATTTTGAACTTTGGGGGCAGAGGTTTTTACATGATAGTCGTGCAGAAAGGTACTCTTTTTCTCTGGCTCTCTTCTGCAGATACTAACTTCTTCTCTTCCAGTATTTGTTCTATCATCTTCTTCATGTCCACGGGGGGAGCGAGATGATTTCTAGCATGAGACGAATCAAGTAGGTCTTCAACTATCTCCTTGCCCTTTGCTTGAGGTGCGTTTGTTCGTACCATTTGTGTACACCAAGTGGGGTCAAACTCTGACCCGGCTCCCCAAGTGCTTTGATCTTCAACACCGTTCTTTCCAGCACCTCCGACACCATGTTCTAAGTTAGTACCAGCAAAATTTGACAAGTTATGGTGGTGGGCGGTAGACCCTATCGCCTGGTCAACGCCCTGCCGCTCAGCACCTGTCGCGTGACCCCTGTCGCAAGGCCTAGGCCTGCTTTTTTACTCAGTCTCTCGCGGGTTACCTGCGACAGGCCTTCCGCTCCCCTGTCCTGCCGCACCTTGATGAATGTCATGCTCTTCCACAGGGGGAACCTCTCACCGGTGATAGGGGTCTGCCGCTGTCATGTCCTCCTGTCGCCCAAACACCTGCGGCGGGACACCTCTATTTGTTCCTCCTACCAAGTTCTACACGGCAGGCGGCAGATCTAATGTCGGGAGAACTCCTTGGAACAGATTCACCATGGCTCGCAGTGCCTGGGTAGTTTCTTCACTCTGTCACCTTAGAGCCTCGAATTCTGCCGCAGACACAGTAATTCTTTCTTCCTTCCTGTTCACCTGGTTTGTCTGGCAAGTCTGTTGTTCCGGGGAGCTCACAGAGTTTTCCTCACTTTCGATCCTTACGTTTGTAGATCTTGTTCTCACCATCTTTGAAAGTATTGATTGGCTTTTTATGCGTTTCCCACAGACGGCGTCAATTGTTGCTGCACAAAACAACAATAAAGGTATGCTGACGTCGATGTTCGTCCTTAGTCTCCACGTGTCTCCAAGAAGCTTTTGTAAAACAAGAAAAGTCAGAGAGACGCAGGGGTGGTTCCCTGCGTAGACACTCCGATGCTTAAGTCAGCAAAAAGTTATTCAGTATTGGAAAGCGTAAATGCCAGTAGTCAAAAAATTGGGGAATAAGATTATACCTGAAGCCTATTTATAGGCGAATATTCTAGGTTAATTACCTAGGGATAAGTACATAACTTTGCTAAGAGTTTGTATCCAGATGTAATACAGATTCCACGTACAGATAAATTCGAACCTTGTCGCTGGCGAGAGACCATCTCGCGAATCACGTTATGGTGACCATCTCGCGAATCAGGTTATGGCGTCAGGGGTCTGTCGCCAATCGATAGACGAAATTGATGCCATGTGTCGCGCTGCGTCGTCAGGCGACAGGCTGAGAGTCTGTCGCCTAGCGACAGATGTTATGCCGTAGCCAATGTCGTCTGTTGCAAGTCGGTAGACGGACGGATGCCACGTGTCGCGCTGTGACGTCAGGCGATAGGCTGAGAGTCTGTCGCCTAGCGACAGGTGTTATGCCGCAGCCTATGTTGTTTGTCGCCGAAGGCCATGAGGCCCAGTGATATCCTGCCACGTGGTGGTCTTTGATGAACCTTGGGCCTAGCCCAAAGTTGGTATACTTTGTCATATCACCTTTAAACTCTTCATCAAGCACATGTTCTATTAATACACAACCTATCATGCCTTCTAACACTGCTCTTCCTATTCGAACTAATCCAATGATCACACGATCATAAAATAACATTTTCAAACCATAGAAAGCTTTTACAGCGATTAAGCATCCCCTTACTGAAGGAAACCGAAACAACACGCAGCGAAATTTAAATCATTCGGCCTCCACCAAGATCGATTCGGAGAGTTGCCTGATTAGGGTTTCGAGATTTTACCTGACGTTTTCTCTGAATTTTCTGTCGTTGGTCGAGTCACAAGCAGCAACTTTTCGTTCCTGCCTCTACGGTATCCACACGAACGGATCTCACGACTCTTGAACGTCTCACGATCAGATGCCTTAAGGAGCGTTTTTATTCTTTTAACCGAACTGCTAGCTTCGATTAAAAAGAATGTTTTGTTTTCTGTTTTTAAAAAAGTGCGGCTATGTTTTAGAAAAACATCCCTTTTATAGGCAGTAAATTTTACCCTAAAATTTACTGCCAAACAGAACTCTAATCCTACTTAGAATAGGATTAGTTATATCCCTAATCCAATTCAGAATAGGATTAGTTATATCCTTAATCCAATTCAGAATAGGATTAATTAAGCTCCTCATTGATCCGTTCTAAGTGTGCGACCCAATAGGTTCTCAAAACAATGGCAATGACAAAATTGTCACAGGCAATTAGCGGTATCTAGCAACACATCATTGCTACCCATGTAACGAGAATGTCAATGACTCGACATAACCTTACTCGTGATAGATGTTACCGTGTAGTTTAATCCCTTTATCCTATGATGTCTTGATTAGACACAAGTCATGGAATGTGTCACACTTGTATAGTCTAATCAGCGTTTCTTGATTCCTGAGTAGACTAATTAAACAAATAAAATCAATATCTCATATTGACTTATTCGAGCACGGCCATGCATTTCTTAGTCTCACTCTATCAAAGGGCCCAAGACATCACTCTTGTTATATAAGAGGGATAAATCCTATCTTGATCACTCAACATCCCTCTACATAGATCAAGGCATACCCAATTACTACCTTTATAGTCCATCCTGTTACGAATGACATCTAGCAGCATTAAAGTATGCAATTCTCTATGTTGGGATCTCTGATGATCTCAAGTCAAAGGATCACATACACCATCATCACTATGAGAATCACTTATGACATTCATATAACATTCCATGTAGCGTTCTCATGGAGGGTCGATCCAGTACATAGTTCTCTAACATGTACCTATGTGATGACTTGATATCCTATATCCATGACAATGGTCATCAGTCAACCACATACTAGTCTTATCGTATCATTGTTATCCTTGTTCACAATAATACTTGACTAGGGATATTTTAAGAATAGTGTGTTATTACTATTCTAAGGACATTATTATATAAGATTATATTACGCAGTTATAAGACAAATATAATAATGAACTATGATAAATAAAATGTCATGATACATAAAAAAATGCCAAAGTCAATCATCTAATGAATGGTTCTAAGGGCATAATCCAACAATCTCCCACTTGCACTAAGACCATTCACTCATGTATCTAATACCTAGTGACCTAGTGTGACGATCATGTCTCTGCTGCGTCAAAGGCTTCGTCAGTGGGTCGGCGATGTTATCGTCAGTTGGTACTTTGCATATCCTCACATCTCCTCTCTCGATGATATCTCGAATGAGATGGAAGCGCCGTAGTATATGTTTGGATCGTTGGTGAGATCTAGGTTTCTTAGCTTGTGCGATGGCTCCATTGTTGTCACAATAGAGCTCAATCGGATCTACAATGCTAGGAACAACTTCAAGCTCAGTAATGAACTTCCTGATCCAAACAGCCTCCTTAGCAGCTTCAGAGGCAGCTATATACTCAGCCTCTGTTGTAGAATCGGCCACTGTCGCCTGCTTTGAACTCTTCCAGCTCACAGCACCACCATTAAGGCAAAACACATAACCAGACTGCGATCTATAGTCATCTTTATCAGTTTGGAAGCTAGCATCAATGTAACCTGTTACAATGAGCTCTTCCTCACCTCCATATATCAAGAATGTATCCTTAGTCTTTCTCAAGTACTTAAGAATATTCTTGACAGTGACCCAGTGACGTTCACCAGGATCAACTTGATATCTACTCGTCATGCTCAAGGCATACGAGACATCGGGACGTGTGCATAACATGGCATACATAATGGATCCAATAGCAGATGCATATGGAACTTTACTCATACGTTCTCTCTCTTCTTGTGTTGTAGGACACTGTTCTTTTGAGAGAGTAATGCCATGTGTCATAGGCAAGAATCCTTTCTTGGAATCCTGCATGCTAAACCTCTTTAGCACTTTATCTATGTATGCACTTTGACTTAGGCCAATTAATTTTCTTGATCTATCTCTATAGATCCTTATACCCAGTACATAGGTAGCTTCGCCCAAGTCCTTTATTGAAAAGCAATTCCCTAACCAAGTCTTTACAGACTGAAGGGTAGGGATGTCATTCCCAATGAGTAGTATGTCATCTACATACAACACTAGGAAGACAATAGTGCTCCCACTGACCTTCTTGTAGACACAAGGTTCATCTTCGTTCTTGATGAAACCAAACTCTTTGATTGCATCATCAAAACGAAGATTCCAACTTCGAGAAGCTTGCTTTAGTCCATAAATAGAACGTTGTAGCTTACAAACCTTTCCAGCATTTTTTGGATCAACAAAACCCTCAGGTTGTGTCATGTACACATCCT
This sequence comes from Heritiera littoralis, assembly GCA_031772115.1. Taxonomy (NCBI): domain Eukaryota; kingdom Viridiplantae; phylum Streptophyta; class Magnoliopsida; order Malvales; family Malvaceae; genus Heritiera; species Heritiera littoralis. The sequence goes on from JAPDPK010000040.1 coordinate 4,528,079, forward strand.
CGAGTAGCTTTCCATTAAGAAAAGCAGTCTTGACGTCCATTTGCCAGATTTCATAATCATGGTATGCAGCTATCGCAAGCAAGATCCTAATGGATTTGATCATCGCGACTGGTGAAAAAGTTTCATCATAGTCAATACCATGAATTTGTTTAAAACCTTTAGCAACCAATCGCCCTTTATAGGTATGAACATTTCCTTCCATGTCGGTTTTCTTCTTAAAAACCCATTTACACCCTATAGGTTTTACTCTTTCGGGTAAGTCAACCAAGGTCCAAACTTGGTTGGCATCCATGGATTCCATCTCAGATCTCATGGCTTCAAGCCATTTCTCAGAGTCTGGCCCTGTTATAGCCTCTTGATAGGTAGTAGGCTCATCTTGGTCCATGAGCAAAACATCACCGTTCTGAGTCATTAGAAATCCATATTTCTGTGGCTCACGATGTGTTCTAACTGATCTACGCAAGGCTTGTGTCTCTTGAGCAGGCGGTTGCTCCACAACATCTTGTGGTTCTGGTTCCACAACAACTTGTGGTGCTTGCTCAGGCTCCATCTCAACATCGGGCGCGCTATCTTGTAGCTCTTGAATTTCTTCAAGTTCTACTTTTCTCCCACTAGTTCTTCTAGAAATGAATTCTCTTTCTAGAAAGACACCTGTTCGAGCTACAAACACTTTGCGCTCAGTGGGATTGTAAAAATAATATCCTTTAGTTTGTTTAGGATATCCCACAAAATAGCACTTATCAGATTTAGGTGCAAGTTTGTTAGAGACTTGACGTCTTACATAAGCCTCACAACCCCAAATCTTCATAAAAGACATACTGGGACGTTTGCCAGTCCATATCTCATATGGTGTCTTTGGAACCGATTTAGATGGAACACGGTTCAGTGTAAAAGCAGCTGTTTCTAATGCATGTCCCCAAAAGGATTCTGGAAGATCTGTATGACTCATCATTGATCGAACCATATCTAATAAAGTTCGGTTTCTCCTTTCAGATACACCATTCCATTGTGGTGTATTTGGAGGAGTGAGTTGTGAGACAATCCCACACTCTTTAAGATAGTCATAAAATTCTTGGCTTAAGTATTCACCACCTCGATCTGATCGAAGTGCCTTAATGCTCTTGCCAAGTTGGTTTTGTACTTCATTCTTGAATTCTTTGAACTTTTCAAAAGATTCTGACTTGTGTCTCATAAGATACACATAGCCATATCTACTGAAATCATCAGTAAATGTAATAAAGTACATAAACCCACCTCTGGCCTGTGTGTTTAAAGGTCCACATACATCTGTATGTACTAAGCCCAATAAATCACTTGCCCTTTCACTATGTCCTTTGAAAGGGGCTTTAGTCATCTTACCCATCAAACAAGATTCACATGTCTCATAAGATTCAAAATCAAATGAGTCCAAAAGTCCATCTTTATGGAGTTTGGAAATGCGATTCTCATTTATGTGTCCCAAGCGACAATGCCAGAGATATGTTAGATTTTGATCATTAGATTTAATCCTTTTAGCATTTATGTTATAAATGGGCATATCAAGATTTAGAATGTAAAGACCATTAATTAGTTGTGCACTACCATAAAAGATATCATTTATATAAATGGAGCAACATTTGTCCTTTATTATAAATGAAAAACCCTTCTTGTCCAAACAAGAAATAGAAATAATGTTTTTAGTGATGGAAGGCACATAATAACAATCATCTAATTCTAAAACAAGCCCTGTGGGCAATGTCAAAATATAAGTTCCTACAGCTAATGCAGCAACCCTTGCTCCATTTCCCACTCGCAGGTCGACCTCGCCCTTAGTCAACGATCTACTCCTTTTGAGTTCCTGCACATTTACACAAATGTGAGAACCACATCCAGTATCTAATACCCATGATGAAGAAGTAGATAGATTAACTTCTATAACATAAATACCTGAAGTGGAAGTCTCACTTCCTTTCTTCTTCTTTAGCTCTTCCAAGTATTTGTTGCAATTCCTCTTCCAATGTCCGGTCTCACCGCAATGGAAGCATTTCCCTTCTTTGGCAACCCCACCTTTAGGCTTCAGTGCAGTATCATTGGGCTTGAACTTGCCATTGGTTTTATTACCCTTTTTCTTGCCCTTTGCATTAGCCCTGCCCTTAGCTTTCTTAACTATTAAGACATCTTTGGGCTTGGCCTTTTTCATGTTGGATTCAGCTGTTTTCAACATGCTAAGTAACTGTGGCAGAGTCTTGTCAATTTCATTCATGTTGTAATTAACAACAAACTGACTGTAGCTGTCTGGCAACGATTGCAGAATCACATCAGTGGCCAACTCTTGGCCCAAAGGAAATCCCAATCTTTCAAGGTTTTCAGTGTACCCAATCATCTTGAGCACATGAGTACCAACGGGAGTCCCCTCTGCCATCCTACACTGAAACAATGCCTTAGAGACATTGTACCTTTCTTGCCTAGCTTCCTCTTCATAGAGTTGCTTGAGATGCTCGATCATATCGAACGCATCCATTTCCTCATGTTGCTTTTGAAGCTCAGGATTCATGGAGGCAAGCATAAGGCAACTAACATCCAATGCATCATCTTGATGCTTCTTATAAGCATCTCTTTCTGCCCTTGGAGCATTAGAGGGTGGTTCCTCAGGTAAGGGAATTTCAAGGACATACAACTTCTTTTCATGCTTGAGGACTATCCTCAGGTTCCTGTACCAATCCAGGAAGTTTGTCCCATTCAACTTGTCCTTCTCAAGGACAGATCGCAGTGAAAGTGTGTTATTTGTGTTTGATGCCATGGTAATCTACAACAAAATATGCAAAATATAAGTATCATGAATGCATTCATTTAATTAAATATTTATTAAATGATGCTCCCACTATTTTTATCGAATCAACAACCCTCACTATTAATTCGGAAAAATTATCACATAATTTCTCTAGTGGGCCAAGATCCATATTTCACCTTATCTAGAGTTAGCTTTGGCTAATCGCCCAAGATTTGGCTATTTAGGTAGGCAACACTTACCAATTACATCTCATGTAACTCTTGGATAGTTGGGTGAACAACACTTGTTCTAATTCATCTCATGAATGGAAGCCCAACTTTATGCCTCTAAATTCCCAATCCTATTGATGAAATTTAGTTAAGTCAACCCAATTTATAGCCTTTGGATATCACTATTATCCCATCGCGTCTTACTAAGATAGATATGATATTTTGCTTTGGCAAACATAACAAAATCGATTCTAGTCTTGACGAGTGCTATTCATTGGTAGGCATCTATTATTGACTTAATTTAATTTGAGGGATTTTCTTAGTTTATTGAATAAGATCTCACCAATTTTACCTTTTTTTTTTTTAAAAATTATCATATGATTTTCATATCATAAACGTACAAAATAAACCATGCATCTCATGCAATTAAGCAATAAAATAAACGTGACATAGTTATAGCCCAAACTAAATGGATTTCCCAAGCCAATGAGAAACCCTAAGGGTTAACCTAAGGGTAATAGCATCTTCTCCAAGTGCCTCTTTGGTCATCCTTTGCATGGTTGTCAGCTCCAATTACATAGTTTAAGAGAAACCTCGAGTTACATTCGAGGGGAGTAAGATGAGAAAAGAATGTACCACAAGAATTTCAAGAACAAGGCACGACACGCAGGTCGTATTTATTAAAATTTACAACCACGAAAATACAATCATATTGGGCTAGGGCTATAACTATGCACCATGCTCAAACAACAACCACCGTGTTATACAAACAAGTGTAATGCAATTTTTAATTTTTAGTTTTATTAATGAGGCACATTTGAAACGAATTATAACCCTTACTGCGGGGTTCCCAGGGGCGGAGTCAAGGGGCAGCGCCCCTTGCAGGGGTTTGGGGGCGGAGCCCCCGAAAAAAAAAAAAAAGGTCAACAGTATTGACATTGCCAACGCCCCTTATCCGGAAGTGTCCTAATCTTATTAGGATGTTCCAGCCAGTATCTCATACTGAATATAATTTTAGTCGCATTAGAACTCTTATCTAAAAGTGTTTCAATCTTTATACACTTTCGACATTATTCTGTTTCTTCCATAACGTTTATGCAGAACAGAAACCGCCATTAATAATTCGCATCACAGATTATACATAACGTTTATGCAAAACAGAAACGCCATTATTAATTCGCATCACAGATTATATCTCACATATAAGTTGAATCGAAATTGATATACATCATATATATATTTTCAACAATTCGATTTCTAGCCTCTGAATATATCATATACATTCTAATCCGTATTAATCTCATTAAAACGATTGCATGTAATCATAAACAGAAAGTAACCAGAGATCATGCTTTTATCAAAACAAATCAGGGACTCCGAATCTGGCTCTGATACCAGTGAAGGAAACCGAAACAACACGCAGCGAAATTTAAATCATTCGGCCTCCACCAAGATCGATTCGGAGAGTTGCCTGATTAGGGTTTCGAGATTTTACCTGACGTTTTCTCTGAATTTTCTGTCGTTGGTCGAGTCACAAGCAGCAACTTTTCGTTCCTGCCTCTACGGTATCCACACGAACGGATCTCACGACTCTTGAACGTCTCACGATCAGATGCCTTAAGGAGCGTTTTTATTCTTTTAACCGAACTGCTAGCTTCGATTAAAAAGAATGTTTTGTTTTCTGTTTTTAAAAAAGTGCGGCTATGTTTTAGAAAAACATCCCTTTTATAGGCAGTAAATTTTACCCTAAAATTTACTGCCAAACAGAACTCTAATCCTACTTAGAATAGGATTAGTTATATCCCTAATCCAATTCAGAATAGGATTAGTTATATCCTTAATCCAATTCAGAATAGGATTAATTAAGCTCCTCATTGATCCGTTCTAAGTGTGCGACCCAATAGGTTCTCAAAACAATGGCAATGACAAAATTGTCACAGGCAATGAGCGGTATCTAGCAACACATCATTGCTACCCATGTAACGAGAATGTCAATGACTCGACATAACCTTACTCGTGATAGATGTTACCGTGTAGTTTAATCCCTTTATCCTATGATGTCTTGATTAGACACAAGTCATGGAATGTGTCACACTTGTATAGTCTAATCAGCGTTTCTTGATTCCTGAGTAGACTAATTAAACAAATAAAATCAATATCTCATATTGACTTATTCGAGCACGGCCATGCATTTCTTAGTCTCACTCTATCAAAGGGCCCAAGACATCACTCTTGTTATATAAGAGGGATAAATCCTATCTTGATCACTCAACATCCCTCTACATAGATCAAGGCATACCCAATTACTACCTTTATAGTCCATCCTGTTATGAATGACATCTAGCAGCATTAAAGTATGCAATTCTCTATGTTGGGATCTCTGATGATCTCAAGTCAAAGGATCACATACACCATCATCACTATGAGAATTGCTTATGACATTCATATAACAATCCATGTAGCGTTCTCATGGAGGGTCGATCCAGTACATAGTTCTCTAACATGTACCTATGTGATGACTTGATATCCTATATCCATGACAATGGTCATCAGTCAACCACATACTAGTCTTATCGTATCATTGTTATCCTTGTTCACAATAATACTTGACTAGGGATATTTTAAGAATAGTGTGTTATTACTATTCTAAGGACATTATTATATAAGATTATATTACGCAGTTATAAGACAAATATAATAATGAACTATGATAAATAAAATGTCATGATGCATAAAAAAATGCCAAAGTCAATCATCTAATGAATGGTTCTAAGGGCATAATCCAACACTTACTCCATTGAATCAACATGTGTTAGTCAAGCCTTGAATTTGAGCATTGGAGACAAACTATGGCAGATGAGTTTAATGCATTAGTTAAGAATCATGCATGGGAACTTATACCTTTTTCTTCTAGTTAGAATGTCAGAGGTTGCAAATGGGTTTTCCGCATTAAAAGAAAATCTAATGGCTCAATTGAACTATATAAAGCCCGATTGGTTGTCAAAGGATTTCATCAACGATATGTTTTAGACTACTTTAGAACATTTAGTCTTGTTGTCAAACCAACCACAATTAGAGTGGTTTTATGCATTGCTCTTACTTATGGTTGGCCCATTCAACAATTACTCCAAGGCACACTTTCTGATAAAGTCTACATGGTTCAACCACTAGGTTTTGCAGACCTACAAAAATCCACTCACATTTGTAAGCTTAACAAAGCTATATATGGATTAAAACAGGCTCCTCATGCATGGTATCAAGTGTTAAGTAATTTTTTACTTTGCTATGGATTTTTTAACTTTGCTAGCGATGCATCTCCCTTCATTTATGCAAAGGATTTTGTTCTCATTTATTTTCTAGTAAATGTATATGATCTTTTAGTTACTGGCAAGAACCAAGCAGCCTTGCAAATTTTCCTACAAAAACTAGCTCAACAATTCTCTTTAAAGGATCTTGGTCAACTTCATTTTTTTTCTTGGTGTTGAGGTTCTCCCTCACTCATTTGGTATCTTCCTCTCTCAGCACAAGTATATCAGAGATATCTTAGAGAAATATTATATGACCAATGCAAAAGTAATTTAAACTCCTATGGCTAGTGGCACTAGATTACAACTAAAGATGGAAATGGTTCTGTAGTTTCTACTATGTACAGAAAATTGTAGCTAACAAGTAGCTAATAACAGCTTTATCTAATTCAAGTCAATTAACTCTAAGTTTATCAACTCATCGACCCCAAGCATATGCTCATCAGTTCTCCAAGTTTATCAGCTCATTGACTCCAAGCATATCATCTCATCAGTTCCATTTTTTTGAAGAATTGTAGTTTACTTTTTCTATTTTACTTGTATAAATATACAGAAAATGAATCAATGAAATAAGTGATTTCTGGTACCCAAATATTTACACTTTACATGTAGATTTATGCAAGTGAAATATTTACATTTATATTTTATTCAAAATTAATTTTAAGTAGACTAACCCGATCGAATAAATAACAAAATATTCCATTCCCATTAGTATAGTCCAAAAATCATCAAGAATAGAAGTGCGAAGACAAATTTCAATCAAATCAAAGTATAGTGGCAAATTTCTATATCCACCCATAGTAGGATGACAAACTTACCCGTTAACCTTTAATAATGATAAAAGAATCAGAAAATATAATGATTCAAATAATGTAAACGTGAGACTCATGAGTTGTGGCTCAGTTGGTAATGCATGTTGAGTTTATGAGAAGAGTTTTCGAATTCTCGACCCTCACTAAATATACATTTGGGAAAGGGTGAGGATCTTAACTATGACAAAATTTCGAACATGATTAGTTTCATACCGTTAAAATGGATGATGATACATATAGTTTATATCAAAAAAATAATCTAAATATAAGACATGAATGAAAAATATTTTGTTTTAAAGTTTGTACTATTTAAATATGATAAATGTTAAGGTGACATTTAATAAAAATTGTAAATCATACATTAGATATTTTCTCTTAAGTTAGATGGAAAATAATACAATATAAACGGCAAAAGTGTTTTCAAAATAACATTGTGAAGATTCTGAATCAATACATCTAAAATGCTCACCAACCAAATCTTTTATATATATTGTAGTTACTTTTGTTTCTTCTTTTCGTGTTTGGGACCATTAAACATGACTTAAAGTTTAAACATTGGTTTATCATAATTAATGTTTATAAACTTTTATTAAGGTGCATGCACTTTGCTAAAAGAGTCCAAACAGTGGATCAATGTTTTTCTTGAAGCTTGTAGCCTTACCGTTGGTGGGCACATCATCACATTTACATGATACAATATTTAATTATTTCAAGATTAAAGTTAACACAAAAGAAAGGTGGGAAGGTTGGTCGGTGCTTGGAAGTTGGCAGTTTTTTCAGGTTAAGTCGGTTGGTCAAATAGTTGTATATTGAATTTTTTTTTAAAGGAAAACCTTCCGTGGCCGATGGAGACACAAAATGGCTATGCTATTTCAGCCGCTAAAGTTCAGATTATCCTTAGCTTATCTTTTTTAAGTATAACTAAAGATAGTTTTATCCATTTTACGATCTAAGATTAATCATGTTTGAGCTTAGGGTAATAAACGGTAAAGTCTTTTCAACAGTAATAACTCCAATATTTAAACCATATTCAAATGCCTGGTGAAAAAATTCACTTCCACATCTTCTAATAACTTGTTAGTAAATTATCCTTAGCTACTTGTTTGCATTTAAAATAAATTTCTTACCGTTTCTTTTGATGTTTATATATGTAGAGAATATTTAAATTTGGCACTTTAATAATGTGAATTTTTTGTATATTTTTGTGATTTTATTTGTGTTAACTTACACGTAACAATGCAATATAATAAGTTAATTATCTATTATTGCTTAAATCATAATTAGTTAATTAAGCACGGTTTCTACCTTTTATATATATATATATATATATATATATATATATATATATATATATATATATATATATATATATATATATGAGGGCTAGAAAATTTAAAAAAGAATTTTATTAAGATGTATAATATATTTCAAGAATTACTTTCTTTGTACCGGTGGAATTTACATTTCATTTAATGACTAAACCCATCATCCTTTTAATATGACATAATTATTGCACTAAAAAATCAATAAAGAACTTAAATAAATATCAAATGAGACGAAACTAAAATATAATGTAATCTGAACTTGTTATTCGAATATAATTTTTCAACTAAAGCGATTTAATAGAAACACAGTTGCTAACCAACTTTATTTTGAGGTTAATATTAGAAGATTTAAACTATCTCATATCTAAGCACTCTAGTTATTATTTACTTAAGAATTTTTTTTGGTGTGACCATAGGTTTATTTTATAGCATGAGATTAATTATGTTCGGACCGAGAGTGGTAAATGGTAAAACTCTTTCAATGTAGCGATTTTAAGATTCGAATTATGTCTAAATGTCTGGATAAGAAAAACATTTCCACTTCTTTCTACCATTTATTGATATTTTTCAAGTGATTTCATTCTTTTTTTTTTCATTTTTCAAAACTCCAATTTGGAATTTAAAATGCTTATATAAGCTTATTTCCACTTGACAATAATTGGAAGACTAGTGTTAAATTAATTAGCACATGTCACCATGTGCCCATGAGATCCAATGGTTGCACTTTGTGGTGCCTTGCATGCCTTTACATGTGCAACACTAACTACTGTATCTGCAAAACTGATTTACCCTTCTTTTTTTTTTAGGAGAAGGAAAATTAGAATCCAAGAACAATTATTTCACATTTTGTTCTTGAAATTTTCATTTATCTTTCAATTTGCTTTTAATTTTATCATCATAATAATTATGCTGTTAATAACAACGTGTTGTTGCCCAAAACAACAATGATTGATTGCTGACGTCGATCCTTGTATTCTTCCTCCATGTGTCTCCATGAACTCTGCAAAGTAGAAAACCATCAGGGGGCGCAGGGGCTTTCTCCTGCGTGCGTACTCCGATGCTTAAGTCAGACAGGGTTTCAGTAGGCAAATAGAGCTTAGGGTTTAAAGATGATACCTGTGACCTATTTATAGGAGTTAGATTGCGCGTAATTACCTTTATGACCCACAGCTTAAATGGTCATTTAATGGATCATTTATGGGCCTTCTTAGTCATCTTTCTTCTTGGTCTTAGATTATCATTTGGCCTAATGTTCTTCAGCTTGACTTATAGAAAAGCCCAGTAGTCTTTAACCTGACCCACATCAATTGCTCCCCACTCTTTCTCAGGGTTTACCCTGTGAAAGAGTATATAAAGAATAGGCTTTTCAAATTCTTTTGCTACCCTCTTTCTGGGATTATCACAGGAGTTTTTTCATCTTCATTTGAGGGCTCAACTAGTGGACTTCATCATTATTTGTAACAGAAACGACATCGTGTCATCATTTCTTCTGTCAAGTGCCTTTTTCAGGACACTACCGAGATATGTTTTTCTTCTCTAAGCTAAATGCTTCTCAAGTGGAATATACCACCCTTCTTTTCAAATTCAAGGTCTTAGCTGACCGAAACCAAGAGCTATAAGGAGAAATTATAAGATTGCAGAGCCACCAAAGCCTTCTATTAGTCAAGAGGAAGAAAACCAAATCTGGGTTAAAGCCATAGGGACGCGTCGTCAAGAAATGCCATAAGAGGATGCATATGTTCTTAATTGGTTTCATCATATGTGATTTGTGCTTGGCATGCTCCTGATTGGTTGAAGCTTGATCTTATCGAAGCGGGCGATCAACCTGAGTCTATCGAGGCACTGCTAGGTTTAGACAGCGATGAGCTCCAATTTTTTGATTTTGCTGTCGTTGATCCCGTGCCAGACTCTGCGGTTGTGGTCAGGCCTTCAGGTGATGCTCCTTCTTCTAGGATGGCTTCTTCGGCTCCCCAGGGCCCTGATTCTTCGACTCCTCAAGTTTCTGATCCTCAGGCTATTGAAGGCTCTGGTGCTGATGCGGCATCTTCTCAGCCGGCTTTACACCATATTGCTCCCCAAGTTCTGCTTTGAGACAGTGTTATTGTTTCTGTTCAAAGGTGAGCTTTTTCTCGAGCATTTGTGCCTATCTCGCGTTTTTTTCGCTTAAGGACTTGTTAGATGTGATAAACCAATTACAAAATATATATTTTTTGAATCAATTGCAGCACATATATTTTGTAACGTACCTCATAATATGCTTTACATTCTGCCGTCTTGTATCTTCTCGCTTAGGGTCCTATTTTTGCCCGTCTCGCGCATTTTTTGCTTAGAGACTTATTTGTGCCCGTCTCATGTATTCTCCTCGCTTAGGGTCTTATTTTTGCCTATATCGCGCATTTTTCGCTTAGGGACTTATTTGAGCCCGTCTCGCGTTTTCTTCTCGCTTAGGGTCTTTTTTTTGCCTGTCTCGTGCATTTTTCACTTAGGGACTTATTTGTGCCCGTCTCGCGTCTTCTTCTCGCTTAGGGTCTTATTTTTGCCCGTCTCACGCATTTTTCGCTTAGAAACTTATTCGTGCCCGTCTTGCGTCTTCTTCTTACTTAGGGTCTTATTTTTGCCCGTCTCGCGCATTGTTCGCTTAGGGACTTATTTGTACCCGTCTCGCGTCTTCTTCTATTCCTGCAACATGTCTATCAAATATGGAGGACTATCATAGTACAGATAAAAATAACTGGCCTTTCATTTCATAATGTAGTATTTTCAATTAAATGGAGTAAGAACAATATAATTGCAGCAAATGTCTAAAACAATAATAGCAAATGTTTACCACCAGTACAATTCCAAGTCTTTGTCTTTGTACAATCTGTAAAGTACGAGTGCTAGGATGTTCTGCTATCAACCATGGATTGTGCATTAAGTCGTGCCTCGGTACCAGCAATCTACCTTCACGAGCTTACCACAAGTTGTTTTCGATCCAACTATATCGAACCAAGCTCTCCCTGGCTTGCTGCCTTACACGACAGTGGCTAGTGCCTGCCTCGGACACCTGCCTAATTCAACCACAACTGTTAAAGTGGACAAGAAAATCGAAAGCATCATATGAGAGTACCTCAAATCTGGCTACTACCCGTATGTCACGGTTTGGTCGATGAAGATTATAATAATGTGTAAGGGACTTCGTTAACCTTGTATCTAAGCAACTGGCCGCGTGCTCTCTCTTTTTTTTTTTTGATCTTCTATGTTTTGACAACACTGATAATTCTCCCACACCAGTGTATGTCTCTGCTTGAGTGTGCTTGTAATTTACGCTATGCCAAGCACTCACTTGTATTGATACTCGAGAATGCTATGTATAGGGGCTTACAAGGGAGATATTGGCTTGATCTCGCCTCTCTAAGCTGGCACATCCTTGTCTTGCTTAAAGGACTCACGAAGCCGACACACCCTTTATATAGACAAACCCTCTTTCATATGTGTGGTTGTCCATAGGCCAAGTGTGTGGCTCTTAAGCCACTTCTAGATGGTTGCTAGAGCAGTTCTTGAAAGCTTCTGTGTCAGACGATTGACAGATGGGTCGAAGGAAGATTTTGGACATTCTATCGGATTAGTGCACGCACCAGGTCTAGAAGATTCTAGATCATTCTACTCAGATCCTGCACTTGGGTGTGCGCTTGGATCGTCAAATTTAAATGTGCTAGCCAAAGTTTTTCTAATGGGCAAACCAGTAGTTTGGATTCCGTGCTCGCCAGCGTTGCTAGCCATTGCTGAAAGGCATGACTCGAGTGTTTTTTACTCGACTGCATTGTGCTAACGGGGGAATCTTGCCTATGGGTGCTGTGTTCACCTAATTTTCTTCGTTGTCATTTTATCAAAGTGGAGAGCTTGTCGCATTTGAAATGTGCTTGCCATCCTGATTTCTTCTTTACTGGGCGTTCAGCTAGATCAGCAATTGAGCTCTGCTGTGTTCATGGAGAGCTTTTACGACTGGGCTCGCCAAAGTCTCGCTTGCAAACTAGAGTTCTCATTGTCTGGGAGAGCGCATCCTCGCTCGGTCCTTCATTACATGGGCGTGCACCTGATGATGTACAGAGTCTCCTAATCCTTTCTCGCTTTGGTCACTCTGAATGGCTCGCCCATAGAGTTCTCTTTCCTAGGTGAGTTCCTGTCTCGATCGACAAGGGCTTACTCGCCTGGGTCTTAGGATGGTCGTATTCTTGCTTGCCACCGACAACCATACTCGCGTGGCGGTTTCCGGCTCGTTTGACCTTTTGTGCATTGCCTGGTTTCCGTTGATTATCTATGTTCATATGCACCTGGGCAAACACGAGCTGGCCTTTGAAGTTTTGGTGTGTTCCCTAAGGTCTTTGATTGGGGCTTGACCAATATTGGACTTACGCTCGCTCGTTTTGAGCTCTCCGTCCAGCTTTTTCCTTTCCTAGGCGAGCTTATCTAACATCGTGGGCGTACCTCAGCTAAACCCTTCAGCTTGTTCCATGCTTGCCCATCTAGATCGTTCCTCGAGCCTTGGCACGTGTTTTACCAAGCGAGCCTTGCTGCGGAGGCTAGGCTGTGGCGTTGTTCATGCAATCACCATATGCCTCTCAATCGTTAAAAGTGCCTACTGCAGTGGTCTTGTGCTCGCCACATGACACTGCACTCGTCAGCATTGCTTCACGCCTTGTGTGCGGGACGCTGGGCTCACGAGAGCTGTTCGCTCGCCTAGAATGCTTGTTGTGTGACTTTTTCTTGCCTGCATGGCTGTTGCATAGGATGAACCGCTTTATCGCAATATATCCTATCGAATGTGCTCACCATTACCTTTTACCTATTGGGAAAGCATGCAGTTTGGTTAGTGCTTGTGTATTTGCACTACCGCCTTGCGTACGGTGAATTGACCTGTTATGGCAGGAGCCCTTTTGTTGTGGTGGTGCTTGCCGTACATTAGCTGTTTTTTCGACCTTTTACTCTACAAGCCGTGCTTGCCATCGTCTCTTTACTGCCCAAGATTGTCGTGTATGTGCGGTGCTCGCCATCGCGGCTTACTCTTTTGCCAAACTCGTGCTGCGTTTAACTGTGCTTGCCTGTTCTGGCTATCGATAGGCGAGCCACAATCTCTCATCAAATGCCTGCGATGCAACATGATTACTACATTCACGCCTGCGTGTGCTCTTCGTGTGGCACCCTACCTCCCTTGTATGCGCGAGTTGCTATATCTCACCAAAGGGTCATGCCGCATGGTCCTGTTTGCCCACATTCTGCCCCTAGTGTGAGTCATCGTAACAATCCTTTGTTTGCCATCGCCAAACAAGCATTTCTAGTTAGGCTTTGTTTGCATACATGCGTTGTTCTATCCGGGCGCTTGCCACGTGTGCCACTCTCGACAAAAGGGGATGTCAAGCGCAGAAGCCCTTCTCTCGCTATCAGTGCACGGGAGACCCTCTCGCCGTTCAAGTGCAGGAGCCCCTCTCTCGCAATTTTGCATGTGGGAGACTCTTCTCTCCTAGGAGAGATGTCGCGTGCGGGAATCATTGCTCGCCCGTTTTGGCTGTCGCGCAGGCGAGCCACCCTCTCGCCCAACGAGCCTGCTGTGGGTAGATGTGATCGTCGCTTTTGCTAACGCATGGGCGTGGCGTCCTCTCACCAAGAAGTCTGCCGCATGGCTTTTGTTTGCCGGTTTTGGTTGTCGCGTGGTTGAGCACCGTGTCGCCAGAGTGGCCTTCCGCGCGAGACCTATGCTCACCCGAATTGGACGAACCTTCTATGTGGCTCGTCCAAGATCTGTCGTGCGCGAGAGGCTCTCTCGCCCAATGCCTGTTGCTAGCGAGAGGCTCTCTCTCGCCAATGCCTAGAATCCAGTTTCTCTCAAAACGCAAAGTGCATATAGCCACACACGTGCCCAGCGAGTGACAGCTCGCATTCCAACCCACATCTTTTTGTTTTTTCTGTATTAAATAGTCTCTTTATTTATTCCACACTTGTATAAGTGTTCTCTCCCTGCAAAAGCAATGGCAATTACTCCGTTCTCTGTATCCCTCCAATCATGAGAGACCAGACAATGAAATTCACATGCTTTCTTTTATTATTCACTTGCTACCATAAAAGCTTTAGAATATATTTAAGTAATTTTTATATATCTACATGTTCTTTAAAGGCAGCTTTTTAAATTCGGGGTGAGTAAAGCTAGGATTCCAAGCTTTTTTTTATATATATATATTTTTAATATATATTGTTGCACGAGCCAATCAATCACCTATATATATGTTTTTAAATTCGATACTCTATAAAGTTATTGAAAGTGTCTGCAAAGTCGACGGCATTGGCGAGGAATCAGTCGAGCTCGCTGTGCTACGAGTTTTATTATCCGCCGTTCGATGCCCCTATGTTTTGATCCGTGGCAATTGCTTGCTTCACTTCGTTAGAACTTGTTATAACGTATATTTAAGCGGTTTAAGTGGAACCAATCAGATCTGTGCTAAGTTCGTTCTAGCTCAGATTATGCTCATTGTATTCACCCGAGCGGAAGAAGATTCCATGGATGTTCCCATCAGAAAAGTGTCGGTTAGTGAGTGTTGGCTCTATAGGCTATACCGAGAGGGGGGTGAATCGGTTTTTCACTAACCTTAGGTTCGTTTTTCGGTTTCTCAAAAATCTCTAGCCTATATTGATATTTTCTAAGTTCTCTTAGCTAGGCAATTATACAATATAAATTCAATGCAATAAACACAAATATAATTGCAAGAAAGTAAAGAGAGAAAGGATAGAGAAATGTACACAAGTGATTTATAGAGGTTCGGCAACCTTGCCTACGTCCTCTACCTTGAGACGCTCCCAAGGATTTTCCCAAATTCACTATCCTTGAATTTGTTACACTCCTTCTTTTCAAGGATCAAGAGAAACCTCTCTCTTTTTCTAGGCTCAAGAGTAACCTCCCTCTTTTTCTTAGGCTAAAGAGAAACCTCCCCTTTTACAAGGATTGAAAGTGTATACAAGAGAAGTAATCAAAGAGGGCCTCTAGATAGGCAAGTGATTACAAAGATTAAGCACAAATAAAAGCCTATACAAGATTTGTGCTAAGCACTACAAGGAATAAGAGAATGATAGATGATGAAGACTTTGGAGCTCTTGATTTGTTGTTTGAGGCTTGAGGATTTGAGGAATATGTGTTGTGGAGTTGCTGAGTAGTTCCTCTTGCTTCCTTTAGCTTCTAAGCCTCTATTTATAGTCCCTTGGATGGTTTGTGGACGTTGGTTGGAGCCAAAACAGAAACTAGCCGTTATGTCTCACAGAAACTAGCCGTTGGGGGCTTTCTGGTGCAAAGGGATCGATCCTGCTACAGTGGGGATCGATCCCTTTTGTCCAGAATCTTGATTCTGGGCTTCAGGGACCTTGGGAAGACTTTCTGCCAAAAAAGGATCGATCCTGCTACAGTGGGGATCGATCCTTTTCTTCTAGAGGGCATTTTTCCTGCACTTTTGGGTTAGAAATGATATGACCTTTGATCCTAATTCAACCCAAAACATTTATAAGCTTTAAGGGAGTTTTTCTTGACTTTCTCAGATAAAAACATGGTCTAAACATTCATCAAGTGTTTTTCTAAAATATTCAAAACATTTATAAAGTATTAAGACCAATAAGAGTATGCATCATTAAATCATGGTCTTAATGTTTGACATAAACATTTGAAATGTATTGAGAAAATCATGTGTGATAAGGCAAATTTACAATATGAATTATAACATTAAAGCTTACTTAAGTTTTTGTCATTTCAAAATATATATTGCAATTTAAAGCTAACAGTGAGCTTTTAGAGTTTACTGATAAGAACTTAAATGAAGGAAATTCAATTTATTATTGCCAGAGCCAAAATGCAACAAGGAAAGCTGCGAGACTATAACAAACTGGGAAACACCAAAGCAATGTGTTATATGAGGATTAAATGAAGGGCATTAAATGAGGGCGTTGAATGGGAAACACCAAAGCAATGCGTTAAATGAGGATTAAATGAGGGGCATTAAATGAGGGCGTTAAATAGGAAACACCAAAGCAATGCGTTAGCCTATAATTACTTGGCTGTCGCACGCGGGAGCCCTCTCGCCTAATGCCCAAGCGAGAGCCTCTCTCTCGCCAAGTTCATCGGTCGCGAGAGCCAGTCTCAATTAAGGTTAGATTAGATGATGTGCCGACAGGCTAGCAATTCTCTCGCCCAGTGTCATCTCATGTGGAAGTCACTCTCTCGCCCACGCTATCTCATGCGGAAGCCGCTCCTTCATCCAAGGATTGTCGCATGTGTCTATGGTCAGGTGAATTGCTCTGTCCCATGCATCTTGCGCGACAGACTTCTGTTGCGTGAAACCTTGCACGGGACAGACTGTTCTATCGCGCGCACAGGCCACTTTATCATTATTATATTATATTTTATTATTATTATTGTTTGTGTGCGACAGACTCTTATGTGAAGGCGAAACCCAAAGTGCGACAGACTTTTCTGTCTCATGCACACGCCACTCTATTGCCTTCACACCCTATCCCGGGTCTCCACTTGCTGCCACAAGTGTTCAAATCCTACCACATATTGTCCTTTCACCATCTTTTACTCATGGCTTTTTGTTTGTTTCCCACAGACGGCGCCAATTGTTGTTACCCAAAACAACAATGATTGATTGCTGACGTCGATCCTTGTCTTCTTCCTCCACGTGTCTCCATGAACTCTGCAAAGTAGAAAACCATCAGGGGGCGCAGGGGCTTTCCCCTACGCGCGCGCTCCAATGCTTAAGTCAGACATGGTTTTGGCAGGGTTTCAGTAGGCAAATAGAGCTAGGGTTTAAAGATGATGCATGTGACCTATTTATAGGAGTTAAATTGCGCGTAATTACCTTTATGACCCACAGCTTAAATGGTCATTTAATGGATTATTTATGGGCTTTCTGAGTCCTCTTTCTTCTTGGTCTTAGATTATCATTTGGCCCAATGTTCTTCAGCTTGACTTATAGAAAAGCCCAGCAGTTTTTAACCTGACCCACATCACAACGAAATTTTACATAATGGCAAGATTTAGATCATATCTAATCAATGCTTTGATTAAATAAATGACTTGAAATTCCAAGTAATGAAAAAAATTGTAATGTATAAATTAAGTCTACACATTTAACATCGGTTGATTCATGTAATTTTCTTTAGAAATGACTTATAGTAGGTTTAGAAATTCAAATCTCACGTCCCGCAATTTTTTCTTTCAGTATCCTTCAGTTACAACTTCTTTAGTATCAAAATAAAGATCGATCCTAAACTTAGCATGTAAATTAAGATCAAGTGTCTTTTCATGCAAGTTGTTTTGGCGGATTCATATTGTATAGTCTTTGTGTATTTTAAAGTTATGTATATTGTGGTAGAAATCAAAATTTGTCACCTCTATTCAAGTATATTTCTTTTGAAAAATAACTCATTCAAGAAGTTATTACATTTATTTACCAACAAGTAGTTGGAATAAGTGAATTTGGATTTTTTCTCCAGTCATTTAGACGTGGTTCAAATTCTAAAGTATCTCTATTGGAAGGGTTTTACCGTTTACCACTCATGACCCTAACAAAAGTAGTCTTATACCGTGAAATGGATGAAAAATACATATAATTATACAAAAAAAAGTTGAACCACATATTCCACTTCTATGGATCTAAAATTACTATGTTAGGGAGAATCTATTTAATTATTATTTTTAAAAGTTTATATATAATGTACTAACAGTATATAACTTCTATACACTATCAGTCAACTATGGAATCACACTTCATTAATGACTAAAGACTAAAAGTGTATAGGCCCCTTAAAAATAAATTAAAAACTTTGTTTATATTTATTTTTAAGGACCTTCATATGAGTTGTCATCTTATGATTTACTGACATTGTATAGAAACTATACACTGTTAATGCATTATATATAAATTTTTATTTCTAGTTAAAAAATTCACTTCACTATTTTTTTTTTAAATTACAATCTAAGATCTAAAATTATTGGTCTTAGACCAATTCATAATTTCTTAAATGGTTCAATCATTTCTTCTTCCTTGTGGTAGCCTTTTTTTTTCAATTAACTTTTCAATTAGAAGTGAAAGACCTCATGTGCCTCGCCC
Organism: Heritiera littoralis; assembly: GCA_031772115.1. Taxonomy (NCBI): domain Eukaryota; kingdom Viridiplantae; phylum Streptophyta; class Magnoliopsida; order Malvales; family Malvaceae; genus Heritiera; species Heritiera littoralis. The sequence continues at coordinate 4,546,627 of JAPDPK010000040.1, forward strand.
GAACAAAGATTATTAAAATCTTGATTTTCTCGTTCTCTAATGCAATCATATAATTAAGTAATTGACTAATTCCTTATAGCATGACAAAGGTCTAAATTAAATTATCATACATAAACAAACATTAAAAACGTTACTCATGTGAATTTCCCACCTGTCCTGGATCATGGACCTCCATAAATAACTTTTTCTTCCATGATTATGACTAAATCTTTATGTCAGGAGATTTCAGACATGAATACCATCAATAAGCAAATATTCGATTGCTTAGGTGTCGTTTGGGATAGTTGTATGTTTTATGTTTTATATTTTTGAAAATTTTGTTTTGTTTTATTTTCATTTTGTTTTCAATTTATTAATTTTGAAAACATGTTTGGATAACAAATTTTTGTTGTCAATCCTTAATGATAAACATTGATGTGGGAAGGTGGCCCATGCTCTCTTATTGAAGGAGGGAACAGGTTCGAATACTGGCAAAAGCTAAACAAGAAACTGTCTTTTATTTTTCACCCTTTTTCGTGGTTACTGTAGCCGCACGGATGAATAGTACCCGTGTGGTAACAGTAACAAAATGTTTCCAAAATATTGAAAACAATAATTTTATGTTTTCAACTATTTCCAAAACATTCCAAATTTTTGAATTTTGTTTTCATTTTTAGAAAATAAAAACACACCAACCAAACATAATTTTACTTCAATTTTAGAAAATACAAAAAACAAAAACATAAAACACAAAATAAAAACATTACCAAACAAGCTCTTTGTTATCATTATTATTAAATTTCTCTCAATTTTTTCCCTTTCGACTCGTACAATTAAATATTCTTCGAAAGTGTTAAATATTAAACTTGTTTAAAGATCAGGTTACTTGTTCAAGCTCCAAGGTCTATCTAGGGGTACAAATAAGTCAAATTACTCGTGAGCTACTAAAGCTCAACTCAATGGTTACTCGAATTTCACTCGTTTATTTTTTAGCCAAGATTGAACTATTTGAATAATGAATCGAGTCGAATTCAACTTTTTAATATTCAGTTCGAGCAGCTCATAAGCCTAATCGAGCTTTTTTAATATATATTTTTAATATGTTATTATTAATTTACTATTTTATCCCATAATATATAGTTGAAAAGTAACAAATTGAGTCTAACAAGTCAAGTTCGAGTCTATCAAGTTGAGTTTGAGCCTATTAAGCCGAGCTAAAGCGGCTCAAAAATTCTGTCAAGTTGAGTTCAATCTTCAAAAGCTAAGTTTGATCGAACTTGAGCTGAGTTTCAACCTTCGAATTTAAAGTCGAGCTAAGTTCAAATCTAATACCGGATCGTCTCGACTCGGCTCGATTACAACCTTAGATCTACTCAATTTTTGGACGGGTTTGAACAAAAATATTAAGCTCGTTAAATGCGTTCGGACTTGAAAATCAAGACCAGATGAAAAAGTCAGGCTAAGGTTGGATTCATCATTTCAAGTCCAAACCCAACCCAACCCAACCCAACCTGATAATTATAATTTTATTTTACTATTTTTTGTACAGGGTCTTTTTTAATTAATTTGGATTGTTTTTATGCAATTTAATTTAAACTTATATTATTTTTGAGACTTTAGTTTATAAATTTTCATGTTTATTATAATCTTTGTGTAAGAATTTATTTTAACATATTGTGTTATACTTATTAACCATTATTTGTTTTATCTCTAAAAAAAACCTATTATTTGTTTTTAAGATTTTATATTTTATTTTAATTTTTATTTTTTTGGTGCAAGTACAAGTATCCTCATCCGTTTTACAATCTAAAATTATATATTGTTGGGCCGGGAGTGGTAAATGGTAAAAAGGAAACTTAGGCACGAAATGTTCGGTTGTGTTGGGCTCATTATAAATCACTTAATACTTTACCTAAGCCTGACCCAAGCCTAATTCGGCCTGGCTTATGAACACCTCAACTATATATATATATATATATATATATATATATATATATATATATATATATATATATATATTTATATTTATATTTATATACGATGCATTGACAATGTACAGTTTCTATACATTGTCAATGCACAAGAGATTGATAGATCATCAATAAGTCCTTATGAGTAAATTGAAAAAAATTATTTGAATTTATTTTTAAGGGCTTGATATCTTTTTAATTTACATATAAATGAGATGTCAACTTCTAATACATTGACAGTATATAGAGATCATACACTGTCAGTGCATTATATATAAATCCTATACACACACACACACACACACACACACACATATATATATGTATGAACATTGATAATGAAATTTTATAAACAAAAAATTGTCAATCAAACATGTGTTTAGACACAACCACAAAGATTACAGCATCTATACTTTTATATATACAATCACATACATATATACATACATATATATATACAAAGGATTTATATATGATGCACTGATAGTATATAGTTTTTATACACTCTCAATGTATTAAAAGTTGACACCTTATCAATAAGCTCTTATAAGCAAATTGGAAAAAATTTAGTTGTAGTTATTTTTAAGGGCTTGTCATCTTTTTAGTTTTCATATTGATGAAGTGTTAACCTCTTATGTATTAACAGTATATAAAACCTCTTATGCATTGACAGTGTATAGAAACTATACACTGTCAGTACATCATGTATAAACTTGTATATAAATATAGGATTTATATATGATACACTGACAATGTATAGTTTTTATACACTGTCAATGCACCGGAGGTTGACACCTTATCAATAGGCCCTTATATGCAAATATAAATAATTTTTTTTAAATTGCCCATAAGAGCCTATTGATGAAGTGTCAACCTCTGATGCATTGACAGTGTATAGAAACTATACACTATCAGTGCATCATATACAAACTCATAAATATATATAAAATTAATGTCGTACTAAATGCTAATTTTAGTTAGTGAGAATGCTAGATATGGTAGGTTGAATAACACGGTTTTAGGTGGCAATTAACATTGATTAGTTGCTTCTTTTTAATTAAGTAGTTGATTAGTTTGGCAAACTTAATGTTCACATTTATTAAATTAATAAAAAAATTGAAGATTTGGAGAAAAGCAGATGTTTGAATACTTTAGAAACAAAGTTGACTTATAAAGAAATTAGAAAGGTATCCTAGCTAGGTAGTTAATTAAACTCAATGTTATTCCCATATGATAACAAAACTAAAATTAGGCTTTCAATGTTTGTGCAAAAAAAAAAAAATTAGGCTTTCAATGTTTACAAAGAAGTTTCGAGATCTAATCCTCACCATAGCATGCCACCACTTGTAGATCGACATGTTGAAGGGTTTGAAAATGTAATTTTTTTTTTCTCTAAATTAAAGATGAGATCTGATCATGATTAATTATATGAAAAGATTGGTCATCTTCAACGAAATCAACCGCTAGCTTAATTAATTTTTTATTATAAAGTGAAAGAATATAATATTAACCTTTTTGGGGTTTTGGATCATCCATGACACATTTCACCCACTCAAAAATCATATGCATTCTATAAATTAATTAACAAGAAAAATTAAAAACAGAAGACAATGCCGTTAAATACGGTACCTAATTATCACCTGTCCCTTGTCTCCTCGACTTGGAATAAATCGTTAGTTTAAAAAACTTTGGGTAGTTTTCTTGGGGAATGGTTCACAAAACAAAAAAAAAAATTAAAATAAAATATTTTTGTTGGCTTACTCTTACGCGGGGCTGATAATATATGTTTTTTTTTTCCACTCACAGACGTATGATTTTCACTGCCCAGTTTACCATGCCACAATTGAGTTTCTCATATCCAAAATTTTAGAACAAGTAACAATTAAAATTTATGATTTAATATAAAAAGGATACTTCTTATTGTAATTTATGATCAAAACTTTTGATAAATCATGTGTATTTTGAACTTAATCTAGTGAAGATAAAATAAAGACAGAGGAAGAACATAGTTCTACTTCTAAATCTAGCGTACCAAGTGATAATTCTCCGACTATTGCTATCAATTTACAATTATTTAAAAAAATCACAAAGTCTATTTTGCCTATTTATGCATCTCATTAAACTTTTTATTAAATTTTTGCAACTTGTTGCATAAAACTTTAATTTCTTCTATTATATGCTTGGTAGAGCAAAAAAGTTAAAAGATGGATAGAAGTGAATGAAAAAGTGAAAAGAAAATGATTTTTGCTAGTGTTAGTTAAGAAAAAAGTGTTGGTAATAAAAAATATGAGAGGTTGTTAGTTTCTATTTTTATTCAGAAAAACAAATCATTCCAAAATTGACCAACAATTGCTTGGTTGAGTAGTTAAGAAAAAGCTGTGACATATTTTAAGGTTTGAATTCGAGCTAAAACAATCTCAATCTCCTCCCTCAAATATATTAAAAAAAATGGAGAAAGATGTGAGTTTTGTATATTTACAAATTTTTCTTTAATTTTTAAAATGTTACTTTATTTTCTTAATTTATTAATGTTATAATAGTAAAACAATATAAATTTCATTTTCTTTTCATTTATTAACTCTGCCAAATAATGGATGGAAAGAAAAATAATTTTCATTCAACTTTTCCTTTTTCCCAACAAAGTACATCAAGAGAAATAAAATATTTTTTTTCCATTTTTTCAGTTTTTTTTCTTCTAACTTTTATCTTTCTATTTTTCTTTCCACTCTACCTAGAAAAGTTTTAGCTCTTAAAATTTATTTTTCATCTTTCTAAAAATTGAAAGTCTTAATTATAAATCCTATGTGGCCACTTTTCCCTATAGAATAGAATTGCATTTGAGAATTTGAATTCCCTATGAAAGATTTAAATTTCGAATTTATTGTAAAACATGAGTAATCATAGAACTCACATAAGCATAACATGAGTAATCATAGAACTCACATAAGCATAACCTTTTTAATTAGTTTAACTTCACGAATTTGTTAAATTCTTTAATTATTTAGGATCTGTTTGGATGAGAGATTTTTAGAAGGAAATTCATTTCAATCAAAATATTTAAAATTCTAAAATCTAATTTTCTTGTTCGACAAAAAAATTGGAAAAATTTCAAAATGTTGGCTAAATACTAAACCAAGAGAGGGGTGAATCAATTTTTCTAATACTAGGTTTGTTTTTTCATATCTAATTCTATATTCACAACAATTACTATCCTATCTCACTAACAATTCAATCAAGCAAATAAGTAAATAATGAATGCAAGTAAGAGACTTGGGATAGAGAAAGTGTACACAAGTTTTTTATAGAGGTTCAGTTTCCCTATCTACATCCTTTCCATTAAGCTCCCCTCAAGGTATTGCCAAATTCACTATTAAAAATGGACTTTACACAACACTCTTTTTCCAAGTCTCAAGAGTAACACTCTCCTTTTTCCTTAAGTTCTAATAGAAACCTTTACTACATTTTTCCTAGGCTCAAGGAAGAAATATTTTGTAATCTCTCTTTTTAAGGCTCAACAAGAGAACCACTAAGATTACTCAAATCTCATTTTCACAATTTAGCTCTCTAGGATTTCAGTCCCTTTAATGTGATTCTTCCCGTTGGCTTTCTCAAAAACTAGTTGTTATCAACGGGTAGGTATCAATATATTATCTTGAGGTATTGATACCTTAAGAAAAAAAATCCTCTATTTAAAACACAAAGGGTATCGATACCACAATCCTTCGATATCTATACCGAAACATATCATGTTGCTTCTGTTTAGTGGTAACGATGAAAGTATCAATACAAACCTAATGCGTAGCTAAAGATAAAAAATGGGTGTCGATATTTTTACTTAAAGTATTGATCCCTTGGATATGAAACACACCTCTACACCTAAACTTTCTTGTAACCAAAATAAAATTATGCATTCATTCATCCAAAGCAACACAAACATCCTCAAATATGCAAAGACATAAGTCACTATTTAAACACTTCCTTATTTGAAACTTAGTAATGCTCCGATCATATTACACTATTAATTCACTTAAGTTTTTCTAGGTCATATCAAAACTCTAAGTATTTCAAGGCTAACACAAAATTTAACAAGAATTTCAAGAAAATCTACCTAAAAGGTGGTTTCTCAAAATTCTTTTATGTTGTGCACTATTGAGTATTCTCAACCCAAAAATCTACTTTAGGAGTGAGACTTTCCCTTATAATTTATTAACACACACTTAACCTTTTCATAACCAATGTAAGAACTCCAATGATTAACTACCCTTACTTTATTACACAAAACAACCATTAAATGCAAAGCTAAAAAATATATTATTTTATTTAAATATAATATATATTTTATTTTTTTATATTATTAATAATATCTATACATTTTTACAAATTTAATGATAAAAATATTGCATGTTTTATTTTATATTTTTCGTTTTCTTATATTTAATATCATTATTTTTATTTTATAATTATTCTTCTCATTTGATCAAATTCTAATAGTCAAAATTTCTTTCTAAAAATATTTATTCAAATAATATAATTACAAATACTAGTATATCGAAATAATGAATTTTGAAATAATGAATTTTGGAATTCTTCAAAATTTCAAAATTCATCGTTCAAATGCACAAATAAGGAATTTGAAAGGATAGTACTTAGGATTTATATATGATACATTTACAGTGTATAGTCTCTATACATTGTCAATGCGTTAGATATTGACATCTCATCAATAAGCTCTTATGAGCAAATTGAAAAAAAAAAATATTTGTATTTATTTTTAAGGACCTGATATTTTTTTAGTTTACTTATTGATGAGGTATCACCTTCTGGTGCATTGACAGTATATAAAGGTTATACACTGTCAGTGTCTCATATACAAACCCTAATACTTAACTAACTTTTTAAATAATGTTACCTTGATTCATGACATATAGAGATCTAAAATCGTGTTTGCAATCGTAACATAAATTACATGAGAAAAAACTCTTTTTTTTTTTTTTTTATAGAAGGTATATGGGGGGAGAGGGAGAAATCGAACCTTAGGCATAATCCTTCCTAAGGAGGAGTAACAATTGCTAAGCCAAACTTTGATTGTTATAAGAAAAAATTGTTGATAGAGAAAAACACAAAAATTCTAGCATGCAAATATATAGTTTATGTTGCAAATTTTTAATAGCAATCATTCATAATTGTATGTTAAGTTTAATTAATACTATGTAGATGTAACACATAACGTGCTGGGGATGAAGCATTCAAATTGAATCCTCACTAATGTTTATGGACTTTGACATATTTCACAAACAAACAATACAACAATTTGTTGTTGCTACTGCCTAGTTGTTGTTTTCTGTACGATCCCCTTCTTTTTATCTAGCAATAATAGTATAATACTATCTACCTTAAAAAAAACAATACAATAATTTGGTAGCAAGGACATATGCATATGGATGGAGAGAAAGATGAACAAAAAGCAAAGATCAAATTTCATAACAACTCCTATACAAAATAGTCTACTAGTATATTTTATCCTAGAATAAGCAATCGAGGATAACTTTTTAAAAATAAGGTTGGAAAAGGACCATTATGGTTCTCCGGATAGAATAAAGAAACAGAATTTATATGGATTATTTGAGTTAGTAAAAAATTTTAATTTTTTCATTAATCAAAGATAAATTTTTATGATGATATTTTAAAAATAAAATCTTCAATGTGCCAAGTCAACAAGAAATAATGCATTCTTAAGTCCTTTGAGATAAGAATCATGTTTGAATAGAACTAATAAATATCTCTAACAGTATTATAAAACAAAAATGAAAAAGGCTTTAATTTTTATAATAGTATTATAAAATAATTATCTAATATACTGTTAGGATAATTTTTAACTCCATGAACGGAATTAAAATAATGACACATATTTTATTTTATTTTATTTATTTTTTAAAAATATTTTTAAAAAATATATATCGTTATTTTAATCTTACTTATAAAGTCAAAAATTTTACTGACGATATATTAGATATTAATCATAATCTTTATTTATACATAAATCTTTCTTTTAATTGGATAAGGGCGATATGATGCACTGACAACTAAATCAAATCTTCCAATGTCTTTTTCATGAAATTTGTCTTTTATTAGTACATGCATGATTTATTGATTTATTTGGGATTGTTTTATGCTAAAAGAAGAGGGAAAAAAAGGGAATGATTTTCTCCTTCTTTTCCGTTGAGAGGGACGCGTGTGGGTCGATAGGTGTGTTTAGATTTTAGTATTGGATGCAGCAAAGAAAGAACAAAGGCCACGTGTAAGCAGAAATGACTCCCGTAAGAGGAAGAAACGCGGGTTTTGACGTGTCCAAAAGGACCAATAACATCGCACTCAAAGTCTCAAACCTCCCTTCTCTCCATAATGCTCCAATAGCCAAATATTCCATTCTCAAAAATACATAATAATAAATATAAACACATATTATAATAAAATTATCATATGTTTTATCTATTAATACTAAATTTATTTTTATTCTTATGTGTTTACGATGTTTTTAACGTATTTTACATTTATTAACAGTAAATTTATGCTTAATCATATATATTTATACTGACTAAAGTTAAAAACTTTGCTATTGCTATGAAATTCTTCATGTGAACCAATCCGTTTTCTTGTCTTTTTCATTCACGTTTTACTATTCAAAAAAAATTAAGGATCTTTGTTTTCTTGTCTTTTTCATTCACGTTTTACTATTCAAAAAAAAAATTTAAGGATCTTCATTTCGCTCCTACATAAAACAACTTATCACAAATCACAATTGACAATAGGAAGCAATATAGTGTTATAAAATTAATATTAATAATATTCATAGTAAGAGATTTGTATTCAAATTTTTATCAGATTAAATTTTTTTTAGACAAAACCAATCACGCAATGCATATAAAGATCAATTTCATATATAATATAATATGAAAACATATTATGATTTATACTTAAAAAAAATAGCAATAATGCACGTGTAGAAGAAAGTGTCGAAAACCAAAAACTACGGAAGAGAGTGGAAAAGGGGGGGAGTGGCGTGCCACGCTTCGTTTAAATAACTTAAAAAGGTCACTGCCCCTCGCTCATTTTTCTACTAAAATGTAACACGTGGCTTTCCTCTGGACCTCCTCGTCTCTCTTCTCTTTCTATATATGCCCTCTTCTCTCTCCCCCCTTCCCTTCTCACAACACAACATCCTCCCTTTCTCCATTCAACTCAAAGCAAACGTCAATTTAAAGGTCTCTCTCATCCCAACACTCATAAATCAGATCTCACGTTCACGCCAATCAAGATTCATCATTCGCTCCAAAACAATCCATACCCGCTATTAATTGGCCAAAATTCAGCGTCCATGGCTTCATCTGCATCGGCAGCGACTGGGACTTGTCTTAAACCTGAATCCCCAGTTTCAACCTCTTCATCTCTGGACTTGGGCTGTATTTCTTCGTCTATACCTTTCAAAAGGCCTGGCAGAAAGCCCAACATTTCCTGCTCTCTCCAAACTCCTTCCGTTCTTCGTTTGCCTAAACAATCACCAACATGTCCGCCATCTCCTACTCCCACCACAAAGCACCCTAAATATACGTCTTCTACTGAGAAAACTCATTGCCAGCAGTGGAATCCCTTTCAAAGAGCTGCGGCCATGGCTTTAGATGTGATAGAGAATGCTTTGGTCTCTCATGAGCGTCAACATCCTCTTCCCAGTACAGCTGACCCCATAGTCCAAATCTCTGGTAACTTCGCTCCAGTGCCAGAACAACCGGTTAAGCATAGGCTTCCTGTCACCGGAAAAATCCCAGAATGCATACAAGGACTCTACGTTCGAAACGGAGCCAACCCACTTCACGAACCGGTCGCCGGACACCATTTCTTTGATGGAGATGGGATGGTTCATGCTGTTCAGTTCAAAAATGGCTCAGTTAGCTATGCTTGTAGGTTCACGGAAACAAACCGTCTGGTTCAGGAACGAGCTTTAGGGCGTCCAGTTTTCCCCAAGGCCATAGGTGAACTCCATGGCCACTCTGGCATAGCTAGACTGTTACTTTTCTATGCCCGTGGCCTATTTGGGCTTGTTGATCCGAGCCATGGTACTGGAGTTGCTAACGCTGGCCTTGTTTACTTTAATGGCCATCTCCTTGCTATGTCTGAAGATGATTTGCCTTACCATGTTCGTATCACTCCGTCTGGGGACCTGAAAACCGTTAGCAGATATGATTTTGACGGTCAGTTAAAGTCTACAATGATTGCTCACCCCAAAGTTGATCCTGGAACGGGTGAATTCTTTGCTTTTAGCTATGATGTTATCCAAAAGCCATATCTCAAGTACTTTCATTTTTCAGCGGATGGTAAGAAATCACCTGACGTTGAAATTCCAGTTGATGGTCCAACAATGATGCACGATTTTGCAATCACACAAAATTTTGTGGTGATTCCCGACCAGCAAGTCGTGTTCAAGTTGCCTGAAATGATTCACGGCGGTTCACCCGTTGTCTATGACAAGAACAAGATGTCAAGGTTTGGGATATTGGACAAGAATGCCACTGATGCATCTGGGATTAGGTGGGTTGAGGTCCCTGATTGCTTCTGTTTCCATCTTTGGAATGCTTGGGAGGAGCCAGAGACCGATGAAATTGTGGTAATTGGCTCCTGCATGACGCCCCCAGATTCCATTTTCAACGAATGCGATGAGAGTCTCAAGAGTGTTCTGTCTGAAATCAGATTGAATTTGAAGACTGGCAAGTCAACACGCCGCCCCATCATTCCAGAATCTGAGCAAGTGAACTTGGAGGCAGGGATGGTGAACCGGAATTTGCTGGGAAGAAAAACCCGGTTCGCGTATTTAGCTCTTGCTGAGCCTTGGCCTAAAGTGTCAGGATTTGCCAAAGTTGACCTCTCAACCGGAGAGGTTAAGAAATACATCTATGGAGACCAAAGGTATGGTGGTGAACCTTTGTTCTTTCCTGGAAACCCCAATTTGGAGAACGAAGATGATGGGTATATTTTAGCTTTCGTTCACGATGAAAAGGCCTGGAAATCAGAACTGCAGATTGTGAACGCCATCACTTTACAGCTAGAAGCCACGGTCAAGCTTCCATCTCGAGTTCCATATGGTTTTCATGGGACATTCATAAGCCCCCAGGATTTGGAGAAGCGGACCTAATTCAACTTGAATAGCTTTGCTATGTTGTCATCAAGTTTTTAGATTGTTTTGCAGGTTAGAGGCGGATATTTACCAGAGGGATGCTTGCATATATTGTCCCCGGAATCTCTTCCTCTGTTTCACAGCTACACAACCCTGTTTTCGGGTTTGTCCTAGACTTTTACTTTTTTGTTTATTTTAAAGCGAAAAGTTTTGAGAGACCAGCTTGTAGCTTTTGGGTGTACGTAGTATTAAAGCTCAGCTGGCTTCTGCTTATTCTTTCACTTGTGTGCATGAAACAGTACATAAATTACAAGAAATATGCGGTGTGTATTTCACTGTTTATCTCTGTAATTCTCTGTTTTGTTGTAAAAACTTGAAGTTTTCAGCATAATATACTCAAATCTTTGATCTTTCTTGTATATTACATTTTTTATCACTATTGATACCCATCTTGTGCAATCTTATTAATGATAGTATTGCGTGAGGTACGCTTGGCCAAAGAGATTTAAGAAAAAAAAAGGAAATCCGACGTTTCGAGAAGAAAAGTGCCGATAAGAAGTCAATTTGCTTGACCACCTGATGGTTGGTCCGTTTTAAAAAGAACATAACTAGAAATTGGAAGAATGAACGAATGAGAAAGCAGCACGGTTGAATGTTAACTCATTTCCGGATTGGTTAAAAAGAACGATTGGACATCCTTTTCAGTCATCAAATTTGTTTATTGAGTTATGGAGAATCCTCTTGACAGATTTTATTTGACTTAAAAATTAAATATGTCTTTTACGTTTATCACAAAATAAAATTAAATATTTAACGTTTAAATACATAAAAATTAGTCCTAAATGTTATAAAATGATTGAATTAAGAACATTTTTGTTAAATCTTTTAATTTCTGTTAAGTTTTATTACTGGTAGGGGTAACAGAAATTAAAAGATATAACGAAAATATCCTTAATTCAATTATTTTATAACGTTTAGGATTGATTTTCATGCATTTAAATATTGAAGACTTAATTTCATTTTATGACAAATGTGAAAGATACATTTGTCTATTAAGTCATTTTATTTTTTGACACTGCTGCAAATCCTGGATTGATAGTGGCAACCAACCGTAGGCATGAAGCGTAAGGCTCATTGGCTACCGAATCACAGCAAGAAACATCATGGTGGGATGAAACTCGAACACCTAAATAAGATGTTAAAGAATGACATGTTTAAAATGGGGAGCATAAGGGTGATTTCAGATCAATTGTGACAGCCATTTATTTTTAGAACTTGAAAACGTGAATAACTCAGATTGTTTCGGATGTAAAAATCGTGACTCTACTGTTACGGATGGGGAAATGATGATCTAAATGGACTACGCCTTTAAAATATCGGTCGCATCAAGAAATATCAAAGATATTTAATTGATGCACAGTGTAGATGAGATGAACTGATGAAAATTTAAACATTTCCTGCACTTGAAAGAAACAAAACTCGACCCATTGCTAAGAGTATGTGATGTTTGGGGATGGAATTGGTAGGAAAAAATATCTCTCAATCCAAACACCCACAAAAACTGAAAAGCAGAAACGAACACAACAGCTTTTTCATGGGTCCATAGGTTGTGGTTTATCCATGAAACTCAATTATTGGGAGGTGGGGGACTGGGGAGAGCTTTAATCTTCTCAACACATGTTAGTAGCAGTGCTGAAATGCTTGCAAGGTTCATATACGCAGTACAAAGTTTTGTTTCCAATCTGAAATGGGGTTTTGCCATCACTGTTTCTGGCCACTAGAAAGCTATAAAAGAGTCTGTGCCATGAAGGATATGGGCTAGCTGCTCTATCTTGTTGAGTTTGGATGGTGTTTCGGCGTGTAGGATAAGTGTCCTTTCTAATTTTGTTCAACGGTTGGTTGGTCTTTCAGGTTCTTACATTCTCAGTGCCGGTTCAAAGTCATGGCCTTGTTTTGTTTTTATGTACTAGGAGCAATGCGCAACATGCAATAAGCAGTTTCAAATCAAATCAAACACACGAGGTGCTGCCCCATTTTGCTACTTGCATACAACAGTCATAGCTATCTTTCTTATGGTGCTGTCAAATAATATACAGCAATTTCCTGCTTAAAACATGCTAAGCCCAATATGCACTTAAGCCCAAAAACCATGAGTAAAAGCAAAGGGCGCAACTAGCCAAAAACAAAGCCCAACCTTTCAAGATGGCAGCTATAAAGCAATTAAAAGTAGCTGGTTTTCTTAGAAAAACCACCTGAATAATAGAACCAATAAAAAGCAATCTGGCATCCTCCACCTTGTTGGTAGTGGCAGTTTTTATAATTTGATCAATGTAGTAGTCATAGTCATAAACTTATCAAATCTGCTATTAACTGTACTTCAATTCCTCTAATTAAATAACATAATCCCGTGGTTATGTGTCAAAAAATCTATTGAATGATAGTTTGCAGAATTATTACTTAATGTCCATCTATTTATAATGCAAAATGGAGAACTGTAACTTGTATGAAACAGCTATGCCATGAAATTGTTTTGCTTTTGAACCATTTAACTAGTTAAGAAGCCCTAACCATTGTGTTCAGACCTATGAAAAATTTTCATGCCTCAGTCTGTGTCATTGAATCAAAAGCTTTTTGCTCATCAAAACTGCCAATATTTTTTCTGTCTGAAAATTTACGGATATAACAATGGTCAAGATTCTCTTGACAATCCCTGCCACTGCACATTAACCAGACATGCTCAAGCAAAAACTATATATTACCAATTGCTTCAAGTAAGAATATACAGTGACGGCAGCAGTGTAGCCACGACCATTATTACTAAAGTTTTAACTCGTTGAAACAGAAATGTGCTTTCAAAGAAAATGCAGTCTGTTGATTTATGCCATAATGCATTGCAGATGCTAATTCTCTGAGCCTTGCATCTATAACCTGGGAGCCAGGCGAGCGTGAGGAGTATCCCAGTCAGTCAAAATGTGCTCACGGGAGATTTCCTTGAGCGAACGACAACCACTCAGTGCCATTGTTAGTTCGAACTCCTCACGCAGCATTGACAGCACTTTCCTCACACCAGCTTCTCCCTCAGCAGCCAATGAGAAAACCACAGGTCGTCCAATCTGAGATTAAGACCATTGTAACATGAGTCCGAATACTGCTTGTCTATGCCAATAACTGCTTTCAAGTTCCAACTATTGCAAAAGAACTTTCCTTGAGATAAGTGCAAAAATACTTATGTTTTATGTGCCCAAGCGTGATGTGCAATGCCTTTCCAAGAGGCAGTCTTATACTTACAAATATACCAGAAGCTCCCAGTGCTAAAGCTTTGAAAACATCTGTTCCACGCCTAACACCACCATCCAAGAAGACAGGCACCCGCCCTTGTGCAGCTTTGACAACCTTCAAGTTAAGAATTTGTCAGCTACTGTTTTGGCCCTTTTGGTATCATTGTTCGATGCAAAAATAATGTACGCATGAAGCATTGTCTTACCTCTTCCAGGGCCATGATAGTGGCAGGAACATAATCAAGTTGGCGAGCTCCATGGTTAGAGACAATGATACCGGCTGCTCCAGCCTGTATCGCTATCCTTGCTGCAAGAGAAGTATATATGGCTCAAAAAGCAGTTTATGTTATTGAAATGGCCCAAGATACTGAGGAGTTCAACTTTTCTTACCATCTTCAGCAGTGAGTACACCCTTCACGAGAATTGGCAATTTGGTAATTGTCTGAAGCCATTTCACATCCTATTGATATCCAATAGTGTTCATTTAATGCACATAAATAATGAAAGAATCTTCAGACATAAAGAAACCATAATAAGCTCATATCTGACAATTCAAGTATCTGCAACAGAACCTGCAGCCTGGGTTATCACTACTACCATACTTGATTGAAGAATCTAAGCCAAAATTCTAGTGTATTATAGATAAATTAGCTACAACATTTCATCTTTCTCAAGCTTCTTAAAGAAATTGAATATAGAAAACTGTCTAGACTCATCACAAAGACAAATGAATATTTTTCTTGTCCACATTCCCCTAAGCTTGAGCATTATGGGAAATCAAATATGGTAATTGCTAATAATAAACAGCTGGAAAATATTCACTCATTCATTTACATACCTTCCAGCTAAGGGAACGATCAATTTGACCGGCAACATATGAAGCAAGTCCTGAGTCTTCAGCCTGCACGGCTCAGAAGAGCAGATTAAATATTAGAGGAAACAAAAGCTTGTTATTTGAATTGAAAGATTATAGGCTTCTTTACTAGGTGGAAAGCTGCACAGTTAGGACTACTCACTTTATCCATCTTGCCAAGGTCCAAACCTTCAAAGTTCTTCAATGTCAAAAATGGTGGTAGAGTAAATCTGTAAGAGAATGTTGAAACAGAAGAATTCTTAAGTTGAAGTTGATTTTCACAATACATGATAAAACATCTAATGCTAAGTTGAACAAATTATCACCCAGAGATATCGCAGAGAAACAATGCTACCTGTTCTTGATGTCAGCTTCTCTGCGACCGAGCCTTGGAGTATCAACTGTAAGAGCAATTGCCTTGAAACCAGCCCTTTCAGCTCTTCTCACCAGCTGAGCAACTACATGCCTGTCCCTGTATACCTGAAGATTAGACATTGGAGATCAGCTATCACATGAAGCCTAAAAACTTATTCCCATGAATTAATAGGTAGATGATCAATTGATTTTAAACCACAGGACACCAAAATATCACTTTAAACTTACATAGAGTTGGAAGAACCTAATGCCTGGTCCTGTAGAAGCAACCTCCTCAACACTAGAAGTGGCCCATGAGGATAATGTCTGAAATGAATGAAGTAATATACATATAATCTGGTTGGATTCGAGTTTTTTGTCAAAGATTGGCACTTAACTATGATGTCTGGCTAAAAGTTGAATAGGAACTCAGAAAAATAAGGTTGTTTATTTTTCATATATATAAGCATGATGTGAAAACTGCAACTGATATTCTTACCCATCTTGCCTATTTAGTAAGCGTATGCATCGAACATGGCTAAGCTGTAGGTCTATAACTAGCCATAGCAAGAAAGATGGAGTAGACAGAATACTTCTTAGACTTTTAATAACACTATGACACTCTTGAGGCTTCTGGCAACACCACTAACTTGATTGACAATTCTAATGTACGTGCATGCTTAAGATTTGCAGGTCATATCATTTATATCACCAATTAAATTGGCTGGGATGGTTGATTTGGCTGTATGAAGATCCCTTGTAAAACTATGAAAAAGAAACTAATTAATTGGTGTCAAATATATTTTTTAACCGCCTGAATTGGCCATTCTTTCAAAAAAAGTGAATGTTAAGAAACATAATCAGAAAGAAATACATGCATTTTTCTTCTTTCTGCATCAACTTCTCCTGAAATTGATAGTAGTATAAAAGCATTTGATAATATGACAGCTTATGCTTCCAGTTAAACAAGCGTCCTTATCAAATTAGCTATGGATATATATTTATAAAGGGAAAGTAGGAGTGGAAGCCAAACCATAATTGTTCCAGCTGCTGATGCAGCCCTGGCTGTTGCATACTCCCCTGTCACAATTTAAAGGAATCTCATCATTAATGTCAATTGAATTGCTTTCCAAGAAACTATGTCAGTTCATGTTAAATTTTGTTTGAAAATCAGCTCCAGCACTAACGAGAAATAAAATGGCAGATCGTATATGCACATGATTTACTGATAAAATTACAGCTCTACCTAAATGCTATAAGACTTATCATGAAAGAAGCCGCAAAACGGAGGCTGTTAACGCGGCAATGCACTTGGTGAAATTGCTTATGTAATGAGAAAAAGCGATCAGATCAATCATGGCTAATCCACCAGGCTTTCTAGTTTGTCTACTTAGGCATACATGTGCAATGAATGGAACATGGATTATGCTTGACCGATATGTTCATCTAATTACGTGATCTAGTAATAATGTTCAACGTAAAGGGGCATAACCCTTTGAGAAATGAGCACCATACCTTCAGGATGAGCCATTTTCTGCATGGCTGTTGGGGCAATCATGATGGGCATTGATATCTTGAAACCCAAAACAGTGGTAGTCATGTCTATCTTGCTTACATCAATAAGAATGCGAGGACGAAACCTACGCATGATAGGAATAAAGTTTCAAGAAATTGAGACCCAAACATCCATACAGAAAAGAACTGAATCTAGTGTCCTGCAATAACAGATAGAAAGCTCACAGGATCCTTGAGAATGCATTTCTGTTCTCCTGCAAAGTCCACTGGTCCTCTGCACCGGATGCATAGTAGTCATACACCATCTTTGGCAACTTTTGCTTTGCAATTGCCTCATACTCACTGACATTGGTAATCTCCATCTTTGCTATGAAGTTTTAGTCTTCTGCCTGAAAATTTTGTACCAGGTAGCATTTCAGGGACAAAAGGAATATAATAAGCCTGATGATTTAATCATTAGGACAACAATCCAATCAAATGGTCGGCTTAAATTAAGATTTATGTTCTGCTAGCCTACTTCATAGGAATATTACAGCAGAGTTTCGAACGTATGCATAAAACTACAAGAAGAAAACAGAACTGTGCACATCACCAGTCACTAGAATTGACTGGATAAAATATGTAAGATACAAAGCACAAACCAGGTGCTCTTCCATTTGGTTGCCAGAAAAATGATATAAAAAAAAAAGAAATTAAAATAAAAGAAGTAAACATTTTTTTCAGCATTAGTATTTTTCTTTCAAATACAACAAGCTATGCTTTGCTGTTAAGCCTTAAATAAGGTAATTCAGTTAAATTTTTGTTATGGGAAACTAGCTAAGAGATAAGGTAAGTCTGGTTTCTTTGAATCATCTTACATAACTCGATTGGAACTGGCTAAGGAAGAAAACTGAACCCAAAACATAAACTAGTTAGAATCCCTGACAGCCAAAGAGATTGAAAACACATAATTATAAACAGATACATAGCAATCTGAAAAAGAAGTTGAACCAGAAACCAACGCGGAGAAAATATCATGCAAAGAGAATTATTGCAGAATCATAAGATGTATTTCAGCTTACTGTGTAGACCCACAGAGAACAAGGTAACGGAAAACTTTAAACTAGAAATAAAGCAGAGAAAAGCACACCTTTAGGTTCCAAGACTATGCACCAGAGTGCATGCAGAGAAAAAAAGTTGCAGAAAAACTCCACTTATATATTTTAACGTAAGAGAAAGAAACAGAATGCAATGAAAAAAGATAAAAATGTTTTATGTATATGAGATTGGAAGGTGACAAAACAACAGTGGGGGATATAGATATATATTATAACATGTAGAATATATGAACCATAGAAAAAAGGGAAAAAAGAAAAGAGAGTGGGAAATTATCAGTTAAGTGGATGAGCATTTGGAGGTTAGAATTTGAGACCAAATCCTGATAGAGCTATTGGGTGACTCTCATCCACATACCCTTTGTGTGTTTCTCAGCTTTTCTTGTTCCATTATCATTCTCATCCAATAAATAAATAACTATCAGAAGGAATACATATTTTTATATAATGGAACAAGAAATTGTTAGAAGTGAAAGTGACAATAGTGGCTCGCTCTCTCTATATGTATCAGTACAGGAAATTAGAATGCAACATTTTCATGCAGTCTTGTCATTTATAACTTATGTTTATTCTTCTAAATTGGCCCAAAGCTTGTACGTTACAAGGCAGATTGCTTAAAACCCTCTGTCATTGGGTTGTCCTTGTTATTTTCATTTAATTTTTTTTTGGGTTACACGATCCACTATTTTGGTTGGACAATATGTAATAAATCTCATTTTATTTATCTTAAAATTTCGCTCGAGTTGAAATTTTGATATTTTTTTTAGGGTTAAAGAGTCTTCAAGATAGTTTGCTCATATCTTGAGATTAATGTTTCTTCAAACCATTTTAAGAGTGCACCTCCCAAATCGGTCTGATAATTTAGCAAAACTAATTTTTTTTAGCGCACCTCCCATATCAGTCTGGTAATTCAAAAAAATTAATTTTTTTGAGTGCTGACCCCAAAACGATGCTTACAAGCATATCTAATTTTCGGGATTCAAAATCTTGATTTTTATTTGATTAGGGGAGGGAAATATCTTTTTATCGTTAATAATTTTTTTTATATATCTTTTTAATTTCTGTTCGATTTTAATTGTAAATCTGAATTTAGCTATTTCAATGAACAATTACTGATTTTAATTATAAGTACAATATTTATACTAATAATTATAGCATGTCAATAACTTTGCAACATGTCACCGCAATGATAATGAAATTTACATCGAACGCTTCTTTAGATTCTTTTGGATGTTTTAAAAAAGACATAATATATATATATATATATATATATATATATATATATATATAAAACAGTGTGATTATTATAACAACAAAAAAGAAATACTAATATAGTTGAAAACATATATGACTACGAGTAAAATGAACACAAATCTTTTAGTTTTATTATAAAGAAAAGGTTTGTTTAATCCTTACGTTAATTTAAGTGTTAATACTTGGCAATTTTATACATTCGATTGTTTGACATTTGGTTTCGTTAATTAGGTTTAAGCAAGTTTCAGTATTGACACTTGACAATATTGTATCTTTAAGTGGTGACAGGTTGCTTCATCATTCATCAATAGCAAGACATGTGACTAAAAAACTATTAGAAAAGGATAATTGTGTTGGGTTTTAGTTGGAACCAATTATATTTATATATTAGGTTTTTTTTTTAAAAATATATATTAGGTTTTTTTTTATTTTTTTTTATTTTTTGCGTTTGATTTTGATGACATAGGGAAAAAATTTATTTAGGCATAGTTCAAGTTTAAAATTCTATCATAAGCAACTTTCAAACACATATTTACATAATACAGTTTGTTATACTTGCTACTATGGGCCCAAACTAGAAGATAGAAGTCTAAAGGTAAGACGATCCAAGAGTCCTAAGATAAGAATGCTTCAACGTGACAAACGCCATCACTTCGTGATTACCCTCAAACATGTGTTAAATGTCACATCATGAGTTTAAAAAAGAAATAGATAGAGTCTTTCAATTCCACATCAGATATGAAAAGAAAAATCATTGAGCATATAAGTGTGAGCACTGCGCATCCAATTAAGTCAATTTTACAAGGAGAGGATAATGTCACCAGACAAGTGACGTTAAAGCCAATCTTTAACCATGTAACTCCATATTGAGCACCCCATCGAAGTAGGTAGGATAGACTAGTTTTTCGTTGAGTGCCTTAGTGAAGTAATTAGGGTAAATTAGCATTTGGCCCAATTGCATTTCGGTCCAGTACTTGGCCCAATTGCACTAGGCTTAATTTATGTATCTGGCTCAATTGCATTTCGGTCCAGTACTTGTAAATCTTTAAGAAGGTTGAACATGTGCATGGATCATGTTGTAAAAGACTTTGTCATCCTCCATGCTCAAGCTTTGTTGGGCTTTCTCTCTAGCAATATTAATGAAACCAGCCAAGGCTTGTTGCATTCTTTTTATTTTAGCTCTCGTCATTGGACCTCCATGGATGCTCAAAAGATCACAATTATCACGAATATGACTTGGGATTTGTGAGCTTGATGGGCCTCCATCATTCCCCCTCTCTTCGAAAGATTTGTTCTCAAATCAAAATCACCTACATAATATTAAAGGGAGAAAGATCAGAAACATTAAATGTTGCACTAACATTATAGTCACCTAGAAGATTCAACTTGTAAGCATTGTCATTGATCTTCTCAATCACTTGGAATGGTCCATCTCATCGAGGTTGCAACTTAGAACAACGTTGGGCAGGAAATCTCTCTTTACGCATATGTATCCAAACCTAATCACTAGGTTCAAAGACAACTTTCTTGCGATGCTTGTTGGCTTGAGTAGCATATTGCTTAGTCCTCTTCTCAATGTTTTGGCGTACCTTCTCATGTAGTTGCTTAAAAAATCAGCTTTCTTTTCCCCATCCAAACTAGCTCTCTCCTCAATAGGTAGTGGTAAAAAATCCAACGGAGTGAGTGGATTGAAACCATAGACAACTTCAAATGGAGAATAACTAGTAGTAGAATGCACACTTCTATTGTAAGCAAACTCCATATGAGGCAAACAATCTTCCCAATTCTTCAAGTTCTTTTGAATAATGGACCACAACAAAGTAGAAAAGTATGATTGACTACTTCAGTTTGACTAATGGTTTGTGGATGACAAGTAGTTGAAAACAACAACTTTGTTCCCAACTTTCCCCACAATGTTTTCCAAAAGTAGCTAAGGAACTTCACATCACGGTCAGAAACAATGGTCCTCGGAATACCATGTAGACGAACAATTTCCTTGAAGAATAAATCAGCAATGTTGCTTGGATCATTAGTCTTATGACAGGCAATGAAGTCAGCCATCTTAGAGAACCTGTCAACAACAACGAAAACAAAATCTCTACCTCTCTTTGCTTTTGGTAAACCTAAAACAAAGCCCATAGAAATGTCAGTCCAAGGATTAGTAGGAATAGGCAATGGAGTATAAAGACCATGATTCATAACTCTAGACTTACTTGTTTACAAGTGACACATCTTTCACACAACTTTTCAACATCTCTTTTCATGTTAGGCCAAAAGAAGTGATCAAGCAATATGTCTAAAGTTTTCTTTACTCCAAAATGTCTCATTAATCCACCACTATGTGCTTCTCTAACAAGTAATTCTCTTAAAGAACACCTAGGTACACATAATCTATTTTCTCTAAATAAGAAACCATCATGCCTATAAAATTTTCCAAAACCAGTTTTCTCACATGCATTGAACACATTTTCAAAATCCTCATCAGTAGCATACAAGTCTTAAATATATTCAAATCCAAGTAGTTTGGCATTAAGAGTAGTGATTAGAGTATACCTTCGAGACAATGCATCAGCCACGACATTTTCTTTACATCGTTTATATGTGATCACATATGGAAATGTCTCAATGAACTCCATCCACTTGGCATGACGCTTATTCAACTTGTTTTGTCCTTTCAAGCATTAAGGACTCATGATTAGTGTGGATGACGAATTCCTTGGGCCATAAATAATGTTGCCATGTTCCAAGGCCCTCACTAATGCATACATCTCTTTATCGTACGTGGGATAGTTAAGGGCAACTCCACTTAACTTCTTATTGAAAAAAGCAATGGAACGCTTCTGCTGCATTAAAACAGCTCTAATACCTATACTTGAAGCATCACACTCAATCTCAAAATTTTTAGTAAAGTCAGGTAAGGATAATAAATGTGCAAAACAAAACTTCTCTTCACGCAAGTTAAAAGCATGATCTTGCTCAAGACCCCATTTAAATCCAACATTCTTTTTAACAACTACAGTTAAAGGTGCAGTTATAGTGCTAAAGTTTTTAACAAACCTACAGTAGAAACTAGCTACTCTAAGAAAACTATGCACCTCAGAGATATTCTTAGGTATAGGCCAATCTTTAATTGCCTTAACCTTTTCATCATCTACGGCTATACTCTTAGAAGAAATAACATATCCAAGAAATATAATCTTGTTAGTGCAAAATGAACATTTCTTAAGATTATCATACAGCTTTTGCTTTCTTAAGACATTAAGCATATTTTTTAAATGTTCAATATGTTCATGCAAACTTCTACTATAGATCAAGATATCATCAAAATAAACAACTACAAAATTTTCACTGAAAGCACACAAGACATTGTTCATTAATCTCATAAAAGTGCTAGATGCATTAGTTAATCCAAAAGGCATAACTAACCATTCATACAAACCATGCTTAGTCTTAAATGCAGTTTTCCATTCATCACCTTCTTTCATGCGAATTTGATGATAACTACTTTTCAAATCAATTTTGGAAAAGATGCAAGAACCATGTAACTTATCAAGAATATCATCTTATCTAGGAATGGGATAGCGATACTTTATAGTGATTTTGTTGATGGCACGATAATCAACACACATCCTCCACGTCCCATCCTTCTTAGGAACAAGTAACACATGAACAACACATGGACTCATGCTCTCTTTGACATAGCCTTTCTTCATGAGCTCTTCAACTTGCCTTTGAAGCTCCTTTGTCTCCTTGGGATTACTTTAATAGGCGGGTCGGTTGGGAATGGTAGCTCCAGGAATAAGGTCTATTTGATGCTTAATTCCCCTAATAGGTGGCAAGCCATTTGGAATCTCCTCAAGGAATATATCTTCAAATTCCTTCAAAAGAGACACTGATATGGACCTCACCGAAGGAAGATGAGGTTCAATGAAGAAGACGAAGAACACTTGAAGAAAAACAATAACAAGTTAAAACGCAGCAAAGGAAAACAAAAATTAGAAGTAAAACCAAGACCCGTTGTGTAGAAACACAAGAACCTATGGTATTGGACCAAGACCCGTTGCTTGGGAAAGCAAGTACCTATGGTATATATTAGTGGAAGTTAGAAGAACGCCACAAGGAAGACCTTGATAAGTTCAAGAGTTCTCAAGAGAACCAAAGAGAAGAAGTCTCTCAATTTTATTACTAAAATCAATTGTGTTCTCCCCAAAGGGTAACATAACTATTTATAGGCAAATAGATAACTTGCAGCACAAGTAATAGGAATCCTACTTTCCTAACTTGCAGAATAGGAAATAGCAAACTTGTAGAACAAGCAATAGGAATCCTACTCTCCTAACTTGCAAAACAAGTAATAGAAGTCTTACAAAATCTATTATTTAAAAAGGAATTGGGCTTAAATTAAATTAAGACAATATTCAGCCCAATAATACTTAACTAAATAAAATATGCATCTAGCCTAATTTGCATTTCGGCCCAATACTTGTGTGTCTTCAAGAAGGTTGAACTTGGGCTTGGACCATGTTGTAGAAGACTTTATCATCCTCCATGCTCAAGCTTTGTTGGGCTTTCTCTCTAGCAATATCAATGAAACCAGCCAAGGCTTGTTGCATTATCTTTGATTTAGCTCTTGTAATTGGACCTCCATGGATACTCAAAGGATCACGATCATCACGAACATGACTTGAGCTTTGTGAGCTTGGATCTCCATCAGACACAATATCAGTAGGCAAAGACGCATTAAGATCATTAGAACTAAAACAAGATTCTTTATATAAAAACAAAAGGATTGGGCACTTAGATAGAAAGGCAACCTTGACATCACTTTCCTTTGGATAGAAGCTTATGTCCTTTCTTACTTTCTTTACAATATCTTTGCCTTTATCTAGATTCTTTGACCTTTGTTGTGAATCATTTTGCTCTTTCAACCTTAATTGGTCTTTATAAATCTCCTTAAGACTCAAGGGTGCAAGTGTAAATTTCTTACCATCCATGGTAAATGAATAATGGTTTGTGAATCCATCATGTATGACACGTCTATCAAATTGCCATGGTCTTCCCAAAAGCAAGTGGCTAGCATGCATAGGCACAACATCACACAACACTTTATCATTGTACCTTCCAATGAAAAATGGCACCAATACTTGCTTTGTCACATTTACTTCTTCACAATTATTGAGCCATTGAAGTTCGTATGGTTTGAGATGTTTTGTAGTGGGCAAACTCAATTTGTTAACCAAATAAGTGCTAGCAACATTAGTGCAACTACCACCATCAATAATTAAGGAACATACTGGTATCAGAGCTTAGGTTTAATTCGTGGGAGTTTCGTTTTTGTTTTTTTTCTTTGTCTTCTTGTCGTGGACAAACCTTGATCTTAAATCCTTTTCAAAGCCACCACTAATATTGTTTGTCCCTCAAACCTATTGTCTTTACTTAGCCACCAAGTAAACCCTATCTTGTTCTTCAAGCAACCAAATCCCAAAGGTTTTCTTGCTCACCAAGAAACCTTCAAAAGCTCTACATTACATAAAGACTACTTGTTTCACAAGTCACTGTTTCCTCTCATTCCTTGCCACACAAGCTGCTACCCAAACTAGCTTGTTTTTGTCAAAAAGTTGCCTTGTTCCCCAAGTAAACCTCTTCTTATTATTTAGACTTTTTTTTCTTCATTGTTCGTTTAATTTAGTAAAATATAAAAAAAAAGAGAAAAAAAAAGAGAAAAAAAAAGAAAAGAAAAAAAAGAGAAAAGAAAAATCAATTCAAGAGGGGATTTATTACATCGTGTGTAGCAGGTGCAACATCAAAGGTAATTCGTGGACGTGTGCTTCATCAAAATCTTGAGGTAGTCATTCTTTCTTGAGCTTTGAGATTTCTTATTTGCCTAATTTGAAAATTCATTGCTGCCATTCTACTCTACTGCCTAAAATTACCTTTTTGACCCTACCACATAAAAGGACAAAACTACCCAACCTTTGGCTAAACCCTACCCTACTTAAACACCCCAAAACACACATATTTCCTTCAAGGTTTAGTTTCATTAGAGTCTTCTTAAGCCTTATTAAGTCTTGCAAAGTCTTGTTGAGTCTTCATTGTTTTGTTTTCCCTTGATTAAAATCTTGTGCTCAGCTTGTTTATTGTTGGTTGATAGTTGAATTCCATAAGCTGATTTTGGATTAAGTCTTGAGTTCATTATAGAACCTATAGAGAAAAGTTGTGTGAGGGAAAAAGGCAAGAGTGTGTGAGTAACATTAGTAGAGAAAAGCCATATTAAAATTGTGTGAAACACGAGTGTGCGTTACATTCTTGTGTGTATTGAGTGTAAACACGTGAGGTCATACTTGTGAGGTCCTTTTCTTTTACTAACGTTTCTTGCAGGATAAAATCATGTCTTCTAATAGTGAAAAGCCTGATTTGAGTAAGATCGAGTTCATGTTCCAAGCTATGCAACAACAATTTTCAAGAATAGAGTTAAGGTTTAATAATATTCATGATAAGTTGGAGGAACATGAAGCTGTCCTAGCTTAAGTAAATCAAGATAATACTTCTCATGTGAAAGGCAATGTTGTGAATAATGACTTTGATGATAAAGTAGATGATGAGTTTGATGATGATGAGTTTAGTATGAATAGAAGTGTTAAAGGTAATCGTGGTAATAAAGGAGGTCGTGGAGATAGGTATAAAGGAGATAGGTATTATGATAGGATAGATGGAAATTTAGGAAGTATCAAATTGAAGATTCCTTCCTTTCAAGGTAAGAATGATCCTGAGGCTTACTTAGAATGGGAAAAGAAAGTGGAGATGGTCTTTGATTGCCATAACTATTCCGAAGAAAAAAAGGTGAAACTTGCTGCTGTAGAATTCACGGATTATGCAATCATTTGGTGGGACCAACTCATGCTTGGTAGACATAGGAATAGAGAGCCACCTATAGTTACATGGAATGAAATGAAACGTGTTATGAGAAAAAGGTTTGTTCCTAATCATTACTATAGAGAGCTTTATCAAAGGTTACAAGGTCTCACTCAAGGTTCTAAGAGTGTTGAGGATTATCATAAAGAAATGGAAATTATCATGATCAGAGCTAATGTTGAAGAGGATAGTGAAGCTACTATGGCTCGATTCTTACAAGGATTGAATCGTGAGATTGCTAATATAGTGGAGTTACATCACTATGTGGAGTTTGATGATATGTTGCATATGGCTATCAAGGTTGAAAGGCAACTCAAGAGAAAAGGTTATTCATCTCGTTTTATGCAAGGTTCTAGTTCATCTTCTTCTTGGAAATCGAACACCTTTCGAAGGGATGATAAGACTACATTCAAACTTAAGACTGAATCCTCATTCAAGCCTAAGGGTGAGAGTGTCCAAAAGCCCAAACCCGAGGCTGTCCAAGCATCCCAAGGTAAGAGTAGAGACATTAAGTGTTTTAGATGTTTTGGAAGAGGACACATTGCATCACAATGCCCAAACAAACGAGTCATGATTATGCGTGATGATGGTGATGTTGTAAGTGAAGATTCTGATGTTGATGATAAGATGCCACCATTGGAGGACATTAATGAGGATGATGACTATGTTGAGTTTGCTGCACATGGTGAAGCACTTGTAGCTCGTCGTGCATTAAGTGCCCAAGTTAAGGATGAAGATGAAGTGCAACGAGAAAATATTTTTCATACTAGATGCCACGTCGACAATAAAGTATGCTCTTTGATTATTGATGGTGGTAGTTGCACTAATGTTGCTAGCACTTATTTGGTTGACAAATTGAGTTTGCCCATTACAAAACATCCCAAACCATACAAACTTCAATGGCTCAATAATTGTGGAGAAGTAAATGTGACCAAGCAAGTATTGGTGTTATTTTCAATTGGAAGTTACAATGATAAAGTGTTGTGTGATGTTGTGCCTATGCATGCTGGTCATTTGCTTTTAGGAAGACCATGGCAATTTGATAGACATGTCATACATGATGGATTTACAAACCGTTATTCATTTACCATGGCTGGTAAGAAATTCACACTTGCACCCTTGAGTCCTACGGAGATTTATGAGGATCAATTGAGGTTGAAAGAGCAGAATGAATCACAACAAAGGTCAAAGAATCTAGATAAAGGCAAAGATATTGCAAAGAAAGAAAGAAAGGACGTGAGCTTCTATGCAAAGCAAAGTGATGTAAAGGCTGCTTTTCTAGCTAGGTGCCCAATCCTTTTGTTTTTATATAAAGAATCTTGTTTTAGTTCTAATGATCTTAAATCTTCTTTGCCTACTAATGTTGTGTCTCTTTTGAAGGAATTTGGAGATATATTCCCCGAGGAGATTCCAAATGGTTTGCCACCTATTAGGGGAATTGAGCATCAAATAGACCTTGTTCCTGGAGCTGCCATTCCCAACCGACCTGCCTATAGAAGTAATCCCGAGAAGACAAAGGAGCTTCAAAGGCAAGTTGACGAGCTCATGAAGAAAGGCTACGTTAGAGAGAGCATGAGTCCATGCGCTGTTCCTGTGTTACTTGTTCCTAAGAAGGATGGGACGTGGAGGATGTGTGTTGATTGTCGTGCCATCAACAAAATAACTGTAAAGTATCGCTATCCCATTCCTAGATTAGATGATATGCTTGATGGGTTACATGGTTCTTGCATCTTTTCTAAAATTGATTTGAAAAGTGGTTATCATCAAATTCGCATGAGAGAATGTGATGAATGGAAAACTGCATTTAAGACTAAGCATGGTTTGTATGAATGGTTAGTTATGCCTTTTGGATTAACTAATGCACCTAGCACTTTCATGAGATTAATGAACCATGTCTTGCGTGCTTTCATTGGAAAATTTGTAGTTGTCTATTTTGATGATATCTTGATCTATAGTAGAAGTTTGCATGAACATATTGAACATTTAAAGAATGTGCTTAATGTCTTGAGAAAGGAAAAGCTGTATGCTAACCTTAAGAAGTGTTCCTTTTGCACTGATAAGATTATATTTCTTGGATATGTTATTTCTTCTAAGGGTATAGCAGTAGAAGATGAAAAGGTTAAGGCAATTAAAGATTGGCCTATACCTAAGAATATCTCTAAGGTGCGTAGTTTTCATGGATTAGCTAGTTTCTTTCGTAAGTTTGTTAGAGACTTCAGTACAATAGCTGCACCTCTAACTGATGTTGTTAAAAAGAATGTTGGATTTAAATGGGGTCTTGAGCAAGATCATGCTTTTAACTTGCTTAAAGAGAAGCTTTGTTCCGCAGCTTTATTATCCTTACCTGACTTTTCTAAAACTTTTGAGATTGAGTGTGATGCTTCAAGTATAGGTATTGGAGCTGTTTTAATGCAGGAGAAACGCCCCATTGCTTTTTTCAGTGAGAAGTTAAGTGGAGCTGCCCTTAACTATCCCACATATGATAAAGAGATGTATGCATTAGTGAGGGCCTTGGAAACATGGCAACACTATTTATGGCCCAAGGAATTTGTCATCCACACTGGTCATGAGTCCTTGAAGCACTTGAAAGGACAAAGCAAGTTGAACAAGCGTCATGCCAAGTGGATGGAGTTCATTGAAACATTTCCATATGTGATCAAATATAAACAAGGTAAAGAAAATGTTGTGGCTGATGCATTATCTCGAAGGTATACTCTAATCACTACTCTTAATGCAAAACTACTTGGATTTGAGTATATTAAAGACTTGTATGCTACTGATGAGGATTTTGAAAATGTGTTCATTGCATGTGAGAAAACTGGTTTTGGAAAGTTTTATAGGCATGATGGATTCTTATTTAGGGAAAATAGATTATGTGTGCCTAGGAGTTCTTTAAGAGAATTACTTGTTAGAGAAGCCCATAGTGGTGGATTAATGGGACATTTTGGAGTAAAGAAAACTTTAGATATATTGCATGATCACTTCTTTTGGCCTAACATGAAAAGAGATGTTGAAAAATTGTGTGAAAGATGTGTCACTCGTAAACAAGCTAAGTCTAGAGTTATGAATCATGGTCTTTATACTCCATTACCTATTCCTACTGCTCCTTGGACTGACATTTCTATGGACTTTGTTTTGGGGTTACCAAGAACAAAGAGAGGTAGAGATTCTGTTTTTGTTGTTGTTGACAGGTTCTCTAAGATGGCTCACTTCATTGCTTGTCACAAGACAGATGATGCAAGTAACATTGCCGATTTATTCTTCAAGGAAATTGTTCGTCTACATGGAGTTCCGAGGACCATTGTTTCTGACCGTGATGTGAAGTTCCTTAGCTACTTTTGGAAAACATTATGGGGAAAGTTAGGAACAAAGCTATTGTTTTCAACTACTTGTCATCCACAAACCGATGGTCAAACTGAAGTAGTCAGTCGTACTTTGTCTACTTTGTTGAGATCCATTATTCAAAAGAATTTGAAGAATTGGGAAGATTGTTTGCCTCATGTGGAGTTTGCTTACAATAGAAGTGTGCATTCTACTACTAGTTATTCTCCATTTGAAGTTGTCTATGGTTTTAATCCACTCACTCCATTGGATCTTTTACCACTACCTATTGAGGAGAGAGCTAGTTTGGATGGGGAAAAGAAAGCTGATTTTGTTAAGCAACTACATGAGAAGGTACGTCAAAACATTAAGAAGAGGACTGAGCAATATGCTACTTAAGCCAACAAGCATCGCAAGAAAGTTGTCTTTGAACCTGGTGATTGGGTTTGGGTACATATGCGTAAAGAGAGATTTCCTGCTCAATGTCGCTCCAAGTTGCAACCTCGAGGAGATGGACCATTCCAAGTGATTGAGAAGATCAATGACAATGCTTATAAATTGGATCTTCCAGGTGAGTATAATGTTAGTGCTACATTTAATGTTTCTGATCTTTCTTCCTTTGATATTGATGTAGGTGATTCTGATTTGAGGACAAATCCTTTCGAGGAGAGGGGGAATGATGGAGATCCAAGCTCACAAAGCTCAAGTCATGTTCGTGATGATCGTGATCCTTTGAGTATCCATGGAGGTCCAATTACAAGAGCTAAATCAAAGATAATGCAACAAGCCTTGGCTGGTTTCATTGATATTGCTAGAGAGAAAGCCCAACAAAGCTTGAGCATGGAGGATGATAAAGTCTTCTACAACATGGTCCAAGCCCAAGTTCAACCTTCTTGAAGACACACAAGTATTGGGCCGAAATGCAAATTAGGCTAGATGCATATTTTATTTAGTTAAGTATTATTGGGCTGAACATTATCTTAATTTAATTTAAGCCCAATTCCTTTTTAAATAATAGATTTTGTAAGACTTCTATTACTTGTTTTGCAAGTTAGGAGAGTAGGATTCCTATTGCTTGTTCTGCAAGTTTGCTATTTCCTATTTTGCAAGTTAGGAAAGTAGGATTCCTATTACTTGTGTTGCAAGTTATCTATTTGCCTATAAATAGTTATGTAACCCTTTGGGGAGAACACAATTGATTTTAGTAATAAAATTGAGAGACTTCTTCTCTTTGGTTCTCTTGAGAACTCTTGAACTTATCAAGGTCTTCCTTGTGGCGTTCTTCTAACTTCCACCAATATATACCATAGGTTCTTGCTTTCCTAAGCAACGGGTCTTGGTCCAATACCATAGGTTCTTGTGTTTCTACACAACGGGTCTTGGTTTTACTTCTAATTTTTGTTTTCCTTTGCTGTGTTTTAACTTGTTATTGTTTTTCTTCAAGTGTTCTTCGTCTTCTTCATTGAACCTCATCTTCTTTCGGTGAGGTCCATATCACATACCTTATTATTGACGTGGCATCTAGTATGGAAAATGTTTTCTTGTTGCATTTCATCTTCATCCTTAACTTGGGCACTTAAAGCACGACGAGTTACAAGTGCTTCACCATGGGCAGCAAACTCAACATAGTCATCATCCTCATCAATGTCCTTCAATGGTGGCATCTCATCATCAACATTAGATTCTTCACTTATAATATCACTATCATCACGCATAATCATGATTCATTTGTCTGGACATTGTGATGCAATGTGTCCTCTTCTCAAACATTTAAAACACTTAATATCTCTACTCTTATCTTGGGATGCTTGGACAACCTCGGGTTTGGGATTTTGTACACTCTCACCCTTAGGCTTAGATGACTCAAGTTTAGGCTTGAATGAGGATTTGATTTTAGGCTTGAATGTAGTCTTATCATCCCTTCGAAAGGTATTCAGTTTCCAAGAAGAAGATGAACCAAAACTTTGCATAAAACAAAATGAAGAACCTTTCCTCTTGAGTTGCCTTTCAACCTTTATAGCCATATGCAACATGTCATCAAACTCCACATAGTGATGTAACTCCACCACATTAGCAATCTTATGATTAAACTGTAAGAGCCTCGCCCATCTCACCAGGCCGTCAGCGAGCATCCCTTAGGCGACCCCTAGCCCCATGTTTACCCTTACACGCGAGATAGGCGATCGCCCACTCTCATTTATGTATTGTCCGCTTCGGCGGTCACCCACCTCATAGCTTTGTCTCAAGGGTCTTGAAGAACTCAAGAATAATCCCTTGAGCGCGTTTTCCATGAGACGCTCGAACCCTGGTACTTCTCATTGAGTACCCGAGCCTTACACTCATGTTACCATTGAGAACCCTTGAGACAAAGCCGTGAGGTGGGCGACCGCTGAAGTGGACAATACGTAAGTGAGAGTGGACGATTGCCTATCTCGCGTGTAAGGGTAAACTTGGGGCGAGGGGTGCCTCGGGGATGCTCGCTGACTGCCTAGTGAGACAGGCGAGACTCTTACATAAACCCTTGCAAGAATGGAGCCATAGTAGCTTTACTATCTTCTTCAACATTAGCTCTGATCATGATAATTTCCATTTCTTTATAATAATTCTCAACACTCTTGGAACCTTGAGTGAGACCTTGTAACCTTTGATAAAGCTCTCTATAGTAAAGATTAGGAACAAATCTTTTTCTCATAACACGTTTCATTTCATCTCATGTAGCTATAGATGGCTCTCTATTCCTACGTCTACTAAGCATAAGTTGGTCCTACCAAATAATTGCATAATCTGTGAACTCCATAGTAGCAAGCTTCACTTTTTTCTCTTCGGAATAGTTATGGCAATCAAAGAAAATCTCCACTTTCTTTTCCCATTCTAAGTAAGCCTCAGGATCATTCTTACCTTGAAAGGAAGGAATCTTCAATTTGATATTTTCTCAATTTCCATCTATCCTATCATGATTCCTATCTCCTTTATACTTATCTCCACGACCTTTTCTATTACCATGATTACCTTTAACACTTCTATTCATACAAAACTCATCATCATCAAGGTCATCATCAACTTTATCTTCAAAGTCATTATTTACAACATTACCATTCATATGAGAAGTATCACCTTGCTTTACCTTAGTTAGGGCAGCTTCATGTTCCTCCAACTTATCATTAATATTATTAAATCTCAACTCTATTCTTGAAAATTGTTGTTGCATGGCTTGGAGCATGAACTCGATCTTACTCAAATTAGGCTTTTTAATATTAGAAGACATGATTGTAACTTGTAAGAAACGTTAGTAAAAGAAAAGGACCTCACTTGTTTACACTCAATATACATAAGAATGTAACACTCACACTCGTGTTTCATACAATTTTAATATGGCTTTTCTCTACTAATGTTACTCACACACTCTTGCCTTTTTCCCTCACACAACTTTTCTCTATAGGTTCTATATTGAACTCAAGACTCAATAAAAAATCAACTTATGGAATCCAACTATCAACCAACAATAAACCAAGATGAGCACAAGATTTTAATCAAGGGAAAATGAAATAATGAAGACTCAACAAGACTCAATAAGACTCGAGAAAACTCCAACGAATCTAAACGTTGAAGGAAATATGGGTGTTTTGGGGTGTTTGGTTAGGGTAAGGTTCAGCCAAAGGTGGGGTAGTTTCATCCTTGTAGGTGGTAGGATCAAAAAGGTAATTTTAGGTAGTAGAGGTAGAAAGGTAATAATGAATTTTCAAATTTAGGCAAACAAGAAATCTCAAAGCTTAAGAAAGAATGACTACTTTAAGATTTTGATGAGCACACCTCCACGGATTGCCTTTGATGTTGCACTTGCTACGCACGATATAATGAATCACCTCTTGAATTGATTTTCTTTTTTTTTTCCTTTTTCTTTTCTTTTCTTTTACTTTTACTTGTTTTCTTTTTTTTGTTACTTCTTTTTTTTTTTACTAAAGTAAACGAATAATGAAGAAAAACAAAATGTCTAAGTGACAAGAAAAAGTTTACTTTGAGAACAAGGCAACTTTTGAGAAAACAAGCTAGTTTTGGTAATAGCTTGTGTGGCAAGAAATGAGAGGGAATGGTGGCTTGTGAAACAAGGTGGTCTTTATGTGAAAGTAGAGCTTTTGAAGGTTTCTTGGTGAGCAAGAAAACCTTTGAGGTTTGGTTGCTTGGAGAACAAGAAAGGGTTTACTTGGTGGCTAAGTAAAGGTAGGTTATTTTAATAAAGACAATAGGTTTGAGGGACAAACAATATTAGTAGTGGCTTGGAAGAAGATTCAAGATCAAGGTTTGTCCAAGACAAGAAGACAAAGAGAAAAAATGCAAGAACGCAATAAAATGAGACTCCCACGAATTAGACCTAAGCTCTGATGCCAAATTATATGAACCTCACCAAAAAAAAGAGATGAGGTTCAACAAAGAACATGAAGAACACTCAAAGATAAACAAGAACAAGTTAAAAATGCAACAAAGTAAAACAAAGAATTAGAGATAAAACCAAGACCCGTTGTGTAGAAACATAAGAACCTATGTTACTGGACCAAGACTCATTGCTTAGAAAAGCAAGAACCTATGGTATAAATTAGTGGAAGGTAGAAGAAAGCCACAAGGAAGACCTTGATAAGTTCAAGAGTTCTCAAGAGGACCAAAGAGAAGAAATCTCTCAATTTTATAACTCAAATCAATTGTGTTCTACTCAAGGGGTTACATAGCTATTCATAGGTATAGGGCAAACTTGCAGAATAAGTATTAGGAATCCTACTTTCCTAACTTGCAAAATAAGTAATAAAAATCCTACAATACCTATTAAATAAAAAGGTTGGGCTTAAATTGAATTAAGATAATGTTTAGCCTAATAAGACATAACTAAATAAAATAACTATAGCATTTGGCCTAATTGCACTAGGCCTAATTTATGCATCCGGCCCAATTGCATTTCAGCCCAGTACTTGTAAATCTTCAAGAAGGTTGAACTTGGGCTTGGATCATGTTGTAAAAGACTTTGTCATCCTCTATGCTCAAGCTTTGTTGGGCTTTCTCTTTAGCAATATTAATGAAACTAGCCAAGTCTTATTGCATTCTTTTCATAATGACATGAACCTCATCGAAAGAAGATGAGGTTCATTGAAGAACACTCAAAGATAAACAAGAACAAGTTAAAAACGTAGCAAAGTAAAACAAAGAGGTAAAATCAAGACCTGTTGTGTAGAAACACAAGAACCTATGATACTGGACCAAGACCCGTTGCTTAGAAAAATAATAACCTATGGTATAAATTGGTGGAAGGTAGAAGAACGCCACAAGAAAGACCTTGTGTGATAATCACAAATTTTTTTTAAAACCGATCGTGTACTCAACTTGTAATTGTAAGAGAATATAATGCAATTTTGGGATTTCAAATGTAAGATCACGGTTCAAATCTATAGAAACGAAATCTACAAGAATAGAAGTCATGAATGATGCGAAAAGTAAATGAATACCGTACATGCGATGTACTTTAAATTGATACGAGTGGAATACACAAATTCTATGAATATATATATTTTTACGTATACGTATGGGCCAACAATTGCTTGCCATGTGCATGCACGCATGTATAAGTACATAAATATATATAATAAACAATTAAGTGATGCAAAATAAATAAATTAATATACATATATAAGTATGTATGTATAAGTATAGTTATATATGTAATTATACATATATAATTTCAACTATACTTAAATAAATAAATTAAAGAATTATGAATATATTTAGGTGTAAGAATATATATATATATATAGTAGTGTTGAAGAAAATATATTATATATAAAAATGTACTATGCAAATATATATTAAAAAAATAGATTAAAGTGAAATATGTTATATTAAAAAAAAAAGAAACATAAAACCGATAGTACCTTGCCAACCCATACCTAAGGGTGTAATCGAGCCGAGTCGAGACGATCCAGTATCAGGCTCAAGCTCGGCTTGGTTCGAAGATTCGAAGATTCGAAGCTCGAAGCTCGGCTCAAGCTCGATCCGAGCTCGACTCGTTAAATACTCGATCCGCTCGAAGCTCGGCTCGTAGGCTCGAATTTGATTTATAAATTCATCTTGATTCATTATTTTTGAAGCAAAATTCAATCAAAAGTACTGCCTTAGTGTCTCCCAAGCACAAAATAAAATTCAGAACTTAAAACACATAAAAATAACCTTCTCACAGGATGTTTATGATGAGCATAAACTTATATACATATATAAATAGCAAGTATAACTACTAAAAAAAAGTAATACTACTTAGATGCTAAATGAAGATTATACGAGGAGTGCATTAGCGATCATCAAACACCAATAAAGAAATAAAAAGTAATATTAAAATAAATTAATTAAATAAACAAAACAAAAAATTAAGTTTCAAATTAAGAAATAGTTTACAACATTATTGTTTTGGATTTTTTTTTGAAAGGCATGATAATTCATTAAAGAAAATCGAGACAAGCTCAAGAAAAAACTAAGAATCCAAGATGCAAGTCTGGCGAGGAAAACAGAGAACTAGACTGAATTAAAACACAAGCTAAACATAAAATAAGAAAGGGAAGAAAGATTAAAATGCAGCAGACACGCGGCAAAACAAAGCTAGTTGTCGCCAACTAATGAGGCCATATGCACCAACTGAAGAGAGACCTCGGAAAGGGTCGGTACTTCGAAAAGCAAACTGCGAAGCGATGAAGCAATCAGCACAGAAACAGAGCAGGTTCGTTGAGTCAATAAAACAAGCACCTGATACGCGAGTGATGAAAGGGTCGAAGAGGAGCCTAGCGAAGTCTCAAGGTGCTAGACGACAAGCAAGTCTGAACTTTTCAAAAAGTTACCAGGAAACGAGAGGATCCAAAATTACGATAAAAGATGTAAAATTGGAAATTGAATGTAAATTAATAATATTAATATAAATTAATATAACTGAATGTGAACTGCTGATATCATGTCAAGTTGAATGATACATTTCCTTTATGCACAAGTTTCTAAGGAAAGAGAACATATTGCAATAGCTGGTTTTCTTCTTCAATAATTTTCCCATCTAAAAGGCAGAAAATGAAAAGCATCAAGCAGGAAGAATCAAGAAAAGGAAGAGAGTCTAGAACATACAGAGAAAACCCAGAACTCC
This sequence comes from Heritiera littoralis, assembly GCA_031772115.1. Classification (NCBI taxonomy): domain Eukaryota; kingdom Viridiplantae; phylum Streptophyta; class Magnoliopsida; order Malvales; family Malvaceae; genus Heritiera; species Heritiera littoralis. The sequence continues at coordinate 4,583,482 of JAPDPK010000040.1, forward strand.
AACTGTTCACTAGAAAGATAGTGGCGTTGCTAGGGTAGGATTGGGTTTGGGTTCGTGGGTGGGATTGGGAATTGAAACAAAGACAAAGCCAAGCCAGAGCAAGAAAGAGGTAGGATATTGTTCTATGCCCTGGATTTCGCCGACTTCGACTCTGATGGAAGCTCAAGAACACGAGGAAATAATGGACAATAAATTTCGTGATTGATGGGTTAAAGAAAGGCCAACCAGTTGTGGTGAGGATCAGAAGAGCTCATGGGTTTTTAGTTGAAGGGATCAAAAATTTTAAGGTAGTGCTGTCGATCAGGAAAGCTTGAAAGTTGAAGGGATCGGGTGATCGGCGCCATTGCCGCTGGGTTCACTTCACGTCACGAGGGATTTGGGGATTTGTTTGGGAATTGGGGATTTAGGGCGGTGGGTTACATTAGTTAGTATGTAGGTTATAGTTATTTTTGTTATATTGCATATATATTAAGGTTAAAAAAGTAATCTAATATTTAAATAATAAAATATATAATAAAATTAAAAAAGCTTGATAAGGCTCGTGAACCGATCGAGCCGGGTATTACAAAGCTCAAACTCGACTCGGCTCGCTACTCGAATAGCTCAAGCTCGGCTCGAAAATGAATGAATCGAACTCGAATGATCATCGAACCGAACTCGAGTAGCTCATGAGTAGCTCGACTCGTTTACACCCTTACCCATACCCAACCTATACTTTCTTCTCTCTTACACGCTTTCTTATCATCCCTCTTTCTCACCAACTCTTGTCAAGCTTCCCTGTCATTTCTTTTCATTTAATTCTTTAAAATTTAAGAACAGAAAGTCTCTCTCTTTTATCCATCTCTCCCGTGCCCTCTCTGCAACTCTCTCCTTCCCTCTCTCTGCTCCTTCACATCGTCACATGCCCTCTTGTCTCTCACTCCATCCATCACCTAAGTCTATCATCTCAGCCACATGAACTTGCACAGAAAGATTTAAGCAAATGAGAAAGAAAGAATGGAAACTTGAACAAGGAAGTGAGGAAGGAAGAAACAGGAGTAGGGAAAAGGGAGCCTTGTTGAAGACTGAAGCAGAGGCAAGAGTGCGAGGGACTGGGTAGACTTGGTGTTAGGTATTTCAGGACTGAAGGAGGCAAGTGCGACAGCAAGGGCGATAAGTGAGAGGCCTGAAATCGAGGTCTAAACAGAGGAGCATTTGCAGAATAGGAATTTTGCAATAGAAAATGTGAAAGGCTGGAGCAGTATCAGCGAACCGAACAACAAGCTGAGAAGAAGTAAAAAAGGAAGAGGCTGGATGCTGAAACTGAACTGAGCAGTAGGACTTCGAGTAATGCTGAAACAAATAGAAAAAAAAAAGAAAAAAATAGGTGTGTTGTGGATGAGTTTGTGCTAAAAATAACAGCCAAAAGAGGGCTATAACAGTGGCGTAAGAGATGTGAGGTCGAAGGAGCAGTGTTCTTGACATTTTTGGGTTTAAAAATGGGGGATTTTTAGACTGAAATTTTTATTGTATTTAAAGGCTAGAAACTGGAACGTATATTGGATTGTTGGGTGAAATTTTTTCAAGGCTATTAAGTGTTATTTGGTGGCTAGAAGTGAATGGAATTAAGGGCTGGAACAAGAGTTGTCAAAGTTGTAAATAAGACCGAAATGGCAAGAAAAAGGCGTGAAACAGAGGAGACTAAGGTGATGTATTTGTGATAGGATGATATTTTGTGAATTTTATATGTGCTAATATATTTTATTTATTGATGTTTTATGCCTAAAAGAGCTTACTAATGTTTATTTTATGTTTTAGGTATTAAATATCAAAGTTGGAATAAAAAGAAGCTAAAAAGAGCAAAGTGCAGTATTTTCTGTCCAGCTTGAAAGATTGACGTTTTTGACCAATTTAACGACCTGAGCTCAAGAAGTGGCCTTCATGGAAGTTGTAGAGGACTTCTCAAGGTTTCTAGAATGTCTAAGATCGCAAAAATCGGAGTTCATTTGGTAGGTCAAACGTCTGGACAAAATTAGTACGAAATTCTGGGCAGAAAAACAAGATTGAGAAGAAATTCCAACAAAGCAAGTTCAAGACCAGATTTTGTTGAGACAAGATAATTTCTTAATTTTATTATGTCTTAGATCTGTAATTAATTAATAAGAATAGGCCTTAGGAATTTTACTTAGAAAATAATTTTAAAAAGATGATGAGATAAAGGTAAGAGTTTGACTAGTCAAATTACTTGTTTTCCAAGTAAACTCTTATCTGAATCCCACATTGCTTAGGAAAGTCTTTTAAAGTTTTCCTTAGGCCTATATAAAGAGCACAAGGCTCTCATAAACAACATCCCTCAAATCCCTCAAGCCCTCTCCTCCCTCTTCTCTTTTAGTCTTGTAGGATTTTTTTTAGGGTTTTTAATAAAATTTTATTTTTTCTTTATTTTTAATTAGTTGCTGATTTCTTTATTATTTTTAATTCTGATTTTGTTTTCTTTATTTAAATTAATATTGTTTGTTCTTGCTTGCTACTTTATAATCTTGATTAGTAATTCTGATTTTATATTATTAAAGATTGCTTCTTTGGTTGTTTCTTGCATGATATTTGTAATCTTTATAATATTAAACTTGAATTTTATGATCTTGAATATGTTTAGTGAGTAGTTTTCTTATTCAGTTATGAGGTAAATTGATTATTCTTGGGAGAAGCAGGTTGTGAGATTCTTGAACCTATTATATAACTGTTGATTAAATATCCAAGATTCTCTGAGCACATTATAATGATTGTTTGTTTAATTAGATAGGGTGCACACTATTTAGTTAAATTAAATAATCTACCGCCAGATTAAAAACATAAGTCCGTAATTGCTTGTGGAGTTAATCACTAGGGATGGAGGAGAATTAAGGTTTAGATTAAATGAACCGAGCTTATGTGTTTGTTATCTAATGTCAACCCATATCTTTCTTGTTGTTAATGCTGCTACAACTTATATCTAGAGAGCTTGTTCTGATAGGTTAAGTAGTTAGAGATTAGTTAAAGAGCTTGTTTTATCTAACGACTCAATAAGGAAAGATGGTGTAACAGAGCTTGTTGTTATGCTATGGTTGACTATGTAATTGACAATAATATTTTGTAATCAATGATCAACATCAAAATCCAAGAATGATTGATTGCCTCGTAACTGAAGCTTTTTGCTATTTGTTTTTTTTTTATATTTAATAATTCTTGTTTTCTTTATTTTAGACATAGCTTACAAAACCTCCAGATTTTCTTCTTCTTTCCCCAAATCCTAAAATTAGATTTTTAATTTAGTACTTAACTTAAATAATTCAGTTTCTGTGGGTTCGACCCTTGCTCCGCTATCTACATAGTAGAGTTAGGAAATTTTATTTTTGGTGACTGACGACACTCATCAATTTGATGGGCCATTTGGATTGAATTTTAAGAGGTAATGCGATCTGTTTTAGGATGGTTCAGGGGTAGGGAAAATTGGCTATTAAAGGAGGCTGTGTGAATGATAAATTGAAGCCAAAAGAGGTTCCAATTCAACTGAACCAAGGGTTCCTCGGGTAGGCAGTTTGCTGCCTTACTGTGCTGGCCAAGAGATAAAGAAAGGAAAGAAAATAGAGGAAGGAAAAGAAAGAAAAGGAAAGAAAAAAATAAAAAGAGAAAAGAATTCCGAGTTAGTGCACGTATTTGGTAAGAAATGTCGTATCTTTACCTTTTATTTTAATGAAATAATTTAGTAATAAGTTGGGTGATACTAAACTTTATTTATTATGTTAAAACGTGTAGCACGATGTTAAAGTGACAAATGCGAATTTAGCTAAACTTGGGGCATTCGCCTAATATCTGGTTTAAGGAAGTTGGTAAGAGAATGCCACTTTATTTTATAAATATTTATAATTGTATTATATCGATGCTAAGCCATCTTAATAATATTGAACATGTAGCTTGACGATAAGATGATGATTTCATGCTCGGTGAAGCTCGGACTACGTGCACGCTAAGCTCTAGGTTGGTAAGACCACTTCGAGGTGCCCCATTTTATAAAGTTAAATTAGAAAATGATTTGGTTAAATGGGTACTAATTCGATGCTACCATATTAAAGGTGTAGCAAGGAGCTAAGGTGATAACTCGAGTTTGGGCTAGGCCCGACGCATGAGCCTCAAGCATAGGAGTCAGTAAGACATTTATATAATTCAGACTTAGAATTATATTGTATAGATATAGTTAGGTTGTGTGATAATGATGATGATTAAAGGTTGAGGCTTAGTGATATATCAGGAGTAATACGCCGATGGTATGATAACGATTTGATGAAATGATTGAGTGATGTTGGTATTGTGATTGAATGATTTACGAAATAGACGTTGAATGAGTTTGTTTATCTTTGTACGGTTTTATCATTATTGTAAAAGTCGATAAGACAATATTTAAATATATGTGAAATACTAAGAGGACCCACATTTGGTGGTGGGGGTCTTAATATTGATATTGAAAAGTAAAGGTGATTAAGTTGAGTGGTAAATGATAGGTAAGATTGAATTGATTTGTGACTTACAATCTTGTTGAAATTTAAGAGATGAAACTGAGGAATTAAAGAGAAAAGTGTAATGATGTTAAGCTAGATATAGGTGATACATTTATATGCTTTGAGAGTGAGGATTAAAGAAGGAATTGGCATTATAGTTAGCATTATTCAAATGATATTGCATCGATACATGTCATGAGCATGATAGTAAATCGTTTTAAACTCAAGTTGCAATTTGCATTGCCTTTCAAGTATACTTTGTTTATAACTTGAGATTTTGAAAGGATTTATTCATATGATACTTATATGAATATTTTATATATTTGAATTGTTTTGAAAAGATTGAATACGTAGTGTAAGTATATATATTTATATATGTAAATGATCTTAAAGAAATGTGTTACATACTTTACACTATTTTCATAAGAAAAGTGAAATGTTTAAATGTTTTATGAGACTATAGGCACCCTAAGAGAGTTAACTCAATAAAGTATAGTGGAAACCACCTAATTGGAGATTACTCATTAGGCAGAGATGCTTGTCTGACAATAGTCGTGGATAGGGCTCAGTCATACCTGATCAGTGGGGCTGAGAGACATGAGGTCTATGGCCATAGATAGCACCCTAGTTGGTTTCCAAGGGACGATGACATGATTTTCACTGCTAGCTACAGTGATTTAAGTCTTTATTGATAGAGCATTAGGGATTTAGCCTAGTCTCAAACCGATATGATATGAAGTCTAGAGTATGATTTTATTTGATATAAACTCTAGACTTGACACGATTTTTACAGTACATCAGATATGTTTTGAGACAGTACGTGTTTTAGACATGCTATAAAAGATGAACATGAGATGTTTTAAAATTGTACATGTTTTAAACATGCTTTAAAAGTACACATGATATGGTTTACGAGTTGTACATGCTTTTGTCATGTCTTAAAAGTAAACTTGAAATGATTAGAGATTTTACACGTGTTGAACATGCTTCAAAAGTGTATGTAATATGATTTCGAGACTGTATAAGCTTTATATATATTTATATGTCAAACGCAATATGATTTAAAAAGATAGTCATATTATATAGCAAAGCTTGCATGAGTTTGCGTACTGGATCATGATATAACAATATGCTTTTATGTGAGATGTCATGGCCTTATACTGTACACGAACAGGGAATTTATATGAAAAGTGCCATGACTGTATACTACATGTGATCATGTCTTCCTACATGAAGAGTGAGATGAATTAATAGAGTACAAGAACATAAATATTAGATGATAAATGCACTGATTTGATATTGTGTTGGATCATGGCTTTCTTATGAGATGAGATATGCCATGAGATTGATATGAGTCTGGTTTAGTACCATACAATGTTGAAATTACACACGATGCATTATACATGATATATTGTAGTATAAGGACAAGAAGGTTGAAATATAATTGAATTGATATGATCTGCGGTCTATGTGATAGACAGGTGCCAAAACAGGGAATGATAAGGTATCTTCAAGTATCCTTACATCGATATCTTAAGACTCTTGCTCACTTATTGACTTTAGAGCATGATCTAAGATGTTTTCATAAATATTTACAAATGGAACATGATATGAAAATCTACAGTTAAAGGTTTCATGCATTTGCATTAGAATAGTATAAGTCTAATTCTGCACTTATATAAATGACTTACTGAGCCGTGGATTTGCTCACCCCCTTAATTTCACCTCTTTTCAGACTATCTGAGTTAAACTCCGCCATGAGGGTTTTTGAGTGGGACTTTAGAGACAATATCTAGGCTTGGTACTGGCCTTTGTTCTTCGAACCTCCTTGGTTGCTTTTGAGGTATACACTCTTTCGTATATGCTTTTATTTTCAGGCAATTTCTGCATAGTACTATAGGATGAGATGTAAACTAGGATAATGAGTAGTCGATATAATATTTTGATATTATATGATAAGTATGCGGTGATTAGTTGTGGATATTAAGATTGTTGAGATGATACTTATTTGATAAATATAATGTGGATTGTGGGATACGTTGTGTTGCATTAAAATGATTCACAGGTAATTAGCTAGGAAAATCTCAAAATATAAGAGGGAATATTTTCAATCTATTTCTAAGAAATATTAAGATATGGACTATAATTGATATTTTTCTTATCTTAAAGAGTAATTTAAATCATAATTAAATTAAAGAATGAATGGAAATAGTTAGTGACTGGACTGACACTGAATACAAACAGTAAAATGAAAAGGAAAAATTTAAGTTTGTAATTTCACTAAGTGGAATAAATGTAAGTGTTAAGTGAATGTTATGATGTTCGGGTCGTGACACCTTGATAAGTTCAAGAGTTCTCAAGAGAACCAAATAGAAGAAGTCTCTCAATTTTATAACTCAAATCAATTGTGTTCTACCCAAGGGGTTACATAGCTATTTATAGGCATAGGGCAAACTTGCAGAACAAGTAATAGGAATCCTACTTTCCTAACTTGAAAAACAAGTAATAAAAATCCTACAATACTTATTAAATAAAAAAGAATTGGACTTAAATTAAATTAAGACAATGTTCAGCCTAATAAGACATAACTAAATAAAATAAGTATATCATTTGGCCTAATTGCAATAGGTCTAATTTATGCATCTGGCCCAATTGCATTTCGGCCCAGTACTTGTAAATCTTCAAGAAAGTTGAACTTAAGCTTGGATCATGTAGTAAAAGACTTTGTCATCCTCCATGCCCAAGCTTTGTTGGGCTTTCTCTCAAGCATTATTAATGACACCAGCCAAGGCTTGTTGCATTCTTTTCATTTTAGCTTTCGTCATTGGACCTCCATGGATGCTCAAAGGATTACAATCACCACAAACGTGACTTGAGATTTGTGAGCTTGATGGGCCTCCATCATTCCCCCTCTCCTTGAAAGGATTTGTCCTCAAATCAAAATCACCTACATCAATATCAAAGGAAGAAAGATCAAAAACATTATAGTCACTTGAAAGATTCAACTTATAAGCATTGTCATTGATCTTCTCAATCACATGGAATGGTCCATCCCCTCGAGGTTGCAACTTGGAACGACGTTGGGCAGGAAATCTCTCTTTATGTATATGTACCCAAACCCAATCACCAGGTTCAAAGATAACTTTCTTGCGATCTTGTTGGCTTGAGCAGCACATTGCTCAATCCTTTTCTCAATGTTTTGGCGTACTTTCTCATGTAGTTGCTTAACAAAATTAGCTTTCTTTTCCCCATCCAAATTAGCTCTCTCTTCAATAGGTAGTGGTAAAAGATCCAACGGAATGAGTGGATTGAAACCATAGACAACTTCAAATGGAGAATAACTAGTAGAATGCACACTTCTATTGAAAGCAAACTCCACATGAGGCAAACAATCTTCCCAATTCTTCAAGTTCTTTTGAATAATGGACCTCAACAAAGTAGAAAAAGTATGATTGACTACTTCAGTTTGACTATCGGTTTGTGGATGAAAAGTAGTTGAAAACAACAACTTTGTTCTCAACTTTCCCCACAATGTTTTCCAAAAGTAGCTAAGGAACTTCACATCACAGTCAGAAACACTAGTTTTCGAAACACCATGTAAACGAACAATTTCCTTGAAGAATAAATCAGCAATGTTACTTGCATCATAAGTCTTATGACAAGTAATGAAGTCAGCCATCTTAGAGAACCTGTCAACAACAACTAAAATAGAATCTCTACCTCTTTTTGTTCTTGATAAACCCAAAACAAATTCCATAGAAATGTCAGTTAAGGAGTTGTTGGAATATGCAATGGAGTATAAAGACCATGATTCATAACTTTAGACTTAGCTTGTTTACAAGTGACATATTTTTCACACAACTTTTCAACATCTCTTTTCACATTAGGCCAAAAGAAGTGATCATGTAATATGTCTAAAGTTTTCTTTACTCCAAAATGTCCCATTAATCCACCACATGAGCTTCTCTAACAAGTAATTCTCTTAAAAAACTCCTAAGCACACATAATCTATTTTCTCTAAATAAGAATCCATTATGCCTATAAAACTTTCCAAAACAAGTTTTCTCACATGCATTGAACAAATTTTTAAAATCCTTATCATTAGCATACAAGTCTTTAATATACTCAAATCCAAGTAGTTTTGCATTAAGAGTGGTGATTAGAGTATACATTCGAGACAATGCATTAGCCACGTCATTTTTTTTACCTTGTCTATATTTGATCACATATAGGAATGTCTCAATGAACTCCATCCACTTGGCATGATGCTTGTTCAACTTACTTTGTCCTTTCAAGCGCTTCAAGGACTCATGATCAGTGTGGATGACAAATTCCTTGGGCCATAAATAATGTTGTCATGTTTCCAAGGCCTTCACTAATTCATACATCTCTTTATCAAACGTGGGATAGTTAAGGGTAGCTCCACTTAAATTCTCACTGAAAAAAGCAATGGGGCATTTCTCCTGCATTAAAACAGTTCTAATACCTATATTTGAAGCACCACACTCAATCTCAAGAGTTTTAGTAAAGTCAGGTAAGGATAATAAAGGTGCAGAACAAAACTTCTCTTTAAGCAAGTTAAAAGCATGATCTTGCTCAAGACCCCATTTAAATCCAACATTCTGTTTAACAACTTTAGTGAAAGGTGCAGCTATAGTGCTATAGTCTCTAACAAACTTATGGTAGAAGCTAGCTAATCCATGAAAACTACGCACTTTAGCGATATTCTTAGGTATAGGCCAATCTTTAATTACCTTAACCTTTTCATCATCTACTGCTATACCTTTAGAAGAAATAACATATCCAAGAAATATAATCTTATCAGTGCAAAAAGAACATTTCTTAATGTTAGCATATAACTTTTCTTTTCTCAAGACATTAATTTCATTATTCAAATGTTCAATATGTTCATGCAAACTTCTACCATAGATCAAGATATCATCAAAATAAACAACTACAAATTTTCCAATGAAAGCCCGCAAGAGATGGTTCATTAATCTCATTAAAGTGCTAGGTGCATTAGTTAATCTAAAAGGCATAACTAACCATTCATACAAATCATGCTTAGTCTTAAATGCAGTTTTCCATTCATCACCTTCTCTCATGCGAATTTAATGATAACCACTTTTCAAATCAATTTTGGAAAAGATGCAAGAACCATGTAACTCATCAAGCATATCATCTAATCTACGAATGGGATAGTGATATTTTACAATGATTTTGTTAATGGCACGACAATTAACACACATCCTCCACGTCCCATCCTTCTTACGAACAAGTAACACAGGAACAGCACATGGACTCATGCTCTCTCTAACATAGCCTTTCTTCATGAGCTCTTTAACTTACCTTTAAAGCTCCTTTGTCTACTCGGGATTACTTCTATAGGTGGGTCGGTTGGGAATGGCCACTCTAGGAACAAGGTCTATTTGGTGCTCAATTTCCCTAATAGGTGGCAAGCCATTTGGAATCTCCTTAAGGAATATATCTTCAAATTCCTTCAAAAGAGACACAACATCAGTAGGCACAAAAGCATTAAGATCTTTAGAACTAAAACAAGATTCTTTATATAAAAACAAAAGGACTAGGCACTTAGCTAGAAAAGCAACCTTGACATCACTTTCCTTTGCATAAAAGCTTATGTTCTTTCTTACTTTCTTTACTATATCTTTGCCTTTATCTAGATTCTTTGACCTTTGTTGTGAATCATTTTGCTATTTCAACCTCAATTGGTCCTCAAAAATCTCTTTAAGACTCAAGGGTGCAAGTGTGAATTTCTTACCATCCATGGTAAATGAATAATAGTTTGTGAATCCATCATGTATAAAACGTTTATCAAATTGCTATGGTCTTCCCAAAAGCAAGTGGCTAGCATGCATAAGCATAACATCACACAACACTTTATCATTGTACCTTCCAATTGAAAATGGCACCAATACTTGCTTTGTCACATTTACTTTTCCACAATTATTGAGCCAATGAAATTTGTATGGTTTAGGATGTTTTATAGTGGGCAAGCTCAATTTGTCAACCAAATAAGTGCTAGCAACATTAGTGCAACTACGACCATTAATAATTAAGGAATATACCTTATTGTTGACGTGGCATCTAGTATGGAAAATGTTTTTTCGTTGCACTTCATCTTCATCCTTAACTTGGGCACTTAATGCACGACGAGCTACAAGTGCTTCATCATGGGCAACAAACTCAACGTAGTCATCGTCCTTATCAATGTCCTCCAATGGTGGCATCTCATCATCAACATCAGATTTTTCACTTACAATGTCACCATCATCACGCATAATCATGACTCGTTTGTTTGGACATTGTGATGCAATGTTTCCTCTTCCTAAACATTTAAAACACTTGATATCTCTACTCTTACCTTGGGATGCTTAGACAACCTCAGGTTTGGGCTTTTGTCCACTCTCACCTTTAGGCTTGGATGCCTCAAGTTTAGGCTTGAATGATGATTTAGTCTTAGGCTTGAATGTAGTCCTATCATCCTTCGAAAGATATTCAATTTCCAAGAAGAAGATGAAGTAAAACTTTGCTCAAAACGAGATGAAAAACCTTTCCTCTTGAGTTGCCTTTCAACCTTTATAGCCATATGCAACATGTTATCAAACTCCATATAATGATGTTACTCCACTACATTAGCAATCTCACGATTCAACCCTTGTAAGAATCGAGCCATAGTAGCTTCACTATCTTCTTCAACATTAGCTCTGATCATGATAATTTCTATTTCTTTATGATAATCCTCAACACTATTGGAATCTTGAGTGAGACCTTGTAACCTTTGATAAAGCTCTATATAGTAATGATTAGGAACAAATCTTTTTCTCATAACATGTTTCATTTTATCCCATATAGCTATAGGTGGTTCCTATTCCTACGTCTGCTAAGCATAGTTGGTCCCACCAAATGATTGCATAATCAGTGAACTCCATAGCAGCAAGCTTCACCTTTTTCTCTTTGGAATAGTTATAGCACTCAAAGACCATCTCCACTTTCTTTTCCCATTCTAAGTAAGCCTCAGGATCATTCTTACCTTGAAAGGAAGGAATCTTCAATTTGATATTTCCTAAATTTCTATCTATCCTATCATGGTTCCTATCTCCTTTATACCTATCTCCACGACCTCCTCTATTATCATGGTTACGTTTAACATTTCTATTCATACTAAACTCATTATCATCAAAGTCATCATCAACTTTATCATCAAAGTCATTATTTACAACTTGCCATTCACATGAGAAGTATCACCTTGTTTTACCTTAGCTAGGGCAACTTCATGTTCCTCAAACTATTCATGAATATTATTAAATCTCAACTCTATTCTTGAAAATTGTTGTTTCATGGCAAGAAGCATGAACTCAATCTTACTCAAATTAGGCTTTTCAGTATTAGAAGACATGATTGTAACATGCAAGAAACTTTAGTAAAAGAAAAAGACCTCACAAGTATGACCTCACGTGTTTACACTCAATATACACAAGAACATGACATTCACACTCGTGTTTCACACAATTTTAATATGGCTTTTCTCTACTAATGTTACTCATACACTCTTGTATTTTTCCCTTACACAACTTTTCTCTATAGGTTCTATATGGAACTTAAGAGTCAATCAAAATTAACTTATGGAATCCAATTATCAACCAACAATAAACCAAGATGAGCACAAGATTTTAATCAAGGGAAAACAAAATAATGAAGACTCAACAAGACTTAGCAAGACTCAATAAGACTTTAATGAATCTAAACCTTGAAAAAAATATGGGTGTTTTGGGGGTGTTTGGTTAGGGTAAGGTTTAGCTAAAGGTGGGGTAGTTTTGTCCTTATAGGTGGTAGGATCAAAAAGGTAATTTTAGGCAGTAGGGGTAGAAAGGTAACAACGAATTTTCAGATTTAGGCAAACTAGAAATCTCAAAGCTCAAGTAAGAATGACTATCTCAAGATTTTGATGAGCACACCTCCATAAATTGCCTTTGATGTTGCACTTGCTACACATGATATAATGAATCACCTCTTCAATTGATTTTCTTTTCATTTTTTTTTTACTTTTTTTGTTTCTTCTTTTTTTTTTACTAAAGTAAATGAACAATGAAGAAAAACAAAAAATCTAAGTGGCAAGAAGAGGTTTACTTGAAGAACAAGGCAATTTTTGAGAAAACAAGCTAGTTTTGAAAATAGCTTGTGTGGCAAGAAACGAGAGGGAATCGTGGCTTGTAAAACAAGGTAGTGTTTATGTGAAAGTAAAGCTTTTAAGGGTTTCTTGCTCAGTAAGAAAACTTTTGGGGTTGAGGTTGCTTGGAGCACAAGTTAGGGTTTATTTGGTGGCTAAGTAAAGGTAGGTTAGTTTAATGAAAACAATAAGTTTAAGGAGCAAATAATATTTGTGTCGGCTTTGAAGAGGATTCAAGATCAAACTTCAGTCAAGATAAGAAGACAAAAAAAACACGAGAATGTAATAAAGTGAGGTTCACATGAATTAAACCTAAACTCTGATACCAAACGATATGAACCTCATCGAAAGAAGATGAGGTTCAACGAAAAACACGATGATCACTCAAAGATAAACACGAACAAGTTAAAAATGCAGCAAAGTAAAACAAAGAGTTAGAGATAAAAACAAGACCCGTTGTGTAGAAACACAAGAACCTATGGTATTTGACCAAGACCTGTTGCTTTGAAAAGTAAGGACCTGCGGTATAAATTGGTGGAAGATAGAAGAATGCCACAAGGAAGGCCTTGATAATTTTAAGAGTTCTCAAGAGAACCAATGGGAAGTAGTCTTTCAATTTTATTATTCAAATCAATTGTGTTATACCCAAGGGGTTACATAGCTATTTATAGGCATAGGGTAAACTTGCAGAGCAAGTAATAGGAATCCTACTTTCCTTACTTGTAGAACAAGTAATAGGAATGCTACTTTCCTAACTTGCAAAACAAATAATAAAAATCCTACAATACCTATTAAATAATAAGGAATTGGGCTTAAATTAAATTAAGACAATGTTCAGCCCAATAAGATATAACTAAATAAAATAAGAATAACATTTGGCCCAATTGCACTAGGCCTAATTTATGTATCCAGCCCAAAATCCTAATTTAGCCTAGTAGTTGTAAATCTTCAAGAAGGTTGAAGTTGGGCTTGGATCATGTTGTAAAAAACCTTATCATCCTCTATGCTCAAGCTTTTTTAGGCTTTCTCTCTAGCAATATTAATGAAACCAGATAAGGCTTGTTGCATTCTTTTCATTTTAGCTCTCGTCATTGGACCTCTTTAGATGTTCAAAAGATTACAATCATCACGAACATGACTTGAGATTTGTGTGCTTGTTGGGCTTCCATCACAGTCTTAGAAATTTCCCTCCCTTCAAGATGTTCAAAGAGTACCGATTGATTTTCTTAAACTCTATCCTTGAATAAATTAAATATTTTATGACAATCCTAACTTTGGCTCTATGTTCAATTTTTATTTTTTTTAATTATATTTTATATTATTTTTATTTACTTGCTTATATTTTATTTAGAAAATAAATATAATTATGATTTATTGAAAATTCTCTTTTAAGCGTCCTATTGATTTAGTGTAATGACCTTCGAAGTGGATTTTCAGGCTAATTTTTTTTGTGTAAACCTCAAGTATTCTCATCCGTTTTAACGTTCTGAGGTTAATCTTGTTCGGGGTTTAGTCATAGTTAAAGCTCATTACCCCTCCTCAAAGGTGTGTTTAGTGGGAGTCGAACCCAAGAGCTCTTCCCACAAACTCAATCTGCGTTGCCAACTGAGCCACAACCCATGGGTTAGCTAATTTGTTTTTTACTTATGCAATTTGTCATTGTGTAATGTATATCCTAACTATTAGCTAGGGTTCTACTCGATTTAGTTTAAGGCCATTTGCTTAAGGTCCCATACAAATACCTCGTGATGTGTGCCCTTACCATTATACAAAGATCATGGTTATTTAATTTATTCATTTAACACACTAAACTATAAGTCGGTAATGTATATTTCACAAGGTATACAACATAGGGTTTACATCCACAAGTTCCCTAATTTAATTACATTCCTAACTTACATTCCAACTCACATTACTATATACATACATGTCTAGAAATATAAACGAATATAAGCACAGAAGTTATACCTCTCAAAATATAAACTCAAGCTTCGGAGGATATGTCTACTCCAACTAGCCCTCGATCTTAATCTCATCTTAACGGAGAAAATCTGTGAAGTGGTAATAGAGGGAGTGAGTTAAAGCCCAGTAAATAATATACATAAATAATAATTAGGTTCATATTGTACTAATGTATATATGTATATATAATGCATAAAAACTAATTTACATTAAATAGGCAATGTATCATGAAATTATGATATGCACTCTTACTTTTCCGTAGTCGTCACCATATCCACAATCCATATTATACAAAACCAATAGTAATTCCTTAAATCACTTTTTTTTATATCCATACTACATAGGGTTAGGGTTTAAGGGTAATCAATCTGAGGATGCTTTGGAGCACTTTATTTTCCTAAACCCTATCACCAACTTATTGTAATATCCATAATCAAGTAATATCAATTCACTAAATGTATAAGACATACATAAAACGAATGTATTAAAATCAGTGTTTCAATGTAATATTAAAGAACACTTAAACTTTTCATATAATCATCATTTATACAAAACATAAAACGTTTATGCAACAATTTAGTAAATCGCAAGTTCAGTGTTCTCAAAATAATATCATTTCTAAGATCCTATATGAAAACATATATATATATATATATATATATATATCAATAATGATATCATGAGACAAAGTAATTATCCTTAATTTAGACAACAATATGCCTCAAGGCATCCCATGGTAGCTAGTCATGGTTGATTACCCATTTTAGGGTACTATATATGATCATAGATTCTCCCAGTGCCACTGTATAGTTGGCAACTGATGTAATAAGTCTTAACTAGTTGTCAAACAATATCTTCGCCATCAAATAATCCGCCATCACATACCACCCTTGAAATCACCCACCTCTTAATGTCATGAGCGGAAAACTGTGACACTCACTTGACACTTATACTTAGTCCTGTTAACAAATTTACAAACTAAATTTTTTCTTTTCATTTTACAGTTTGTATTCGGTGTTAGTGTAGTCACTAAACTATTTCTATTTATTCGTTAATTCAATTATTATTTAAATTACTCTTTAAGATAGAGAAAGATCATTTGTAGTCCATAACTTACTATTTCTTAAAAACGGATTGAAAATATCCCTCCTTATATTTTGAGATTTCCTCAGTTAACTACCTGCAAGTCATCACAAAGCAACACAACATTTCCCATAATCCACATTATATTTACCAAATAGGTATCATATCAACAGTCCTAATATCCATAACTAATCACCAAATACACATCATATAGTATCAGAATATTATATCGACTACTCATTATCCTAGTTTACATCCCATCCTATAGTATTGTATAAAAATTGCCTGAAAATAAAAGCATATACAAGAGAAGTATTACAATACCAAATATTCAATAGCGAAGACTTTGGAAGTCGACACACTATTAAATTTCTAAAACTGTCCAACATGTCCTTTAAATCAATATGAAAAATAGTTCTCGTTTAATGAGTGAGGGCATAGTAATTCATTTATATAAGTGCATAATTAAACTTATACTGCTCTAATGTAAATGCATGAAACCTTTAAGTAGAGATTCTCCTAACATATTCCATCTGTAATCAGTTATCAGAACATCTCAAATCATGCCCTAAAGGATTCTAAGTGGGCAAAAATTTTAAGGTATCAATATAAGGGTACTCAACAATACCTTATCATTTCCATCTCTGTGCAAGTCTATCACATAAACCTCTTATCGTATCAATTCAATAATTTTTCAACCCTCGTGTCCTTACATCATGATATATCATGCAATAGTGCATCATAAGTAGGTTCTGACATCATATGGTATTAAGCTATACTCATGTTAAACTCATGTCATATGACAGCTCATATGGAAACCATAACCATACACAATATCAAGTCATGTTATTTATGACCTAGAAATTAAGCCTTTGTACCGAATTAAATCATATCACTTTTCATATGAAAAAACATGATCACATGTAGTATGTTGTTATGTCACTCTTCATATAATTATCAGGTTCATGTACAGTATAGGGTCATGACATCTTTCATGCAGAAAACATATCGTTATGTCATGGTTCAATATGCAAACTTTACAATATAAAACGACTATCTATACAAATCATATCGCATTAGACATATAATCGTATAGAAAGCAAATACAATCTTAGAAATCATATTACATATACTTTTAAAGCATGTTCAAAACATGTAAAATTTCAAATCATTTCATGTTTACTTTTAAGACATGGCTAAAGCATGTACAATTCGAAAGTAATATCAACGTGTACTTTTAAAGCATGTTTAAAAACATGTAATATCTCAAAATATCTTATATTCACTTTTATAGCATGTCTGAAACATGTACAGTCTTAAAACATTTTTCATTTATTGTAAAATCATGTCAAGTCTAGAGTTCATATTAAATTAAACTATACTCTAGAAAGCATATCATATCAAGTTTGAGACTAGGCTGAATCCCTAATACTTTATCAATAAAGACTTAGTTTACTGTAGCTAGCAGTGAAAAATCAAGTCATTGTCTCCTGGAAACAACTAAGGTGCTATCTATGGTCATAAACCTCATGTCTCTCAGCCCCACTGATCAGGTGTGACTGAGCCCTATCCACAACTATTATCGAACAAGCATCTCTGCCTAATGAGTAATCTCTAATTAGGAGGTTTTCACTATACTTTATTGAGTTTAACTCTCTTAGAGTGCCTATAGTGTCACGACCCGTGACCACGTTTTTCATCTTCTTATACACAACTTAACCGGTTGGGCTGTCTGCGATACTTCACTTGTACTGACTGTTAAACAATTTTACATAATATTGTTTATATTAAACACATCCCCTATCGTAACTAATCAGATAAGTAGTACTATTGACGTGTCTAAATACAGAAAATAAATGATCATACCTCAAATAATCAGTCGGTCTGACACATTGTCCTTCGTGCACAGCCAGGATCCACAATCCACTGAACTCACATTCATCAAAACCTGAAATGTTGAAAATTAAGGGGTGAGCAAAACCACGGCTCAGTAAGAGAATTATATGCCTCACTTGATACTCAGCTTCCTATATGCTGAAAAATCTTTTTCATTTTTCCTATGGGCTCTAAGCTCGCATGTAGGAAGGATACTACAGTCGGCTAGGGATCCGAATGGAGTAAGGTAAGTATTTTAGAATACCATACTTGTTACGGAACCTAGAAGCAACTGTAGAGAGAAATTTTCATTTTGTTTTGAATTAATAAATCCTTTTTCCTTTTCAATCTTTCATAACCTTTTTTCATATTCTTTTCAAATTAATGCTTCTACGAAATAAAGCATTTCGATAAAATAAATAATATTCGTATATTCCTTGAAAAGAATGTTAGTTAAATCATCATTTTATTTCTTTAAAATTCATTTCATGTTTTAATGTACTCTCTTAATTAGTACCGTCCTTTAAAAGGCAAAATAAGCTATTAAAATCTATTCCATTCTTAAGTTCACAAGGCATCATTCTCTTTATCAGTATGATTAAGTGTGAACGAGACGAACATTCAAGTAGCACATGTTTGAGTGGCATATATAAACAAAATCTGATATATCACACACATCGTATGTCATGTGCACAAGATCTATTTCATCCTTCGACATTTGTCGCACCCCCATCAGAACTTAGACCTTTACTAACACATCAGAACACGTGCAGCACTTAGTTCCCAAAGGATTCTAGAGGTGGCTCACACGGTAAAGTTATCGAGTCTCTGCTCGGTTTGGCCTTTACTAACACATCAGAACACGTGCAGCACTTAGTTCCCGAAGGATTCTAGAGGTGGCTGACACGGTAAAATCATCGAGTCTCTGCTCGGTTTGGCCTTTACTAACACATCAGAACACGTGCAGCACTTAGTTCCCGAAGGATTCTAGAAGTGGCTCACACGGTAAAATCATCGAGTCTCTGCTCGGTTTGGCCTTTACTAACACATCAGAACACGTGCAGCACTTAGTTCCCGAAGGATTCTAGAGGTGGCTCACACGGTAAAATCATGAGTCTCTGCTCGGTTTGGCCTTTACTAACACATCAGAACACGTGCAGCACTTAGTTCCCGAAGGATTCTAGAGGTGGCTCACACGGTAAAATCATTGAGTCTCTGCTCGGTTTGGCCTTTACTAACACATCAGAACACGTGCAGCACTTTGTTCCCGAAGGATTCTAGAGGTGGCTCACACGGTAAAATCATCGAGTCTCTGCTCGGTTTGGCCTTTACTAACACATCAGAACACGTGCAGCACTTTGTTCCCGAAGGATTCTAGAGGTGGCTGACACGGTAAAATCATCGAGTCTCTGCTCGGTTTGGCCTTTACTAACACATCAGAACACGTGCAGCACTTAGTTCCCGAAGGATTCTAGAGGTGGCTCACACGGTAAAATCATCGAGTCTCTGCTCAGTTTGGCCTTTACGCCATATGTACTTTCCACTGTCTTATCAGATCTCATGTAGTACTTATGATCTCATATTGCATTTAAGACCATAGAAAGAATATTAGAATTATCATTTCTTCCTTTTTGAAAATATATTACATGTTTGTATCTCATGTCTTATGAGAATTATCTCACGGTACTATAATCAGTACCTAAATGAGCATTTTGTAAAAAAATTGCTATAATTCAATTGATTCTCTTATCATATTATATAAAACATGTTCTTTTCACATGTCACCCATCATGTATCACATTTTCCGGTTGGCATATTCCATCTTATGTAAAATACTTTCCTTTTTAACATATCACCAATCATTTATGGAGTCTAAGATAGACATCAATCTTATCATACTATAAACCTCGGAGGGTAAGGGAATACGCCGGTCAAATCTATACCCATAACCTATATTGTCCTCGGTGGATCACTGATTTAGGCGTCGACCGGGACTAAACAGGTCACATATCATGCATCAGCATGATAGGAATGCCAACCAGTCTCAAAACCGTATTTTCATCATAAAATAAACCTTTATGGAATTTATATAAATATAAAATTCCATAATTTAAAACCATAAGGGTTAAAATCCTTTAGTGAATATTTATAAAAATATTCATAAAAATAATCACTATATTTCACTTCATCTTTCCTCTCGTATTTCGTGTAATTTATCTATTTCGAAGATTTTCGGTGATTTCATTGTCACCATTCTCGAATACATGAATATTTTAAAATTCCATCTCATTATATTCATGTTTTATGAAATTTAGTAATTTCCTCATGTTTCGTGATTTACTATCGAAATTCGGAAATAAAATCATTTAATATGATTTTATAAAGTTTTTTTCTAAAATTTTCAACAGCATAACGGCTGCCGGTTTACAAATCTCCTGCACGGAAAATACAGTTTTAAATCTTTCAGCCAGTACTTCTTCCTAAATTATTTTCAGCAAATCATGCATCATAATAATTTCCATAAAATATTTGCATAAAATATTTCAATTTAAAATATGCAGACTGAGTATCCTTACAGTGTTGCACATGCATCCCTTACCTTTTTCCGGGTCGGCGACTTCCGCTTATCGATCGCGCCCGCGCTCCATTTCTCCCGATTCCTTATCCCGATTGCTGAAAATAATTTCTGGAATTAAAATTCTAATTTTTTTTTGAATTTTTTTCATAATTTATTTAATTTTTTTCTGAAAATTAAATCTCAGGAAGATTTCTTACCGAACTTTGAAAAATCCCAAGTTGTCGAATTTCCGGGAATTTTCCGAATTCCCGAAATTCTCCTTTTTCCTCTTTTTCTTCCTTTTTCTTCCTTTTCCCTCTTTTTCTTTTCTTTCTTTCTTTTCTTTTTCTTTTTCTTTTTCTTTTTCTTTTTCTTTTTCTTTTCTTTTTCCTTTCTTTTTTCTTCTTCCTTTCCCGGTCAGACCAGTTCAGCTCCTTTCCTCGCCGGCGGCCGGTTCTCCGGCGGTTCAGGCATCCCTCAGCTGGCCGGCTGCACGACGAACTTGCCGGTGCCCTCCGTTTGCCTTGGATCGGCGACACGGCGGTGGATCGAGGCGGTTTTGCCTCGGTTTATTCTTCCTCTTCGCCGGCGTTCCTCCGCCATCCATTGCACCTCCAGTGGCCTCCATCGGTTCCCTCTTCTTCCGCCGATGCTTCGGCTGTGATGGCGGCGGCCGGTTTGGCCAGCAACCGCCAGATCTGGTTTCTCCTCTTCTCGGCTTCCGCCGTGATTTCGCTTTTCTTTTTCCTTCTTCCTTCCGTCGTCGGTGGTTTCCCTGCCTTCTTCTTTGGCCGACGACGCATCCCCTTCCTTTTCCCTCGCCGGCGGTGGCAGCTCCGCCACCGTCGGCCTCACATGGGGGGTATCGGGTTTGCTTCCCGATCCTGCCTTTCTCTTTTTTTTTTCTGTTTTGTTTCTATTTTTGGGTTATTTCTATTTCTCTTTTTAGTATATATCATACTATATACTTTATATTATATAACATATTTTATACATATAAACTTTAATATAAAACCATACTTACTTTTCTTCTATATGTATTTACATAATTATATATACACATAAAACATTATATTTATATACATATGTATTATTTGAATTTATGAAATAGTATATATATATTTCTATATATATAACAATGTATTTTAAAATATACTATATAATATTTTGAATACATATGTATTGGTATATAAAAAAAATACATTTATATAATATATAATTATATAAATATATTTCATTTATTTTCTTATTCTCTTATTAAATTTTGGATTTTCATTCTCTAAATTAAATTTTTCTCTTCATTATTTCCCATAATTTTATCCTTCCCATATTTCCAATTTATCAAATTTTATATTCCTCACTTTCCTTAATTTCAGGAATTTCAACGATTTTATTTTTATTTTCATTTAATTTCCTTCACACGAATTTCCTTATTCATCACTTCCTCATTTCTCAGGATTTTCACCAATATCCCGTTTCTTGCAAATTTTATTTATTTCCCCTTATTTAATTTCTCTAATATTTATTTTCAATATTTCTAATTTCCAATAAATGGAAAAATTTACGGTTATCACATCCTCCCCACCTTAAGAAATTCGGTCCTCCGAATTTAACTTAAATCCAAAGGGGGTATACGCCGTATACTTATGACTTCTGACCTTTAGTTCATCCTCCAAGAAAATAATTTTTGGAAAATGTTATGGATGATGAAATCCACAAGTATCGATGTAAAGGATGGAAATACAAATAATATGATTTGAGGATGAATTAAATGATGTATTAAAATTTTTGTTATACAATAAAGTTCTTATGAAGAACGAATAAATACCTATATGGAAGTGATGCCTTAGATATGATTTAATCGGAGACGTATAAGGAGCTTATAAGAGCAATCTTTATAAAAGGCATCATCAGATGAAAAGTTGAAGAATGATGGTCACAAGATGATAAGAAATGTATGATTAAAGAAAATATCAGATTTGATTTCCGATAAAACTTTCAGAGTTATATAAATTAGAGGAATCGAGATAACATTGACTCGATTTTGAATATGAAGTTAAATTCTAAGTTTATATCGGAGGATGTAGAAAGAATCCGAAAAGCTTAAGAAAATAACTCTGAAAAATTGTGTAAATAATGAAATTCACGTGTAAAGGTCTGGATGACGAAAATACAAATAATGAAAAAACTGGGAATAATGAAATTATCTGTATAAGCGTAAATGAGAGAAATACAAATGATATTGAGTTGTAGATGAATTAAAAAGGATGTATTAATTTCCTATCATTGATAAAGTTCTGGTGAAGAACAAGTATTCATCTACATGAAAACAGACGCTTTATGGAGCTAATTAGGGATGTGTGAGGAGTTAATAAGACTAGCCTCAGTATAAAGAGTCCTTAGATAAAAGATTGAAGATTGGTGTCCATAAGATGATGATTTGAACTCGGAGTGAATTTTACGAGTTTCGATTGAAGTTACAAGAGTAATGAGTTGCCTTGTAAAGTATATAAGCCTGAAGAATGAGGCATCCTTACACGAGTAAATTGATAAAATACTAATAGAGTCTAAAGTATAAATGGAACATGAGCAGCATTGTAATATGATCCCTAAACTCTTAAAGGCTGTGAAATTGTGCTAAGATTAGCAACTAAGAAATTTGGCTAGATAGTATATCTTCTTGAGATATAAAATCTCGAAACGACAGGATGACAGTGAACCTGTCTATGATATAAAGATAATGATTGAGATACGAAAGTAATGAGTATAGCTAAATACTATTGTCAGCCTATAAAAGAGTGATGAGACTGGCTGCTCTATAGACGAGATCTAATTAAAGAAATTAAAGTCGGCAGATGGATAAGTGTAAAGAATAGATGGTATGCGAGATTTTAAAAGATCTTAGCTGTATAGTACCATACCAATCGAGAAAACCGACAAAAAGGATAAGAGTAAAAATATGAAAACGAAACTGAAAGTGGAATAAGGAAATAAATTGCATGATGAGAAGGGAACATCAATATGAAACAGTTCCCGAAGTTAAGACTGAGAGTGAATTGTGTTGGTTATCACATAAATGTGGCAAGATGTAAAATCAAAGCCAGAATTGATAAGTGAAAGTAATGATACTCCAAGGAGTAAGATAATTGATATGTTTACTGCCAGTATATAAATAAGAAATGTTTGTACATATAACCACCTCGAAACGATAGAGATGGTGGAATTGTATAGATAATGTGGTGCTTAAATGGATAATTCGAGGATTCAATCACAGAATTTAAATTTTGAAAAGAGATTTAAAGACCATACTACATGAAGAGAATATGATTGTCTCATGAATTATGATTGTGAGAGATGATCTATAGTAAAATCGGCAAATGAGATGCAGCCTTGATGGAATAACTGTGAAAATGAATATTGTGGACAATAAAAAGTCCAAAAGAGAAATGATGATATGGAAGCGATTAAAGACTGATGATCTAAATAGAATCACTTTCCATTATCAAACATCTAGATTCTCTAGTGCCTTGGTCGAAGTATAAGTGTTAAACGGTGTGAATGTGTATGTACAGTTCCAGTGAGCCTTACATGTGATGGGAGTCTCTGTGTTGCCATATGCTAATGAGAGATAGCAAAAGGCTTTGAGATCCCAAGTGTATTGATAGCACCGCTCCATACTGATATATATTTATATATATGAGCGTGAGATGTAACCGCTCCATGATATTGAGAGAGCGTGTGCACGAGATGTGAAAGCTACTGGGACACTTACATATAATTGATTGACACGAGTACATGATAGTACCAAATTATGTCGACTCGACACTAAGTGAGAAGAATGGATGATGAACAGCATAAATCAGCTGTAATATTAAAATATTATGTATGGCTCTTATATGAAAAGAGTAAAAGTGAATAACTTTCGATTTGAGAAAAGAAATTTCATGAGCATAGACATATATGATGAAAGACAGCATGTAGTGGTCTAAAGTACTCTTGATGTTGGAAGTGTACTGGTAGTATTACTTGGAGGATGAACTAAAGGTCAGAAGTCATAAGTATACGGCGTATACCCCCTTTGGACTTAAGTTAAATTCGGAGGACCGAATTTCTTAAGGTGGGGAGGATGTGATAACCGTAAATTTTTCCATTTATTGGAAATTAGAAATATTGAAAATAAATATTAAAGAAATTAAATAAGGGGAAATAAATAAAATTTGCAAGAAACGGGATATTGGTGAAAATCCTGAGAAATGAGGAAGTGATGAATAAGGAAATTCGTGTGAAGGAAATTAAATGAAAATAAAAATAAAATCGTTGAAATTCCCGAAATTAAGGAAAGTGAGGAATTTAAAATTTGATAAATTAGAAATATGGGAAGGATAAAATTATGGGAAATAATGAAGAGAAAATTTTAATTTAGAGAATGAAAATCCAAAATTTAATAAGAGAATAAGAAAATAAATGAAATATATTTATATAATTATATATTATATAAATGTATTTTTTTTATATACCAATACATATGTATTCAAAATATTATATAGTATATTTTAAAATACGTTGTTATATATATAGAAATATATATATATACTATTTCATAAATTCAAATAATACATATGTATATAAATATAATGTTTTATGTGTATATATAATTATGTAAATACATATAGAAGAAAAGTAAGTATGGTTTTATATTAAAGTTTATATGTATAAAATATGTTATATAATATAAAGTATATAGTATGATATATACTAAAAAGGGAAATAGAAATAACCCAAAAATAGAAACAAAACAGAAAAAAAAAAGAGAAAGGCAGGATCGGGAAGCAAACCCGATACCCCCCACGTGAGGCCGACGGTGGCGGAGCTGCCACCGCCGGCGAGGGAAAAGGAAGGGGATGCGTCGCCGGCCAAAGAAGAAGGCAGGGAAACCACCGGCGACAGAAGGAAGAAGGAAAAACAGAAGCGAAATCACGGCGAAAGCCGAGAAGAGGAGAAACCAGATCTGGCGGTTGCCGGCTAAACCTGCCGCCTCCATCACAGCCGAAGCATCGACGGAAGAAGAGGGAACCGATGGAGGCCACCGGAGGTGAAATGTACGGCGGAGGAACGCCGGCGAAGAGGAAGAAGAAACCGAGGCAAAACCGCCTCGATCCGCCGCCGTGCCGCCTATCCAAGGCAAACGGAGGGCACCGGCAAGTTCGTCGTGCAGCCGGCCAGCTGAGGGACGCCTAAACCGCCGGAGAACCGGCCGCCGGCGAGGAACCGACGAGGAAAGGAGCTGGACCGGTCTGAACCGGTCTGACCGGGAAAGGAAGAAGAAAAAAGAAGGGAAAAAGAAAAGAAAAAGAAAAGAAAAAGGAAAAAGAAAAAGAAAAAGAAAAAGAAAAGAAAGAAAGAAAAGAAAAAGAGGAAAAAGGAAGAAAAAGGAAGAAAAAGAGGAAAAAGGAGAATTTCGGGAATTCGAAAAATTCCCGGAAATTCGACAACTTGGGATTTTTCAAAGTTCGGTAAAAAATCTTCCTGAGATTTAATTTTCAGAAAAAAATTAAATAAATTATGAAAAAAATTCAAAAAAAAATTAGAATTGTAATTCCAGAAATTATTTTCAGCAATCGGGATAAGGAATCGGGAGAAATGGAGCACGGGCGCGATCGATAAGCGGAAGTCGCCGACCCGGAAAAAGGTAAGGGATGCATGTGCAGCACTGTATGGATACTCAGTCTGCATATTTTAAATTGAAATATTTTATGCAAATATTTTATGGAAATTATTATGATGCATGATTTGCTGAAAAAAATTTGGGAAGAAGTACTGGCTGAAAGATTTAAAACTGTATTTTCCATGCAGGAGGTTAGTAAACCGGCAGCCGTTATGTTGCAGAAAATTTTAGAAAAAAACTTTATAAAATCATATTAAATGATTTTATTTCCGAATTTCGATAGTAAATCACGAAACATGAGGAAATTACTAAATTTCATAAAACATGAATATAATGAGATGGAATTTTAAAATATTCATGTATTCGAGAATGGTGACAATGAAATCACCGAAAATTCTCGAAATAGATAAATTACACGAAATACGAGAGGAAAGATGAAGTGAAATATAGTGATTATTTTTATGAATATTTTTATAAATATTCACTAAAGGATTTTAACCCTTATGGTTTTAAATTATGAAATTTTATATTTATATAAATTCCATAAAGGTTTATTTTATGATGAAAATACGGTTTTGAGACTGGTTGGCATTCCTATTATGCTGATGCATGATATGTGACCTGTTTAGTCCCGGTCGACGCCTAAATCAGTGATCCACCGAGGACAATATAGGTTATGGGTATAGATTTGACCGGTGTATTCTCTTACCCTCCGAGGTTTATAGTATGATAAGATTGATGTCTATCTTAGACTCCATAAATGATTGGTGATATGTTAAAGAGGAAAGTATTTTACATAAGATGGAATATGCCAACCGGAAAATGTGATACATGATGGGTAACATGTGAAAAGAACATGTTTTATATAATATGATAAGAGAATCAATTGAATTATAGCAATTTTTTTTTCTGTTTTGTTTCTATTTTTGGGTTATTTCTATTTCCCTTTTTAGTATATATCATACTATATATTTTATATTATATAACATATTTTA
Source organism: Heritiera littoralis (assembly GCA_031772115.1). Lineage (NCBI taxonomy): Eukaryota > Viridiplantae > Streptophyta > Magnoliopsida > Malvales > Malvaceae > Heritiera > Heritiera littoralis. The sequence goes on from JAPDPK010000040.1 coordinate 4,610,324, forward strand.
TACATATAAACTTTAATATAAAACCATACTTACTTTTCTTCTATATGTATTTACATAATTATATATACACATAAAACATTATATTTATATACATATGTATTATTTGAATTTATGAAATAGTATATATATATTTCTATATATATAACAACGTATTTTAAAATATACTATATAATATTTTGAATACATATGTATTGGTATATAAAAAAAATACATTTATATAATATATAATTATATAAATATATTTCATTTATTTTCTTATTCTCTTATTAAATTTTGGATTTTCATTCTCTAAATTAAATTTTTCTCTTCATTATTTCCCATAATTTTATCCTTCCCATATTTTCAATTTATCAAATTTTAAATTCCTCACTTTCCTTAATTTCGGGAATTTCAGCGATTTTATTTTTATTTTCATTTAATTTCCTTCACACGAATTTCCTTATTCATCACTTCCTCATTTCTCAGGATTTTCACCAATATCCCGTTTCTTGCAAATTTTATTTATTTCCCCTTATTTAATTTCTCTAATATTTATTTTCAATATTTCTAATTTCCAATAAATGGAAAAATTTACGGTTATCACATATAGTCTCATAAACATTTAAACCTTTCACTTTTCTTATGAAAATAGTGTAAAGTATGTAACATATTTCTTTAAGATCATTTACATATATAAATACATACACTTACACTTTATATTCAGTCTTTTCAAAACAATTCAAACATCTAAAGTATTCATATAAGTATCGCATGAGTAAATCCTTTCAAAATCTCAAGTTATAAACAAAACATGATTAAAAGCGATGTAATTTAAAATAGAAGTTTATAACCGTATAATGTAGTGCCCATGTAATGTGTCAATTCAATATCATTTAGTATAAAGCTAGCCATAATGTTAATCGTACTAGTATCTTTACTTTCTAAATTCCTTAGTATGGCATCTATATCCAACCCAAGATTGTTACACATTTTAATTTAAATTCCTCAATTCCTTACTTTCAATTTCAACAGGGTTATACTGAAGGAAATCAATTTAATTATAAATGCACTCATCACAAACTATACTATGGATTATTCGATTATAAAACCAATATTGTTCAATTATTCCATCAATTATCATTATACCACAATCATATCATTCTTCATGTATTATCAACCTTCAACCATTAATTATCACCATCATTACTCAATCTAACTATACCTGTACAATATAATTTTAAGTCTGAATTTTATAAATGTCTTACCAACTTCTATGCTCGGGCCTTGTGTGTCGAGCCTATCTCGAACTTGAGTTGTCGTCTTAGCGCCTTGCTACTCCTTAAACATGATAGTAACGGGTTAATGCCAATTTACAAGAGTTATTTTCTAATTTAATTTTATAAAATGTGGCACTCTGGAATTGTCTTACCGATTTAAAGCTTAATGTGCGTGAAATCCTATCTTCACATGCGTGCACCGAATTTCGTGTGTACACTGAGCTTAGTTAATTTTGTGTTCACTGCCTTATCGTCACACTACATATTCAAACATTATTAAGATGGCTTAGCGTTGATCTAATACAATTCTAAATATCTTATAAAAATAGAATGGTATTTGCTTATTGTCTCCCTCAAACCGAAACATTAGGCGAGTGCCCCCAAGTTTAGTTAGATTCATGTTTGTTATTTAATCGTCTATGATGTCTTCGCCTTATAGCTTTTTTACAATTCCAAAAGTATGTTATAGTCAAGAATTAACCAAATATATTCATAAGAATTTTATGAATATGTTACTAAGCCTATTCATAGACTTACCAATTTTATGCAAAGATTTATCACATCTTCCGTGAGAACCCTTGCTTCTTCATTGTTTTGGCAGCCCTAAACACCCCTCAAACAGCCACCATAGCATAGCTTACAATGGCCTTGAAAAGCCCTTCAACAGCCACACTACTTCCTCTTGTTTGGCCTGGCTCTTTCTAGGTTCAGCACCTTAAATTTCCCCTGTGTTTGTCCTGGTTTTAGCTCCAATTTGGCACCAAGAATAAATGGATTTTGGCCTTGTTCAGCATTGATTTTCAGCCCCAACAGTCACTCAACTCAGCTCCAAAAGAACTTATTTCAGAGCTCTTATTTTAGCACCCAAAACCGAGTGCAACCCAGCCAACTGCCCTGCGTATGCCTTGATTTTTTTTCTTTTTACCCCTTGAAGTCAGTTTCTTGCCCTTGTTTCACTGCTTTAAACCAGCCACCAAAATGTCCCATAATGCATCCTTATTTGGTGCTTTGTTCAGCACCAAATCAGCTCCCAAAAAGCCACCAAATGGCCCTCTTTTTTGCCTTGTATAAAAGCTCCAAAGCCTCCTTAACCTTTATACAGCCTCTTTTTAATACTGCAACTCAGCCTTAAACTCCTTTCCCATCAGCCATCAAACATACACTTTCAACTCCTGTCTTCTTCCTCATCTCACTGTGCCTAGCACCTTGTTCAGTGCCTATTTTCAGCCACACTTAGCTAGCCTTAAAGCCATCGAACCCAGCATTGTTTCAAGCTCGTTTATAGCCCCAAAACCACCCCTTTCACTGCACGCCAACTACTATTTCTTTGGCCTTAGCTTCCAACCTCAAAATGCCACTTAAAAGCTTGCCAAACTCCCTTTTTTTCACCTTTGATTCACTCTACCCTGATCAGCTACTGCAACGACGGATGAGGTGGAAGCGAGATGGAATGATGCAAGGGAGAAGGAGAGAATGACAGCTGCAAGAGCTATACCATTTCTCTTCTGCTTTAACCTTTATTTTTCCTTATTACAACCACCATTTATCCCTTGTTTTCACATTACAAATAGCCCCTAATCAGCCCTTGTTTTAGTCACGCCACAGCTCCCTCTTAGTCATTTAAATGCCACCTCAAACTCAACTCCAAATCAGTCTTCCAATGGTACCGTAAACGGCCTTTCAGCCACCTATGTTTTGGTTGTTCCCAGCTCGTGAGTCCCTTTGTTTTCATCATTGCTAAGCTCCGCCTTTCCAGCCGTAACACCCTGATCAACATTCCTACATACCGCCTCAATCCACGCCCACTGCAGCATCGGAGCCAATTAAGTTTCTATGCTTCTCGGTTTCTTTCAAGTCGCTAGTTGGCTACTCATCTCAGCTATGCTTTAGCCTGGTTCATCATCTTCACAGCCCCAAATGTTGGATAGCTTGTAATAAATACAAGGGAACAAGTTCCCACATTGCTTGTAAAAGTGTAAAGTGATATATTTATAAAGGGAAATCAACTCTTAGGAGTAATTTGGAGCCAAAGAGGGAATGTGCTTTGACCATTTGGCTTAGGCTTGAGCTTGCTTGGCTTGGGCTTGGGCTTGGGCTATTTTAAAAAGTCAAAGATGGGCACTTAGGCTCTTGGCTCTTTGATTTAATCCGAATTTTTTATTTTTGACAGAAATATTTTAAATTCTTTTTGAATTTAAAATTGTTTTAAATTGTTCCAATAGTCATATTTTCAGTTATATGTCTGGAACAGTTATGTCTGAAAAAATGAATGGTTGTTATTTAACAGACAATCAAAACCATTCATTTATGCCTCTTCAAATTCTATTTAAGTGTTGATTTCCAGAAAATACTTACTTTACATTTCTGACTTTTCACAATATTCTGAAGGCTTTGTTGTATCCTGGGGTAACTTGCTTCTATGTGAGGCAATATTACACTCAAGAAAGTGTAATTCTACACGCCTCAAAGCCATATACTCTGATTATTTCCTAACAATTTGAGTGTAATATTTCTATTGATATGGCAATGGTTACCAATCCTGTGTTCATTAATCAACAAGATCCTGTTAAGTTGAACCAATTTGATAGGACAAATTTCACCAGATGGAAGGACAAGATGAAGTTTCTGTTGACAACTTTAAAGGTGTTCTACGTTCTGGATCCAAATTTACAGCCACTGGCAGATCCTAAACCAGATGACACAGATACAGTGAAGGAAGAAAGAAAGAAACGTGCAGAAGATGAACTAGTGTGTCGTGGTCACATTCTCAACTCTCTTACAGACAGACTTTATGATTTATACTGCAACTATACGTCACCAGGAGAGATCTGAACTGCCTTGGAAACAAAATACCAGAACGGAGAAAAAAGGTACAGATAAATTCTTGGCATTAAATTATTTTGATTTCAAGATGACTGATAACATGCCAGTCATGGATCAAGTCCATGAACTACAAATATTGGTTTCCAGACTTAGAGATTTTGAAGTGATTATTCCTGACACTATACAAATCGGAGCAATTCTGTCCAATTGGCCTCCTTCATGGAACAATTACAAGAAAAAGGTCCTGTAGACACCAGACAGTTTCACACTGGAACAATTCTAAACTCATCTGCAAATTGAGTGTGAAACTCGTCTCAGGGATGAGAAACTCCAAAAAGAGAAGGCAGTGAATTCAAATGGGAATTCACAAGTAAATGCCATAGGGAGCAATTCTGGAAAGTTTGCAAACAAGTTTGTGAAACTTAATGTTCAGAAAACTGGTGGATTTAAGAAGTCCAACAATTTTAAGAAGAACAAAGCCTGCTTTCATTGTGGAAAGAAGAGGCACTACATTAAAGAATGTAGAGTCAAAATTACAGAAGACAAGAAGAATAAGGACAATGGTTCTAAACAATCTGCTTAAGCCAATATGGTTGTTGAAGATGACATGAACTTTGTTGCCATGGTTACTGAATTGAATATGGCAACAAGTGCAGGAACCATGGAGTGGTTTCTTGATTCTAGAGCCACAATTCATGTCTGCAACAACAGGGAATTCTTCAGCACTTACATTGAGGAAAACAGTGAATTCTTTATGGGAAACCATGCTCCTTTCAAAGTGTTGGGAAAAGGAAGTGTGATGCTTAACTTCACTTCTGGACAGAAATTGACTCTTATCAATGTGCACCATGTTCCTGATGTCAAGAGGAACTTAGTTTCTGCAAATCTGTTGTGCAAGAGAGGCTTTAAGATTGTTTTAAAATCTGATAAGTTTGTAATATCTAAGAAGGGTGTATTTGTAGGAAAGGGATATTCCCTTAATGGTATTTTCAAACTCAGCATTAATAAAATAAATGTTGGTTCTGCTTATATCGTTGAATCTTCTATTCTGTGGCATGCTAGATTAGAACATTTAAATTATGCTATGATTAAATACATGACAAATCATAATTATATTTCTTGTAAGCATGATCACCATGATAAATGTCAAATCTGTGTAGGAGCTAAGATTACAAGAAAGCCTTTTCCTAAAGTAGAACATGAAACAAAATTGTTGGAACTAATTCATTCGGATATTTGTGAATTAAATGGAAAATTGACTAGAGGAGGAAATAGATATTTTATAACTTTTATAGATAATTGTTCACGTTTTACTAGTATTTATTTACTAAGAAACAAGGATGAAGCTTTTGATAAATTTAAGGAATTTAAATCTAAAGTAGAGAATCAAAAGGAAAGAAAAATTAAAATTATAAAGAGTGATAGAGGTGGTGAATATTTCTCAACTGATTTTGATCAATTCTGTGAAGATCATGGAATAATTCACCAAAGGTTAGCTCCTTTTACACCCCAACATAATGGTTTGGCAGAAAGGAAAAATAGAACCCTAGTTGATATGGTAAATGCAATGATTTTTGTTAGCTTTAAATTGACATATGTATTTTGAAATGACAAAAACTTAAGTAAGCTTTAATGCTTTAATTCATATTGTAAATTTGCCTTATCACACATGATTTTCTCAATACATTTCAAGTGATCATATCAAACATTAAGACCATGATTTAATGATGCATACTCTTATTGGTCTTAATACTTTGTAAATGTTTTGAATATTTTAGAAAATCACTTGATGAATTTTTAGACCATGTTTCCATTTGAGAAAGTCAAGAAAAACTCCCACAAAAATGCCAAAATGTTTTGGGTTGGATTAGGATCAAAGACCACATCATTTCTAACTCAAAAAGTGCAGGAAATCACCTTCTGGAGAGAAGGGATCGATCCCCTAAGGGAAGGGATCGATCCCCTTTTGGCAGTAAGCTCCCAACAGCTAGAAAAGGTCCCTGAAGCCTAGAATCAAGATTCTGGACAAAAGGGATCGATCCCCTATGGAAAGGGATCGATCCCTTTGCTCGAAAATAGCCTATAACGGCTAGTTTTTGTGAGACAACGGTAATATCCGAGATTTGGCTCCACCCAACGGCTAGAATACATCCAAGGGACTATAAATAGAGGCCTAGAAGCTAAAGGAAGGAAGAGGAACCACTCAGCAACTTCAAATCTCATATTCCTCAAATCTACAAGCCTCAAACAACAAATCAAGAGCTACAAAGTTTCATTTTCTAACATTCTCATATTTCTTGTATAGAATAGCACAAATCTTGTATAGGCTTTTTCCTTGTGCTTAATTTCTGTAATCACTTGCCTATCTAGAAGCTCTCTTTGATTACTCATTTGTAAAACCAATTCAATCCTTGTAAAAAGGGGGGGTTTCTCTTAAGCCTTGAAAAAGAGGGAGGTTACTTTTTAGCCTAAGAAAAAGAGGGAGGTTTCTCTTGAACCTAGAAAAAGAGAGAGGTTACTCTTGAGCCTTGAAAAGAGGGATTGTAATCACAAATTCAAGATAGTGGATTTGGAGAAAATCCTTGGGAGCGTCTCAAGGTAGAGGACGTAGGCAAGGTTGCCGAACCTCTATAAATCGCTTGTGTAAATCTCTATCTCCCTACTCTTTATTTACTTGCATTATATTGTGTTTATTGCATTGAACTTGAATTGCATGCTTGCCTAGCTTAGAGAACTTAGAAAATATTAATCTAAGCTAGAGAATTTAGAAGAACCGAAAAACGGGCTTAAGGTTAGTGAAGAACCGATTCACCCCCCCTCTCGGTATAGCCTATACAGCCAACAATTGGTATCAGAGCTTGGGCTCGAGATTGAATTAGACTAACCTCTATCGAGCTAAACGATCTTAAATGGCTCATTTGAATATAGGCACACCCCTAGGAGAAGAGGGACAATCATTAGTTAGACCTCCACTCTTTAATGGTGAGAACTATTCATATTGGAAAACTAGAATGATGTTATTTGTACAATCAAACGATTATGAAGTGTGGAGAATTATAGTGAATGGTCCTAGAATTCCCATGAAGAAAGTAGATGGAAAGGATGTCCCTAAGAGTGAGGATGAGTGGGACACAAATGACATGAGAGTGGCACAATTGAATGCCAAGGCCATGCACACTCTCTTTTGTGCATTAGGTCCCAATGAATATAATAGAGTGTCCCTATGTGAAAATGCTAAACAAATATGGGACAAACTAGCCATCACACATGAAGGGACCAATCAAGTTAGAGAGATTAAGGTAGGAATGCTCACACATGATTATAAGCTATTTAGGATGAAAGAAAATGAGTCCATTAGCGAAATGTTTACTAGGTTTAATGATATAATTAATGGACTTAAGGCTCTAGGCAAGGCTTATTCTAATGTTGAAATGGTAAAGAAAATCTTGAATAGCTTGCCTAAGTCTTGGGAGGCAAAGGTAACCGCAATAGAAGAATCTAAGGATCCTAACACCTTGTCTCTAGATGAACTTATGGGCTCCCTACTTACATATGAAATGAAGATAAAAAGAAATGAAGAGCCTTCAAAGAAAGTAGGGGTAGCACTTAAGTCTTCCACTCATGAGGTCATTGAAGATGATAGTGATGAGAGTGGAAATGAGGAAGAAAAGGAAATGGCAATGTTTGCCAAAAGATTCAATAGATTTATGAGAATGAAAGAGAGAGAGAGTAATAGGAGACATCATAGGGGAGAGTCAAGTAGAAGAGAAAAAGACCCCTTAGTGTGCTATGAATGTAATGAACTAGGTCACACTAAGCTAGATTGCCCCTTACTTAGGAAAGAAAAGGAGAGGAAGCCTAGGAAGAAAGCATTTGTGGCTGCATGGAGCGATAGTGATAGCTCCGATGAGGAAAATGTAGAAAATGAGGAAGCCTACTCATGCTTTATGGCCATTAGTGATGATGAGGCTAGTAGTAGTTCTAGTGAAGATAATGATTATACATTTAGTGAACTACAAAATGCCTTTGATGATTTAGCAAATGAATTTCAATGCATGAATTCTAAATATAAGAAAATCATTGCTAAATTAAAAATAGAAAATGAAGCCTTGACTAGTGCTAAGATAGAATTTGAAAAGAAACTAGAAGAGGCCAACTTAGAAATAAATGAGTTAAATAAAAAGAACACAAATTTGCATAACTCATTTTCTAGGTTTTATATGCGTCAACAAAAGCTAGATCACATGTTAGAGACCCAAAGAGCTTTCTTTGACAAAGGTGGGTTAGGCTATAATGCTAAACAAAAAGAAACTCATCTTAAGAATTTCCTAGTGAGCAAAAATACCATGCATGATTTATCTCTCACATGCTCACTTTGCAATAGAATAGGCCACACCTCACAAGCATGCACAAATAGAAAAACCACATTTAGAGGAAGAGTGGTTAGAAAAATGTGGGTGCCAAAGCATGCAATAAATAATGATGAATTATGCTTGAAATGGATCCCAAAAGGATCTAAAATTGTGAATACTAACTCTCATGGACCCAAGAAAATTTGGGTACCAAAGCATGCATAAATTTGTTTATTGTAGGAGTGTTAGAGCATGGGGATACAATGGAACAATGGAGTTTGAATGCTCTACACACCTCTATGGAGTTTGCATATGCCAATGAGAAAAAGGAAAAGCTTGAGGATCCATCTTTGACAAATCACAACAATTCCTCAAAGGATGGCTCAAGGTGGATCCAACACATCAAGGCAAAGCATTCTCTAGCAAAGGAGTTTTGTAAGTTTAATTCTTTACTCTTTAAAACTTTATTTGATTATTTGTGCTTTGATGAGAAAATGTGTTAATGATTCTTGATGCATTGTGAGTTGAATGATAGAACAAAAGGCATGATGAATGATTGTTGAATGTGTGATGAATAGTACTTGATACATTGAATGAAAAGCATGATTTGTGATTTTGAAATGATTTTTGGTTTTCTGCATCTTGAGCAAGTTTGATATGTCTAGATAATATATTTAAGTGCTCAAAAGATGTCAAATATGTCATATATGCAAAATGCCTTGTCATGAGCCTTAATGAAGAATATGCATGTTGACAATCATGACATGTTGTTCACAAGAATGATGATTTGATGTTATATATGCTTAAAATCTATGTGAACAAGTTTGTTTTGGCATATTTGTGGTTTCCAAAGCTTTGGTTTTGACAAAATATGCATAATGCTTAAAATGACCCCCTTTGAGGCCAAAAATGCTTTTATTAGTGAAAATTCTACCAAAATTGTAAAATCTTTTGTAAAATGGTTTTTCATTCAGATTTTTCATTCATACAAGTCCAAAATCATGTTTTACAAATGTCTAAACCTTTACTTAGACTTAAATTACTCAAAAACAAAGTTTGGGCACCTCAAAGGTTGGATTTTCTGTCAAAAACTGCAGAAACAGGATGAGGGATCGATCCCTTAGCAAGAAGGATCGATCCCCCTTTAGCAGAATGCAGGAAATTTGCATTCTGGACTTAAGGGATCGATCCCCCTCCCAAAGGGATCGATCCCCCCCAGGCCAAAATGGCGTTTCTGCACTTTTTCAACTGAATTTGAGAAGGATTTTTCACTTTCTTGATATCCTCTTTCTTCTCAAATTAAAATCCAATATTTTAACTTCTTTTTGATGATCTTTAAACTATGAAAATTCATTTTTCATTGATATCATGCCTCAACTTCATCAATTAATATCATTTCCAACAAATGGTATCACTTTCAATAATCAATACCATTTTTCTTGAGCTCACAAGTGCAAAATCATTTTTCTTGTTGAAAACATTCATGAATCTTGAAATAATCTTGAAACATACTTTCAATGAATATTTAAACATAATTTTTGGGATTTATTTCAATGGTTTGTATATTTGAAAATATGATGAACTTGTGCATAATGCCTATTGATTTTTCTTTTTGTTCATCTTAGTCAAGCATGCTTATAGGATTATGTCTCTTGGCATTGATTCCAAATGTAAATTCAACAATTGGTAATAGTCATTGGCCTATAATTTGTGATGGTAAATGGATCCTAAATGTTAAAATGCATAAAACTTTATCATCCTTATACTTAAAGAACTAGGGTCTTAATGACAACACTAACACTCAAAGATAAATGCACACTTGAACAAACTTGATATCCATGCATTTATTATTTGAATCTTTCCTTGCTCATAATTGGTTAAGGACTTAAATTAGAAAATGAGCATAGGATTTGTGTGCTTGAAACCATGGAAGAAAATGTGTTTGCTTGAATTCCTTGATTTTTTGAATCTTCTTTATGGTATCAATTTGTGAATATGAATATGGATTAATACTTTATGATAGTATGCTTATGTTTAATTAATCCATATGCATATTTGATAATGTGTGATTGTGTTCTTGCATATTTTGAATGATTATTTTCTTGACATGAACACATTGCACATAGATATTGAATTAATGCAAAATGCCTAAGTCAACCATTAGTAACAATTGGTGTTTAGATTGAAATAACAATTAGTATCATTGGCAACCATATTTTCCACAATTGGTAAGCCAAATCTAAATTGCCAATTGGTATGAGCTTTAAATTGATAACTCTTCTCATGCTCCTTAGATTGAAATGACAAATAGAGAAGAATTCTCTTAGGTTATTTTTGCATGACACTCTTGTGTGCTATAATTTGTAGTTAATTGCTATATATCTTGATTCTATGCACATTCTTGCTTGAACATGATTTATGAGCTCATGCATATTATATGTCATCTAATTTTAGCTCATAATCATGATGTATTACCATGCACCTTAGTTGGACCTTAGAGAACAATTGATATACTTAGGTGCGTGCTTAACTTCTTACCAATTGGAATCTTCTTGCAAAATTACTTATCAACAATTGGTATCAAAATTATTTATAAACAATTGGTATAGGATCATAAGTCATATTCATTGCATGAATATTTCATACTCTTTGTGAATATTGACTTATTTATTTGTGCTATAAGTCCCATGTACTAACATGTTTCTTGTTGGATGGAGCATTTTTATTTGTTCTCACATAGCCATGATTTTAGGGGGAGCATATTTTTTATTATTTTTCCTTCTTTTTGCTATGACAAAAAGGGGGAGAGATAGATAAAGGGAGAGATAGATATAAGGAGAGATAATGGGGAAAATAGTTTGAAAATTCTTTTTCAAAACCCATGCATATATTAAGGGGGAGCTTTATAAAATCCTGCTTTATTTGAGGGGGAGTATTTTATCAAAGAATTTTCAAAGCAAATTTACATTAAGTTTTGTCATATCAAAAAGGGAGAGATTGTTAGCTTTAAATTGACATATGTATTTTGAAATGACAAAAACTTAAGTAAGCTTTAATGCTTTAATTCATATTGTAAATTTGCCTTATCACACATGATTTTCTCAATACATTTCAAGTGATCATATCAAACATTAAGACCATGATTTAATGATGCATACTCTTATTGGTCTTAATACTTTGTAAATGTTTTGAATATTTTAGAAAATCACTTGATGAATTTTTAGACCATGTTTCCATTTGAGAAAGTCAAGAAAAACTCCCACAAAAATGCCAAAATGTTTTGGGTTGGATTAGGATCAAAGACCACATCATTTCTAACTCAAAAAGTGCAGGAAATCACCTTCTGGAGAGAAGGGATCGATCCCCTAAGGGAAGGGATCGATCCCCTTTTGGCAGTAAACTCCCAACAGCTAGAAAAGGTCCCTGAAGCCCAGAATCAAGATTCTGGACAAAAGGGATCGATCCCCTATGGAAAGGGATCGATCCCTTTGCTCGAAAATAGCCTATAACGGCTAGTTTTTGTGAGACAACGGTAATATCCGAGATTTGGCTCCACCCAACGGCTAGAATACATCCAAGGGACTATAAATAGAGGCCTAGAAGCTAAAGGAAGGAAGAGGAACCACTCAGCAACTTCAAATCTTATATTCCTCAAATCTACAAGCCTCAAACAACAAATCAAGAGCTACAAAGTTTCATTTTCTATCATTCTCATATTTCTTGTATAGAATAGCACAAATCTTGTATAGGCTTTTTCCTTGTGCTTAATTTCTGTAATCACTTGCCTATCTAGAGGCTCTCTTTGATTACTCATTTGTAAAACCAATTCAATCCTTGTAAAAAGGGGAGGTTTCTCTTAAGCCTTGAAAAAGAGGGAGGTTACTTTTTAGCCTAAGAAAAAGAGGGAGGTTTCTCTTGAACCTAGAAAAAGAGAGAGGTTACTCTTGAGCCTTGAAAAGAGGGATTGTAATCACAAATTCAAGATAGTGGATTTGGAGAAAATCCTTGGGAGCGTCTCAAGGTAGAGGACGTAGGCAAGGTTGCCGAACCTCTATAAATCGCTTGTGTAAATCTCTATCTCCCTACTCTTTATTTACTTGCATTATATTGTGTTTATTGCATTGAACTTGAATTGCATGCTTGCCTAGCTTAGAGAACTTAGAAAATATTAATCTAAGCTAGAGAATTTAGAAGAACCGAAAAACGGGCTTAAGGTTAGTGAAGAACCGATTCACCCCCCCTCTCGGTATAGCCTATACAGCCAACAATTTTAAATGCTGGGTTACCTTTCAACTTGTGGGGTAAAGCATTGCTTAGTGCCTGTTACATACATAATAGGGTTCCTTCAAAGAAGACACATATCTCACCATATGAAGTCTGGAATGGAAGGAAACCAAATTTAAATTATTTTAAAGTGTGGGGGTGTATTGCTTATTATAGACTTCCTGATTCTCAAAGGACTAAATTAGGTTCAAGAGGAATTAAATCTATTTTTGTTGGTTATGCACAAAATTCAAAGGCATATAGATTACAAGATTTAGAATCAAATGTTATAGTAGAGTCTATACATGTTGAATTTTTTGAAAATAGTTTTGTGAAAAATCAAGTTATGTATGAACCAGAAAATGATCAAAATACATCTACTGCCTATGATTCCTTAGTCAAACGTAAGGAAATAAGTGGACCATCTGAACCAAGAAGAAGTCAGAGGCCAAGAAAAGAAAAACATCTTGATTCTAATTTTATTTCTCCTGATCATATTACCTTTTTAGTTGAAGGTAGTAGAGACAGAATTATAAGAAAAATGAAGATATTATTAAACATTGAAGATGAGCCCAAAACTTTGAGTGAAGCTTTGACTTCAAGAGATTCAGCTTTCTGGCAAGAAGTTGTAAATGATGAAATGGACTCTATCATGTCTAATAATACTTGGATTCTGGTAGACTTACCTCCAGGATCAAAGCCTATTAAAAATAAATGGGTTTTCAGGAGAAAGTATAATTCTGATGGTACTATACAAACCTTTAAAGCAAGATTAGTTGCTAAAGGTTTTACACAAAAGAAAGGCTTGGATTATTTTGATATTTATGCTCCAGTAGCTAGAATAACTTCTATTAGAATTCTTTTTCTCTAGCTTCTATATATAAGTTGCATATTCACCAAATGGATGTTAAAACTGCATTTTTAAATGGTGATTTAAAAGAAGAAGCTTATATGGAACAACCCGAAGGGTTTGTTTTACCTGGAAATGAACATAAAGTTTGCAAGCTTGTTAAATCTTTATATGGTCTTAAACAAGCTCCTAAACAATGGCATGAGAAATTTGATTATGCTATTTTATCTTTTGGTTTTAGGCATAATACTGCTGATAAATGTATATATTCTAAATTTACTAATGATTATGGAGTGATTGTTTGTTTATATGTAGATGATATGATTATATTTGGTACTAACATGCTTGGTATAAATGAGACTAAAAATTTTCTTATCTCTAAATTTAAGATGAAAGATCTTAATCAAGTAGATACAATTTTAGGAATTAAAATTATAAAGAATGATAATGCATTTTCATTGAATCAAACTCATTACATAGAAAAGATGTTAGATAAATATCAATATCTTAAAATAAAAGAATATAGTACTCCATATGATTCAAGTGTGAAACTTGTCAAGAATGATGCTAGACCAATAGAACAATTAAAGTATGCTAGTGTTATAGGAAGCTTGATGTATGCTATGCATTGTACTATACCTGATATTGCTTACACGGTATGTAAGTTGTCAAGATTTACAAGTAATCCTAGTATAGCTCATTGGAGGGCAGTTGAAAGGGTACTTGGTTACCTTAAAAGAACTGCCAAATTAAGGTTGTGCTATACAAGATTTCCTGCTGTTTTAGAGGGTTATTCAGATGCAAGCTAGATAACAAAAGCTGGTGATAATATATCAACTACATGTTGGATATTTACACTAGCTGGTGGTGCTGTAAGTTGGGCATCTAAGAAAGAAACATGTCATGCACACTCAACTATGGAAGTTGAGTTTATAGCTTTAGCAGCTACTGGTAAGGAAGTTGAGTGGCTAAGAAATATGCTGTTTGAAATTGAGTTGTGGCCACAACCAATGCCACCTCTTTCCTTACATTGTGATAGTGAGGCTACTATGTCTAGTGCTTTTAATAACATTTATAATGGTAAGTCTAGACATATAAGCCTAAGGCATGACTATGTTAGAGAGTTAATCTCAAATGGTACCATTACGATCATATATGTAAAGTCTGCAGAAAATTTGGCGGATCCTCTTACTAAAGCTTTGCCAAGAGATAAAGTGTGGAGGACTACATGTAGTATGGGACTAATACATAACCCTTGAGACACCAATAATGGTAACCCAAGTTTGAATTACCAAATCGGTAATTACTAAAGTTTAATGGGTAATAACAAGTTATTGATCAGTGTCTGTTGTGGCACTTATAATAGGAGTCTCATACTTGAATTTCAAGAGACTGCCACTGTTACATTGAGAGGTTGAGTTTAAGCTCTTAATGGAGATCGTTCTGAAAATTGTCTAAAGTAATAGGGACAATAAAAGGATCTCCACCTATGTGAATATGAAGTGGTGCTGCTTCAACAAGAGTATAAGGGTTTTACTCTTGAAATATTCACAGAAATTGGATTGCTAGCACATGGCCATTGAAATAGTGCTAGGAGTAAGTAAGAGTTTTATGAAAAGTGACAGATTGATGTGTGTCGTACTTTCGATCCTAATAGTAAGAAGTCATGGTTTAATCTTAGGACACTATGTACTTTTATTGGCATCCTAAAGTACTTACACTAATTGAAGGTTTAAATCAATAAGATACCTTCTTGTATGCATCATATTTGTTGTATTACAAGCTAGTGGGGGATTGTTGGATAGCTTGTAATAAATAAAAGGGAATAAGTTCCCACATTGCTTGTAAAAGTGTAAAGTGATATATTTATAAAGGGAAATAAACTCTTAAGAGTAATTTAGAGCCAAAGAGGGAATGGGCTTTGACCATTTGGCTTAGGCTTGAGCTTGCTTGGCTTGGGCTTGGCTAGAGCTTGGGTTATTTTAAAAAGTCAAAGATGGGCACTTGGGCACTTGGGCTCTTGGCTCTTTGATTTAATCCGAATTTTTTATTTTTGACAGAAATATTTTAAATTCTTTTTTGAATTTAAAATTGTTTTAAACTGTTCCAACAAATATATTTTCAGTTATATGTCTGGATCAGTTATGTCTGAAAAAATGAATGGTTGTTATTTAACAGACAATCACAACCATTCATTTATACCTCTTCAAATTCTATTTAAGTGTTGATTTCCAGAAAATACTTACTTTACATTTCTGACTTTTCACAATATTCTGAAGGCTTTGTTGTATCCTGGGGTAACTTGCTTTTGTGTGAGGCAATATTACACTCAAGAAAGTGTAATTCTACACACCTCAAAGCCATATACTCTGATTATTTCCTAACACCAAATCCAGCTGAAGCTTGCACCGTTCACTCAGCCTCTTGGTCCCTTTCTAGTACGTGTTTTCCTTCCCTTTGTCAGCCTTGTTTTTTTCAAGTTTAACTCATTTCTTTCCTTGGTATTTCAGATCGTGATGAGAGATGTAGAATTATGGGAGGAGGCAAGAGAGATAGGAAGAGATGGGACAGGGAGGATAGGATGGGATAGGGTGTAGTGCTCTGCCATGGCAGAGTTTAAATCCTTTCTTCTCTTTTTTTTGGTTTTTTTTAATATAATATAAATATTTCTACACACACACACACACACACACACATATATATATATATATATATATCTTATATTAAATATGTATGATATTAACATTTATCTCTTAACAATTCAAGTGTCATGCATATATGTATATTTCTCTTTTGTTTCTTAAGATATTATATGTCACAGCCCGTGACCACATTTATTCTCATTTTTCTATACATCTTATTTGGTTGGGCTATCTGCGATACTTTACTTTTCATATTCATTAAACTATTACATTTAAAAAGTATTTATCATTTAC
Source organism: Heritiera littoralis (assembly GCA_031772115.1). Lineage (NCBI taxonomy): Eukaryota > Viridiplantae > Streptophyta > Magnoliopsida > Malvales > Malvaceae > Heritiera > Heritiera littoralis. The sequence continues at coordinate 4,626,804 of JAPDPK010000040.1, forward strand.
ATCCCCTATCTTAATTTACAAGAAGTAGTACTGTAGATAAGTCTAAATACGAAAAATAAATGATTGTACCTCATATTTCAGTTGAGTTGTCACATTGTCCCCAAATGCGCAGCCAAGATGCTCGTATGTCAAATCTCTTAGTCCTCGAAAATTTGAAAAGTTAAAATTAAGGGGTGAGCAAACCACGGCTCAGTAAGAGAGTTATATGCAACACTTGATATTCAGCTACCTATATGCTGAAAAGCTTTTTCGTTTTCCTATAAGGGCTCTAGGCTCACATGTAGGAAGGATACTACAGTCGGCTAGGGATCCGGATAGAGTAAGGCAGGTATTTTGAAATACCTGTCTTGTCCCAGAACCTAGAAGCAATTGTAGAGAGTAATAAATTTCATTTGAAATTTAAATCCTTTTCCTTTCATTTCATATCATTTCCATCTTATGCTTTTATGAAATTAAAGCATTTAAATAAAATAACTAATATTTATCTATTCTTTTAGATAAATATTAGTTTAAACTATCATCATTGTCTTTTAAATTCCTTTCGTATTTTATTGTACAATTTATAATTAGTACAGTGCTTTAAATAGCAAAATAAGCTATTAAATCCTTTTCGTATAACATATACATCATTTAAATCTAATATTCAATTTAAAAATTAAAATAAGAATATTAGATTTATTTTCTTCCTCTTTTTTTTTGAAAACATATTACATATTTGTGTCACATATAGTCTAATATTCAATTTAAAATCATAGTAAGAATATTAGACTTATAAACTCTTTCCCTTTTGAAAACATATTACGTGTTCATATCACCTGTCATATGAAAATCATCTCGTAGTACTAAAATCAGTACCGTAATAAGCATTATGAAAAATGCTTGTAAATAACTTTCATTTAACTTGTCACATATCATGTAAAACATTTATATTTCACGTATCACATATCATATAAAACATTTTCATATATGGAGACTGAGGCAATCATCACTCATATCATGCCATAGGCCCCGGAGGGTAAAGAAGTAAATATATCAAATCTATGACCATAGTCTATCATTGTCTTCGGTGGATCACTGATCAGGTGTCGACCGGGACTACATATCACATATCACATGTCACATATCACATATCAGCATGATAAGGTTGTCAACTAGTCTCAAAACAGTATTTTTCATCATCAGTAAACCTTTATGAAATTTATAAAATAATAATTTCATAATTAAAACCATAAAGGTTACAAAACCATTTAGTGAATATTTAAGAAATATTTATAAAAATATTCACTTTATTTCTTTTCATTTTCCATCTCGTATTATGTGTAATTTACATATCAAGAGAATTTTCGGTGATTTCATTATCACCGTTCTCAAAAACATGAATATTTTAAAATCACTTTCATTTTATTCATGTTTCTATGAAAAATATTCATTTTCTCGATTTTCGTGGTTGAAAATCATTTCTCGTGTAATAAAATCATTTATTATGATTTTCTAGTAGTTTTCTAGAAATTTTCGATAACATAACGACTATCGATTTACTAGCCTTCTTGCACAGAAAATACAGTTTGCATTTCAGCCAGTAAATCACCACAATTTTCCACCCAAGCATTTTCCATGGCATTTTATAAATTTAATGCATAATTAAATTTATGCATAATTAAATTGTGTATAACGAATATCCTTACAGGCTGCACATGCCTCCCTTACCTTTTCCGAGTTGACAATTTCCTCTCAAAGGTCGTGCCCGTAATCCATCTCTTCCGATTCCATCATCTCGTTCGCCGAGAATGATTTATGGAATTAAAATTCTAAAATTTAGAATTTTTCATAATTTTTAAATAAATTAATAATTATAAATTTCTCGTAAATTCCTACCGAGAATTTTCGAAAATTTTTCTCTTTCCTTTTTCTTTTTCCTTTTTCTTCTTCTTTTTCTTCTCTTTTCTTTTTCTTTTTCTTTTCTTTTCTTTCTTCTTTTTCTTTTCTATTTTTTTATAATATAAATATAATATATATAATTATATTGATATAATTATATATTTACCGCATTAAATATATATATCACCTTAATTTAAATACTGCATATATATATATATTTCATATATATATATATGTAAATATATATACATAAATGTATTAAAATCCACATATGTATTTATTTAATATAAAATAGTATATATCCTTTTATAATATATACCATATTATATATATACATATGTAATTATATAAAAACATATAAAAATATATTTATAGAATCTAATTATATAAATTTATAAATATGTCAATACCAACCTTTTTATTCTTTTAATTTGAATTTCTTCATATCCAAATAATTTCCCATTTTCATTTCTTATTTAATTTGGATTTCAATTTATCCAAATTAAATTTCCTCTATTTCATCACTTCATCAATTTCTGGAATTTCAATGATATTCCCATTTTCGTAAATACTTGATTATTTACTTTAACTTACCTATTTACATTTAAAAATTGAATTTCCATTCTTAATAATTTCCAAAAATGGAAAAATTTACGGTTATCACATTATATATATATATTATTTCTTCTTTTTTTATTTTTATTTTTAAGATAGGTATTATGTATACATATATTTATCGTACGATATAATATATGTGAGACCTCGTATTCTGAAGCACTGGTTAATTTTATTTATATAATTAAAAATATTTAATATTTTATAATTAATAAATTTTGAATTATACTTTAGGTATACATGCAATATAGTAGGTAAGACCCACTGATTTCTTAAGGTCTCAATAAAGGTAGAACTTGGTGGATTCGATATTCAATGCCAAAAAATTATGATAGTAAGAATCCTAACCTTAAATTCAATTATTTATGCATATTTTAAAAAATGTGCAATAATTTGAAAATTGATGATTTAGTTCATAGACCGTCGAAATTTTTGAGAATAACAGTCAAATTAAATGAACTTTTGAACCATTGTCTATCTCAATAATTCCTCATGAAATGTAGTTTTAGAACATGTAGACAGATAGAATAAGTTAGATGTAAAAACAGAAATTTACACGATTTTATAATTGGGGGTATTTCAGTAATTTCACCCAAATAAGTACCCGAACCTCAACAAAAGCCCCACCAATGATTAGAACAAGTTAAATAAAGGTGATTTATGATTAAATGAAATATTTTGGAGATTGGATAGACAGTTTTCAACTGAGTCAAACTTTAGGGGCAAAATTGAAAAGTTTCATTAAGTTTAAGGGCATTTTAGTAATTTTACAAGAGAGATATTTTTAAATGAAATTTTTGCCATCTTTCTCCACACTTGGCCGGCCACCTTCTTCAAGCTCTCTTCCATCCACCATAGCCATACCTTGAAGAAAAGAAAAGCTTTAAAAACTTAGTGAAAACAGTACCGAAACCAAAAAAGTTCTTAACAAACCTTGTCGATTTTTTAGTGCTCTTTCTCTTGGTACCCAAATCAAGGCTTATAGTTGCCATTTGCATAATGAAGGATTCCTTGAAGCATTCGACCAAGGTGAGAAGCTTAAGAAGCTTGAACTCTTTTATGGTTTTCTAGCTAATTACCATGTGATTAAGATGATTTCATGTTTATTTTAGCTTGAATCAAATTAAAAGCATGAGTTTGTGTGCTTGAGGGTTTCAACCTACATCCATTATGTATGGGCATGATGTGTTTTGATGAGAAAGTAATGTGGAAATGATGTAGAAAATTAGTAGAATTAGTTTGGAATTAAAAAGGAAGCTTAAATAAAAGAAATCATAAGTGTAGGGAGAAAGAGTGCATTTGGCCGTGATAAGGGGAGGTGGAATTGTTGTTCATTTCAATGTAATTTAGGTCCTAAAATAATGGCAGAATTATTCTGAGACTGTAGATGCGATCGGAATCGAAAATGGAGTTGTCTAGCAAAAGTTGTAATTTTAGTACGATAGAAATTAGATTGAATTTAGAGCTACAACTGTGATAACCGAGAATTCTCTCATTTTTGGAATTATGGATTCTTTAAATTGAACTTCCGATGTTAATAGATAAAGTAATAATAAACAAATAAATTTATTGTGAGATTGAAAGATTTTGGAGTATGGTATCTGATTAATTGACGAACTATAGATTTAATATTTAGGAATATAATTTGGGCATTAAGGTATTTACAAGGTACATAAATAAAAATGTGTGTGTGTGTATGTGTGTGTGTGTGTGTGTGTATAGAGAGAGAGAGAGAGAGAGAGAGAGATATCATTATATATATGTACAAATATATAAGTGTGTGTATCTATATATAAACAATGAATATTATTTTGAATTAGACTATATATACAAATATATATTAATAAAAAATAAAATGGATAAATATATGTTTTAAGGATTATGTATATAAAATATAAATTATATATAAATATGTTTTTAATATATATTTGATATATTGTAAGTATAAATTTTAAATATATAAATATATATGTATATAAAATATATGTCAAAAGTATATATATATATATATATAAATTGTTAATATAAAGTATATTTATATATTGTTAATAGAAAATATATTTATAATACATTTATATTATATATATTTATAAAATAAAATAAAAAATAAAACAAAAGAAGTAAAACAGTAAGCTTCTCGTGAAAACTTGCTGTGCATTTTAGGTCTGCATAGGCAAACTGATAAAAAAGAAAAAAGAAGAACAGAGAAGAAAGAAGGAGAAACTAGCATCGGAGAGAGAGAAGAGAGTGAAGGGAAAGATGATTGCTGGCCAAGGAAAGGAGAGAAGACTGGCCGGCGATGGTGAAGGAGTGATGTCGCGACCCACGACTTCCACTTTTATTCAAATATCAACTAACTTTTTCTTCACATAAAGGGGCGGTTAGGCTGTTTGTGTGATAACCGTAAATTTTCCATTTTTTTGGAAATAAATATTGGAGAAAATAAATCAGTGGAAATAAATAAAATTGTGAGAACGAGATATTAGTGAAAAATCCCGAGAATTGAGGAAGTTAAAGAATCGGGAGATTCGTGTAAAGGAAATTAAATTGGAAGTGAAAATAAAAATAATGGAGAAAGGAAAATTAATTTGGATAAATTAAAATCCAAATTAAATAAGGAAAATGAGGAAAATAGAAAATGTGTTTATATAATTATATATTATATAAATGTGTTTTATACAAATACATATGTATTTAAAATATTGTATGGTATATATATATAATTATACATTGGTATACATGTGTATATATATACTATTTGACAAATTTTAGATAATACATATGTATATAAATATTACATTTTATGTATATATATATATATATGTGTATATATATATATATATATATATATATTTATATATATATATATATGAAGAAAAGTAAATATTATTTTATGTTACAATTTGAATATATATATATATATATATATATAAATTTTATGATTACATCTATACAAATATATATAGATGTTATTTAACTTAAAGTATATAAATATATATTAGATATTATTTGTTAATACATAATATAAATATATCTTGATATGATATATATATATATAGAATATAATACTATATATATATAAAGTGATAATACATATTATATGTATAAAATATAAATGATAGTATATAATATGGTATATTATATACTAAAATTAGAAAGGAAAGCGAAAATAGGAAGAAGAAACAGAAGGAAGAATCGGGAAACCCGATTCTTCCCCTCGAAGGGTGACCGGCCACTGTGCCGGAGAAAGGAGAGAGGGAGAAGGAAAGGGAGGGCGACGTCGGTGAAGGAGAAAGAAGAGGGAGGTAACCGGCGGTAGCTCGAAACGAAAAAGGAGGAAAAATCGAAGGAGAAACCGGCGGAAGCAAGGAAGGAAGGAGAAGAAGAAAACGGCGATGCCGGCCGATCTTGGCACAGCCACAGCCACCTCGACCTCGGCGAAGGTGAGGGGAAGGAGAAAAGAGCCACCAGAGAGGCCAACAACGACGGAGGAAGGGTGATGGCGGAGGAGAGAAACCGAGGCAAAAACCGAGTAGATCCGCCACCGTGCCGTTGATCCAGGCCGAGCTGAGGCCATCGGTAGGTTCGCCTTGATGCCGGCCAGCTGCTGAGCCACTAAACAGCCGGAGAACCGATTGTCGGAGAAGAATCGGCAGTGAGGGGAAGGCAACCGGTCTAAAGGGCCTGAACCGACCAAGAAAGAAAGGAAAAGAAAAGAAAAAGAAAAAGAAAAAAAGAAAAAGAAAAGGAAGAAAAGAGAAAAAAAAGAGAAGAAAGAGAAAGAGAAAAAAAAGGGAATTCCGGGAATTTGGAAAATTCTCTAGAATTCGAAAATTACGGGAAATCCCAAGAATTACGGGAATTGGTAAGAAATCCCGAAAAGTGTTAAATTATTTAAATAATTTATTTATTTAAATAATTATGGAAAAATTCTAAATTTTAGAATTTAATTTCCAGAAAATTCCCTCAGTAACAGAGCCGATGGAATCGGGCGAGGTGAACACGGGCGCGACCTTCGAGAGGCAGTCGCCGACCCAAAAACAGGTAAGGGAGACATGTGCCGCCTGTAAGGATATTCAGCCACATGTTTTAAATTATGCATTTAATTTATAAATGCAATTTATAATGATTAGTTTTGAAAATTGTGGTGATTTATCAGATTCAAATTGTGGTAAAATACCAGTTGAAAAATATAAATTGTATTTTCTGTGCAGGAGGCTAGCCAAATCGGCAGCCGTTATACTACCGAAAAATTATCGAAAAATTACTAAAATTTACCGAAAATCATCGAAAACCAAAATAAAAGATTTGATTTCACGTGAATCGATTTCCGGGTACGAAAATCGAGAAATTAAGTAAATTTCATAAAACATGAATATACTGATATTTAATTTTAAAATATTCATGTTTTCGAGAATGGTGAAAAGGAAATCACCGAAAATTCACCCGGTAGGTGATATTCCACGTGAAACGAGATGAAAATGAAAAAGAGACTGAAGTGAATATTTTTATAAATATTCTTAAATATTCACTTGATTTTACATAACACCTTTATGGTTTTAATTATGGAAATAATTAATTATGGAAATTCCATAAAGGTTAAGAAATGAAGAAAAAATTATGATTTCGGGACTAGAGGTCTATACACATGTATTTAGAAGAAAATATGGTGATGGGAATTTAAAGTTAGAAAATAAATAATTTATTTTCATAATTATAAAAATGATTTGTTTGAAATTCCGATAAGTATAGAAACCATGTTTTCGATTTAATGCACGGAAAAGTGTGCATATGTGTTTACTGTGGAAAAAGACAGTTTTGCTCTTTTATACTTTCAGCGATGATTTTGCAAACTGTCTTCATCATATGAAAAACAAGATATATACCTTTATGAAATAATTTGAAAAATGTTATTTATTTTATAAATTTCATAAAGGTGATTATATTTACATGTGAGCCTTATGGATATGTGATTTACGGTATTTAAAATCCATAAAGGCTGTGGTACGATTTATACTGTTTTGAGACTTAGGCCCCGAGTTTCATGCATCACATATACTGTTACTGTCACGTGGCTGATTGATCAGCTAGTCATCAGCGTCCCGGATTGTCGCCTAGCAAGCGTACACCAAGGACATATTATAGATCATGGCCATAGATCTCATTACTGTTTACTGTGTCCCTAGTGGACGAGATAGCATGATTTAATTGTAGGGTGATGCCTAGTCTCACATACTGATTACTATTTACTAAAAGGATTCACGGAATCCTATTTACTATACTGTACTATTTACTGTACTGAATTACTATACTGATTACTGTTTACTGATGAAAAATTGTCCCAAAACACTGTTTACTGTACTGTACAGTTTATTGAAATGGTAGCCACTGATTACTATTTTACTGAACTGAAAGCTACCATTTACTGTTTACTGAACTGAAAGCTACCGTATACTATTTACTGAATTGGTAGCTACTGTTTACTGTTACTTACTGAACCGTATCGAGATACTGTTTTACTAAATACTGAATATACTGTTTTACTGAACTGTACAATACGGTTACTAATTTGAAAAGAGAAATAAATGTTTATTCTAAAAGAATAACATAAGAATTATTTCTAAGAAAGAAATAATCGAAGAAGTAACTATCCAATGATTGGATATTTACAAATCACTGTACTATCACGTGTTTTATTGTACTGTAGAGGAAAGAAGTAAACAACTGTTTTACTACTGAACTGTCACGTGTTTTAAAGTATATTGAATGTGAAAAGAAATAAGTGGTTTACTTTGTGAAAAAACGAAAAGCTTATCGTTTTGAAAACAACGGAATTAGTACGCTCTACAGTTGCTTCTAGGTTCTGGAACAAGTCAGGTATTTTAAAATACCTGCCTTACTCTATCTGGATCCCTAGCCGACTGTAGTATCCTTCCTACATGTGTGCCTAGAGCCAACTAGGAAGATTTTGAAGAAAATGAAAAATTATTTTCAGCATATAGATAGCTAACTATCAAGTGTGACATATAACTCTCTTACTGAGCCGTGGTTTGCTCACTCCCCAATTTTAACATTTCAGGTTTGGATGATGGTGAGATCCAATATTTGTGGATTACGGCTGCACATAATGGACAATGTGACAGATCGACTAAGATATATGAGGTACGATCATTTATTTTCTGTGTTTAGACATGTCTACAGTACTACATATTTGTAAATAAGATAGGGGATGTGTATAACGTTAACAATATTTTATTAAATTGTTTAACATCAAGTGTAAAGTGAAGTATAACAGATAGCCCAACCGGATAAATTGTGTAAAATAAGGTGAAAAATATGGTAACGGGTCGTTACAGTTTGTCAATGTCATCCTTTCTTTTTCTTATACTTTATACTTTAGTAGCTTAACTTAGCGATATCAATTTTCAAATGAAAAGTATTCTTCATATATACTTAGAAGTCAAATATACAGGATCTCACATAACTTATATCCCCAAATGGTCTAGTATACATCACTGTAGTACTGTACTGTACAATAGTTTGGAGTACATAACATATGAGTATACCTTCAATGAATATTAGGAAATGTGTCTCGAAGGTATACTATAAGATCCCAAAAGTGAGCTCCTTTATCTGGAGCGGGAATCACTTCAAATAATCTGGATGAAAAATTGTTGTAAAGGAGTGAGTTTACGCTCAGTAAGAAACATATGTAAAAGAGCGTACTATACCACTATATGCAGTTTTCCTACTTAGCTCTATAATGTCATGTAAAAGCGTATACCATATACTTTATTCAAATACCATATAAGTTCTTCAAATATCATATACACATATAATCAAATAAATCAAATACTTTCAATTAATGTCAATTCGCTTGAAATCACATATACAATTATTCAAATAATTCAAATACTTTCATGTATCTCAAATCATGTGAAATCACATATACAAATAACTTCAAATAGATGGGAGACGATTAACTTCCAATAGAATCATGCACCACATAAATCCCCTGAGGGATGCACATAAGATTGCATACCCACGTATGGGCCAGGGATCCTTCCCTAAGCCAAATACACATAAGAGACATATGGCCATAGTCGATAGACCACAATGAACACTAGTCAGGTGACAACTATGGCACTGAAGACCGGACAAAGGTTCCTCAGCCAAGTACAAATACACGTAATATGCATGATCACGAAAGGAGTCCACAGTCTCCAAAACCTTTGTTATATACTTCATTTGTAATTCAAATTCACTTATATCAAATAGGTATTTAAAGCACCATTTTCAAGTGGGGCAGTCGACTGGTCATATAGGGCAGTCGGCTACTATAATATATATCACTTTATTAAATTTATTTTCTTTTTAAAATTCGGAATATTTGAAAACTCAAAAACACATAGGGCAGTCAACTAGTCAATTTTAGCAGTCGACTATTTCTCGAACATAATGTTTTCTGAGAAAAGGCAGTCGATTGGTTTCGCAAACAGAATGCTTCTGAAAACAGGGCAGTTGACTGGCTCCATACATAGTCGACTGGTTTTGCAAATAGAATGCTTTTTGAGGAAAAGCAGTCGACTGGCTCCTTAGCAATTGACAGGTGCACAAACAGAGTGCTTTCTAGAAAATAGCAGTTGGCTATATAGGGCAGTCGATTGGTTTAAGTCAATTTCGAAAAAACTATGTCACAGTTGTCTTTAGGCAGTCGGCTACCCCCAACCAAATCGTAACTAGGAGTAAAACCGAGATTTAAAACTTTCCTGCACTTAAAACAGCTTTATTTCACACCAAATAATGCAACCAAAACAAACATAGTCACCGTACGTCCGTTACACATATTCCTTACCTCAAATAGTCCAATAATCCAATAGCTTGGTTGCACCAATGATTTCCTCTTCACTTCTTCAAAGCTGCAAATATCATAATGATTCAAACCTTTAAGAAACCTCTATAAATATGCTATACCAACTCAACATAACTCTAAACCATGGACAGAATTGAATGAATCAATTTCTTCTCTTACCTTTGTTAGTCACCAAAAATAAAAGCAACAAGATCTCCTCAAATCTTTTGATTCAGCCTTTCAAATTACATAAATAGCTTTAGCTAGTGATGAGGAGTAATTTTTGTTAAGTGAGTTTAACGATTCGATGGAAGGAGCTAGGTGTTTGTCAAGGTGAGTGTGGAGGAAACTTAGAGGATTTTGAGAGAAAAGCAAGAATGGTTGCCGGCCTTGTGATGGAGAAGATGACAACCCATTTAATTCTCATTTAATGCATCTTCATCCATTTACACATATCAGCCATTGACTTTTTGACCCTTTGACAATTTGACCTTTTATTCCTCTTATTCCTTCCATGTCCCACATATCATTCATACATCAAAATTTCATATTTATTTAAATCATTCTAGCTTGAAATACTATACAATTATGGGAAAATTACAGGAATTTGGGGATTTCACAAGTGAAGAGGAGCAGATCGAGGAGAAGGAAAAGAGAAGAAGGAAAGAAAAAGAAAATAGGAAGAGAAAGGAGGACCGCTCATGGCAAGCTGAACCAGGTAGGCCAGATCAGAGCAGATAGGGAGGAACCAAGGAGGGTCGGCCACTAGAAAAAAAAGAGAAAAGGGAAAAGAAATTGAGAGAGAAGCAGAGGAGATTGGAGACAAAGCAAAAGGGGGCCTGTCGACAACAGGGGAGGAGCACCGCTGCCACTTGCACCTTTTGTCACCACCAGTGGTGCCGAATCGGAAGAACATGGGTTGAATCGGTCTGAACTGGTTCAGCAGAAAACCAAAAAAAAAATAAAAGAGAACAGGAAAGAAAGAAAAGAAAACAAAAAGGGGTAAAGAATTCTTATTTATTTTTTATTGTTATTTATTTAATAAATTATTGAATAATTCATGGAATTTTCTAAGTACGTATATGATTTGGAGATTGTAGAGATTATGTAAGTGATGATTGGAGCTTCATAGAGCTTGAGAAAGATTAAATCGCGAGCTTTGATGCTAGGTAAGATATTTGTATAAATTAGTCGTAAATTTATGTGGTGTTAGTTTGATTGATTTCAGGTTTTAAAAATTAAATTTGAAAATTTAAGATATGATTACAATAAAGTTATATGTCCTGAATGAGAGATGATATTATAATGGATTGAGAAGGATAATATGATTATTTACATTGTGGTTCATGTGTTGATATAGTTTGTATAATTAGCAATTGAACTAGATAAATTGTCTATTAATGTCGTTATGAAATTAATAGGTTCAGAAATGATATTTAATCTAGACAAAACATGAAGTATAGTCATGGAAATATTGTTGGAGTATATTGAATATTGATATAAATTGTTGTAGGAAATAAGTTGGCTATAGTATTATGAGTGAGTAGGAGTGATGTATTTGATTAAGTGATATTAATGAATATTACTAGACTATAAATGGAAGTGATGACTATGTGAGTTAATGAATTTATGTTTCTTTGTGAAGGATGAGTTAGAAGGAGCGAATGAGAAATCTTATAATTGTTATGTGTGATGATGAAATGATACGAATTCTGATTGTGGTAACTTAGATACTGTAGAGTATGTATTATGGTTATGTGAAAGTGGAATGAATAACTTGAATGTGAATTGGAAATAAGAGTTATGTATATTACCCATTTGTATTAATGAGTTATTAAGGCTCTAGGAAATAATATGTGGTGTGAATGAAATACAAATAATGGCTATGCAAATATTGTTAAGGTGATAATAAGCAACTGCCTTGAGGAGAAACTCTTGTGAAAGAATTTATTTAAAGTAGATTTATAAAGCTTTATTGTTAGAGATGCTCTAAGTAAACTTTTGTGATATGTGATTGTAGTAAAATTAATTAAGACTAGATTTAAATGTTTTAAATATTGCATGAAGGAAGAATTAATATTGAATCGAATTTGGATTGATTTCTGCAGTTTTAGATTTATTTGGTGACTTTTTGGAGATAGCTAAATATATGCTTGCCTATTAGATCATTGGTGCTAGAATACGGCAACCGCATTATGAATGTGATGGTATGGGATAAGTATTGATGACGTAGGGATACTGTGAATGCATATTGATGTTGAAAATGATTTTTATGGAACTGTTTTGAGGTGAAATGGATTGGATTTTGTGAACTTTTGTTGAGATTATAAATTGTGTTTTTCCTGCAGGGAGTTTAGGATAAAAACAGTTGTTATGCTGCCGAAATTTTTAATAAATTTATAGAATTATATTTTGATATCATGAATAGTGAAAATACAAGATTTAATAAGTCCAATTTTATTCTTTTTGTGAAAATTTCATATGCATACCAAAACCTGATATTATATATTTAAAAATTCATTTTATTGAATTTTACGTACGTGAAGGTACTGGCATGTTTTTTTTATAACTTATTTAAAGATAAATAGAATATTTTTAGAACTGAATATTCCATTGTGAATATTCTTGAACTGCTTATACTTCCAAAAGATACATTTATGGACTGACTGAAAATTTAACTACTGAAATCGATTTCTTAAAAGTTATTTCTACTGCCTATAAATTGTTTTGAGACTGTTAGGCTCCGTATCATGCTGACTGATTATTATTGTTACTGTACTGTTGCTTATTGATACTGATCGTATCATCAGCGTCCCAGTTGTCACTTGATCAGTGCACATTGTGGACACCACTGTGACTATGGCCATATGTCTTACTGCTACTATTTCTCCCTTCATAGGATATTGTTATGGCATGATATCTATTGGGTGTTGCTTGATCTCCACTTTACTATTTTCATTGAATTGAATTTTATACTGATACTGAACTGAATTATTTGTACATCGACTGCACTGAAATTTTTAAAGTGTTTACTGTACTATTACTGGATTTCCATACTAAACTGTTTACTTAATTGATTCATTTAAACTATTTATATATTGAATTTTTGCATAATATGATTTTAAAGTGATTTATATTGTTTATTCATTGCATCATTAACTGTTTATTCCCTATAGTCGTAACTAGGGACCGGGACATGACAGGTACTTCAAAGTACCTCCTATACTCTATTTGGTCACCTAACCGACTATAGTATCCTTCCTAAAACGTCCCTTAGTGCACCGATGGGAATTTTATAATTTTATGCATATAGATTACATAGTATCAGTTCTCTTATACTTATTTCTTATTTGCTTTCCAAAGCTCACCCCCTTACTCACCATCTCGATAGCTCATCGATACACGTGGTAACTGTTGCTATATGGCAGAATGGAGAAATTTGTAGAAGTCTAAGCGATCGAGTGAACAGGTATATTTCAAGTATTACGCTTTTATATTCAGACATGTGTATACACAACAATTGTATTTATAGTATGGGATGTAAATCGTATCGTGTAAGGTAAAAGAATATTAAAGAACTAATTGAAATGGACTTGTAATAAGTTGATATTAATAAAAGTATAAATTTTTATATTGTGGTTTATACTCTGATTTCATATTTAATACTCATGAATAAATTATTCTAATGGCATAAATATTAATTGATGTCGAAAGTTATAGAGTGAACTTGCACTGACACCGAATGCAAACCATATAATTGTATTTGTTCGAATGTGAATAAGTGTTTCGAAAAGAATCATTGGTTCGGGAATTTGATATTTCTAGACCTTACAACAACAGACAATGCATTAGCATTTAACTTGTTAAGTATTCTTTTAAATAAAGCATAGTGAATTTATCAAGTTTGGATGATGAATTTGTAGCCCCGAAGTTAAGAGGTGCTACCAGTGCTGAAGAGTCGGATACCGACAAATTAAGAGGTAAGGGATATTTGTATGAAGCGTAGGGATACTTCGCTGCATGATTTTGATAAAATTGCTTTCTGGTGAAATTGAACTTAATGTTTTGGATTGGAATTGGAATCTAGAAATTATGGTTTGAGGCTGTGTTTTTGGGCAAGGGTTAGGTTAGAACGAACCGTTATGCTGCCAAAATTTTCTTAAACCTAACCTAAACCCTTAAATTCGTCTTTGGCATAATATTTTCGATTAAAAAGGAAATGAAATTAGGTATTTGAATTCAAAATTCTTAAATATGATTTAATGCAAATTAAATCACAAATTCAATTATTAAATAAATTTTATGGTATTTTATCCGTTTTATCCACTTTCTAACGCATAGATATTTATATAACTTGCAGTATTTTAAATAATTTATTTTGAATGTTAAATGTTGTTTTGAGAATATTTTGTGCCTTGAAAATATTTAAGAAGCATATTAAATTTATGAATTTAATTTTATGAATTTATTTAGGGCATGAATTATTAAATTTATCTCCATAAACAACTTTGAAAATATTTATGAAATGTTTTGAGACTGTTGGCCCCGTAGCTACCTACGGGTACATGCATTTCTATTCCGTTCCGATGCTATTAACTCTAGCCCAGTCTTTAGCTCCCACAGGTGAGACCTGGCTAGTGTTCACACTATGGCCCCCTGACTGTGGCCATATGTCTATTATAGTGCCCGTGTCTATTGGGTGTAGCCTAGTCTCCACTACATTTATAATGGGGTGGTAAATCCCTAGTTAACTTAAATCCAGGCACTCCCAAATTTCATATATTTTTTATTTTGATTTTGTCTGTTTTCAATATTTTATGATTTGATTAATATGTTTTGTGCAATTACTTATTTGACATATGTTAGAAAATGATATAAATATGATTTATAATTTTTACGGAGAAATTTTTAGTTTTCTGATGTATGTATGTATTGTTTCTCGAAATATTAGATTTATATTTGAATTTGTGATTTAATTAAATGCTATTAAATTCCTTATAGTGGACTTAGATACCGAAACACGTAAGGTATTTCAAAGTATCCTCCCATACTCACTTGGTTATCTAATCCACTATAGTATCCTTCCTGTTAGATCGTGCCTATTTAATTTTAATATTTTAAATTCATGGTTTTGTATGAAATTATGTTTACTAAATTGCATATAAGATATGCTGTATCAGTTTCATATAAATATTCCTTACTAAGCAATTAGCTCACCCATTTATTTTTCACTCCCAGATTATCTGCGGTACTTTTGGATCAACTTTTTTGGAGGACCTGGACTTCGATATTCCTCATGCGACTACCCTAATTCGTCGAGGTATACTAGTTTTACTTTTATGTATTCAGACTATTTGTACAGTGCTACTTATATGTACATTATACTTGGGATGTAAATTATTATATTTTTTGTCTATGTAATTGAATTTTGAATCCTGGGTTTGTATAAAAATAAATAAATTTCATTTTGAATATAAGTTGAAACTACAAATAGTCCAATCGTATGTGAATTTAGATAAATATTTGATATTTTGGATAGTGACAGTTAAGTTGGTATCAGAGCGAGGTTGGCCTGATGTCTGTCAGTATCTTATGATTTAAATTGATAAATATCCTAAGTAATACTGCACTTGTCTGAGTATATAATTGAAATATGTGACTAAAAACCCATTGTGTGTATTTTGTGTTGGTGCAGAATGTCGGAAAGGCGAAGTGGTACCGGACTGGGCAAGGGACACCTTAGGTGTGTATAGCCTTCCCTATAGCCATCTCCGGAGCAGATTCCAGAACCAGCTCTCCCTCACAACCTGAAAGTCCAAATACGAGAATATCCAGCTGGAAAGAGTTGTAGTAGACTTTATAGCTAGTTTTAACAGAGCACCGGGACTCGAAGTAGGACAGCCTCCACCTCTACCAGCAGATGCTCAGCAGGTGCCACAACCTGTGCCATAGACACAGCCGATACAGCCCCAACCTCAGCCTCAACCCTAGCCCCAGATTCCATAACAGCATAACCAGGTTCATGTTAGGGGTTATGATGCGAGTTTGATCCGGCAGTTTAAGAAATTAGATCTGCCAAAGTTTAGAGGGGAAAAGGATCTGATGGTTGCAAAAGAATGAGTTAATGAGGTGGAGAAGTTGTTTAAGTATATGACTTGTTCCGAAACTGAGAAAGTGGGTTTGGCTACATTTTTATTAGTGGGCGATGCAGAGTATTGGTGAAAGTCCATTAAGACAGTTCTGTTAGCCAGATACCAAGCAGTGACCCAAGAGGTATTCCTAGAAGCCTTTTATAGGCAGTACAACCCCGGGACAGCACAGATGAAGTTAAAGTCAGAGTTTATGAATTTAAAATAGGGGAATATGATTGTGGACTAGTATGAGTCCAAATTCACTACTCTCAACTGTTTCAATCCGGAGGTAGCCAGGAGTGTAAAACATAAGATCGGGTAGTTTGTATCTGGTTTGAAGGTATCCATTAGGAATAGTTTGGCCCCTTTCGACATTACTACTTATGATGAAGCTATCTACTAAGCCCAGTTGTGTGAGCAAAATTACGAGGCTCAGCAGGCGAAGTTTGGTTTTCGAGCTAAGAGTTATGGTAAAGATAAAGTACGACGGGGATTCGATAACAGAAGAGATACTAGGCCAGCTAAGAGGCCTACAGGTATATGATTAGGGAGAGAGCTGTGGGAGACAGATCTATAAGATTTGCTGGCACTGGGAGAACTCCTCAGAGGGGCTTTGCGACTCGGTGTAAGCAGTATGGTAAGTTGTATGGTGACAGACCCTAATACTGGGCTGTGAGAGCCTGTTTTAAGTGTGGACAGTGGGATCATATGATTAGAGATTACCCTAAGGATAGGGAGTTAGTGCTAGCAGCCGCAACAACAATAGCACTAGCAGCTAAGGAACAAGAAAATGTGACACTGTCCGCACTTAAGAGAGTGACAACTGTCGAGAAGGGAAAGCAGATGGTGACACAAGGCAAGGTGTACGCCCTTGATAAGGAGATTGCTGATACTTCCTCTGACATTATACAGGGTAAGATTTCTATTTCTGATATAACTGAATTGCATCAATAGTCCAGGTTCTACACATTCATTTATTTCACCTACATGTGCTGCTATGATACCCGTAAAACCCGAACCTTTAGGATATTCACTACAGATCACTACTCCCTTTAAAGAATCACAAATGACTTATGTAAATATTGAAATTGTAAATTGAAGATAGGGAAAAAGAAACCGTAGCTAACCTAGTTTTGTTAAATTTGTATGACTTTGATATAATTTTAGGGATGAATTGGTTAGCTACGAATTTTATCAGTGTAGATTGTTACACTAAGTATATAGTTTTCTCTTACCTTGAAAAATATATTGTAAAGCTTTCGGTATAGGAATGAAATTAAATATTTTGTTGAAATTTATTCGATCCGAATTTGAGAACTTAAGTATTTATTTGATTGTTGAAGGATTAATTGCCTATGTGGAGGATGTTGAGAAGAAGCATCCAGAGTTACACAAGATTCCCGTGGTCAGGGATTTTCTAGATGTGTTTCGAGATGAATTACTGGGACTTTCACCCGTTCGAGAGATTGAATTCATTATTGATTTAGTGCCTGGTACTGAGCCCATTTCAAATCCTTCTTCTGGTCGAGCTAGATGAGTTAAAGAAGTAGCTCCAGGAGTTATTAGACAAGGGTTTATCTGTCACAGTGTCTCTCCTTGGGGTGCACCAGTCTTATTCATTCGGAAGAAACACGGTAGCCTGCAACTCTGTATCGTTTACTGGTTGCTCAATAAGGCTACTATCAAGAATAAGTATCCTCTTCCTCAGATAGATGATTTATTTGATCAGCTCAGGGGTGCCCAGGTATTTTCTAAGATTGATCTCAGGTCGGGATATCATCATTTGAAAATTTAGGAGAGTGATGTCCCTAAAACAGTCTTCAAAACTCGGTACAGTCATTGCGAGTTTCTGGTGATGCCATTTGGGCTTACTATTGCCCCTGCAACATTCATGAATATGATGAATGAGGTTTTCAAGCCTTATCTAGATAAGTTTGTCATCGTATTTATCAATGACATTTTGGTATACTCCAAATCTCCGGAGGAACACGAGCAGCACTTGTTTATTATTCTATAGACCCTCAAAGATAGAAAGTTATATGCTAAGTTCAATAAATGTGAATTCTGGGGGGATCTGATCACTTTTTTAGGGCATATGGTCTCAAAAGACTAGGTGTCAATCAATCCGTCTAAAGTCGAAGCTATAGTGCAGTGGGAAAGACCAAAGATGGTAATTGAGATACAGAGTTTTTTGGGTCTGGTTGGATATTATCGCAAATTTGTTAAGGGTTTCTCCCGACTAGCTGCTCCTTTGACGCATCTCACACGCAGGGGTGTAAAATTTGAGTAGACTGATGCTTATGAGTGCAATTTCCAAGAGTTGAAGCCGAGATTGACTTTAGCACCGATCCTTACCGTTCTAAGTGGTTTCAGAAGATTTTCAATGTAATGTGATGCCTCCTTACTAGGTTTGGGTTACGTGTTGATGTAGCATGGTAAAGTGGTCGATTATGGTTCCCGACAGCTAAAGAACCACGAGAGGAATTATCCCGCACATGACCTGGAGCTTGCTGCCATGGTGTTTGTGAGTGCAATTTCCAAGAGTTGAAGTGGAGATTGACTTCAGCACCGATCCTTACCATTCCAAGTGATTCCGGAAGATTTTCAGTGTATAGTGATGCCTCCTTACTAGGTTTGGGTTACGTGCTGATGTAGCATGGTAAAGTGGTCGCTTATGGTTCCCGACAGCTAAAGAACCACGAGAGGAATTATCCCGCACATTACCTGGAGCTTGCTGCCGGGGTGTTTGCTCTAAAGATATGGTGGTATTATCTGTATGGAGAGAAATTCCAGGTATATACTAATCATAAAAGTTTGAAATATTTGTTCTTGCAACGTGAATTAAATATGAGGCAGCGTAAATGGATAGAGCTGTTAAGAGACTATGATTGCGATATATTTTATCATCCAAGGAAGGCGAATGTGGTAACGGATGCCTTGAGTAGAAAGCACCTGAGTATGGTTTCTTATATGATGGTTTGGGAATACGAGCTATTAGAGCAATTTGTGGACCTCAGTTTGGATGTCACTCCTTCTGAGAGATACAGGTTAGTGGCTGGTTTTCGGATTGAACCGGATTTGATGGATCAAATCAGGAACGCTTAGAGGGAAGATTTGGATTGCATTGAAATTGCCAGTCCATTGCAGTTGAGGGTTCAATTAGAGTATGTGATTGGCACATATGGCATTCTGAGGTTCCAGAACAGGATTTGTATTCCTAGGGACAAGCAGTTGCGAGAGTTGATCTTAGTAGAGGCTCATAGTTCAGAGTACACCTTGCATCCAAGTAGTAACAAGATGTATCAGGATCTGCGTAAGGTGTACTGATGGCCTAACATGAAGAGAGACATCACGAAATTTGTTGCTAGATGTCTCACTTGTCAGCAGGTGAAAGTAGAACATCAAAAACTGATTAGATTACTTCAGCCTCTATAGATTCTAATGTGGAAATGGGAACAGATCACCATGGATTTCATCATGGGTTTACCGAAGACAAGATGGAGTGAGCATTACTTCCGACCGAGATTCCCGATTTACTTCTCATTTCTAGGAGAGATTTCAACAGGTTATGGGATCTCGTTTGAATTTCAGCATAGCTTTCTATCCGCAGACTGGTGGTCAGTCCAAGTGCACCATCCAAATGCTCAAGGATATGTTGAGAGCTTATGCATTATACTTTAAAGGCTCCTGGGACTATCATCTTCCATTGGCAAAATTTACCTACAATAATAGCTATCATTCGAGCATCGGCATGGCACCTTATGAAGTATTATATGGGTGGAGATGTCGTTCCTTGATAGCTTGGGAAGAAGTGGCAGACAGGAAGATTTTGGCTCCTGATTTGGTTGAGCAGGCTTCCAGAGATCTTCAGTTGATATGTGATAGGTTGAAAACTGCTCAAAGTCGATAAAAAAGTTATGCATATGTCAAACGCCGACCTCTAGAATTTTCTGTGGGTGATTCGGTATTCCTTAAGATTTCACCTTCTAAGGGGATAATAAGGTTTGGTAAGAAAGGCAAATTAAGTCCTCAATATATCGAACCATTCGAGATCTTAGACCGAGTGGGAGATGTAGCATATCGGTTGGCATTACTACTAGAGCTCTTTGGTGTATATAATGTCTTCCAAGTGTCAATGCTTTGGAAATATTATCCAAATCCATCTCATGTGATTCAATATGAGCCCTTAGAGTTTAGAGAAGATATGAGTTATGTGGAGAAGCCGATTCAGATCTTAGATCGGAAAGATAAAGTGCTACGGTCTAAGACGATTCCTCTAGTTAAGGTTCTTTGGCAGTACCATACAGAAAAGGAGCTACTTAGGAGCTAGAGAGCCTAATGAAAAAGAAATATCCAAAGTTATTCGTCAGACAGGTTTGATCAAATTTGGAGGACCAAATTTCTTAAGGTGGAAGGAAATGAGACCTTGTATTCTGAAGCACTGTCTAATTTTATTTATATAATTAAGAATATTTAATATTTTATAATTAATAAAATTTGAATTATACTTTAGGTATATAAGCAATATAATAGGTGGGCCCCACTAATTTCCTAAGGAGCCGATGAAGGTGAAACTTGGTGGATTCGATATTTAGGACCAAAAAATAATGATGGTAAGAATCCTAACCCTAAATTCAATTATGTATGCATATTTCGAAAAACGTGCAATAATTTGAAAAATGACGATTTAGTCCATAGGCAGTCGAAATTTTTGAGAATAACAGTCAAACTAAATGGACTTTTTAACCACTATCTATGCTCAATAATTGCTAATGAAATGTAGTTTTAGAACATGTAGACAGATGGAATAAGTTAGATGTAAAAACAGAAATTTACGTGATTTTACAATTAGAGGTATTTCGATAATTTCACCCAAATAAGTACCCGAACCTCAACAAAAGCCACACCAGTGATTAGAACAAATTAAATAGAGGTGATTTATGATTAAATGAAATATTTTGGAGATTGGATGGATTGTTTTCAACTAAGTCAAACTTTAGGGGCGAATTTGGAAAGTTTCATTAAGTATAAGGGTATTTTTGTAATTTTGCAAGAGAGATATTTTTAAATGAAATTTTATAAATCTTTCTCCACACTTGGCCGGCCACCTTCTTCAAGCTCTCTTCCATCCACCATAGCCATACCTTGAAGAAAAGAAAAGCTTCCAAAAACTTAGTGAAAATAATACCAAAACCGAAAAATTTCTTCACAAACCTTGTCTATTTTTCAATGCTCTTTCTCTTGGTACCCAAATCATAGCTTATGGTGGCCATTTGCATAGCGAAGGATTCCTTGAAACATTCGACCAAGGTGAGAAGCTGTGAAATCCCCAATTTCCATGTATTCCTCCATGTTTGTAAAGTATTTCAATCTAATATGATCAAATGAATATGAAGTTGATGTGTAAAGGATGTATGAATGATGTATGTATGAGGTATGGAATATAGAAGAAATAAGGAAGTTGATAGTCAATAAGTCAAATAAATTATGTTGATATCAGGAAAATAATTGAAGTAGGAAAGAAAATAAAATCAGATTTTATTTAGTAATTAAATGGATGAATGGCTGAGATGAGAAAGAGGAAAAGAGAAATTAAATGGGTCAAATAGTCAATTAGAGGATTAATGGCTAAGATGAGAGGATAAAGCATGCAATTAATGCATGTTGCATGACTCATCACCCTCATCATCTCATCACCAATGTCAGCCCCTATCTTCCAGCTCTCCCTCACGTTCTTCCTCCATTTTCCCTAAGTTTCCAGCTCAAGTTACCTTGATAAGCTACCCCAATTCTCTAGCAATTCATTAAGTTCATTAAACGAAAAACGATCCTTGTCGTTAGACTAAGAGATATCCAAAGTTTGGTGGATTGATTTCAAGTATTGGAAGAGATCTCAAAGTTTGAGATTTTTGATTTCTAGCAAAGGTAAGAGAAGAAGATGATTTAGTCAATTTCGTTCATGATAAGGAGTTGTATTGAGTTAGTACAAGATGTATATGGTGATTAATTAAAGGTCTAACTTGATATGATAATTTCAGATTCGAAGAAGTGAAGAGCTAAGGTTGACGCACCAAGCGATCTTGCGTTTTCGAAGGAATCGAGGTAAGAAATTTATGTAACGGACGTAAGGCGGCTATGTCCGCATGTTTTTTGATGTTTTGATGTGGTTTGGAGATATGTACTAGCTGTTTTGTGCAGGAAAAATGACATTTTCGGACTTGTCTCCTAGTACCAATTAGGCTAGGGGCAGCCGACTGCCATAAAGGGAAGTCGACTGCCTAGAGACAACCAAAACGCCGTTTTTCAAAAACCGACTCAAACCAGTCGACTGCTATGTAAGCCAATCGACTGCTATTTACCCAAAAGCATTCTGTTTCAAACCAGTCGACTGCTATATGGAACAGTCGACTGCTATTTGCCAAAAATGCATTCTGTTTCAAAACCAGTCGACTACTATATGACCAGTCAACTGCTATTTCTTAAGAAGCATTCTGTTTGAAAACCAGTCGACTGCTATATTGACTAGTCGACTGCCCCCATGTATTTCCAAAGATGAAAATATCGAAATTTTAAATGAAATTAATTTCGGTAAAAGAAGTTATGAAGCAGCAGCCAACTACCCTATGAGGCCAGTCGACTGCCATGTATGAAAAGAGCTTTCAAAGCTTATTTGATTTAAACACAAAAGTGTTTTCTGAAAAAGTATATTATAAATGTTTTGAGACTATGGACTGCGTGATAATTATGCATTTTTGATGGCTGAGAGACTCTGATCAAGTCCTCAGTAATATGTAAGTTAAGCGAGGAACCCTAGTCCGGTCCTCAAGACCATAAGTGACACCCGACTAGTGCTCATTGTGGTATTATAAAGGCAGGAGAGAATCCCTGACCTATACATGGTATACCAATGTACTAATGCATGATTAGAGTCATATAAATGGGTATAAAGGATTTATATGACGATACAATCGCTTAAATAATTGTACATAGTCTCCATCCTATTTCAAAGGATATACGATGTATGTTTTAAAGTAAAGAAGTATGATGTTTTAAATAAAGAAGTACGATGTATGTTTCAAGTATATGATGCATGTTTTATACGTATGCTATATTTTAAAAGAAGCATACAAAGTATGTTTGCCATGTCATTTGAATTAAATATGCATGGTTGCAGACAATGCATGAAAGATGTTTATGATGCATGCTTTATAATGCTTTACATGACATTATAGAGCCAAGTAGGAAAAATACATATAGAGGTATAGTACGCTCTTTTACATAATTTTCTTACTGAGCGTAAACTCACCCTTTTACGACCATTTTTCCTACAGATTATCTGAAGCGAACCTCGCTCCAATTAGAGGAGCTTGCTTTTGAAAGATTTGAGTGTACCTTCAAAGGACGCTTCCCAGTTAGTATAGAAGGTATACTCATATGTTCATTCGTATAGTAAATTTTAATTCAGCTACGGTACAATACAAATAGCCATGATGTATATAGGATGTCTGGGGATGTAAGATAAGATGATGTACGAGATCCTGTGGAAATGGAATGATATGTATATATATCATTATTAGGTTTTATTGGAAGAAATATTTTGTCTATTGAGCTATTGGTAATTAGCTAATGCATGAAAAGACGGATGACATTGATGAACTAAATCTAAATAAAGAAGGAAAAAGATAAGTGATAAGATGAAGTGACGGGGACGTCACAGAGTGGTATCAGAGCAATTTGATTGGTAGTTTGTCAGTATCAAGAAGCTAGAAATAGAGTATATCCCCAATT
Organism: Heritiera littoralis; assembly: GCA_031772115.1. Lineage (NCBI taxonomy): Eukaryota > Viridiplantae > Streptophyta > Magnoliopsida > Malvales > Malvaceae > Heritiera > Heritiera littoralis. The sequence continues at coordinate 4,651,068 of JAPDPK010000040.1, forward strand.
GTACTGTACTTGCCTGAATACAAATGTATAGTATAGCTGTTTATAGTTATACTAAAGAGGTCAATGATGATTATATTTATAGCATGAGCTCACAAAGAAGAGGTACAAGAAGAGGAAGAGGGCGGGGTTGTGAAGAACAGCCCCCAGTCCCGTCTCCTCATCCATCTCCACCGTATAGCCCAAATACAAGGCTAGCTAAAATGGAAAAGCACATGGAGAACATGGCCACGATGTTCACCCAGTTTATGTCGAACTTCCCAAATGTGGCCACAAGTACCCAAGCAACTGCACCTACCGTTCCTCCTACAGAAGTAACCCCACCAGCCCCAACTACGGAAAGGTGGGATCCTAGAGCCTATTGTAGTGTGTCATTGATAAAAGAATTCAAGAAGTTAGATCCGCCCAAGTTCAAGGGGGTAAGAGATTTGTTGACAGCTGAGAACTGGATGAAAGCAGTTTTGAAATCCTTCGAGTATATGCCCTGCTCTGAAAGGGAGAAAGTAGGCTTGGCTGCCTATCTGTTGATTGATGATGTGGAATATTGGTGGCAAGCCACTCGGACCATGTTAGAGGCCCGATATGATGAAGTCACGTGGGATAGATTTGTGGAGGCTTTTAATGAACAATACATCCCACGCACAGATCAGAATAAACTGAAGATCGAGTTCCTAAGTTTGACTCAAGGTACGATGACGGTGAATCGTATGAATCTAAGTTCACCACCTTGAGTAGATTCGATCCAGAGGTCCGAAGAGATGAAAGGCATAAGATCTACAGGTTCATCGAGGGATTGAAGTCCCCGATTAGATCTAAACTGTATCCGATGGATATCACCACCTATGGAGAAGCTGTCCGTAAGGCTCAGTTGTGTGAGCAGGACTATGATTTGCATCATGCTGATTTCTGAGCCAAGGGTAAAGGCAAGGAACCGGTGAAGCGGAAGTCAAATGAGAAAGCTCCGAGTGATAGGTATCCATTCCGGAGAAGTAGACGATCTGAAGGAGTTTCTGTAGGTAAGTAAAGTATAGAAAGATGATCTTTAAATTAAATTAATGGTTATATGGAATTATATTATGATGATGATGATAATGACATAGGTACTCCTAAAGCTACCGGGATCAAGATAAGTGATGAGCGATCCCAATATCCAACTGGAAGTACCGCTAGCTCACCGAAGAGTACGATGCAAAGATGTAAGCAATGCGGGAAGTTTCACGGATCACAACCATGTCGCTTGGCGAGTGGCGCTTGCTTTAGATGTGGGGAGAAAGGGCACATGATTAGAGATTGGCCTCAAAGAAACCAAAGAATACCTGAGGAATCTGATAAGACCCCTAAACCACAACCTAAGGCCACTTCTGCCGAGAAGGAAAAGAAAGCTGTGACTTAAGGACGAGTGTTTGCCATCGATGAAGAATCTGCCGATGCCTCGTCCAAAGTGATTAAATGTACAATTTACTGGTTTGATATAAGTGTCATAGCATTGTTTGATCCAGGCGCTACACATTCTTTTGTGTCTCCTAGGATTGCTATGAAAATACCAGTTGAGCCTGAGACTTTAGAACACTTATTAAGGATAAGCACACCTCTTAAGGAATCACAAATGATAGAGTTAGTGTATAGAAATTGTAAGCTACGGGTAGGAGAAAGAGAATCTAAGGTTGACCTAATCCTACTGAATATGTATGGGTTTGATGTTATTTTGGGTATGGATTGGTTAGCTAATAATCATGTTATAGTAGACTGTTATGCTAAGAGTATAACCTTCTCTTCACCCGTTAGCTATGTTGTAAATTTTGCAAGTAATTAGTATGAAAGTATGTTTGATCTTGATTGTTTGCAAATGAAAGTAATGGATAATATGTATGATGATGTGAAGGATTTATTGCTTATGTGGAGGACGTAGATCAGAAACGTCCCGGTCTCAAGAATATTCCTGTGGTCCAAGATTTTCCTGAGGTATTTCCGGATGATCTTCTAGGACTTCCTTCGGATAGGGAAGTGGAGTTTACAATTGATTTGGTGCCGGGGACTGAGCCCATTTCGAGAGCTCCTTACCGGATGGCTTTGGTAGAATTGGAAGAACTTAAGAAACAGCTTTAGGAGTTGCTAGACAAGGGATTCATACGACCCAGCGTATCCCCTTGAGGTGCTCCTGTGCTTTTTGTCAGGAAAAAGGACGGTAGTATGAGGTTGTGCATTGACTACCGGTGGTTGAACAAAGTGACGATCAAGAATAAATATCCTCTTCCCAGGATAGACGACCTCTTTGATCAGTTAAAGGGTGCACAAGTCTTTTCCAAGATAGACTTGAGGTCGAGATATCACCAGTTGAAGATCCAAAATGAAGATATCCCTAAGACTGCATTCAGGACACGGTATGGTCACTACGAGTTCCTAGTGATGCCGTTTGGATTAACCAATGCACCCGCAGCATTCATGAATTTGATGAATGATGTATTTAAGCAGTACCTAGACCAGTTTGTCATTGTCTTCATCGATGACATTTTGGTGTACTCGAGGTCACGGGAAGAGCATGAGCAGCATTTGAGGATTGTTTTGGAGACCCTCAGAGATCGAGGACTGTATGCCAAGCTAAGTAAATGTGAGTTTTGGCTCAATTATATCTCCTTTTTAGGTCATGTGATCAGTAAAGATGGAGTTTCAGTTGATCCATCGAAGATTGAAGCGGTGGTCCAATGGGAAAGACCGAAGACAGTAACGGAGATTAGGAGTTTCTTGGGTTTAGCTGGCTACTATAGAAGATTTGTGGAGGGTTTCTCGAAGCTAGCTACTCCACTGACGCGCTTGACGCGCAAAGAGGTGAAGTATGAGTGGAATGAAGCCTGCGAAAGTAGCTTCCAAGAGTTGAAGCGAAGGCTAACGACTGCACCGATCCTCACCATCCCTAGTGGTTCAGGTGGATTTGCAGTATATAGTGATGCCTCAGGGCAAGGCTTGGGATGTGTGTTAATGCAGCATGGAAAGGTAGTGGCATATGGTTCTAGACAGTTGAAGGACCATGAGAAGAACTACCCGACTCATGATTTGGAGTTAGCTGCAGTAGTATTTGCTCTGAAAATATGGAGGCATTACTTATATGGTGAGAGATTTCAGATTTATACGAATCACAAAAGTCTGAAATATTTATTCTTTCAAAGAGAATTGAATATGAGGCAAAGAAAATGGCTCGAGCTTCTGAAGGATTATGATTGTGAGATTTTGTACCACCCGGGGAAAGCTAATGTGGTGGCGGATGCTCTGAGCCGGAAGCATGTAAGTATGGTGTCTTATATGATGATAAAAGAATATGAGCTAATCGAATAGTTTGCAAGCCTCAACCTTGATGTTAGGCCTAATGAGCAATTTGGAATGATGGCTAGTTTGAGGATTGAGCCAGAGTTAATAGACAGAATCCGAAGTGCTCAAAAGGAAGATGATAAATGCATTGAGGCTATGAATCAGATGCAGTCAGGTATGACCTCAGAATTTGATGTTAGTAGTGATGGAATTTTGAGGTTTAAGAGTCGTATATGTGTTCCTAATGATGATGAATTGAAGAAGTTGATCTTGACTGAAGCACATGCCACTAAGTACACGTTGCACCCAGGAAATACGAAGATGTATCACAATCTTCGCAAGGTGTATTGGTGGAATGGCATGAAGAAAGACATAGCTGAGTTTGTAGCGAAATGTCTTACATGTCAACAGGTTAAGGTAGAGCATCAAAAACCAGCAGGATTACTGCACCCTCTACCTATACCTATGTGGAAGTGGGAACACATTACGATGGACTTTATTATTGGATTGCCCAGAACCAAGAGGAATCATGATGGTATTTGGGTGATCGTGGATAGATTGACAAAGTCAACTCACTTCCTGCCTATGAAGTCAACAGACACGCTTAGCACTTTGGCAGATATGTATGTAAGAGATGTTGTAAGACTACACGGTGTTCTAGTGAGCATCACTTCTGATAGAGATTCCATGTTTACTTCCCATTTCTGGGAACATTTTCAAGAAGCCATGGGATCTAAGTTGAATTTCAGCACAACTTTTCATCCACAGACTGATGGACAGTCCGAGCGCACGATTCAGACGCTCGAGGATATGTTGAGAGCTTGTGCTATGGACTTTAAAGGCTCCTGGGATGACCATCTGCCATTGGCTGAGTTTGCATATAATAATAGCTATCATGCAAGTATCAGGATGGCACCATATGAAGCTCTGTATGGAAGAAGGTGTCGATCTCCGATTAGGTGGGAAGAAGTGGGCGAGCGCAAGTTGTTGGCTCCAGATTTAGTCGAGCAAGCCTCAGAAGATGTTAAGTTGATTTGTCAGAGGCTTAAGACAGCTCAAAGTAGACAAAAGAGCTATGCAGATGCTCGACGGAGGCCACTTGAGTTCATGGTTGGAAATTTTATGTTCTTGAAAGTTTCTCCGTCCAAAGGAATTATGAGATTTGGCCGACGAGGTAAGTTACGTCCTCGTTACATCGGTCCATTTGAGGTCTTAGATCGAGTAGGCGATGTTGCCTATAGATTGGCATTACCTCCGAAGCTATTGGGAGTGCATAATGTGTTTCATGTATCGATGCTTCGGAAATATAATCTAGATCCGTCTCATGTCATTGAGTATGAACCCTTGGAGATAAGGGAAGATATGAGCTATATAGAGAAGCCGATTCGATTTTGGACAGAAAAGACAAAGTATTGAGGTCTAAAACGATCCCGTTAGTGAAAGTTCTCTGGCAATACCATACAATGGAAGAAGCTACATGGGAGTTAGAGAGCTTAATGAAAGAAAGACATCCGGAGTTGTTTACATAATAAGTCAATTCAAATTTGGAGGACCAAATTTTCTAAGGTGGGGAGGATGTGAAATCACCAATTTCCATGTATTCCTCCATGTTTGTAAAGTATTTCAATCTAATATGATTAAATGAATATGAAGTTGATGTGTAAAGGATGTATGAATGATGTATGTATGAGGTATGGAATATAGAAGAAATAAGGAAGTTGATAGTCAATAAGTCAAATAAATTATGTTGATATCAGGAAAATAATTGGAGTAGGAAAGAAAATAAAATCAGATTTCATTTAGTAATTAAATGGATGAATGGCTGAGATGAGGAGGAAAAGAGAAATTAAATGGGTCAAATAGTCAATTAGAGGATTAATGGCTGAGATGAGAGGATAAAGCATGCAATTAATGCATGTTGCATGACTCATCACCCTCATCATCTCATCACCAACGTCAGCCCCTATCTTCCAGCTCTCCCTCACGTTCTTCCTCTATTTTCCCTAAGTTTCCAGCTCAAGTTACCTTGATAAGCTACCCCAATTCTCCAGCAATTCATTAAGTTCATTAAACGAAAAACGATCCTTGTCGTTAGACTAAGAGATATCCAAAGTTTGGTGGATTGATTTCAAGTATTGGAAGAGATCTCAAAGTTTGAGATTTTTGGTTTCTAGCAAAGGTAAGAGAAGAAGATGATTTAGTCAATTTTGTTCATGATAAGGAGTTGTATTGAGTTAGAACAAGATGTATATGGTGATTAATTAAAGGTCTAACTTGATATGATAATTTCAGATTCGAAGAAGTGAAGAGCTAAGGTTGACGCACCAAGCGATCTTGCGTTTTCGAAGGAATCGAGGTAAGAAATTTATGAAACGGAAGTAAGGCGGCTATGTCCGCATGTTTTTTGATGTTTTGATGTGGTTTGGAGATATGTACTAGCTGTTTTGTGCAGGAAAAATGACATTTTCGGACTTGTCTCCTAGTACCAATTAGGCTAGGGGTAGCCGACTGCCATAAAGGGAAGTCGACTGCCTAGAGACAACCAAAACGCCGTTTTTCGAAAACCGACTCAAACCAGTCGACTGCTATGTAAGCCAGTCGACTGCTATTTACCCAGAAGCATTCTGTTTCAAACCAGTCGACTGCTATTTGCCAAAAATGCATTCTGTTTCAAAACTAGTCGATTGCTATATGACCAGTCGACTGCTATTTCTTAAGAAGCATTCTGTTTGAAAACCAGTCGACTGTTATATTGATCAGTCGACTACCCCCATGTATTTTCAAAGATGAAAATATCGAAAATTTAAATGAAATTAATTTCGGTAAAAGAAGTTATGAAGCAGCAGCCAACTGCCCTATGAGGCCAGTCGACTGCCATGTATGAAAAGAGCTTTCAAAGCTTATTTGATTTAAACACAAAAGTGTTTTCTGAAAAAGTATATTATAAATGTTTTGAGACTATGGACTGCGTGATAATTATGCATTTCTGATGGCTGAGAGACTCTGATCAAGTCCTCAGTAATATGTAAGTTAAGCGAGGAACCCTAGTCCGGTCCTCAAGACCATAAGTGACACCCGACTAGTATTCATTGTGGTATTATAAAGGCAGGAGAGAATCCCTGACCTATACATGGTATACCAATGTACTAATGCATGATTAGAGTCATATAAATGGGTATAAAGGATTTATATGACGATACAATCGCTTAAATAATTGTACATAGTCTCCATCCTATTTCAAAGGATATACGATGTATGTTTTAAAGTAAAGAAGTATGATGTTTTAAAGAAAGAAGTACGATGTATGTTTCAAGTATATGATGCATGTTTTATACATATGCTATATTTTAAAAGAAGCATACAAAGTATGTTTGCCATGTCATTTGAATTAAATATGCATGGTTGCAGACAATGCATGAAAGATGTTTATGATGCATGCTTTATAATGCTTTACATGACATTATAGAGCCAAGTAGGAAAAATGCATATAGAGGCATAGTACGCTCTTTTACATAATTTTCTTACTGAGCGTAAATTCACCCTTTTACGACCATTTTTCCTACAGATTATCTGAAGTGAACCTCGCTCCAATTAGAGGAGCCTGCTTTTGAAAGATTTGAGTGTACCTTCAAAGGACGCTTCCCAGTTAGTATAGAAGGTATACTCATATGTTCATTCGTATAGTAAATTTTAATTCAGCTACGGTACAGTACAAATAGCCATGATGTATATAGGATGTCTGGGGATGTAAGATAAGATGATGTACGAGATCCTGTGGAAATGGAATGATATGTATATATATCATTATTAGGTTTTATTGGAAGAAATATTTTGTCTATTGAGCTATTGGTAATTAGCTAATGCATGAAAAGACGGATGACATTGATGAACTAAATCTAAATAAAGAAGGAAAAAGATAAGTGATAAGATGAAGTGACGGGGACGTCACAGAAGCTTAAGAAGCTTGAACTCTTTTATGGTTTTCTAGCTAATTACCATATGATCAAGATGTTTTCATGTTTATTTTAGCTTGAATCAGATTAAAAGCATGAGTTTGGCTACTTGAGGGTTTCAGCCTACATCCATTGTGCATGGGAATGATGTGTTTTGATGAGAAATTAATGTGGAAATGGTGTAGAAAATTAGTAGAATTAGTTTGGAATTAAAAAGGAAGCTTAAATGGAAGAAATCATAAGTGTAAGGAGAAAGAGTGCATTCGGCCATGATAAGGAAAGGTGGAATTCTTGCTCATTTCAATGTAATTTAGGTCCTAAAATTATGTACGAATTATTCTGAGACTGTAGGTGCGATCAAAATTGAAAACGGAGTTGTCTAGCAAAAGTTGTAATTTTAGCACAGTAGAAATTAGACTGAATTTAGAGCTACAATAGACAATGCATTAGCATTTAACTTGTTAAGTATTCTTTTAATTAAAGCATAGTGAATTTATCAAGTTTAATGATGAATTTGTAGCCCCGAAGTCAGGAGGTGCTGTCGGTGCTAAAGAGTCGGATATTGACAAATTAAGAGGTAAGGGATATTTGTATGAAGCGTAGAGATACTTCGTTGTATGATTTTGATCAAATTGCTTTGTGGCGAAATTGAAATTAATGTTTTGGATTGGAATTGGAATCTAGAAATTGTGGTTTGATATTGTGTTTTTGTGCAAGGGATTAAGTTAGAACGAATTGTTATGTTGCCGAAATTTTCCTAAACTTAACCTAAACCTTTAAATTCATCTTTGGCATAATATTTTCGATTAAAAAAGAAATGAAATTAGGTATTTGAATTCAAAATTCTTAAATATGATTTAATGCAAATTAAATCAAAAATTCAATTATTAAATAAATTTTATGGTATTTTATCCATTTTATCCACTTTTTGATGCATATATATTTATATAACTTGCAGTATTTTAAATAATTTATTTTGAATGTTAAATGTTGTTTTGAGAATATTTTGTGCCTTGAAAATATTTAAGAAACATATTAAATTTATGCATTTATTTAAGCCATGAATTATTAATTTATCTCCGTAAACAACTTTGAAAATATTTATGAAATGTTTTGAGACTGTTGACCCCGTAGCTACTTGTGGGTACATGCATTTTCATTCTATTCCAATGCTATTGACTCTAGCCCAGTCTTTAGCTCCTACAAGTGACACCTAGCTAGTGTTCATACTGTGGCCCCCTAACTATGGCCATATGTCTATTATAGTGCATGTGTCTATTGGGTGTAGCCTAGTATCCACTACATTTATACCGTGGTGGTAAATCCCTGGCTAACTTAGATCCAGGCACTCTCAGATTTGATATATTTTCGATTTTGATTTATCTGTTTTCTATATTTTATAATTTGATTAATATGTTTTGTGCAATTACTTATTTGATATCTGTTAGAAAATGATATAAATATGATTTATAATGTTTACAGAGAAATTTCTAACTTTTTGATGTATGTATGTATCGTTTTTTGAAATATCATATTTATATTTGAATTTGTGATTTAATTAAATGCTATTAACTTCCTTATAGTAGACTTAGATACCGGAACATGTAAAGTACTTCAAAGTATCCTCCTATACTCACCTGATTATCTAATCCACCATAGTATCATTCCCGTTAGATCATGCCTATTTAATTTTAATATTTTAAATTCATGGTTTTGTATGAAATTTTGTTTATTAAATTGCATATAGGATACGCTGTATCAGCTTTCGTATAAATATTCTTTACTAAGCAATTAGCTCACCCTTTTATTTTTCTCTTCCAGATTGTCTATAGTATTTTTGGGTCTGCTTTTCTAGAGGACCTGATCTTCGATATTCCTCAGGCGACTACCCTTATTTGGCCAGGTATACTAGTTTTACTTTTATATATTCAAACTGTTTGTAGCAACTTATATATACATTATACTTGGGATGTAAATAATTACATTTTTGGTCTATGTATTTGAATTTTGAATCATGGGTTTGTGTAAAAATAAATAAATTTCATTTTGAATATAAGTTGACACTGCAGACAACCCAACCGTATGTGAATTGTATAAGTGAATTTAGATAAATATTTTATATTTAGGACCGTGACAATATACATATTCATTATATATATATATATAATATTTTAAATTCCTAAAATATGCATATATATTATTTAATTTAAATATATATATATACACACACACACACCATATACTAAGGTGTACATTTATTTATTCATGGTATACGTATTTAAATAGCTTGTTCTTTATATTTGAGTGTGTGTGTGTGTGTATATATATTCACATGAATTTTTTTATATATATACATATGTATTATATTACTTTTACTTCATTTGATCATATGTATCTGTGTATGTATTTTATAATTAATCATATATATATGTATCTATGTACGTACGTATGTACGCATCATGCATGCACATTGCATGCGTGCACGTAGTGCGCATTTCGTTTTGCTCATGAAAATTTACTGTTCTCACACTTAAGCACCAACATGCCATATAGGCATCAATACATCAAGGTACATTACGTTTTAAAATAGGTTATTCCACGTGATAGCCTTAAAATATATTTCATATGATCCAACATTAAAATCCCGAAATGCATGATCACAATTAGAACACTATGAGAATATGTATATAAATCCCATAAAAGAATAACAATGTCTTCAGTATCATGGCTGTCATTAAAAACACATTTATTTCATCACATCAATAAAAGATTAATGTATTTTTAAATAATGCATACACTTTAAAAATATGGATTTCAGACATTAATAAACATATGCCATGTAGAGTAATTAAAATGCATGCTTAGCATGGCTTATGTTACTTTCATGCACACTTAAGATAACATCTTATTTATGCCTAAGATGCTTTCACAACTTAGTCTCTTTATAGGAATATTATATATCATTATTCATTTCATTTAAATCACCAAATTATCTTAATTTAATCATTCCATGCCGTACACATCATTGTATTACATGGCAACAACCACTTCTATGAACTTCTTTTCATGGCAACAACACCATTGAATGCTTCTATAAGTACATAATTCCTTCAATTAATCATGGTGTATGTATAATTATCTTGTCGATATCACTAAGCATCGTTTACTACTCAAGCCTATTTCTATGGTCAAAGTTCCTTCCCTTGTCTTGTAAACCTTCCAATGTTCCACATTAACCTATACATAAACTATATAGCTATAATTATTTCATTCCAAAATCATCCACAAAGATTCATGATCAATTTATACATCCCATGTGTACTAATGTCATTTACAATTCCAAATCAATTCCACGATTCAACATAGTGCATATATCATTCTTGATCCATCCATATGATACTAACAGGACATTTGTATACATATCCCTTACACACACACAAGTACTTCTCAAAACATAATTATTTCCGTGATAATTGCACCATAGCTAAATATTCTTCTTCCATGGACATTTGGTATTTTTTTTCTTAATATTAATTCTCCACAATCCTCATTCATCATTACATACCATGTATCAATATAAATTTCCTCATACATCATTATAAATCCATACTTCAAAATTCATGAATAATTTATCACATTTTAATATTATAGCCAAATATCAAAAACACTTCACCACATCCAACTCATCATATATTATTATAATGAGCAAGTAATTTATTTCCTAACAATATGACACTAACTATTGTTATAAATATCACTTACTAATGCCACAAAACAATATGACACTAATCATATTTATGTACATCACTTACGACAAGTACACCAATCCTTGGCCTAATACACCAACACTACCATTCCTTGTGTTTTTCTATAATCATATACAACACAAAACTTACTTACACTTTGTATAACCATAAAACCTCATAGATCTAATTAAATTAAATTTATCCACTAGGGTTCCTCATTAAGATAGTAGCTAATCAACCTCTTAACATCCTTTTTTTAACATATTTGTATTTAGTTTACACTTAAATACCTCAAAATAATCCCACAGATTAAAATCAAACCAAAGAGAATTTTTTTACCATTTTTGGACCCTTTTGAACAAATTTTCTCCTCACTTTCCAGCCATTGTTTCTACACTTTCAAACCACAAATACACTCATACACCATCCTTCTAACGTATATAATTTTTTTAGAATTAAAAGAAATGAATTGATCATTCATACCCTTAGAAAATCGAACCCCATTTTGTTTCCCCTGTTTTGGCTCTGCTATTGTAGCTGCTATTTGCTTCAATTTGCAGCAGCTATTCAAGGGATTTGGGGTTGAAATTTGGTGTGTATGAAGATCACTATATGAGGTTCAAATCTGGAAATTTGCCTCACATAATTCCTTCTTCTTCCCTCTCTTTTCTTCCTTTCTTTCCCACGGTTTCCCTTGCTTGTGTCCTATTTCTGCCATGAGCTTCTTACTCCCTTAGAAAATATTTTCAACTCACTTCTTTTACCAATAAAAGGTGAGTTGGTAGGCTAATTATATCTACATGTATCCCTATATTTTTAATTAATTTTTTTATACCATATACATGGCTTTAATATGAATATAAGTCCCCAAAGTCTTGGCTGTCCTCGTGAGGCTATTATTTCAACCAGTTTTCTCTACTTAAAAAGATATATATTGTTGTTTGTTTTAGACCAATAGGAGCTTAATTAGTTAACTTACTATGTTTTTCATTTAACTTTAATTGAATTTTCTGGTCAATCATACATGGATTTGGTGTTGACATTTCTCCCAACTTCTTGGTCAAAAAACGTGGGCTGCGTTGGTTTCTCTTTTTCTTGTGTTAGCTGGTCTCATAGCATGCTCCATGCTTGACTTTTACATGCTACTTTCATCTATACAAAGCTTTGTTAGTAGGCTAATGTCATCTTTTTTCATCTAATCAAAGTTTCCAACCAATCTCAAGCAAGTTTAGTGAGATATTGTCTTAATTCATGATGAAACTGATTTACTGTTCTTCTGCATGAATTTTCATGCATTTAGGCTTCTTCATGAAGACTTCATGTATTCCCACTTAGATATACCTATTGGTCCTAAAATTTTATTTATTTGATTTATATATACATATTTTACTTGGTGAAAATTATATCTAATTTACTTGGTTGTGATTTAATTTAGTTTACATGGTTGAAATTTAATTATCTTACATGAATAAAATTAAATGGATTTTGCATGGTTAAATTTCATGTTATACATTAAATGAGATACTACTCATTTCCATATTACTAATTAGAATATGGAAATTGTCCATAGTAAATCCTTAATTCATTTTCCATCACTTTAACTCACATTTCTAATTGTTTCACTACACTTATAACCAACTTTAAAAATTCATTGAGATCAATCCACTATGAATAAAAATATGAACCCTATATGATTGGAAAGTTCTTTGAGTAAACTTTTTAACGCAATTTGAATCACCTAAATCAGAGTTCCCTATAAAAAATTATGCCTAACTCTTAACCAATTGCTCAGTTCTGAAATTACTACATGTGACATGATTTTATGAATTTATTGGTATTGATCCATAATGAATTAAAATATGAGCCTTATATGGATGAAAATATATTTAAGTTAGCTTTTCAACGGATTTTGGATCTCCTTAATTGGAGTTTTCTACCAACTGCTATAGGTAGATTTTGACAAATAGATTGGCTGGTAGAATTTACTACACATAGGGTAACTTCACAAAATTTCCGGTATTAATCCATAAGGAACTAAAATGCACGCCTTACATGGTTGGAAAGATCATTAAGTTAGGTTTTAAGAAAATTTTACGGTTTATCATTTGGATTCTTCGACTAAGAATTATAACCAAAACACTACTAATTGGTCGTGAACTTTCCTGCAAAGGTATTCAATGAAAGAATTTAAATCCTTCAAATCCTTTTTCTAAACATAAATCTTAAAAATCCAAATCTGCATTCTCCATTTAACTCCATGATTTTTGGATTTTCAAAATTTTCAATCCTCAATTTACTTCCAATAATACCTTTATTTACTTACTAAGAGTATGAAAATTGCGGTTATCACATTTAGCTCGGCTTAAATTGAAATAATATAACTTATGATAATTTTTAGCAAAAATATATTAAACATGAATCTCATTAGGGTTCTTTACTTTATATATATATATATATATATATATATATATATATATATATATATATATATATATTATGTTCTTAAAAATTATCAAATTGTCACTTAAGAATTAAAGGTTTTAAGGATAAAAAGTATTTTCATTAATTTTTTATTTATCAATAATGAATAAATTTAACAAATAAAAAATCAAAAAAGAGTACGAATCTAAATCAGACTCTATAACAAGATAAAATACATAAACTCATATTGCTTAAATCAAAGATAAAATAAAAAAATTTTGGTTGAAATGAATCAGATTAATCCAAACCTAATATGCTCAAGGATCTAGTCCCTACAAATTTAGCATTAAACAACCATCTGCCTATAACTGAAACCCACATGCCGATCCATGACTCGAATCAACCAGCCCATATGTAATTTTTTTCCTTTTTCTTTTTTATTTGTTTGTGTTATTTAAGTATAATTATTTATTCAATTTGTTATTCTTTGTTTTTTTATTAGTTATTAATTTTAAATTTTTTTATAATTAAAATATTAAAAATAATTGTTGCTATGTAGTAATTTTTAGATTCATATGAGATAGCTTTTTTAATTAAAAATATTATTTTTAAATATTTTCTTAATATAATACGTAAAATATGAAAAGCAAATATGAAGAAAGGAGAAAGAGAAATAAAAGGGAAAGTTCAAACAAAAGAATTTTGGAAAAAATTAAATCAAATAGTCTTAGGTTTTTTTTTCTTTTGTAAATACTATTCTTCTTTTTTCTTCTTCTTATTCTTCTTTAAATTTAAATTACATAAAAAAATTAAGTGAGGTGAAAAATAGAAAAATTGGAGAGAAATTTTTTTTAAAAAATTTTAAAAAATATGTAATTAAATCAAATATTAAAAAATATGTACTATAGTTTTTTTTTTTTTACAATGGCCACTCTAAGATTGAACTATTTCTAAATGCTTAGAGAAGAAATCCACTTCCACTTCTTCTAACCATTTGTTAGTATGTACTATAATTTTTCGAAAATTAGAATCAAATACCCAAAAATTTGATTTGTAAAAATTCAAAACAATACTAAAATTAAAATACCAAATACCCATAAAATTTAAATTATAAGATAAAGCAAGAATTCTAAAAATTATATATTTTTTAAATTAAACACAATTATATCCAAAAAAGGAATTAAAAAAAATCTATGATTCATAAACTTTCAAAAACATTTATGTTTGAAGATGAATATAGAAGGTTATAAAATAGAAAATTTGGTGAGAAATAAATAATTTCAATATTTAAACCTCACATATGAGAGAAAGAAAAAGTGATGTGATTGATCAATTTAATCAAAATTTATCCTTCAAACTCAATAAAATTTAAGAATGGTTCTATTCACACCCATAAATTTAAGTCTCACACCCTATTTGAAAAAAATTTTTAATACCAAAATACCCTTAAATAAAAATACATTTTTACCCTTACTCATAAAAAAATTTTGATACTCATGGAAATTCATTTATGAGAGTAATAACTTACTCCTCGGAAGCATGCTTCCAAGAAGCACATTAGCCTCTCGGTAACATACTACCATGGGGCTTAATTGCCCCATATATATGGGGCACTAAATATTGTGCCCCATGGTAACATGTCGTTATAGGGCTAATAAGCTTCTTAACATGGAATTGTTGGGAGCCATTTGTAGTTCATGGAAAATCCAAGCCGTAAAACACAATTTCAAGTAAAAAATTTTTATAAACCCATGAATTTTAATCCAAAAGAATTCACAAAAACCTTCAATGTAATCATGTTCAATGCAATCAAATGAAAGAAAAACAAATTTAACTAAATGGTATATTAACCTTAGATTGTTACAAAACTTAGAAAATTTTCAAGATTTTGAAGAAATTTGTTTGAGTTTTTTTTAGAGAGGGTGAACGAGAGAGATAAGGTGTGTGGAAGTGAAGAGGGGTTTGAGAGTATTTTAGGTATAAAATTTATTAATTTAGAGTGTGAGTAGTAAAAATAAAGAGAGGTTTTAGGAATCGAGTTTTTAAATAAATAGGATGTGTGTAGTTATAAATAAAATGTGAATAGAACCCTCTCAAAATTTATATATTTTCTAATTCATTTATTTTATTTAATTTATTTAATTTTCTAATTTTGTGTTGAAATTTTTTTTTCAAAAGATAAGAATAAAAAATTAATAAAATAATTAATTGTTAAATTGAATATTATCATTTTCTTTTATAAAATTAATAATATTTTAAAAAATAATTATCTTGATTTATATTTTCTCATAAATATTGTTTATAATATTTTTATAAAATGAAAAGACCCTTGTGTACGGCATCCGCATCATCCAAGTAAAATTAATATCTCAATTTGATTTTAAGTGCCCTAATTATATATATTTAATCATGTAAAATATGGTATTATAATGTGTTCATTGTACAAATGATTAGAGGTGTAAACGGATCGAACTTGAATGCATATTACTAAGTTCATGTTTGTTTGTTTACTTTTTAATATTGTTTGTGTTTGATTCGTGTTCATTAGGCTCATTCATGAACATTAACATGCATGTGTGTGAAGGCTAAACAAAAAATATACAAATAAATTGTATTCATCTTAATATATATGATGCTAAAATAAAAAAAAATTATATAAACATGTAATTTTGATAATTGCATATTAAAACAAGAATTATTATCCAATTTACTATCAGTAAAGTTTTTAAATTCTCCAAACGGAACTAAGGCTCCATTTGGTTTGCGTAAAATGACTTTCAGAAAATGATTTCTGTAAAATGATTTCTGAAAATTTGATTTTCTGGAAAAACTAATATTTTCTGTTATTTGGTTGATATACTGAAAAATATTTTCTATTGCTTGTTGTTTTAACTCAATATAGATTAAGTTGAGTTTCAGTGGAGCCTTTTTTCTTAACAGTGGCATAGGTTTGGAAATTGTTTTCCCCTTTTAAAAATGGTAAGACAATTTTCTAAAGTACTTAAAGATTTTTCGTTGACCGAAAATGTTTTACAGATACCAAACACTGGAAAATGTGGAAAATATTTTCTGAAAAATGAAATTCGTGTACCAAATGAACACATATCCCTTTAAAAATATTTTTAAAAAAGTAGCATGTGTCACCATTTTAGCCCAGCTTATGAAATCTTAAAACTTCACTAAAAGTGTATTTGATAATAATACTTAAAATAACCTATGAATAACTACGTAATTTAAAAAAAAATTTTATTATATCAAAGCAAATAAACATTAAATGAATGAGTTTTAAACAAATTTTAAACAAGTTTATTCACATAAATGAACGAACCACACTTTTATTCACGATCATTTGTTAACATTAACAAACGAATATAAATAAACAAAAACCAAATATATTCAAAAACTACTAATTAAGGGTTAGTTTGGATGAGCGATGCGACTGGCTTCGATGAAATTGAAAAAAAAAAAAGAAATGATCATTGTTGATATAACTTTTATAATAAAATATTTTAAAAAATGGATAAAAATTAATTTTACATGTATTTTTTATCTTTTACAAATTTTTTTTGTCTTGTAGTGACATCCAAACGGAGCTGGAATATTTTGTTCGATTTCGCCCCTAAAAAAGGTTTACCAAAACGGAATTCAGAGGCCCAAACCAACAACCCGGAGTCAAAGGGCAAAAAAGGAAAAAAAAGTTGTCAAAGTATCGACCTTTTAAAGAAGTTCAACTTACCTCAAGTATCTTCTTTCAATTTCCAATTTTCAACAACAGAGCTACAGAAAAATAAAACAAAAGCCACAGCAATGGCGGATCCAGTTAAGAAGAATATGGTGAAAGAAGAATTCATTACCTACGCTTACCTCCTCCTCTACATCGCTCTCTCCAGCGGTCAAATCTTCTTCAACAAGGTCGTTTTTCCTTTTACTCCCTTGGATCTCTCGTTTTTATTAACTTCATGGAAATTGAGAAAGTTTAATTTTTAGACTTCACGTTGTTGAAATGATTATATCTTACTCAACTTTCTGATGCAATAAATTGTAAATAAATTGCATTTAATTTGTCAGGCTTGGCTTAATTATTATAAAGGTCAATTTCTCGTTCCTTAGAAATTAATCTCGTATGCTGCTGTTTCTAAATAGCAGATTTTGACGTAAATATTAATTATCCTTTTTTGAGGTAATGCTTCGTATGTAATTTTATGAAGACATTGATAGTGAATTTGTGTAAGTGTTTTTATAAAATTTGCTTCAAAAAATGTTTTACTTCTTTTTAATGATTCAAATGGCTTCCCCAAATTGAAATGGATGTTCTTCCCGCATTCTAGCGTGAAAATGATTGTCAAGGCAGCTTTATTTTTAAGTTTGAGGTCGGCTGTGTAATAATTTTGTTTTTCATGATTTTTGGCAAGGAGATATATTTTCTTAATACTCTTCTTGCTTACTTGAATTCCTCGTACTGCATTGATGCTAGTTTTAGGGGAAGCTATATGCATTTATGCATAAGGTTTGAGAGTATGCTGACAACTACTAAGAACTTCATGTGAGAAAATGTTTTATACTTTGTTACATGTGCCTGAAATTGGTGCCTGTTGAGGTGAATGGGCTTAAATTGCGGTTAATAACATGTTAACTGCTTATGCATACTCTTTTGCCACAAGCTCTTGCAACTTTTGAGTTTGGAGTCTCTGTTGTTCATGCCAAATACAATGCTTTCTATTTAAGTACAAATATTTTATATATTGTAATTTTGACCATATTGTTCATGAAAGTTCAATGTTTCTTGTTATTTTTCTGCCACAAAATGGTTGTTTGATATGGTAAAGAGCGAGAAAGTTTTATATCTTTCTCAATTGTCTTCTTGCTTGCTTGAACTCCTCATACCTCATTGGCAGTATGCTGACAAGTACTTAGAACCTCTTGCGAAAAGAATTCTGTTACCCTTTGTTACTTTTGCCTGCAAAATGGTGCCTATTCAGGTGAAAAGTCTTAATTTGCTGTTAACAGCTATGTTTACTCTTTATGCATACTTGTTTGCCACAAACTTTTGCAACTTCAGAGTTTGAGTCTTTGTTGTTAATGTGAAATCTATAAGTTCAACCTTTTTTTCTATTATTAACTTGACCATGTTTGTAAATTTTCTGTGTTGCTCGTTATTTTTCCCCATAATATGGTTGTTTTGATACAGTAAGGAATAAGAAACTCTTATAAATTTGTTTTGTAAGGCTGACATTAGGTATTGTTTTCGCTTTCTTTGGAAACTGCAGTGGGTTTTGTCATCTAAGGAAATAAACTTTCCTTATCCCCTTGGGTTGACTCTGCTTCACATGGTCTTCTCCTCTGTACTATGTTTTTTACTCACTAAAGTCTTCAAGGTATCAACAGCACTATACATTAATGATCGAATGGTATTGAGCAATATTTTTTAGTTTAGTTTGGCAAGTCTTGATCATTCTTTCTCTAATTTTTTCCCCATACCAGATTATGAAAGTTGAGGAAGGAATGACCATAGAAATGTAAGTTACTAACAGAGCACCTTATATATGATGCTAGAATTTGTAAGTTTTGTTCCTTTTAATTACTGTCTTAAATGGTAACTGAATATTAATAACTTTTGCTCTGTTCGCTGAAAGTTGAAAGGTCACAGACGATCTCTTTTACTGATGAAAGAGAAAAGATGTTTTGGTGATGATACAAATGCACAAAACTTCATACTGTGTCAGTTCGACAAGCCAAGTGCTTTTTAAATTGCGAACTTTTTCCAGCTTGATCTTGATTGATATAGGAAAGAGTTAAGTGTATGGTTCAGATCTGCATTTTTTGTTTGAGATTCTTGGCCAACAAAGTTCCCATAGTTGCTTTCAAGGCCTCATAAATTGTTGCTTGTACATCACAAGTGCCTTGGAGACATCATCCTGGCACAATAACGTTATCAAAAATTCTAGTTTTTTATTTTAAAAATGCATCATGGAGTATAATGCGTAAGATGCATTTAAAATGTGAAAAAGAAAAACAGATTAAATAGAGTGAAACAGGGGAAAAGGAAAGAGAGTGAAATAGGTGAGAACTCTTTTTAAAACAAAAAAGAAAAAGAAAGAAAGGAGAAGGCAAAAAACACAGATTGAGAAAGAGAGAAATTAGAGGGAAATGTGAAGAAGCAGATTGAATAGAGAGGAAAAACAGAGTAATAGGGGAGAAGAATAAAAGAAAGATAGGGGCTGATTTGTTTCTTTTTTGTTACTTGTGTAGGCTAATGTAAACCGAAACGATAACGGCATTTATAGATGACTTCCTATAAGTAATTGATAGTATATGATAACTTAGATAACTTAAATACACAAAACTGGAAGTTACAAGAGAAGCTGTAATCATACAATGTTATCATAATAAACTTCTAAATCAATCACTCTTTTACATCAAAGATTCTTAACAATTTGTCCATTGTGGTCTTGCTAGCCATTCCTTTTGGAGTGCAAAGAATATCTATATTATGGTGCTCAAATAGGAACATGCAAAGAGATGGTTCTTTTGCTGTTGATCATAGGAGAAGCCCTCCAAGCTGCCATACCTCAGACCTTCACCAATATGTTCTTGTGCTCCTATCTCTACAATAACCACATACTGTTGGTGGTCCTTAGCTTTTTGGCTGCATAGTGATTAATGGTGACCCTTTAAGTGCCTTAGTTGATACAAATTGCATTTTATAAAAGAATGGTCGTTGTTAACTCAGTTTGGTTGTCCCTTATTGTTCCGGTATCATCAACTCTAAAAAATAGTAGGTTTTAAAATTTACAGAAAGCTGTCATAGAGTAAATGTTTGAGTTAATTGATTCTACTGTTTATTCTTTCCTTGACTTCATTGCTAAATTCTACTGTTTATGCTTCCTGCTCTGGTACTCTTCCCCAATCTAAATTTTTAGAACTTATCCTATTTGGCTCATGCCAATATCTCTTTTCTCTATAAAAATTATGAACACAAAACACTTGTCACTATTTGGTGTTACAGTTAATGCTGATAATTAAAGCACGAAATAGTAGTAGGGTATTCTAGTAAAGATTAAGCTAGAACTAAGTTTCAAATACAAGTGGAGAACTCAATCCAATTGGGATTCATTTAGAAGAACTCTTATCTGAAATTGAGCAAGATGGAGGCAGATTTCTGAAGTAGAAAAGATAAAAACTTTCTGATGATAAATTGAAGTCCCCTTGAACCATTGCTCGTGTCATCTCTTTGGTCATAACATATCTTCTCAAGCTGTCTGATTTATATCCATTTTGTATCTCTTGTCTTTGATTGAGATTATTTTCAGAATAGCAATACATCCTTGTTGCTATCTCATCATTTCCTGCGTATTCTTCTTTTTCTTTTGTATGCATTGTTAATTTGATGAAGTTATACATTCTCAGATACACAACGTCTGTTATCCCTATTGGTGCCATGTTTGCAATGACTCTTTGGCTGGGAAACACTGCCTACCTGTATATATCTGTCGCATTTGCACAAATGCTGAAGGCAATTAGTAAGTCAAAATTCATTAAGATAATTACACTTGAACCCTATGTGCTTTTTGTGGAACTCATTTTAATTGCATATGCTTTCAAAATTTATAATTGACCCCATTGTTTTTGCCTTTTGACTGATGGGATTATGCTGTTAAAAGATGGCATGTACTATGACAGTTTCATTTGATTACTCTTTTTAAGTGAAAGAGCAATCTTTGCTTCAGTTTGTTACGCCTTTTCTTGATTTCTAAAGATCCAGATAATTGTAATATGGAACCATAAAAATCAGAACACAGAAGGAGAAAAATAGAATTATAAAGGGTATGAAAGAGAATTAGAAGATAAACAGAGCTTAAGAGCTAAAACCCTTTAACTAAAAGGAAGGAAACAAAAACCTAAAGGCTTGAAAGCTCATTTTCTTCAAACCACAATAGAGAAAACACCAAGAGAAAAAACTTTTATGCAACATACCTTGCAAGCAATCACAATTCTAAATATCCTACATTGAGCAGCATAACAATTATCCACAAAATGACCCTTGGTGCCTCACACGGACACCCTCCCAGCAGAAAAGTAAAACTATAAAATGGAAGCTGTTAGAAATATCAAATTGAAAAAGGAAATAGAAAGAAAAATATAAACTGAACTACTTAATTTCAAGGTTGAATTGCACAGTTCATAAGTCACTTGCCCATGACCCACAATAAGGAGTCCAAAGCTCTATCATATGTTACTTGAATGGACACCATCCACATCTTTGAAGAAGCATTTTGGCCAAATTTGAAGCCATTGACTTGATGGAAAAGTTGGTGGAGCAACCTAGAAACTTGAAAAGAAGACCAAATCTATGTTTACCGATTTGCCTAATGCCAATTCATGGTGGTTTCGTGTGTCATAACTTGCCCATGTTTTCCAATCTGAAGTGTGTATGGTTTTTTCTCCTTTCATCCCAGATTCTGTGTACTTACCAAAAATAGTGGTTGAATACTTGATTAAATCTATGTATGGGCATGCACACATAGATATTGATAAGATTGTTTTTGCAACATAATTCAAGTTGGTTATGCCATGACTTCTTTATAGGTCAAACAGTGAAGATCACATGAGGTTAAGTGAAATTTTTATAGCATGTTAGATGAAGTTAATTCTTCCCAAACTACAATGAATTAACTGTAATTGACTCTTTGTTGGGTTTTTCTACCCTTTTCAGGTGGATAAGTAATGCCTGTGTAATATTAGATGGGTCTCCACAGCTGTAAAATTTTTTATTTTTGATTTTGCATCAGATGTTAGGCTGGTGATTTAATTCTAGGTAATTTAAACACCATGAATTAGGGTCAAGACTATATCAATAAATACTTCCTTTTTTTCATGTGTATACACACACACACACACACAAAAATATATATACATACATATATATATTACTCATTATTTAGATGGCATATTGTGATTTCACTACTTTTCTTGAATGAGTTTTGCAGTGCCAGTGGCTGTTTTCATTCTTGGAGTAGCAGCAGGACTGGAGGTAATGAGCTGCAGAATGCTTTTAATAATGTCAGTGATAAGTTTTGGTGTTCTGGTGGCTTCTTATGGAGAAATAAATATTAGCTGGATTGGAGTTTTTTACCAAATGGGCGGTGTTGTTGGAGAAGCTTTAAGACTCATATTCATGGAGATTCTAGTTAAGCGAAAGGGTATCAAATTAAACCCTATATCTATCATGTATTATGTTAGTCCTTGCAGGTAGGTATTACATCATTCTTCTAATTTAGCCAGTATCCTCTTGACAACACTAAACTTTCTTCCCTTTATGTAAAGTTGATGCCAATTGGGATTCAATTTTTATGTTTTTTGTAGTGCTGTTTGTCTGTTTATTCCTTGGATCTTTCTGGAGAAACCAAAAATGGAAGCCCATGGGACGTGGAACCTTCAGCCTGTTATGCTAACACTCAACTCTCTCTGCACATTTGCACTCAACTTATCAGTTTTCCTAGTGATCTCGCACACTAGTGCTCTAACCATTCGTGTCGCTGGAGTTGTCAAGGATTGGGTGGTTGTTTTATTTTCTGCCCTTCTCTTTGCAGATACAAAGTTGACAGTCATAAATTTATTTGGCTATGGCATTGGTAAGTATCTAAAAGTACATTTTCTTTTGTATCTTTACCTTTTGTAACTAGCATTTATCTATTATATCTGTTCAAAGACATTGCTATGGGTTGACAAGTTCAATCATTAAGGTTATTCTTAAAAAGTGACCTTAGCAGCAGATGCTTTAGGTATAAATGAATTATAGAAATCTGAATTGGTTTATAGGAACAATGGCTCCTTCAGGCATGGTGGAGCTTATCCATGGTTTTGCTGGACTGTCCATGAATATTTATGATTTATATTTGCCAAAACTCTTCATCACTTGTCTTGTTCTTCAGTAGTTTAAGCCATGGTATTGCTAAATTGTTTAGGAGCATTTATGCCTTACATATATACCAAAGCTCTACATCTGCGGTTTAACCTGTTCTTTGGGGTATCAGATACTACAAGCTATTAGCGATTTCCTTATATATATATATATATATATATATATATATATATATATATATATATATTTGCATTAGTGTCAGTTCTTCCCTAAAATTTATTATTAAAGGTTGGAATGATCCAGAGTAGACTGAGCAGCCTTGCGTTGGTTGCAATGAAGAAAGGATTCACTAAACTCATTAGTGAACTAACTAGTTTGAGATTAAGGCTTGCTTGAGTTTTATAAGTTGGAGATTCAGGTGGGTATAGGATTTGCTGGATGATACTCATCTGTCATAAGTTTACTTGGTTAATTATTTGGATGTAGAATTACTCAAGTTTTATAAATTTATTTCGATTTTTTCTTTTATGTAGCCATTGTTGGAGTGGCTGCATATAATAATTACAAGTTGAAGAGGGAAGCTTCGCGCAGTATCTCTGATGACTCCCAAGAGGCCCAGACTATACCAACGGCTGCATCATCAACTCCAAATAGATAGTAACAACGTACAAGACTAATCTGCTGAGATGATTTTGAAGTGTATAATTGCATGAAAATGAGCCATCGGGAACCGCCAGTTCATCTCGTTAGCCTTCTATTCGATTTGGCATGTTCATGACACACTGCAGGAAAACATCATGCCCAGACTATTCAGTTACAGATTTAATGTAGCCTTGACTTGTTCTATTGAGTCTGCAGCAGAATATTGGGGGTATTTTTTATTTTCTTTCTAGGGGCGCCATAGAGCTGCATGCGGCGTTATAATATTAGAGAAAGTGACCTGCTGAGATCTAAGGTAAAGAAGAAAAACTGTAAAGAAATACTTGGACGATTTAAGCTATACTGATATGATAAAGTTTTTGCTTTAGCTATGTCTTAATGGTATACACATTGACAATTGAAATGCACATTGCAGATGGCTTTATTGGGTATGGATTCAGCACTGTAAACTTTCAGCATATTTCGTGGGTATATTGTCAGTATATATATATATATATATATATATATATATATATATTAATGGTATACACATTGACAATTGAAATGCACATTGCAGATGGCTTTATTGGGTATGGATTCAGCACTGTAAACTTTCAGCATATTTTGTGGGTATATTGTCAGCATATATATATATAAATATATAAATATATAAATATATATAATATATATAAGAGTAGAGATTCACTTACACAAGTGTAAAATAAATTTGTTTTACACAATTTTATATTTTCATATAGGATTAATATTTTTGCAAACCAACCGTTGGATTTAATAACCTACTCATATTTATTATGTATGTAAATTTTTGAATCAATCTGCTATTTTTATCATTTTAATCGAGAATAATATTTTTTTAATATATATCAACGGTTGAAATTTTGTTTTATGAAATAAATAGTTATACGTATTCGATTAATTTGAAATTTGGCATGCATGATCTATGTGAATAGAACATAAAATTTAACGGTCGGATTAAAAAACTATAAATCATATAAAAAAATATGAAAGTATGTAAAATTAAATTTGTTTATTATGTATGTAAATTTTTGAATCAATATGCTATTTCTATCATTTTAATTGAGAATATTATTTTTTTTCAATATATATCAACGGTTGAAATTTTATTTTAAGAAATAAATAGTTATATGTATTCGATTAATTTAAAATTTGGCATGCATGATCTATGTGAATAGAACATAAAATTTAATGGTTGGATTAAAAAATTATAAATCATATAAAAAGATATGAAAGTGTGTAAAACTAAATTTGTTTTACACATGTGTAAGTGGATCCTTCTTTTCAGGAGCGTAGCCAGAAACAAAATTCAGTGGGGTCACATGTGTACTAATCCATATTATATAAATATTTTTATATTGTATTAAAAATAGTTTTTTGACTCCATATACGGATTAAGACGAAACACATGTCTTTTAAAAATATTAAAAATAAAATAATACATATGTCATCATCTTAGCTTCACTTGTGGAGTCAAAAAACTTCATTGACAGTGTATATAATAATTATCCAATTGTTATATGAAGTAATCATTTTTGAATATATAAATTAAGTTGAAAATTGCTTGATTAGTGATTTTATTATTTATATTTTAATTTGCAAAAGATATACTCATACATATAGAATTTTTTTGAATAAAAAAGAAATAAAAATTAACATTATATTTATATATAATAAAATGTATGATTTTACTTTTATATAGAACATTTATACATAAATATATCTTTATGAGAAATTATATACATCACATTTTATTTTTTAATACTTATTAACATATAATTATATTTAGAAAAATTACCAAATATATTATTAATAGAGTTTTTAAACTTCATAAATGTAGTTAATAAGATGATACATATCCCTTAAGGAATAGTAAAAAAAAAAACTAATTAGAAAA
Organism: Heritiera littoralis; assembly: GCA_031772115.1. NCBI lineage: Eukaryota > Viridiplantae > Streptophyta > Magnoliopsida > Malvales > Malvaceae > Heritiera > Heritiera littoralis. The sequence continues at coordinate 4,676,922 of JAPDPK010000040.1, forward strand.
TAATGTAGGATGCATGACAGTTTTTTAACTATGATTGTGAAATTAAAAGTTTTTATTGTCAATGTATCAAAAACTAACCTTTATAATTTTACCAAAATATAAAGATTTTATAAAATTTTCTTTGCAACCTAAATATAAATATTATCATTATAAAAATGAATAAAAATTTTATTTTTGATCATTTACTTTATATTTTTATGAAATTTATTTGCTCCAATATAAAAAATAAAAATTTTAATATTTTCCAGATGTATAAATATAACTTGACTAAAATTTAGTGGGGTCAATACGTGGCTACGCCACTGCTTCCTTTGTGTGTGTGTGTGTGTGTGTGTTCACAATTTGAAAATAATTTGGTTAACCGATTGACCAAATTTAATTCGTTTAATCGGTTAGTTATCGAATTTAATTTTATCGGTTAACGAAAGTATATTTTATAAAATTTTGGTTATTGGTTAATTCGGTTTGAAAACTGAATTAATTTTGGTTAACTGAATTAACCAAATTAGAGATAATACAATATATATTTATAGTCTTATACTATGTATTTTGTACTTTTAGCCTAAAATATTATTTCAATTTTCTCAAATTAAAAAAAGCCCTAATTAAAAAAAAAAACCCTAACATTATTATTTCAATTTTTACAAATATTATTGTTTAGCAATAACCTGTTAGTACTTAATATTTATGAATTTATGAAAATTGTGTATAAAGTTTGATTAATTCGATTAATTAACCAAATTTTATTTCGGTTCAGTTAATTTGAAAATGCAGAATTTGTTCGATTAACGAAAGTAAAAATATATATTTCAGTTAATTCAATTTCGGTTAATTCGGTTCGAAATTAACTGAATTAATCGAATGAACATCCTATATATATGTCTATGTGTTTGTGCGTGTGATATTGAATTACAGAGGAGTAATATTTCTTTTATGTCAAATCTCATTTCGTCCATTACAAAATCCGAACTCAACCACGAAAATAAAAGAAGAAATCATGCCTTACATTAGTCAGCGCTTCCCATTAGATTTTGAACTTTTTAAGTTACTAATAGATACATTTTGGTATTTCTTAGCAAAAGTTTCTAACAGGATTGGCAACTGGGTTTGGAAAGAATGGGGATCTTTGGGATACACCGAGGGGACCTTTGGGATAGACCAAATCTTAATGTATGGAGGGAAAGAAAGTAAACTAGAATTACATCAAGAAAAACAAGAAGCATTGTTAGAAAATTTAAAAAATTTTCCAAAAAAAAGCCTCTATGATGGAAAATGAACTATGTTTTTGTTGCATTGAAGAGCATGATCCTAAAGTGAGAAGTGTTAAACGAACAAAAAAATGGAGATTCCAAAACTTCTAATCATGTAATGAGAGAATGCCACCCATCACCCATCTCTTATCATGATTCCTTAGTAGGGAATAAAGGCTTTTCTTCTTTTTCCTTGGTCAATAGGCTATCTTCATATGAAGACCCAGACCAACAAATTGATGTCAATGATAACATTTCGACCATCTTATTATCCAAAGAACAGAAAAGAAGAATTAGATCTCCTTGGAAAAAATGCAATAATTGTTAAAAACTTTTGGAAAGATTGTTGGCTACAACTTCCTTTACCCCATAATAAAGGCACAGTAGAAACCAAAAGGAGAGATGGAGTGTATTGATCTAAGACATGACTTTTTTGTATTTAGATGTTCAAATATGGACGATTTTCATAGAGTTATTTACAGAGGTTTATGGTTTGTAGGGTTATATTACCCCTGTTAGCTTTAAATTGCAATATATATTTTGAAATGACAAAAACTTAAGTAAGCTTTAATGTTTTAATTCATATTGTAAATTTGCCTTATCACAAATGATTTTCTCAATCCATTTTCAAGTGATCATATCAAACATTAAGACCATGATTTAATTACATATTCTTATTGGTCTTAATACTTTATAAAATGTTTTGAATATTTTAGAAAATTACTTGATGAATTTTTGGACCATGTTTTCATTAGAGAAAGTCAAGAAAAACTCCCACAAAAATACTAAAATGTTTTGGGTTAGATTAGGATCAAAGGCCACATCATTTCTAACTCAAAAAGTGCAGGAAATCACATTCTGGAAGCATGAGATCTATCCCCTAAGGGAAGGGATCGATCCCTTTATGACAGAATGCCCCGGAGGCCTAGAATGAAGCATGGGATCGATCCTTTTTGCAAAAGGATCGATTCCTTTTCACCAGAAAGTCCCCAACCGCTAGTTTCTGTGAGATACAATGGCTAGTTTCTGTTTTGGCTCCAACCAACATCCACAAACCATCCAAGGGACTATAAATAGAGGCTTAGAAGCTAAAGGAAGGAAGGGGAACTACTCAATCAACTCCAATACTCATTTTCCTCAAATACTCAAGGCTCAACAACAAATCAAGAGCTACAAAGTCTTCATCTTCCATCATTCACATATCTCTTGTATTGCTTAGCACAAATATTGTATAGGCTTTTTCTTTATGCCTAATTTCTGTAATCACTTGCCTACCTAGAGGCCTTTCTTTGATTACATCTCTTGTAAACACAAACATTCCTTGTAAAAGGGGAGGTTTCTCTTTAGCCTAAGAAAAAGAGGGAGGTTTCTCTTTAGCCTAGAAAAAGAGGGAGAAGAGGTTTCTCTTTAGCCTAGAAAAAGAGAGAGGTTTCTCTTGAGCCTTGAAAAGAGTTAGTGTAACACAAATTCAAGTTAGTGAATTTGGAAAAATCCTTGGGAGCGTCTCAAGGTAGAGGATGTAGGCAAGGTAGCCGAACCTCTATAAATCAATTGTGTAAATCTCTCTCTCCCTACTCTTTACTTATTTGCAATTTTATTTGTATTTATTGTATTCAATATATATTGTATAATTGCCTAGCTTAGTGAACTTAGAAAACACTCAAATAGGCTAGAGAATTTAGAAGAATCGAAAAACGGGCATAAGGTTAGCTAAGAACCGATTCACCCCCCTCTCGGTATAGCCTATAAGAGCCAACAATTGGTATCAGAGCTTGGGCTCGAGATTGATTTAGACTAACCTCTATCAAGCAAAACGATCTTAAATGGCTCACTTGAATGTAGGCACACCCCTAGGAGAAGAGGGACACTCATTAGTTAGACCTCCACTCTTCAATGGTGAGAATTACTCCTATTGAAAAATTAGGATGATGTTATTTGTGCAATCCAATGACTATGAAGTGTGGAGAGTAATTGTTAATGGCCCTAGAATCCCAATAAAGAAAGTAGATGGAAAAGATGTCCCTAAGAGTGAAGATGAGTGGGACACCAATGACATGAGATTGGCACAATTGAATGCCAAGGCTATGCACACCCTCTTTTGTGCTTTAAGTCCAAATGAGTATAATAAAGTATCCTTATGTGAGAATGCTAAACAAATATGGGATAAACTAGCCATCACACATGAAGGGACAAATCAAGTTAGAGAGACCAAAGTAGGAATGCTCACACATGATTATGAGCTATTTAGGATGAAAGAAAATGAGTCCATTAGCGAAATGTTCACTAGGTTTAATGATATAATTAATGGACTTAAGGCTGTAGGCAAGGCTTATTCCAATGTTGAAATGGTAAAGAAAATTTTGAATAGCTTGCCTAAGTCATGGGAGGCAAAGGTAACCGCAATAGAAAAGTCTAAGGATCCAAATACCTTGTCTCTAGATGAGCTTATGGGCTCCCTACTTACATATGAAATGAAAATGAAAAGAAATGAAGTGCCTTCAAAGAAAGTAGGGTAGCACTTAAGTCTTCCACTCATGAGGTCCTTGAAGATGATAGTGATGAGAGTGGAAATGAGGAAGAGAAGGAAATGGCAATGTTTGCCAAAAGATTTAATAGGTTCATGAGAATGAAAGAAAAAGAAAATAATAGGAGACATCAAAGAGGGGAGTCAAGTAGAAGAGAAAAGGACCCTTTAGTGTGTTATGAGTGTAATGAACCGGGTCATACTAAGTTAGATTGCCCCTTACTTAGGAAAGAAAAGGATAGGAAACCTAGGAAGAAAGCATTTGTGGCTGCATGGAGCGATAGTGATAGCTCCGATGAGGAAAACATAGATAATGAGGTAGCCTACTCATGCTTTATGGCTATTAGTGACGATGAGGCTAGCTCTAGTTCTAGTAAAAATAATGATTTTACATTTGATGAGTTACAAAATGCTTTTAATGAATTAGCAAATGAATTTCAATGCATAAATTCTAAATATAAGAAAATCATTGCTAATTTGAAAATAGAAAAGGAAATCTTGACCAATGTTAAGCTAGAATTAGAAAAGAAACTAGAAGAAGCCAACTTAGAAATAAATGAGTTAAATAAAAAGAATACAAATTTGCATAACTCATTTACTAGGTTTTATATGGGTCAACAAAAGCTAGATCACATGCTTGAGACCCAAAGAGCTTTCTTTGATAAAGATGGGTTAGGTTATAATGCAATACAAAAAGAAACTCATATAAAGAATTTCCTAGTGAGCAAAAATACTATGCATGATTTATCTCTTACATGCTCACTATGTAATAAAATAGGACACTCTTCACCAGCATGTACATATAGAAAAACCACATTTAGAGGAAGAGTGATTAGAAAAATGTGGGTGCCAAAGCATGCAATAAATAATGATGATTTGAGTTTGAAATGGATCCCCAAAGGATAAAAAATTGTTTGCACTAACTCTCATGGACCCAAGAAAATGTGGGTACCAAAGCATGTTTGAATATGGTTTGTTGTAGGAGTGTTAGAGCATGGGAATACAATGGAACAATGGAGTTTAAATGCTCAACACATCCTCATGGAGTTTGGTTGTGCCAATGAGAAAAAGGAAAAGCTTGGAAATCCATCCTTAGCAAGGTCATAACAATTCTTCAAAGAATGGCACAAGGTAGATTCAACTATTCAAGGCAAAGCATTCTCTAGCAAAGGAGTATTGTAAGCTTAATTCCTTACTCCTTAAACTTTTTATTGTTTATGCCTTGATGATATGGTTTGTTGATGATCTTTGATGTACTATAAGTTGAATGGATAAATAAAGGGCATGATAAATGATTGGATAGTTTTTGATGCAATATTTGATTGAATGAAAAGCATGTTTAGTTATTTTGAAATGATTATTGGATTTCTGCATTTTGAGCAAGTTTTCTATATGTTGATAATGTATTTACTTGCCTCAAATTGCCAAATATGTCATATATGCAAAATGCCATGTCATGTGCATTAATGAAGAACTTGTATGTTGGAAATCATGGCATGTTGTTCACAAAATGTATGCTTTGATGATATATGCGCTTAAAACCTATGTGAACAAGTTTGTTTTGACATATTTATGAAATTCAATGCATTGGTATTGCCAAAACAAGCATAATTCTCAAAATGACCTCCTTTGAGGCCAAAAATGCATTTATTGGTAAAAATCCTTCCAAAATTGCAAAATCTATTGTTAAATGGTTTTTCATTCATGTTTTTCATTCATACAAGTCCAAAATCATGTTTTACAAATGTTTAAACCCTTACCTGGACTTAAAATACTCAAAAACAAAGTTTTGGCACCTCACAAATTGGATTTTCTATCAAAAATCTGCAGAACCAGGATGAGGGATCGATCCCTCTACATACAGGATCGATCCATTTGGAAAAACATGCAGGAAACTTGATTCTGGAGTTAAGGGATCGATCCCCCTCCTCAAGGGATCAATCCCCCCAGGCCAAAATGGCTTTTCTACACTTTTTCAATCGAAATTGAGAAGAACTTTTCATTATTTTGATACTTTCTCTCTTCTCAACTTTTTATTGTTTTAAGATGAACTTTAAAATATGAAAAATCATTTTTCATTGATATCATGCCTCAACTCCATCAACTTGTGTCATTTCCAACAAATGGCATCACTTTCAACAATTAATATCATTTTTCTTGAGCTCACAAGTGCAAAATCAGTTTTCTCATTGAAAATGGTCATGAATTGCATAAATCTTGAAATATACTTTCAATGAATGCTTAAACATAATTTTGAGATTTATTTCAATAATTATGGATATATTTGAGAATTTGATGAACTTGTGCATAATGAATATTCTTCATTCTTTTTGCTCATCTTAGTCAAGCATGCTTATAGGATTATGTTTCTTAGCTTGACTCAACTACTCCACACTAAGTTTCATGATAATTATACATCTAGTGGAAGAATAATTAAAATTTGACCTTAAGGATTGATTTCAAATGTAAATTCAAGAATTGGTATAAGGTCATAATTTTCCTTGGCTTATAATTTGTGATGATAAAGGAATCCTAAATGTTCAAATGCATGAAACTTTATCATCTATGAACTTAAACTTCTCTTATGGCTAAATTATTAAAGAACTTGGGCTTTAATGACAACACCAACATTCAAAGATAAATGCAAACTTGAACAAATGTACTTTGGTTGATCTCAATGCATTGAATCTTGATTGTTTTGATGTTGAACTTGCATATTTGATGATGTGTGATTGTGTTCTTGCATATTTAGAATGATTATTTTCTTGACATGAACACACTACACATAGATATTGGATTCATGCAAAATGTCTAAGTCAACCATTAGTAACAATTGATATTTAGATTGAAATAACAATTAGTATCATTGGCAACCATATTTTCACCAATTGGTAAGCCAAAACGAAATTGACAATTGATATGAGCTTTAAATTGACAATTCTACTCATGCTCCTTAGATTGAAATGACAAATAGAGAAGAATTCATATAAGACACTTTCGCATGAAACACTTTTGTGCTAGAATTTGTGACTAATTGATGTATGATTTAATTCTAGACATAATATTTCTTGAGAATGATTTATGAGCACATGCATATGATATGTTATATAATTTCAGCTCATAATCATGATGTATTACAATGCACCTTAGTTGGACTTTAGAAAGAACAATTGATATATTTAGGTGCTTAATAGGATTGAAATGAGCAAGTCATAGACCTAAATAGATATTTATACACAACTTGCTTCATTAATTACCAATTGTGAACTTCTTGCAAAATTATTTATAAATAATTGGTATAGGATCATAAGTCATGTTCTTTAGATGAATATTTCGTACTCTTTATCAACAATTGACTTATTTATTTGTGCTATGAGTCCCATGTACTAACATGTTACTTGTTGGATGGAGCATATTCTTTTATCTCTTCTCACATAGCCATGATTTTAGGGGGAGCATATTTTTTATTATTTTTCCTTCCTTTTGCTATGACAAAAAGGGGCAGAGATAGATATTAAAAGGGGGAGAGATAATGGGGGAAAAATAGTTTCATTTTCAAAACCCATGCTTATATTAAGGAGGAGCTTTATAAAATCCTGCTTTATTTGAGGGGGAGTATTTTTTCAAAAAATTTTCAAAGCAAATTTACATTAAGTTTTGTCATATCAAAAAAGGGGAGATTGTCAGCTTTAAATTGCAATATATATTTTGAAATGACAAAAACTTAAGTAAGCTTTAATGTTTTAATTCATATTATAAATTTGTCTTATCACAAATGATTTTCTCAATCCATTTTCAAGTGATCATATCAAACATTAAGACTATGATTTAATTACATATTCTTATTGGTCTTAATACTTTATAAAATGTTTTGAATATTTTAGAAAATTACTTGATGAATTTTTGGACCATGTTTTCATTAGAGAAAGTCAAGAAAAACTCCTACAAAAATGCTAAAATGTTTTGGGTTAGATTAAGATCAAAGGCCACATCATTTCTAACTTAAAAAGTGCAGGAAATCACATTCTGGAAGCATGGGATCGATCCCCTAAGGGAAGGGATCGATCCCTTTATGGCAGAATGCCCCGGAGGCCTAGAATGAAGCATGAGATCGATCCCTTTTGCAAAAGGATCGATCCCTTTTCACCAAAAAGTCCCCAAGCGCTAGTTTCTGTGAGATACAACGGCTAGTTTCTATTTTGGCTCCAACCAACGTCCACAAACCATCCAAGGGACTATAAATAGAGGCTTAGAAGCTAAAGGAAGGAAGGGGAACTACTCAATCAACTCCAATACTCATTTTTCTCAAATCCTCAAGCCTCAACAACAAATCAAGAGCTACAAAGTCTTCATCTTCCATCATTCACATATCTCTTGTATTGCTTAGCACAAATATTGTATAAGCTTTTTCTTTGTGCCTAATTTCTGTAATCACTTGCCTACCTAGAGGCCTTTCTTTGATTACATCTCTTGTAAACACAAACATTCCTTGTAAAAAGAGGGAGGTTTCTCTTTAGCCTAAGAAAAAGAGGGAGGTTTCTCTTTAGCCTAGAAAAAGAGAGAGAAGAGGTTTCTCTTGAGCCTAGAAAAAGAGAGAGGTTTCTCTTGAGCCTTGAAAAGAGGGAGTGTAACACAAATTCAAGTTAGTGAATTTGGGAAAATCCTTGGGAGCGTCTCAAGGTAGAGGACGTAGGCAAGGTAGCCGAACCTCTATAAATCGATTGTGTAAATCTCTCTCTCCCTACTCTTTACTTATTTGCAATTATATTTGTGTTTATTGCATTCAATATATATTGTATACTTGCCTAGCTTAGTGAACTTAGAAAACACTCAAATAGGCTAGAGAATTTAGAAAAATCGAAAAATGGGCATAAGGTTAGCTAAGAACCGATTCACCCCCCCTCTCGGTATAGCCTATAAGAGCCAACAACCCCATTATGAGACTTTGGGAATCGAGTTTCTTACCAAAAGCTAACGCTTGTTGCACCATTACTATGATTTGGGCATGCTTAACTAGGCTATCTATTGAATGTTTTGATAAAAGCATTCTTCAAAGGATATGTAATGAACTTGGTACCCGACTTAAGGTCAACAACCTTACAGGCTTAATGCTCGAGGAAGATATGCAAGAATTTGTATCCAGGTAGATCTAAAAAAGCCTTTTATCCCAAAATTAAAGTTGGGAACTCATGCAAATAGTTCTTTATGAGAGACAGAGATAGTTAACCTTTGATTTGGTTATGGAATCATAAGGTATAGAAAAAAAGTATGTCCTCTTAACAAATTGCGTGGGATGGAATAAAACTCTTGTGAAAAGGCACAAGAAAAACATGAAGCACAAAAAAAAAAGTTGAAAGAGAAAGGATTCGACCTATAGATGGTGGTGTTGAGAAGCAAATCCAAATAGGGTAGATCCCAAAAATTAGTTAAGGATGAAATAAAGAAGGACTCGATTCACAAAATGACTGACAAAGGTAAGAAAAAGGTGTTATGGCATCACATGATGAATAGAAGCCAACATCCCAATTATTATTACTTTAGCAGCTTAGGGCAACGCTTCAAAATATTGCATGAGAGTAATGTCTCTCATAATAGTAATGCAAGTCAGGCTTTACATCAATTTATTATTAATGACCAAAATGCCCTTAATTTGGTTAACATGGAATTGAACCAAATGAACTTCCTTGTTGCTTTCCATTTAGTAGCCAACTAGATCTTGGTATGAAGGAGACCATCACTAGCTCCAAGAAACCTTTTTACGAGCCTAATATTGTGGCAACTATTACATTAACAAAAAATCATGGAAAACCTTTTAGAACTTTACAAAGAGATGGAAGTGATGTTTCTAGTCTTAGGCAAAAAATTCATTAAGATGACCATAGCAATGGAAATCTTACTAGATCATGTCTAGCAAGAGCAAAAGTAGAGTGTAAGCGAACTCATGCAATCATCGAACAATTTGGCACCATGGATGTGCCTTCACCCGAAACCTATCTTCACCTAGTAAAAGAATCTACGTCGACCTTCAAACCAGGTAGCAGGAGATCTTGCTTGTTTTAATGGGCATTTTCTTGATTTAAATCCCATTAGACACAGTGAGAAGGATGAGTCTATTAGAAGATAACAACATTGTTTTTCTTTTCAAATCACCTCCAACGATAAATCTACTCAAAATAGTGGTAAGATCTTCTTAGTGGAAGAAGGGGAATATGAGGAAAATAACATTTCTATGCATGTCCATACCAGGCAACAAATTTAATATGCAATATGCCAACGGGGGAGATCAAAACTGCCCCAGAGCTAGCTGACTGGCTTCTTAATAAAATCTCTCTTCAAGTTTTTCCTATGAGGTGCCTACTATGGAATGCTAAAGGGTCTAGAAGCCCAAACATTTTTAGATTAGTTTTATGGAGCTTGTTTGCATTAATAGCCCCAGCATAACAATTATCGTGGAAACTAGGGTTTCTAGTGAGAATGCAGAAAGAGTAAGAAAATCCTTGGAATTCAACCACACTTTCAGAGTTGATGCAGAAGGTTTCTCAAAGGGAATTTGGCTTCTATGGCATTCTAAGAGGTCACTATCAATGTGTCGCAACATTCCTTTGAAGTCATTCATGCCACGATTTGGGTCAATGCCTCTCACTCAGGTAATTTTTCTATTAATTCCCATATCCTTTTTCCCCATCATCATTGGTTGCTTTCGGCTATTTATACTAGTCTGAAATTTGTTGTTAGAAGCAAGTTAGGGGAAGAATTATCATAATTTGCTTTCTCTTATTCTCTCATTTGGATTATGATAGGAGACTCTAACGAACTTTGTGATTCAGAGAAGTTTGGGGGTCGATCAATCAATCTTTCTTGAGCTTGCCTATTCCAAGAATATATGAATAGTTGGGGCATGATAGACTTAGGCTTCGTTGGACCCAAATTCACCTAGACAAATAAAATCATTTTGGATAGGTGATAAGGGAAAGCTTGGTAGGACTTGGGCTAATTATGAGTGGAAGACTAATATTCCTTACTCCTTTGTTTATCATCTCACAAAGGTTCACTATGATCATAACCCTTTATTTTTGGATGCCAATCCTAGGATGCCACAATTTGGTTCAAAGCCGTTCAAATTCGAAACTGTGTGGTTTTCTCATTTTGAATTTCACTAAGTTGTTGAGAGCACTTGGAATCAAGCCCCACATGTCCTTCTCGAGGCTATCCCTTTTCAAAGATAATATTTCTACATGGAATTTCCACACATTTGGTAATAATTTGCATAAGAAAAAAAATGTTATGCGCGATAGTTAATGGTATTAAAAAAGCTCTTAAATCTTCTTCTAATCCGTGGCTTTAATAGTTAGAAGACTCCTTAATTGAAGAGTACTAGCAAATCCTTAAGCTTGAAGAGAGCTCTAGGCTCTCAAACTCTAATTGATTGGATTTTTGATGGAGACCATAACATTCGGTATTATCACATGACAACTATACAACACAAGAAAAGGAATAAAATATTAGCCTATATGAATGACATAGGAAATTGGTTTATAGGAGAAACAGACATAAAGCTCTTAGTTCTTAATCACTTCTTTAATCTTTACCTCTCTAGAAGCTAGAAGTTTGACCCCTGATCTTGACAGTAGACTTGGGCATCAGCTATCCACTGATGATTGGAACAACCTCATTAAATTAGTTACTAGAATTGAAGTTTTCAATGCCTTGTTTAGATAAAACCCCTCAAGCCCCTAGGCTTGATGGTTTTCACCTTAGGATGTGTTTGGTTCACGGAATTTAAGATTACCCCTAGGAATTTTATTTTCCGTAATTGTTTAACCTCATTTGGTTGGATAATTTTCCCCCTTATCAGGAATCTTAGATTCCCAAAAATGTCAAAAAGGGGGAAAATAGGGGGAAAACAATACCGTCTCCCCTTGAGGTATTTTTTTTCCCTTGAGAATTCTTTTTCTGTTTCAGTTTTATCTTTAACATCTTTTCATTTAGGTCAACTTTACCATTTACTATCAAAGGTATTACATCCTAGATAATTATTTATATATTAAAATAAATAAATAAACACCTTAAATACTTAAATAATTAATTTAAATGTAATTATTCCATTGGATGTGTTAAAAATTACAACCCTAAATAAAACACTTATTAAAAACCCTTTTTTTCAGGCCATTTAAATCTCTTTCTTAATTACAACATAATCATTAATTTTATTAAATCTAAATATAGTTTACAAGTTTGCATGTATCAAAATAAACATTTCTTAACTAAATTGATATCAATAAATGTAGTGTTCACTTAAATTTAAAGTGTCATTGTTTTTTTTTCTTATTTTGATGAATTGACATTTAAGAGAAAAATGAATTTAAAATTAAATGGACCAATAATAAGATGGACCCTATGATTTTTTATTAATCAAAATCAATTTAATATGGTAATAGTTTGTTAAATCAAAATAATTTACATAACAAAAACCTTATAAAAAAAGGGACCAAATAAATAAATAAATGAGTATCTTAAATAAATAAATAAATAAGTAATTAATTTAAATATAATCTATATCAAGTGTTATTCACTCTACATCAACTAATAATACGGAGGGTATTATAGTAAAATAAGTAATTAAGTAATCTTACTTTCCTTTAACCAAACACAGAAATCTTATATTCCTACCAATACAACCAAACACAAAAATATAATATTCCCAGGAATCTGTCAAGTAAAATGATTTTTTGTTAAATGATTCCCAAAGGTAATCCTAAATTTTGCGAACCAAACGACCCTTTATTTTCTTTCAAAAATGTTGAAACACAGTTGGTTGATCGATGCTTCAACTTGTCAAAAAGATCTTCAAGATTGGTTTGATTTCAAAAGTAATCAATGAATGTTTTATAAGTTTGATTTTGATGGTTCAAAATCTTGAAACTATAACCCAGTTTAGGCCTATAGGATTGTGCAACATTGTCTATAATATCATTACTAAAGCCATTGTTAATAGACTGAGGCCTATTCTTCCTACGTGATTAGTTCCCTTCAAGCAAGCTTCATTCTTGGTAGGAAAGCTTTAAATAATGTTAATATTGTCTAAGAAATTATGCATTCCTTTAGAAAGAAAAGAGAAAACCAAGGCCTTATGCTTGTTAAAGATAACCTTGAGAAGGCCTACAATAGAACGGACTGGAGCTTTATTGAGGAAATTTATATCTTTTTTTAATTTCCCACCAACTTGGATCAAACTTATCATTCCTGCATTTCTACTATTTCCAGGACTGTGCTTATTAGGGAGCAAAGTGGGAAGATTTCCCCTACATGAGGAACCTGCCAAAAAGTTCCATTAAATTGGTTCATTTTTATTCTTTGCTGGGTATATCTTTGTTTGAAAATCCAAGAAGAATGTGCTAATTGCAAATGGGAACCAATAACTCTTTTGAGAGGAGTTCTTAAGCTCTCCTACCTTTTCTATCTGAGACCTCGTATTTTAAAGCACTGTTTAATTTTATTTATATAACAAGAATATTTAATATTTTATAATTAATAAATTTTTAATTATACTTTAGGTATACGAGCAATATAGTAGGTAGGCTCTACTGAATCCCTAAAGTCCAGATGAATGTGGAACTTGATGGATTCGATATTCAAGGCTAGAAAATATGATGGTAAGAATCTTAGCCTCAAACTCAATTATTTTTGCATGTTTTGGAAAATGTGTAACAATTTGAGAAATGACAGTTTAGTCTATCGGCCGTCAAAATTTTAGAAAATAATGGTCAAACCAAAAGGACTTTTGACCCACTGTCTATAATAAACAATTCCTTATGAAATATAGTTTTATAATATCTAGATAGATGGAATAAACTAGATGTAAAAACAGAAATTTATGTGATTTTACAGTTAGGGGTATTTCGGTAATTTCACCTAAATCGGCAATTGAACCCTGACAAAACTTCACCAAACATTAAAGAAAGTTAAATAGAGGTGTTTTATGATTAAATAAAATATTTTTGAGATTAGATGATTGTTTTCAACCAAGTCAAACTTTATGGGCAAAATTAGAAGAAATCTTTAAGTATAAGGGCAAAATGGTAATATGGCCAATAAAATATCAATTTTTATGAAATTTCCATCATCTTTCCTGCTCATTTTCGGCCAGCAACCAGCAGCAACAATTCCTCCATAGCCAAGCTCGGTAGAAGAGAAAGAAAGTAAGAAGACTTAACCAAAATCACCTTAAAACTAAAAATTTTCTTCACCAAACTTATTCCCCTCAACTTCCTCTATCTTCCTACCTCAAAAACATTAACTAAAACAGCCAAAAGAGAGGTGTGGGAATCCTTGAAGGTTTTGGTCAAGGTGAGTTGTTGGGGAACCTTAGACTTTTTCATGGTTTTTTTTACTAATTACCATGTGTTTATGATGTTTTCATGCTTCCTTTAGTTTGAATTATGTGAAAATCATGTAATTGGACAAGTGAGGGTTTCGGCCACCATCCATTTTTCATGAGCATGATGTGTTTTGATGAGAGTTTGATGTAGGAAATTAAGTAGAAATCATGAAAAGCATGGACATAAGTTTAGTTAGGCTTAATGTGAACAAAATCAATTTATGGCATAAAGAGAGAGGTTCAGCCAAGGCTAGAGAAGCATAAATTATGTATGAATGGTGTAGAAAATTAAAAGAACAAGTTTTGATTAAGTAAGGAAGCTTGAATTATTAAAATGTGAGATGTTGAATGGTAGAGTGCATTCGGCCATGATAAGGGGAGGTGGAATTCTTGCTCATTTCAATATAATTTAGGTCCTAAAATAATGTACGAATTATTTTGAGATTGTAGGTGCAATCGGAATTGAAAATGGAGTCGTATAGCAAAAGTTGTGATTTTGCATCGGTAGAAATTTGTCACAGCTCGTGACCCTATTTTTCACCTTATTCTATACATCTTGTTTGGTTGGGCTGTCTGCGATACTTTATTTTTTCTTTTACATATAAACAATTTCATATTAAATTATAATATGAATTACATCCCCTATCTTAATTCATAATGAAGTAGTACTGTAAATAAGTCTAAATACAGAAAATAAATGATCATACCTTATTAAATAAATCGAGCTGTCGCATCGTCCCCAAATGCGCAGCCGAAATCCTTTAGGTGTCAGACTCTTAGTTTTCGAAAACCTGAAATATTAAAATTAAGGGGTGAGCAAACCACGGCTCAGTAAGGGAATTATATGCCTCATTTGATATTCAGCTATCTATATGCTGAAAAACTTTTTCATTTTACCTATGGGACTCTAGGCACACATGTAGAAAGGATACTACAGTCGGCTAAGGATCCGGATGGAGTAAGGTAGGTATTTTGAAATACCTATCTTGTCCCGGAACCTAGAAGCAACTGTAGAGAGTAATAAATTTCTTTTCGTTTGAAATTTAAATCCTTTTTCCTTTTTATTCCATATCATTTCCATATTCTTTTTAAAATAATGCTTTTATGAAATAAAGCATTTAAATAAAGTAACTAATATTCATATATTCTTTGAAAAGAATATTAGTTAAATCATCATCCATTTGTTACATTGTTGCATAATTCGTTTTATTTGTTAATTGAGTTCTTAAAAACTCAAAATTAGTAGTTAAACCGATTCACCTCCCTCTCGATAGAGCCAACAATTTTGTTAAATTTTATTTATTTATATTAATTTTCAAAAATGTTTTATTTTTTAAAATAGTAAAATATTTTTTAAAAATAATTTTTAAATATTTAATAATAAAAATATTATTTGATATAAATAATTTTATTAATTTTTAATTTATTATACGATTGTTTCTTATTTAAAATAATTTTATTAACTCTTAATTATTTTATTAATATTATTAAATTTTTTTAATATAATGTCTTTAATGATTATTTCTTTTTTCATTACTTTTACTATTTTTTATTGTTACAATTACATCTTGTTGTTGCGCAAAACAACAATAAATAATTGTTGACGTCAATCTTTGTATTTTTCTTCACGTGTCTTCAAAAAGTTTCTGTAAAATAAGAAAAGTCAGAGGAACGCAGGAGGTGGTTCCTTGCGTAGGCACTCCGATGCTTAAGTCAACCAAATATTCTTTAGCATTGGGAAAACGTAAAAGCCAAGAGTAAAAAATTAGGTCATAGAATAATACCTGTGGCCTATTTATAGGCGAGTAAATTACCTATATTGCGGAGTAATTGCATGAAGGGCAATTTCATCTTTTTCAAAAGAGTTTGTGTTCTAGCACAACTCTAACAAGACTAATCTGAGGCGACAAGAGTCTGTCGCTAGGCGAGAGACCTCCAACAGCAAGACCAATCAAAGGCGACAGGAATCTGTCGCTAGGCGGGAGACCTAAATAGCAAGACCAATCAGAGGCGACAGGGTCCTCTCGCATAGGGGACAGGCCTTGGCGATCTCCCGCTTTTGCGGGAGAGTACTTAACGACCTCTCGCTTTGCGGGAGAGTGCTTGGTGACCTCCTACTTTGCGGGAGAGTGCTTGGCGACCTCTCGCTTGTGGGAGAGAGCTTGGCGAGCTCGGGCTTGTGGGAGAGTCATTGGTGACCTCTCGCTTGCGGGAGAGTGCCTAAAGCACTCTCCCTTAAATGGGAATGCACGGTGCACTCTCCCACACGGGAGAGTGCTATCCCTTTATTGAATAAATGATTATATTTATTTAATAGCAAAATTATTATTATTTTTCATTTGCCATTTGTGTAACCCATATCAATTGCTCCTCAATTCTTTGTAAAAGAACTCGATCTTTTGCAAAGAATTTTCCAACGGTTACATATATTACCTTGCATGTATTTAAATTTTTTGCTTCCAGTACATGAGTAGCTTACATCGCGCATTTTTTGCTTCAGGTTTTTTTTTTTGAGTGCGTGGCTTATCTCGCACATTTTTCGCTTTAAGCCCTTGCATAGCCTACTTCACACTTTTTTTGCTTTAGGCTTTTTTCTTTGAGTGCATGGCTTACTTCGCACATTTTTCACTTCAAACCCTTGTGTTGCCCATCTAGCGCATTTTTCACTTAGGGACTTTTATTTTATTCACAGCTTATCTCGTGCATTTTTCGCTTAGGGACTTTTATTTTATTCACAGCTTATCTTGCGCATTTTTCGCTTCAAGCCCATGTATTGCCCATTCGCGCATTTTTCGCTTAGGGACTTTTTATTTCATTCACAGCTTACCTGCCGCATTTTTTGCTTTAAGCCCATGCGTTGCCCATCTTGCGCATTTTTCGCTTAGGGACTTTTTAGTTTTGCCCGTCTTGCACTTTTTTCGCCTAGGGACTTTTTCTGTTTGCCCATCTTGCGCATTTTTTGTTTAGGGACTTTTTGAATTTGCCCATCTCACTCCTTTTTGTGCTTAGGGACTTTTTGTCTTTATGCATGGCTTACATCGCGCACTTTTCACTTCAAGTCCATGCATAGCCTACTTTGCGCACTTTTCGCTTCAGGCCCCTTTCTTTGAGTGCGTGGCTTACCTCACGCATTTTTCGCTTCAAGCCCCTGCACTTTTTGTCTTCATGCATGACTTACATCGCTCACTTTTCGCTTCAAGTACATGCGTAGCCTACATCGCACAATTTTCGCTTCAGGTCTCTTTCTTTGAGTTCGTGGCTTACCTCGCGCATTTTTCGCTTCAAGCCCTTGCACTTTTTGTCTTCATGCATGACTTACATCGCGCATGATAGGATGATATTTTGTGAATTTTATATGTGCTAATATATTTTATTTATTGATGTTTTATGCCTAAAAGAGCTTACTAATATTTATTTTATGTTTTAGGTATTAAATATCAAAGTTGGAATAAAAAGTAGCTAAAAACAGTAAAGTGCAGTATTTTCTGTCCAGCTTGAAAGATTGACATTTTTGACCAATTTAACAACCTGATCTCAAGAAGTGGCCTTCATGGAAGTTGTAGAGGACTTCTCAAGGTTTCCAAAATGTACAAGATCAAAAAAATCGGAGTTCATTTGATGGGTCAAACGCTGGACAAAATCAGTACAAAATTCTAGGCAGAAAAATGAGATTGAGAAGAAATTCCAACAAAGCAAGTTCAAGACCAGATTTTGTTGAGAGAAGATAATTTCCTAATTTTATTTTGTCTCAGATCTGTAATTAATTAATAAAAATAGGCCTTAGGAATTTTACTTAGAAAATAATTGTAAAAAGATGATGAGATAAAGGTAAGAGTTTGACTAGTCAAATTACTTGTTTTCCAAGTAAACTCTTATTTGAATCCCACATTGCTTAGGAAAGTCTTTTAAACTCTTCCTTAGGCCTATATAAAGAGCACAAGGCTCTCATAAATAGCATCCCTCACATCCCTCTTCTCCCTCTTGTCCCTTTTCTCTCTTTTAGTCTTGTAGGATTTTCTTTAGGGTTTTTAATAAAATTTTATTTTTTCTTTATTTTTTATTAGTTGCTGATTTCTTTATTATTATTATTATTATTTCTGAATTTGTTTTCTTTATTTAAATTAATATTGTTTGTGTGCTCTTGCTTGCTAGTTTATAATCTTGATTAGTAATTCTGATTTTATATTATTAAAGATTGCTTCTTTGATTGTTTCTTGCATGATATTTGTAATCTTTATAATATTAAACTTGAATTTTATGATCTTGAATATGTCTAGTGGGTAGTTTTCTTATTCAGTTATGAGGTAAATTAATTATTCTTAGGAAAAGCATGTTGTGAGATTCTTGAACCTATTATATAATTGTTGATTAAATATCCAAGATTCTCTGAGCACATTATAATGATTGTTTGTTTGATTAGACAGGGTGCACACTATTTAGTTAAATTAAATAATCTACCCCCAGATTAAAAACATAAGTTCGTAATTGCTTGTGGAGTTAATCACTAGGGATGGAGGAGAATTAAGGTTTAGATTACATGAACCGAGCTTATGTGTTTGTTATCTAATGTCAACCCATATCTTTCTTGTTGTTAATGCTGCTACAACTTATATCTAGAGAGCTTGTTCTAGGTAGGTTAAGTAGTTAGAGATTAGTTAAAGAGCTTGTTTTAACTAACGATTCAGTAAGGAAAGATGGTGTAACAGAGCTTGTTGTTATGCTACGGTTGACTGTTTAATTGATAGTAATATTTTGTAATCAATGATCAACATCAAAATCCAAGAATGATTGATTGCCTCGTAACTGAAGCTTTTTGCTATTTGTTTTTGATATTTAATAATTCTGGTTTTCTTTATTTTAGAATAGTCTCCAAAACCCCAAAATTTATTCTTTCCCTAAACCCTAAGATTAGATTTTTAATTTAATAATTAACTTAAATAATTTAGTCTCTGTGGGTTCGACCCTTTCTCCGCTATCTACATAGTAGAGTTAGGAAATTTTATTTTAGGTGACTCACGACACTCATCAGTGCACTTTTCGCTTCAAGTACATGCGTAGCCTACATCGCGCATTTTTCGCTTCAGGCCTGTCATGGTTTTTGTATTCCTGTTGCAAGATATGCAATCATGATGAGAAAATAAATTATATGTATATAAAAAATTATTACTTTATTGCATACTACCAATAATCAACGACAATATGGAATGTAATGTTCAAAATAACATGCTAATATTAATTGAAATTTTAAAATACTAAGGCCTCAAATCCTTATCCATCTTCATATCTGAAGGTCAATCATGGTATGGGTTTCTCTGATCACCCTTCGCTTCATTATCCCTCCTTCTATCTGCTCCCCCTCTCTTTTGTTATTGTCATATTGCCTATTTTGCGACAAATTATTTCTTCGATTGCGTGGAGAATAGTGGGCTCCCCCATTCCTCCGAAGGTATCTGTCTATTTTTCCTTCTCGAGCCAGTTTCTCAAGTTGATTCATTAGCTTCCTACATTTCTCAGTCGATTGCCCATTCGTACAATGGAAATCACAATAAGAATCTACGTCTCCTCCCATACTTCTCGTTGCTCTTTTAGGAAATTATAGTAGTCCTGTCTCTTCTGTAGCTGCTAGAATTGAGGCTCTAAGCTCATTAAGTTGAGTGTAACTATCATATTTCAATTTTGGAGCCTTGTTGGACTTATCTTTGCTTTTGTCAACAGATTCTCTTTCTTGTTTCCTTCCTCCTTCTAGATCATTAATTTGTACTATTTCCAACACTTCCTCCTGAGTGATATATTTGTTAGCTCTGGCGACTAACTCCGAAAGTGTTATTGACTGATCTAGAGAGAGTGACTCTTGTAACTTCTTAGACCTAGTCCCTTGCAATATTGCTGATACTGCGACATCCACCTGTAAGTCCCTAACTTCCAAAGTTGCATCTCGGATTTGATCCACATAGCTTTTTAGTGATTCCTTACTTCCTTGTTTAAGTGTAAGCAGATAAGTAAGTTCTTTCTTCCTTTGGCTGTTAACTATAAAGGCTTTCAGAAATTCACTTCGCAATTGGTCGAAGGAGGTGATTGATGACTTAGCCAGACTATTGAACCACTTTAAAGCGTGTCCAGTCCGGGTGAGTGAGAAAGCTCTGCACATGATCTCGTCTTCCCACCCGTGGAGTAGCATCAATGCTTCATAATTCTGGATATGATCATAGGGGTCTATCTTTCCCGAGTATGCAGCCATTTGCGGCATTTTAAACTTCGGTGGTAAGGGTTTTTCCATAATAGCCGCAAAAAACAGTACCTGCCTTTTCTGACTTTCTTCTACAAATACTAGCTTCTTTTCTTCCAACACTTGTTCTATAATCTTTTTCATGTCAATTGTGGAGGTAGAATAACTTTTCCCCTTTTCTTTACTCTGAGATGCATCTTTTCACATCATTTTTGTGTTCCAAGTAGGGTCAGTCTTTGAGTCAGTCCACCAAGCATTTCCTTTGTCAAGAGTTGGTTGTGTTTATCTATGCCCTATCTTTCCAGCTCCCCCCACACCTCACATTGTTTCGGGTCTAGTTTGCCAAGCTGGAAGGTTGGACATACTCCACTGCATCTCAAATGAGCCTGCCGCAAGCTGCTCTCCCACTTGCCACAGTTTGTCTGTCGCAGATAGCCCCGCCTGTCGCAGCTTGCTCGCTTGTCAAGGCTTGCTCACCTGCCACGACTCTCTCGCCTATATCGGCTTGCCCATCTGTCGCGACTCTCTCGCCTATATCGGCTCGCTCATCTGTCGCGACTCGCCCACTTGTTGTAGCTCTCCTACATATCGCACCCTGCTCCCCTGTCGCGACTCTCTCGCCTGTATCAGCTCGCCCATTTGTCACGACACACCCACCTGTCGTAGCTCGCCTACGTGTCGCGACCTGCTCGCCTTCCATGACTCTCTTGCCTGTATCGACTAGACCACCTGTTGCAGCTCGCACACCCTGCCGCCCATATTGATGCTGTTGAGTCTCTCGAGTTGTTTCTTCGACTAGATTCTGTACAACCTGCGGGACACTCAATTACGGGAGGACTCCCTTAAACAGATCCACCATGGCCCTCAACACCTGGGTTGTTTCCTCGCTCTGCCGCCTTAGAGCTTCGAATTCCACTGCTAACATGGTGGTTCTCTCTTCTTCTTTGCTTACTAGTGGCCTTTCGCGGATTGGTTGTTTAGGCGAACTCACGGAGTTCTCCTCACTCCCATCTCTGACAGTAGTAGATCTTGTTCTCACCATCTTGAAAGTTTTGCCTAGCTTTTATTTTGTTTCCCACGGACGGTGCCAATTGTTGTTGCACAAAACAACAATGAATAATTGCTGACTTCAATCTTTGTATCTTTCTCTATGTGCCGCTCAAAAGCTTCTGTAAAACAAGAAAAGTAAAAGGAACGCAGGGGGCGGTTCCCTGCGTAGGCACTCCGATGCTTAATTCTACCAAATATTCTTTAGCATTAGGAAAACGTAAAAGCCAAGAGTCAAAAATTAGGTCATAGAATAATACTTGTGGCCTATTTATAGGCGAGTAAATTACCTATACTGCGGAGTAATTGCGTGAAGGGCAATTTCATCTTTTTCAAAAGAGTTTGTGTTCTAACACGACTCTAACAAGACCAATATGAGACGACAAGAGTCTGTCGCTAGGTGGGAGACCTCCATTAGTAAGACCAATCAGAGGCGACAAGAGTCTGTCGCCAAGTGAGAGACCTCCAACAGCAAGACCAATAAGAGGCGACAGGGTCCTCTTGCATGCGGGAGAGGCCTTGACGACCTCTTGCTTTGCGGGAGAGTCGACAAGAGTCTGTCACCAAGCGAGAGACCTCCAACAGCAAGACCAATAATAGGCGACAGGGTCCTCTTGTATGCAGGAGAGGCCTTGGCGACCTCCCGCTTTGCGGGAGAATGCTTGGCGACCTCCCGCTTTGTGAGAGAGTGCCTGACGCACTCTCCCTTAAATGGGAGTGCACGGTACACTCTCCCACATGGGAGAGTGCTCTCCCTTTATTGAATAAATAATTATATTTATTTAATAACAAAATTATTATTATTTTTCATTTGTCATTTGTGTAACCCATATCACATCTAAACAATCTTTATACTATTTAATTTCATTACTGAAATAAGAGAATTTCTATTTGCGTTATAAGTTTTACTTTTTATACTTCAATATTTATTAGAAAAAAAATCATTGTATGAAAAGACTAACGTACCATTCAGAAAATTTTCAAAACATATAACTCATTTTATTTTCTCTTTTCTCCATCCAACTTCACGTTTTTCTACTCTTCTTCTCTTCCAAACCTCTAACCAAAAAAATGAAAATTTTAATTGAAAGTAGTTGTTACGATAAAAGTGAAGCATATGAAAGCATAGAAACTGAAGAAGAAATAAGCTTAAAAAAATAAAAAAATGTCTTAAAATAAAATTTTCAGACCTCTCACTGCCTGCGCAAGCAAATTTGCCCAAAGAGCATGATCCCACACAAAAACACTTGCGCGGGGTGTCTTGTACTGGGTAGGTCCCCAACACAAGTTAGCTTTCTCTAGGACATGACCATTGTTGAAAATGTCCTAATGCAAGGCAGCATACGCGAGGAACTTGTATCTGCACAAGGTACCTCGCCAAGGTATATAGTGCCAACACAAGCTGCCTTGTGCGAGCCCCCCACCCCACGCCCTTCAGCTCTAGCTCCGGCAATAGATGACAACTACAATCCCCGAACACAACATCATCAGCACAACAATCCACCAGACACTATTATAAATTCCAAATCAATAACAACAAAACAATAATATCTAAGATTTTGGGTTTGAAGCATTGATCAAAAATGTAAAAACAATGGAAATCGATAGAGACGAAGGTACCATGGAAATGATGGAAGTGATGGGTGAAAAGAATAAGGTTAAAAATGTAAATTTATTAAATATATTTAGTAATTTTTTTGTGATGTAATTAGAGGTGTGATGTAAAAATAAAAATTATAATGCAAATAAAATTCTCCTTAAATAATCAATGTCCAACTCTTCGATTGTTGTTATTTTTATTAAATAAATTTTTGAAAAGGGGTAAAAAATTTAAACTATAATAAAATTTCGAACAGAATTAAATTTAAATTATTAAAATAAATAAAAATATTTATAATTTACATGAAAAAATAAATCACACTTTCATTTAGACCAAAATCCATCCAGTTTACCAAAAGGCCGAAAAAAACGTAAGAATAGAACATGCCCTTAACAAAAATAAATAAATAAATAAATAAATAAATAAATAAATAAATAATAAAAAAAACGGAGACCAAGACTTTAGGCAATCAGTTAATTGTGAGAAAAAAAGGAAATTAAAAAAAAAAAATGAAGTAACGAACCTTCACGAAAATATTCTTCTTCATTTGAAAGGCAGGCAAAGGGGAAAAGGGGGGTATTTTGATTTTGAGCTCAAATTTTCCCTATACAATTAAAGGAAATGCGATTGCGGCGGTCCGAGCGGCCGTCCGATGAGATATCGGCGAAGCAGGATCACCACCGTTGATGGGATTTGTCGAGTTACAAATGACTTGGCAGCCGAGTTTACTCAGTGAAAAACGGAAGAAAGGCCCTCCTTTAGGCTTAAGAAACCTCGGCAACTCTTGTTACCTCAACAGCGTTCTTCAGTGTCTTACCTACACTCCACCGCTCGCCAATTTCTGCCTCCGCTCCCAACACTCCTCCTTCTGTGACGCCTCTGCCTCCAAAAAACCTCGCGACTGTCCCTTCTGTATCCTTGAAACTTGGATTACACGCTCCTTAACCCTCGATCTCACCCTCGACGAGCCTTCAAAGATCCAAAGCTGCCTTAAAATCTTCGCCGAGCACTTCCGGTTCGGCCGACAAGAGGACGCGCACGAGTTCTTGCGGTACGTCATCGATGCTTGCCATAACACGTGTCTGCGTTTGAAGAAGTTGCGGCGAAAGGGAAGTGAAGGAGGAGAAGCGGTGAATGGCAATACCGTAGTTAAGGAGATTTTCGGGGGTGCTTTGCAAAGCCAGGTTAAGTGTTTGGGGTGTGGTGGGGAGTCAAATAAAGTTGATGAGATTATGGATATTAGTCTTGATATTTTACGTAGTAGCTCACTTAAAGATGCTATGCATAAGTTTTTTCAGCCTGAAGTTTTGGATGGGAATAACAAGTACAAGTGTGACAAGTAAGATCAAATTTCAACTTAATTAATTTGTAGCATTATTTGTTTAGATATCATTTTTTTGGTTGCTTTTGCTTTCAAAGTTAGAATAACAACAAAAAATAGTTGTGAAGAATGTGGTATTTTCTATTTTTTGCTTTTACCCTTTAATATAACCATTAAAGAAGCAAAAACCAAATATAAAGAAGTAAATAGCAAAGTAATAATAAAAAAGAGCCCTATTTGTTTAGGTATTGTGTTGGTGGCTTTTATTTTACATGCTTTTACCTTCAGAAGCGAAGAACAAAGGAAAAACATAAAAACTAGTAATGTAGTCTTTGGAGAGAACAAAATATATGGTTTTACCTATGTATAAAATAATTATGCTAGAATTGGTGTTATATCTTTAGTGTTTGTTCACCTTTTTTTTTATCTATTAGGATTGTATTTTTTATCATTGTTTTCACTTTTATCGACATTTTAGGGAGAGAAAAACAAAATGCTAGATGCAAGAGAGAGAAAGCAGGAACCAAATGGAGTGTGATTGAGACCTTTTAATTTTTTTTTTTTGGCTTATTTATTGTGTTTTAGAATGAGAAACTTATGGTTGTTTAGTTGTAAGAAATTGGTGGCAGCGAGGAAGCAATTGTCTATACGTCAAGCACCCAATATCCTAGTCGTTCAATTGAAGGTAAGTTATGGCAGTTCTTTAAATTCTTAGTGTTGATTTCCATTGCCAATATTATAGTTGCTTAAGTTAGTTGTTTTATTGGCTTTTGGATTAAAGGAGTGATTGTTGGATCGTTATGGCAGAGGTTTGAGGGAATCTTTGGTGGGAAGATTGATAGGCTCGTTACATTTGAAGAAGTTTTGGTTCTTTCAAGCTTCATGTGCAAAGCAAGCCAGGTGTGTCAAGTTGTTAATTCAACATATAAGCTTGTTTGGTACAAGTTACATTTGCAGCATTCTATGAGTTCTAGAATACAAGTTAACTAATAATAAGGTGGTATAAGTGATTTCCTTACAAATAATGTAGACTGCTGGGACAATGAGCTGTAATATTCGAATACAAAAATGTTTTGCTATTTTCTTTGTCCAAATAGTCTGAATATCACAGTGTGGTGGTGGACTTTACACCTAGATCTCCATGATTGTTTGGCCTTTGAATGATTTTGGTGGAATTTACTATAGAAATGAAAACTTCAAGGGTCAATGCAACTTGTAACGGACTAAACTATTGTCAAGCACTTTTGGTTCTTGCCAGTTTTAGTCATCTAGGGACTAGATGTTAAGCCTGCTTCTTGATAGTCTCTCTTTTAAAAATCTCGCAAAAGGGTGAATTATAGAGTTTTACCTTGATCACTGTGTTCTAGACTACAATGTGAATGAAGAGAATCTTATAAGTCCTTTCAGATTAAGGAGATTGCTTACCTCGGGATGTTTAGGTTTCTAGAAGTGCAACAAATAGCTTCAAATGCATTTTGCAGGTTGCTAACTACAGTCAGTATACTGTTGTTAGAATCCACCAATGGCTAGAAAGGATGGTGTTCACTTCAGTTAACAAGAAACTTTGATGGGTGTAGTGCTATTAGCTTATTTCATGGTATAAGATTCTTAAATATTTTAGAGACTAATGCTCTCTTTTGATAAATAGTAAAGCTTGTAGAGTGTGCTTGAGTGGGGCATGACTTTTGTAGGGGGTATACCAGATAAGACCCTGAAGAAATAGAAAATGAGGAGGTTGATGAAACAGTAAAAGGAACTGATTCCCAAAAATAATTACCTTAATTACGAAAATGATCTAGAGAACCTAAGCTCACATAGGAGGAAAACTAGGAAAATAAATGTTTTAAATGTAAGATGTTATCTCCATGATCTAATTAGAAGTCTAAACATCAAACTAAGCAAAATGGTCCGATTCTTCTATCAGAAATTTTTGGCTTTACTTGGCAAGCTTCTACAACTCTAGCAATTTTATCACTGTTTATGCATCTCTCATTAACGCACTGACAAGTCCCAAAACAACATAAGTACTGCGCCTTTCTCAAGTAATTGAGCACTGCAGTTCTGTAGCTAGTGAACAATTTAGTAAGAGGTGATCATCTTTTAGCCTTGAAGAAAGAACAGCTGCTAATAACAATTTCCCTTTATTCAGGCTAGTTTTCTGAGTAACAATATGAGGTAATGCTGCTGATAAAAAAGGCAGAAGAGTTTGCTAGGAAACGTTTACTCTCCAAATGCTCCTCAATGGATATTTTTGTGCAGTACCATGGCCAAAAACTTTCTAAAATACTTTTCTATATTATTTTATTATCAATATGTCTGTTTTGCTTTTCTATGGTTATATAAATATTTTCCACTGCAAGTCGTTTCATACAAATGTGCCTGAATGGTTGTTTAATGATTGAAAGTTTCAAACTTCTATGTTTAGAATTAAAAGCAGCAGATAAGTAGAACTTTATATTTAAAAGCAGCAGATAAGTAGAACTTTGGACATGGCTCCTAGTTGTTTGCTGTTGTTTTTATTCATACCATGACATTTTAACCCTCTTGGCGATTCTAGCATGACGTGTCAACTCCTTGATCTGTGCATCAAGAGTAAAGCAGACATATACTTGTTTGTTGCCCACTCTGTCATTACATCACCCGTCCTCTTTTGTACATTTTCTACTTTCACTAGGATTAAAGCTGTAAATATTTGCTTGTATGATTGTACCTTATAGAAATACATCTAATTATGTAAGGAAATGACAAGTGGTGGCAATGGTGACAAGGGAGGGATAGTGGGGATGATGATGGAGATTTCAATTTTGGAGAATGGGAATGGGTTCCAATTTACGGAAATAAGCTAACTAATTAAAAAGCTTAGATGATTATAATGATAAAGGAGGATGGAGTGGCAGACTAACACAAGCTGAATAATCTTATCGGGCTGAATCAAGTTACTAGCTTGCTGCTGTGAGATTGCTGTAGATGTCATATCAGCATGAATTTCTTATGAGCACTTCATTTGCTCTTGTAGATTAGCTATGAAGCCTGCCTTGGTGTTTGTTTTACTAAATTATTGGGGAACATTGTATCATCTTAATGTGTTTTCTAACTATATTTACAGTATGGCATTTCTAGCATTATCATGTGTGCCTGAATTTCTCAAATATCTGTTTATATTTGGTGAATGGAAAAAATAGTCTTCAACTTTTTCTATAGATTAGCATGTATGTTTTAGGGGTTAGTATTTCTCATCTTCAATGCTGCATATGGTTAAATCATGTCATTGGTTTGTTAGCAATGTTGAGTAAGTCTATCGTCATTGCATTAGAGGAAGAAAAGCAAATGGTTGTGATTGACATCGATTTGGTTGAGGTAATTTCTGCATGTTTCTACCTAAATAGGATTTTATACAGGCAAAAACATTTCTTTGTTACTCCGTACAAAGTTATGGCTTCTACTTGTTCTACGCCATATATCCTATATGCATATACATATACATATACATATATTGTAATTTTGTTGTTATTTTCAATGCAGGATCCACAACCAGAGTATAACCTATTTGGTACTATTGTGCACTCAGGATACTCACCAGAATCTGGACATTACCATGCATATATCAAGGTGCTTATGCTATCGTCTTGCTTCCACTTTATATTTATGCTTCAATGCATCAATGTTGATTAGTTGCTGACTTTAGTTCTTTGTTTGCAAAGGATGCAATGGGCAGGTGGTATTGCTGCAATGACTCCATTGTCTCACTTTCAACCTTGCAGGAGGTCTTGTCAGAGAAGGTTTATATTCTTTTCTTCTCTCGTAGTAACCAAAGGCCAGGATCTTTCAGTACCACATTTTCTTGTAATGGAGTTAAACCATGTGATTCTAATGGAAGTGAGGCATCCAAAACCCTGAAAGCTGTTCAATTGAAACCAGTCCAAACAAAACCTTGTCTTGAACAATCTTCACAGAAGGATAAGGTTGGAAAACCGTCTTCAACCCCACGGGTGAAATTCAATATTTCTGAAAAGCCTGGTCCCAAAAAGCTTCCTCTTATGGGTAATGGAAAAGTTGACTTCCATAAGACTCAGAACATTGCTGTGAATGGAGTTTCAAAGGATTCAATTCGTACGGAGAAGAATGAGAAAGATATTTTGTCATTGATGAACAGGAACGGTATTGACAAGAGCAGAAAAGTTGATGCTGTTGCTAGTGGAAAAAGCCAACCATTTGCATTGGCAAATGGAAGTTCTATGAAATCAGATTCTTCTGTAGTTAATGGTAGCAAGAGTGTGGCAGTTGGAGTGCAGGTTGATGCTGCTCATTTTTATGCCTGTGACAACTCAGGGCAAAAGAAAAATTCAGAAAACTCTTGTGATATTTCAGGGCCAAAGAAAAAGTCAGAAGATTCTTCTGATGTATCAGGGCCAAAGAGAAAATCTGAAGATTCTTGTAATGTCTCAGGGACGAAGAGAAAACCCGAAGATTCCTGTAACTTCTCTGGGCTCAAGAGAAAATCTGAAGATTCCTGTAACTTCTCAGGGCCAAAGAGAAAATCCAATGCCTCTTGTGATGTTTCAGGGCCAAAGAGAAAATCAGAGGACTCTTGTGATAGTTCAGGTCCAATGACAAAACGAAAGGACTGCCGTGTTAACTTAGGGCCAAATAGAAAATTGAAAGATTCCTGTGATTACACAAGGCCAAAGAAAATAGAAGACTCCTATGATTTCTCCAAGACAACAGGAAAATCCTGTATTTTGCTTTCCCAGGATGCTCAATCTCGTGCAGAAGTTGAAAATATAAAAGAAATGTAAGCTGCATTCTATCTCAATTGCTTTTGTGGTGCTTTTTATGGTATAATATACTGATTACTCTCTAGGCGTTGCATATTAGTTGTTTGTGATTATGAGGTTCTTTTTCTTTTAATATCATTATTTTTTCATGATTTTGTCCATGCCTGAAATCTCTCTCAATTGGGAGATCAATTAATTAGAACTAGGAGTGTAAACGAACTGAACATGAACAAATATTACTATGTACATGTTCATTCGCTTACTTTTTAATATTATTCGTGTTTGGTAAGCTTGTTCGTGAATATTAAACAACCATGTTCATGAACACTAAACAAACATGTTCACTATCATGTGTTTGTGAATATTAAACAAACATGTTCGTAAACGTTAAACAAACATGTTCACTATCATGTGTTTGTGAATGTTAAACGAACATGTTCGTAAACGTTAAACAAACATGTTTATAAACACATGTTCATAAATATTAAATGAACATGTTTGTGAATATTAAATAAAAAACTTAAGCAGACAAATTGTATTCACTCCTAATATGAAATTAGAAAATTCTACATAAATATGTAGTTTTAATAATTACGTATTAAAATTACGTATGGGTAAATATGTAATTGTAAAAATTTATTATTATTGAACAACAAACAAACAGTAAACTATTAGACTGTTTAGTCATGTCATTAGTTTTTGAATTTGTATTAGAAGTCATTTGTCAAATATGTTTCCTCCTTCCCCTTGCCGTTGTTAACTCGCAAAGATGAGCAAGTCACTTTTGGGAACTAGTTTCTTAATTATCTGCGTTATAGTGAAATGCTTGTTAGCCTGATTATATGGTTTATTGATACATACATAAAAATAGTTGTCTCTGCTTGTTTGTTATACTGTATCTGACAATGGTACCCAGGTTTAGAAAACTGAATCCTTACTGGCATAATACTTTCTAGTTGCATAGGATTTCATTACAGTTGAGCTATTCCTGGTTGTGTTTGACTTGTCAAAAATTGCTTTTTTATTCACTTAACAACTCTTTTTATTATTTTGGTAATTTTTTTCAATTTGATGCAATATTTACCAGGTTGAAAAAAGAAGCTTCTTCAGATTTGCGATCGTGTGGCTGGTACCATAATGTTTACAGTTTCATGAATTTGAGGAAGCAGATGTATGCACTGGAGATCGGAAGCACCCTGAGTGGCAATGATTTAGAGTAAGCCTTTATGCTCACTTCAAGCATGCATGATTTTCTTTAGGTATTTTGATGCCTTTGACTTGCTATGGGTTTCCATCAAATTGGTGTAAATTATTGGCAGGTTTTTGACAAACTTCTGCGGAAATATATACTTACAAAGAAAGGCAAGATCTTTTTTTTTTAAACAACCTAAGGCTGATTCGGTTTTGGAATTGGGTTCCCAAAGCATGGTTTGGACCACAAATATGATACTGATTGGATTCAGAGTTTTCTGCCAAACTAGCTTTTGAGTCAAGAAACTTTCAACCTTTGTTTTCCAAACCATGATAATTCTTATTCAACCACAAGGCCTAACAAGATCTTTTTCAAATTAACAATTTTACATAGAATTTATGTTGGTTTGCCACCCATTTTATTTATTTGTGACAAAGGTGTAAAATTTTTTTTTCATCTATATGGCTATATTATTGTACGTTAACTGTTAGTCTGAAATAAAAATCAAACAGATCATTAATGATCCTTTTTCTTCTCAATATTTAGTTTGTGTGATGTACCATTTTATAGGAATGATGTGATAGAATGGGAGACAATTAGAGAAGTATAACTCTTTAACATTAGTAGTCAATTCTTAAGGAGCTCAATTGTAGTGGCTGGAAAGGGATTAAAATGATTGGAAAATAATGCATGCCGAGGTGAATCATTGTGAAGCATGCTGTCGGTCGTCCGAGACAGAAGTAGTTGACTTATGTAAGCATTTAGTTTTGGTTTCAGTGATAATTAATGCAGAGCAAGGGTGGGATAGAGGTAGAAAGTAAAGATAAGGAAAAATACATAGGGAAAGGGGTATAGCTATAAAAAGATTAGGTTCAAGCCATAATTCCTTGATACAACAAGCATATGTATTTACCTGGACACAGAGAGAGAGAGAGAGAGAAATAAAAGTGTTTCTGTATGGAACTGACCAGTTCTTGTATCTGTTATTAGTCATGGGTTAAAATGGGGTTGTAACAACCATCTGTAGCATTAGCATCTGAAATTGGTATCCCCTGCTCACTAGTATTACATCCTTTTTCCAATGAGCTTTAATATTTAAACTTTCTTTCTTGCCTGCGAAAAGGCTGCAGGTGCCCTTCAGAATGTATTGATTTAGGTTAATTGGACATTTTCAGATGTAATGTTGGTTTACGAGGGATGCTAAGTGAATGTGTGTGCATTTGTGTTTGGTTCCCTTTTGTATGTCCCTTATATTTGCAGTAAGTTTTGCTCTTTTTTTTTTTTTTTTTGTGAGCATTCTCCTGAGGGCAACTGCTTTTTTTTTAGAACATTAAAATGGCTTTTTGTTTCCTTTGCTAGATGCACTATGCATTCTTATATTTTTGAATTTGTATTCTATTTTGCTAGCCAATAATCTCCCCTAATCTTTTTACATTCCTATACCATACCAGCGCTATTACGTTTCATTAATAGGAAACCCTGGTTCGTTACTTTTATGCAGGAAGAAGTTGATTGCAGATTCAAAGGCAACTTTTATTCAACAAATACCTGAGTCACTGAAGGAGGAACTAATCAAACTTCTCCAATCTCTTAGCCTAATAAAACAGGAATCTTTGGGCTCTTGATCAGCTTGGATGGTATTGAAGTAAATAACCTTCAATTCTCAAGATTCAGTTATTCTGAATTCTGGTAATTATGGATGTGAACTTCTTGGCTAACAACTTCTATTCTTGCTAATGCCTTCTGCAGCCTGTTGCACGGAATCTTGGTGTATAATCATTGCTACTAATTGGTGTTGTAGTGAAAGACTATTCTTTGGGTTTATGTTAGTCATGCTTCTTTGAGCAACTTCCAGCAACGGCAGGAGATTGTGATCTTTTCACATTATCATTTATCAATGGCAACATCATGATGCTTGTGGGTGCTATGAATGGTTCTGAGATGGAACTGCTAGGTCTGAATATTTTCTAAAATTTTGATCTTTGAGGCCTCAAAGTTGATTTTTTTTCGGCAGAGAAGTTAGGAATCAATTTCATTTTGTACGATATCCATTTGGAGAGCATAAATTCTTCATTTTATGGATGCATTACAATTTTCCCATCAAAATGTGATCGGATGGTACTCAGTGTATGAATGAGTTAAATCCTACTATAGCTGTTTCCTCATGGTTGGCTACTTATTGTCACATTCCTTGGTTCTTTACCTTCAATCGGAATTTGTGAAAGTGTTATATAGTTTAAGTAATCTGTTGGTTTTCTATTTTCTTGTTTAGTTTGCAGGCATGCTCGCCATGGATGATTGTGAGGAAGTGTGTTATCATCATATTCATATGCTTATCTTCATTTTCGAATGGGATGGTTTTATTGTGCTTGCCTATTTGGAGCATGGTAACAGCAGCGCTAGCAAAACCAGATTTATCTTCTGTTGGGACAATTAATTGTGGAACTGACTTTTGGAACAAATTAGTTCTCATAACAACCGATTCATTTGTAAGAATATCATTTGTCTTGCTAGTCAGCATTTGATTGGTGTATGCATCTTCTGTTCAAATAGCTGGTGTTGAAATGTCGTACATTTCTTCTTTCGTCCTCGTCTTTTTCAGTGTTAGTAAACTCGACGTTGTCAAAACTGTATGGCAATTGTCTCCATCCTAGACAAAGAAAAGTTTCCATGACGATTAGTTATAAGTATATATACCCTTTCCCTTTGCACTTAGCATTGCACCAAAGAAAATAAATCTCCAAATAACTTTACCAAACGAAACAGCTTATCACAATTAAAAAGCTTTAACAACGGCAAAGGAAGTTGTTCTCTTGAATTTTCAGCCTAGCCTAGCCCTTACGCAACAAGACGAGTGAGGATTAGCCTTGGCAGAGAAATGAGTGGAATACGAGACAAGGGAAGAGGATGTGTTCAATGTCAAGAGCCAACTGCTTCTAAAGATAAACCCAATTCATAAGAAAGTCCCTGTTTTGATTCGCGACCAAAGACCCATTTGTGAATCACTTGACATTGTTTAATATATTAAACGAGATTTGAAAACTTTTTTGAATGATATTATTGCGGCTGCTAGAGCAGTTTTATCTCGGGTTGAAGCAGTGGAAATAATATGGTTATCATCCAAGAGGCTGTGCCCTCTTTCAAAAGAAAAAAAATGGGATTGGAGATTTGATTATGAAAATTGGTTTAGGAAAAGCTTATGATACAATGAACTGAGATTTTTTAAGATGGGTTTTGACCGATATGAAATTGCTTTTGAATTTAATCGAATTAATTATATTTTGTGCCTCTTCAACATATAAATATTTTGTATATATAATCTACGTAGCCCGGAGATTGTTGCAGAAACAGGTTAATACTCGACGTCCTATTTGGGCTTATATTTGGAATCTCCCTTCACAACCAAAGATTAGCTGTTTTCTTTGGCGACTGGTTTATAATATCTTGCCTACAATGGCAAATTTAAGGTGGAAACGTATTGTGACGGATGCTATTTGTCCAGTTTGTGGTTTGGATGGAGAAGACTGGTACCACATGCTCTTTGTATGTAAATTGAGTGCAATGGTATGGCAGAACTCAGTGCCATGGGTGTTGGCTATTCAACCTTCTGGTATGTCAACTGTGGCTTTTTGGGAATCAATTTTTGATAAGGCAAACCAGGTGGGAGAGAAGACAACTATTGCTGTTATGTGTTGGGTCATTTGGCACAATAGAAATAAGTGTCTCCATGAAAAACGGTGTAAAACCGTGTGGGCCATTCAGCAAATGACTCAACAGATGTGCAGGGAAAGTCAAGAACTGCAGTTGACGAGTGTACCATCCAATTCCCATCCTCAGACCTCGTTGTCCTGGCAGAAACCATCTGGAGATGTTAAATGTAATGTGGATGCCTCTTATTCGTCAAATCAGGCAACTCTAGGAATGGTGGCACGAGACTCAACAGGGAAAGTGCTTCATGTAGCGGTGACGAAGCTGAGTCATGTGGTTGATCCCCTCCATGCAGAGATGAAAGCAATTTGGTTTGGATTATGTCAAGCACATGCTTTGGGTTTTTCGCGAGTGGTTCTGGAAAGTGATTGCTTGGTGGCAGTACATGAAGTTTCCTCATATTTTTCTTCCTATTGGAAAGGAGCAAGTATCATCTACGACATCCAGGATGTGGTCCGACTATTTGATTTTATAACTATTAATTATGTCAATAGGCTTGCTAATAAATTTGCTCATAATGTAGCAAAGGTGGAGTGCGATGTAGGAGACAGTAAGGAATGGTCTGCTGTACCTCCATTCCCCTTCTGTAATCCTGACTCTCATAGTAATAATTAATAAATGGTTTTTCATAAAAAAAAAAACATATGAATATTTTGTAAAATGGAGAGCTGACTTCACATTTTAAGCCAACAAGGGGGTTTAGACAAGAAGATTGATTTTTTCTATATTTATTTGTGATGTGCCTTCAAAAGCTTCCAGATTTGATTGATAAAGTTGCAAATAATGGATCTTCGAAATCCGTCTTTCTCGAGGGCGTTGAGTTTCACTTTTTTTTTTTGAATGATTTGCTACTATTTGGTAAGGCAATGGTACAACGACGTAGATTTAGCAAATCGTATTTATAATTCGTTTTCATATCATATAAAATCGTACTCGTATAGTGTAAAACACGAAAATTTTATGTTGATATGAAAAATCAAAAATTACTTTTTAGCGTTTAATCTAATCATATATGATTTTTATTTAATTTTAGTCTGTGTCATCTTCGTATTTTTTATTCATATTGTTTTCGTGTTGTGTCATCGTGTTTAAAATTATCAGGTCTACAACGATATGACGTAATAATGGAATGTTTGAATGGTTTTTTCAAGTTTTTTGGATAAAAGGTTAATTCGAATAAGTCAATATTTTATACTTCAAGCTACGTTCCTCCTTGTACAGTTGATACTGTACAGGCTAATTTATGAGTATGAAGTACTGTAAGGAGTTTGGCAGATCCTGGGTTTCTTATTGACTTTGCACGGATGGTCAAATCAACATATCATTTTTCGCTAGATAAGGTAAGCAGTAAACTAGCATCATTGAAAGCAAACCAATTGTCTATGGAAGGGAGAGCAACTCTAATCTAGTACATGGCTAGTTCCATCGCTTCCTATTCCTTACAAACAATGTGGCTGCCTACAACTATTGCTCAAGGCATTCATAGGTTGAATAGTTTGTTTCTTTGAGGCTTAAGTAATGAAAAGAAGAAGGTGTCGCTGGTTAAACAGAAGGTGTGTGAACCTAAAATTGATGGTGGTTTAGGCATCCGTTGATCTAGGGACATGAATGAAGCTAGCCAAGATGGGGTAGATATTAGATTCCAGAGAAGGGAAACTGGTTTGTGGGCCAAAGCGCTCAATGCCAAATACCTGCAGATAAAAACCTTTTTTGCAAGCTAAATTAAGGATAGCACAATCACCAACATGACCCGACATCATCTCACGTAAGAAGACCATACGTAAGGATAGTGCATGGATAATTGGGAATGGGCAAAAAATTCTTTTCAACGTGACACATGGGTGGGGGGATAATTTTCTCATTTCCTTATGGAATAGGGTTGTTCCTGCATGAAGTTCTGATGATAAAGTTTGTGTTTATATGAATGGGAGCGACGAGTCGGACTAGAAGAAACTAAATTTTAACCTAATATTAGTTACAGATCAATTTAAGTTGCTATCAATATCTAGTTTTGAGGAGGATAGGCTATATTGGAACGTGTCATCAATTGGAGATTTTTCAGTTAGAAGAGCTTACCAATTGCAGCTTGGTCAGAAGAACTCATGTGAGAACCCAAAATTTTCAATATCTAATATAAGTTATTTGTTATGGAAATCAAAGAGTGAGGGTTAATCGTTAAGATTTCCAAATAGTAATTATGCCAGAGAAATTGGAAGTGAGCCTTATGAGATCCGTGGAGACCCGAAATGACTTAGAAATGGCAAATTATTAATATTTGGAGTTTAGTATACCTATGGTATAAATTTCGTCTCGATCAGAGTTGAATTTGAGTTACCTAAGAATTAGAGCCAACAAATTGAAAAATGACTATTGTGTCCATAACTTGGATAAAAATTCTAAATATCAGTCAATGTAGTTTGACTTTGACTTGCAGATTGTTATAATCAAACCCTCGTGTGAAGAAGTCCAATCCTGTTTCAACTCGTAGACTAAATCACATGAAAAAGCCGAAAATAACATGAATGAGCATTCAAGGGCATTTTGGTAATTTCACACCCTTAGCCGTTCACCACCCATGAAAAATCAATGATTTGACCTTTTCACGATAGATTAATGCAGTATCCACGGAAATAAAAATAATTGAAGTTATTTTAAATAGTTTAAATGTATATTAAAATAGTTAGAACATAAAGGGAATTATGAAAATTTTAAAGGGACAAACTTGTAATTCAGCTTATAAGATATATATATATATATATATATATATATATATATATATATATATATATATATATATAAGATATTTTAAAGCAAAATCATCATCATTTTCATCATGGTTAGCTGGCCATGGAAGATGGTAGAGAAAGAAAGAGAAAGTGAAGAAAACCCTAGCTTAGAAGTCCCAAACCGAAAAGTGACCTAAAGGAGAATTGTTCTACCACATACTGAATTTTGGTGCATTGAAGAGGACATTTGGAGGGTCAAATTCTCTCTCAAAGTTTTGGTCAAAGTGAAGGTAAGAGAGAGGAAGTTCCCTTTTGATTTAATTTGATCTATGTTGATGTTAGAATGATAAAGAACGTGTTTGTGAAGTCTAATATGAAAACCGGTAAGTTTTGGTACTAGTTTCAGTTCTAGTTCTAGTATGAAGTAGACCAAAAACGTTGTTGTATTAGAAAATTAGAAAGATCTTCGAGTGCTCTAGATACTTTGTAAAAGAAGTACTGACTAAAAACAATGTTTAAACTATTTTCTGCAGCTTCGAAGTAAATAGGGAGGTGTTGGAAGAGTAGGCAAATGTGATAACCGTAAATTTTCTATTTATTGGAAATAAATATTGGTGAAATAAATAAATAGAATTGAGAAAGGAACGGATGGTGGAAATTCGAGTGAAGAAAAGTTAAATCGGAAATTCGAAAAATAATGAAGAAAGGAAATTTAAATTTTGAATTATGGAAAACTGAAGAATGGAGGAAAATTAATTTGGATAAATGGAAAGCCAAATTAAATAAGAAAATGAGAAAAGAAAATAGGAAATATATTTATATAATTATATATTATATAAATACATAAATGTTGTGTAATCTAAAGTGAACAAATATATATATATACTAAATATGTATTTTGATAATACATATATATATCTTTATATATATATATATATATATATATATATAATATTTAGTTATATAGTAATATAATATATATAATAGTAATATTATATGTATTATGTATATATATATATATATATATTAAAATATGTATATATATGGATATATAATTAAATTAAATGAATTAAAAAAAAAGGAGAAAGAAGAAGAAACAGAGAAGGAATTGGGGGAGGACCCGACCTTCCCAACCGAAGGGACCGACGGCAGCAACCAGTGCCGCCGCCGGCGAGAGGAGGCCAAGAAGAGGTAGAGAATGCCACTGGCCAGAAGAAGGGATAGGTCGCCGGCGTCGAAAAGAAAGAAACAGAGGCGAAAATCCGGTGGAAGCCGAGAAGGGAGAAGAGAAAGGAGATGGTGGTGCCGGCAGGTCCAGGCTCCGCCACAGCCACCTCGACCTCGGCTGAAGTGAGGGGAAGGAAAAGGAGGCCACCGGTGAGGCCAACGACGGCAGAGGAAGGCCGACGGAGGAGGAGAGAAACCAAACCAAAAATCGAGTAGATCCGCCGCCTTGCCGTCGATCCAGACCGAATGGAGGCCAGATCCAAGCTCGCCGTGGCGTCGGCCAGCTGAAGGAAGTTGGAACCGCTGGAGAACCGATCGCCGGAGAAGAACCGGCGGTGAGGGGAAGGCAACCGGTCTGAAGGGCCTAAACCGGCCAGGAAAGAAAAAGAAAAAGAAAAAGAAAAAAGAAAAGAAAAAAGAAAAAGAAAAAGAAAAGAAAGAGAAAAAAGAAGAAAAAAAGGAAAAGAAGAGAAATAGAGGAAAAAAAGGAGAATTGCAGAAATTACGGGAAATCCCGAGAATTCGAAAACCCGAGAATTACGGGAATCGGTAAGAAATCCCGAAAAGTATTAAATTATTTAAATAATTTATTTATTTAAATAATTATGGAAAAATTCCCTCGATAACCGAGCCGATGGAATCGAGCGAGGTGAACACGGGCGCGACCTTCGAGAGGCAGTCATCGACCCGAAACAGGTAAGGGAGACATGTACCGCCTATAAGGATATTCGGCCACATGTTTTAAATTATGCATTTAATTTATAAATGCAATTTATAATGATTAGTTTTGAAATTTGTGGTGCTTTATCGGTTTCAAATTGTGGTGAAATACTAGTTGAAAAATATAAACTGTATTTTCTGTACAGGAGGCTAGCCAAATCGGCAGCCGTTATACTGTCGAAAAATTATCGAATAATTACTGAAATTTATCGAAAATCACCGAAAATCATAATAAAGAGTTTGATTTCACGTGAAACGATTTTTAGGTACGAAAATCGAAAAATTAAGTAAATTTCATAAAATATGAATATAATGATATTTGATTTTAAAATATTCATGTTTTCGTGAATGGTGAAAAGGAAATCACCAACAATTCACCCTGTAGGTGATATTTCACATGAAACGAGATGAAAATGAAAAAGATACTGAAGTGAATATTTTTATAAATATTATTAAATATTCACTTAAATTCATATAAAACCTTTATGATTTTAATTTTGGAAATAATTAATTATGAAAATTCCATAAAAGTTAAGAAATGATGAACAACTATGTTTTCGAGACTAGAGGTCTCTACACGTGTTTTTAGAAGAAAACATGGTGATGGGAATTTAAAGTTAGAAAATAAATATTTTATTTTCATAAATTATAAAAATAATTTATTTGAATTCCGATAATTATAAAATCATGTTTTCGATTAAATACACGGAAAAACGTGCATATGTGTTTTATGGTGGAAAAAGGATAATTTTGCCCTTCTATATTTTCAGTGATGATTTTGCAAATTGTCTTCATCGCAATTTATAAATAAATGTTTGAAGCATGAATTTCGTTCCGAAATTAATTTCCATAGTCTTTTGATAATTAGCTAAACGAACCGTATGATTTCTATGCATATTTTTCAATAAGCTTTTTTATGTATGAAAGTAAATAAGCATGTTTTCCGAAACAATGATCGGAGTGGCAAACCCCTGGCTAACTTAGACCCAGGCACGCCCGGTCCTTACCTATTTGTACCAAATGTATGATTAAGAAGTTACAAAAGTAAGTAAAGATTTGAGACTAAGGCTTTCCTATAGTATGTGTTATTGCCTGTCATGCTTTGCCTGCCACATTGTGCATGTTTCCGTCCCTTGTGGCATATGTTTAGCCCACGTCGTGCATGTTCTCGCCCACATTGTGCATATTTACGTCCCTTATGGGTATGTTGGTCCTTCGTGGTGCATGTTCGCCCACGTCATGCATGTTCTCGCCCACATTGTGCATGTTTACATCCTTTGTGGGTATGTTGGTCCTTTGTGGTGCATGTTCGCTGTACGACCCTGATCAGGTCTACGGCCCATACCATGGCCATAGGTATTCTGTTCCCTCTTCGGAGGATGATGTGTCATGACCCGCATACTGGCTATATGATTCTGCCTAGTCTCCATGAACTATATGATAAGTTTTATTAATTATGATGTTAAGTTTCTAAAGTATGATGCATGTTTGAAATAAGTATGAATTTTAGATATATGTATTAAAGAATTCATACAATGATTTAAAGTATGAAATGCATTATTATGGCATTTGTTTTCTGTATATATCGATACTATGACTATTTTAAATGCATTTCTTACGGGGCTTTAGTACGATACGGTTATTGATTTGAAAAGAGAAATAAATGTTTATTCTAAAAGAATAACATAAGAATTATTTCTAAGATAGAGATAATCGAAGAAGCAATTATCTAATGATTGGATATTTACAAATCACTGTACTGTACTGTTTTTACTGTACTAAAGAGAAAAGAAGAGAAGTAAACCACTGTTTGTAATACTGAACTGCCACGTGTTTTAAAGTATACTGAAGTGAAAAGAAATAAGTGGTTTACTATGTGGAAAAATGAAAATTATATCGTTTTGAAAACAACGAAATTAATATTCTCTACAGTTGCTTCTAGGTTCCGGAACAAGTATGGTATTCTAAAATACCTACCTTATTCTATCTGGATCCCTAGCCAACTGTAGTATCCTTCCTACATGTGAGCCTAGAGCCAGCTAGGAAGATTTTAAAGAAAATGAAAAAAAAGTATTTTCAGCATATTGATAGCTGAATATCAAGTATGACATATAACTCTCTTACTGAGCCGTGGTTTGCTCACTCCCCAATATTAACATTTCAGGTTTCGATGATTGTGAGATCCGATATTTGTGGATTACGGCTGCACATAATGGACAATGTGACAGACCGACTAAGATATATCAGGTACGATCATTTATTTTCTGTATTTAGACATGTCCACAGTACTACATATTTGTAATTAAGATAGGGGATGTGTATAATGTTAACAATATTTTATTAAATTGTTTAACATCAAGTGTAAAGTGAAGTATCACAAACAGCCCAACCGGATAAATTTTGTAAAATAAGGTGAAAAATGTGGTAATGGGGCGTTACAGATTTAATGGCATCAGAGCATGGTTGGCCTGATGTCTGTGAATACTTTTGGAAGGAAAAATGTTAAACATCCCCGGTAGTACTGTGTCGTCTGAATACATAAAGAAAATAAATGATTGTAAATTGAGA
Organism: Heritiera littoralis; assembly: GCA_031772115.1. Taxonomy (NCBI): domain Eukaryota; kingdom Viridiplantae; phylum Streptophyta; class Magnoliopsida; order Malvales; family Malvaceae; genus Heritiera; species Heritiera littoralis. The sequence goes on from JAPDPK010000040.1 coordinate 4,718,184, forward strand.
AAAATAAATTAAAGGGAGTGAGAAAGTATAAATTGAGAATGTTAAAAAAATAATGGGCTCAGAAATTACCAGAAAATTGGTGATTCTTATCATCTAAATGAATGCCTGTTCGGTAAGGAACCGAAAGGACTCGGTGAGGGCCCCACCAGTACTTTACGGTCTGAATCGAACTGAGACCTGAAAGTGATGATATAAAGGGGGGGAATGAAATATCATCATTAAATAGATTTTAAGATAACCGATTGAGGGTAATTTGAAGAGAAAATTTTTGGCCAAAAATGACCAAAATACCCCTGCCTCCAAAATGTTACAAGGAGTCAGAATAGACCAACGGAAGTTGGAATTGATTGATTTGATAGAGAAATTGATGATGTAAAGCTTCATTTCATGCAAAATAATCCAATTGTGGATTTTAGTGAACTTCTTTGTCGAAATCGAATATGATCTAAATTGCTAGTATAAGTATCAGAAAGGATACTATCAGCACATAGATGATCAGTTCATGATTCAAATGTATACTGAGGAGAAAGAAATAAATGTTGAAATGACAAAAATGCCCCTATGTTGGGCGATGTTCAGAACAGTGATAAAACCGAGCTGAATTGGACTCCATTGATAGTAATGGAGTTATAAATGGCATAGAGGATGTCATATGGATATATCAATCCCTATTACTGATTCCAAAGTAAATTACAATGGTAATAAATTGGTTAGCTGTAACATGTGTTGATAACTGTTGTACTCGATACAGCTTACTAGATTGAGATTTGTAAGGCTGTAAAGTATGAGTAAATAATGAAATCAAGGTAGAGTATGAGTCGAAATGAATCGAATAGTAAATGTCTCTGCCTTGAGAATACACAGTGTAAATGATAGGACATGAGGATGAAATGTCCGAATTAATAAGAAGTGTGTGATTAAAGAAAGTATCGAATTTGAATTTCGATAGAACTTCCAGAGTTATATAAATTGGAGGAATGGAGATAACATTGACTCGATTTTGAATATGAAATCTGATTCTAAGCTTATATCGAAGAACTTAAGAAAATCCGAAAGCTTAAGAAATCCACTCTGGAAAATGTGAGAATAATGAAATGCACGTGTATAAGGTGTGATTGAGGGAAATACAGATAACGTAAATTGAGAATAATGAAGTTGTCTGTATAAGTGTAAATGAGAGAAATACAGATGACCTCGATATGTAGATGAATGAAAGTGATATAGTAAATGGTTACTATGTAATAAAGTTTTATGAAGAATAAATATTCATCTACATGATGAAATAGACGCTTCATGGACCTGATTCGATATGCATGAGGAGTCTATAAGACTAGCCTAGGTATAAAGCGTCCTTAGATAAAAGATGGGAGATTGATGTCCATAAGATGATGATTAGAACTCGGAGTGAATTTTACGAGTTCCTATTGAGGTTACAAGGTTAATGATTTTCCTTGTGAGGTATATAAGCCTAAAGAATGAGGCATCCATGCATGAGTAAATTGATGAAATACTGATAGAGTCTAAAGTATAAATGGAAAATGAGCAGCATTGTGGTATAACTCTTAAACTCTTAAAGACTGTGGAATTGTGCTAAGATTGGTAAATAAGATGTTTGGCTAGACAGTGTCTCCTTATGAGGGATATATGATCTCGAGATGACAGAGTGACAGTGAATCTGTCTATAATAAAGAAAATGATCGAGATACGAAAATAATGAGTCTAGCTAGATACTAATGCCAATCTATAGAAGAGTGATGAGGCTAGCTGCTTTACTAATGTGACATAATTAAAGAAACTCAAGTCGGTAAATGGATAAGTGAAAAGAAAAGATGGTATGCAAGATTTTAAAAGATCTTAGCAGTATAGTACCATACCAATTGAGAAAACCGACTAAAAGGATGAGGGTAAAAAAAAAAACATGAAAAGATAAAAGTGGAAATATGAAAACGAAAGTGAAAGTGGAATAAGGAAATAAATTGCATGATGAGAAGGGAACATCAATATGAAACAGTTCCCAAAGGTAAGACTGAAAAGTGACTCGTGTTGGTTATCACATGACAGTGGTTAGATGTAAAATCAAGCCAAATTTGATCAGTGAAAGAAATGGTACTCAAAGGAGTAAGATAATTGATATGTTTACAGCCAGTATCTAAATAGAAAAGTGTTATACATACATAACCACCTTAAAATGATAAATGGTGGAACTATATGGATAATGTGGTGATTAAATGGATAATTGAGGATTCAATAATCGAATGACCACACTACATGAAGAGAACATGATTGTCTCATAAGCTTTGATTGTAAGAGATGATCCATAGTAAAGTCTGCAAGTGAGATGTAGCCTTGATAAAATGAATAACTCCCGATTTGAGAAATGAATTTACGAGAGTATAGACATATATGATGAAAGACAGCATGTAGTGGTTGAAAGTACTCTTGATGTTGAAAGTGTGCTAGCAGTATTACTTAGAGGATGACTTAGAGGTCAAAAGTCGTAAGTATACGACATGTACCACCTTTGAACTTAAGTTAAATTCGGAGGACCGAATTTTTTAAGGTGGGGAGGATGTGATAACCGTAAATTTTTCATTTATTGGAAATAAATATTGGTGAAATAAATAAATAGAATTTAGAAAGGAACGGATGGTGGAAATTCGAGTGAAGAAAAGTTAAATCGGAAATTCGAAAAATAATGAAGAAAGGAAATTTAAATTTTGAATTATGGAAAACTGAAGAATGGAGGAAAATTAATTTGGATAAATGAAAATCCAAATTAAATAAGAAAATGAGAAAAGAAAATAGGAAATATATTTATATAATTATATATTATATAAATACATAAATGTTGTGTAATCTAAAGTGAACAAATATATATATATATATGTTTGCCTACTTGCGCTTTTGTAATTAATTTGGCTATACCAGATCGGACTGATATTGTATTGGTAAGAGACATATATAACAAAACGTAGGGATATCTTGTTTTGCATTATGATTTGATTTTCAAACTTCAAGCATTTGAACTCTAATATTTGAATTATTTGTTAATATTAAAGATTTCAGATTTGTTATCACTCTAATTTGAATTTAGAATTGTTGAACGGTTTTACTCTGATTTAGTACGCATGAATTTATTCTCTATTAGTCCACTTAAGATTCTCTATAGATAAGGAGTTAGGAAACCGAGACAAGTAAGGTGCTCTAACTCACTCCAACTTCCTAACCCACTATAGAGTTCATTTGATTGAACCTTTTGAACACAATGTTTTAATCTCTAAACAATATGATTTGAAATGCCAACGATCTATCTGCTCTGATTTTTAACGTATTGTAAGGATACTTGCTTGGTATCAAACTAAATGATTTTAATATGTGGTTTTCGAAACTGTTTTAAGATGAAATTCTATAGGTTGAGCGTTACACTATGTAAGCCACCTTTAGAACCTACAAGACTAATTGCTACATGGTGTGACTCATCTTTAAAATCCATAGAATTTCAAAATGAAACTTGGTTCCCAAAGTACATTTCGAATGTATTATTATATGATGTTCTAAAAGGCATAAAGTATATTTTATTGCTTTCATGGGAATCAAGTAAATATTTTGAGTGTTGGCTCCCTGTAGTTGCCGTTTTAGTAATTATAAGGTATATTTCTGACTTTGAACTTTGAACTGCTGTTAGACCTTGAGCAAGTCTGTAGCCAGCTCTATATCACCTACTCGGTGGTATTATGGGGTGCTCCGATTCTAAAGTTGATTAACCCTTATCACATCATCAACTGTCCTAGATGTCACCTGATAAGTGTACACTGTGGACCTCTTATAGACTATTGGCCATATGTCTGTACTTATTCTCCCTACTTGGGATCTGAACTGCATGATTTCTATTGGGATGTTACCTTGTCTCCTTCTAAACTGTTTTGAAGGAATTGTCTGACTTCTGAACTGTTTTGAATGATTTGTTTCTGATCTGAAATGAACTATCTGACTTCTGAACTGTTTGAATGATCTGTTTCTAATATAAAATGAATTGACTGTCTTTTGAACTGTTTTGAATGAATTGTTACTAATCTAAAAACTGGTTATTGAAGTATGCTGTTCTGACTATTACCTATCTGATTGAGATAAACTGTTTTGATTTAAAAGCTATGACTGAATGGTATGTTTTCTAAAAGATTGACGTTGTTTTTCATTGATTTGTATACTGTTTCATAAAGACTTGTATAGGATACTTGCATTTAGTTACGTGGTATCCGTTTTTTATATATGTTTCTTACTGAGCGTAAAGCCCACCCCCTTACTCACCTCACAGGCTATCATCAGTAGACATATTTAGTGACTTCATTTGAGGCTAAAGGAACATTCGTTTCTAAAGTCTCATCTAATTTATTGAAGGGTATATAATGTACCTTTTACTTTGTATTCAGACAACACATGCACAACATATGTTTGTGTATTTGTTTAAAGGGATGTAAATTAAGTAGCGTTAGATGTCTAGTACTGTTATAAAGACATTAGTGTGATGTAAAATTGTTTGAGTTAATATTTATATATTGAGGTATTATGGTTGACACTTTTAGTTGATATATCTTATATTAATGACTGTTAGGAGTAAATTGACAATGTTTTGGTAACATCACACAGTTCAAATGGGATCTTAGATTGAGTTATTAAATCGAAAGAAGCTAAGATTTACAATACCCAAGCATAAATTGGTGGAAAACACATTTAACGAAGGGTAAGACAATTATAATCAATTTAAATCTAAAGATAGTTAACTTCATTTACAATGATTATCAAGCAAAATGAAAAACATAGTTAAGAATATAGCAAACAACTGACAAGTTAAAATTGGAAGAGTTCCAACTATCATAGAATAAAATATATCATAGAATAAGAGTTAAATAGGAAAAGCATGAACTCCTCATGCGTGGAAGAAGAAAGTAGTTCATATTGAGATCTTTGCAAATAAAGTTTTTAAGGGACAAATACTAATATTTGTTTAATATGAACAGATGAGAGGAAGCAGATATGAGTAATTAACAAAATATGAAACTAAACTTTTTTGAATGATATTTACATCTCAAGATAGAAATATAATGATTATTTTGTTCTAGTATTTTCTGCCAGAACATTTTACTGAAAAGCATTTACTAAGTAAGAATATTTCCCTTGGATGAAGTTGTCTTGTGAAATCCCCTATTTCCTATAAAATCCCCACAATTGTATAGTATTATAACCTAGAATGAATAAATAAATGTGAAATTTTGATATATGAATGACATATGGGACATGGAAGGAATAATGAAATTGATAGTCAAATGGTCAAGGAATTTATTTTGATATTGTGAGAATAATTGGATTAGGAGAAAATAAACATCAGATTTTATAGCAGTTGAAGGACATGTGGCATATGAAAGAAGGAGGATAATTAAATGTCAAATGGTTAATTTGTCAAAAGTTATAAAGATGATGATTTAATGGATAAATATGAAATTAAGGAAGCTTGATGAATCATCATTTTCAGCATTAAGGGTTGGCAGCCACCATTACTATCTTTCTCTCAAATTCTCCTAAGTTTCCTCCATAGTCACCTTGACAAACACCTAGACTCTGTTATTGAATCGTTAAGCTCACTTAACGAAAATCGATCTTCATCTCTAGCTTTAGCCATACCTGAAATTTGGAAGGCTGAATCCAAGTATTTGGAGAGATCTTGTTGCTGTCAAGTTTGATTATTAACAAAGGTAAGGATAGAAGTTGATTCTTCCAATTCTATCTTGGATTTGGAGTTGTGTTAAGATGGTATAAAGTGGTTATGGCCTTAAAATGAAAGAAGACCAAGTGTTGAGCTTTTTTGAGTTTGGTCAAAAGATGGTTTGAGCCAATTAAAGGCTTTAAGATGATGTTTAGTGTCAAAAGAAACATTACTGAGATTTGATTTAAGTAATGATTTGATTTATTAATGGTTATTATGGATTTGTGCAGCCTGAAGAAGTAAAGGCTAAGTGTTGGTGCAGCAAGCTAATGCATTCTTAAATAAATTGAGGTAAGGAATATATATAACGAACGTAGGGTGACTATGGCCTCATGTTTTGAACGTTTTGGTATGAAATTGAAGTTGATTTCAAGTGCAAGAAGTTTAAATTTCAGGTTTTACTCCTAGTTATCAAATTGCTAGGAGCAGCCGACTGCCTAAAGACTACCTCGACGTAACTTTTTTCGAAAACCGACTTAAACCAATAGACTGCCCTGTTTAGCGGTTGACTGCCATTTTTCAGAAAACATTCTATTTCAAAAACAATCGACTGCTAATGAACCAATCGACTGCTATTTTCTCGAAAAGTATTCTGTTTGCAAAACCAATCGACTACTATATGACCAGTCGACTGCCCTGTTTTCAAAAGCATTCTGTTTGCGAAACCAATCGACTGCTAATGAGCCAGTTGACTACATTTTCTCGAGAAGCATTTTGTTTCAAAACTAGTCGACTGCCCTATGTGTTTACAGATTTGGAAATATTTGGATTTTAAAAAAGAAATATATTGATATATGTAATAGCAGTCGACTGCCCTTAAAGACTAGTCGACTGCCCTATTTGAAAATAGAATTTTCGAGCCTATTTTATACAAGTATATTTGCATTACCAAACAGGGTACGTAATATATGTTTTGAGATTATTGACTCCTCTGGTAATCATGCATGTTATGTGCTTATTTGTATTTGGCTGTGGGACTCTAGTCAAGCCCTCAGTACCACAGATGTCGCCTGACTAGTGTACACTGTGGATTATCAACGATGGCCATCAGTCTCTTATGTGTTTGGCTTAAGGGAAGGAACCCTGGCCCATACGTGGGTACGCCGCTTATATGTGTATCCCTCACAGGATTTATGTGGTGCATGATTCTGATGGAATGTTAATAGTCTCCAACCTATTTGAAGATTATTTGTATATGTGCTTTACGTGAAAGTACTTGATTTACTTGAACATATGAAAACTATTTATGTGATATGGTTATACGCTTACATGATATTTGAAGAATTATTTGATTATCTGATTTACAAAGGTTTCCACATGACATTGTAGAGCCAAGTAGGAGACCAGCATATAGTGATATAGTACGCTCTTTTACATATGTTTCTTACTTAGCGTAAACTCACTCCTTTACAACATTTTTCAGACTATTTGAAGTGATCTTTCGCTTTAGATAGAGGAGCATATTTTTGGATTGTAAAACATTCCTTCGAGGCGCACTTCCATCTTCCTTGAAGGTATATAATTACGTCGTCATGTAATTCGGAATATGGTACAGTACAATAATCTATAATGAACTATGTTGGGGATGTAAGTTATAAGAAGATTAGCATGTACCCATACAAGAGTCTTAAATATATGTGTAAGACGATCCTGTATATGCATAAGAAGTATTTTCTATTAAAATTTTTATCGCTATGTTTAGCGATTCTAAGTATGAGGTAGAAGAAGAGGAAAGAATGATCTCGATAAATAGACTAACCACCCTTATGTGAAAGAAAAAGTTAATTGGTAATTGGGAGTGACGAGGATGTAACATGTCTAGACATTTACGGTACGAGAAATCTTATTTATGAGTGTTGTTTATGATTACACATTATGAAACAAAGTTTGGTTCTATTGTGGTGCAATGTTGCTGTCTATGCAAAATTATGCTTGCAATTTGATAAAATAATGGACAACATAGAAAAGTATTTATTTACCAAAGAAGTATAGTTGAGCCGTTTATTGCTTAATTATAATGAGTTTGTTTTCATGTTTTGTTTAGTTTCATAATTTTGCATTTGATGAAACATTAATTTGCTATTTTTTGTTTTTTTGTCACAAGTAATATGGGAATATAAATATAGAAATGGTGGTAGTCTCAGTTTTACATCGAGACATAAGAAGTCAAAAGACAAAGATATATCATACAAGTTGAATCTTACGTTTAACCAATTATTTTAGATACAGCAAGACTTGCATACACCAAAGAATAAATTCGTAAAGAAAGCAAGCATTTCAAGTAAGGTAAATAGGTAGACAAGGCAAGCACCGAAGTTAAAAAAAAAAAAGACAATGTGTCATTTGATTTACATACAAATCAGATCATAAATACAGACATAGATTTAAAAATATATATACATACATATGTAAACAAATATGATTGAAAGTGGATCATGTAAAAAAAAACTAGGCAGTATAAACGAACAAACTACTGCAAGCAAAATGGCAGAGGCAACATAACGTGGGGAACAGCGAAGCAAATACATCAAGTGAAAAGCAAATATTTAGATTTGGATGAGAATACACATGCATTTCTGATGAGGAACCGAGAGTCATCAGAAAGAAGGGAGAAAAATTCTTTGAAATGAAAACCTAAGAAATCAAATTGAAACAATGTTAGGAAAAGAATTGTAAATGTTAGTATCTTACCAAAATGTCTTTATCCATGTCAAATCGAATAAAGAATCCAAAGAGTGTCGGCTATGGGCATGCTTGGTCATGCACCATGGGAGAAGGTTCTCTTTTGGAGTGTTTGGATAAGAAACAAAAGGGTCGGGAATGGTTGGAGTGAACAGTGTGGTTGGTTAAGAGTGAGTAAATATTTGGCTGGTTTTAGAATTAATTTGTTCACATCTTTAATTATTCTTGAAAACCAAGATTGATTTTTATGCATGGTCAAATCAAGCGAAAGATATGGTGGCAGCAAAATATTTTCTTTGTTGAGTATAACTGCAATTCATAAATTCTTTGGGATGGACAAGTAAGATTTTGTCAAATTAAGTAAGTGAAAAATTGTTGGAAGTCGAGTTTTTGCAGGATGGGGTCCAAAATTATATATGAAAGATTGTTTTAAAAAGGGAAGGCAAATAGGAATTTGTTTATGTTAAAATTCTAGTGCAATAACACACGTAGTTACATAAGAAGGGGAAAATGAGAACTGTTGTGATGATAATTTTTTTTTATTTTTTTGCTAAAAGGAGCATAGAAAAGCAAGTTAACAATGTTATCTAGTTTTTTTTTTAAGTACTTACACGAAAAGACATAAAATTAATAATTTTTTTCTCAAAAATTATGTATATGTTTTATCTTATATATTTAGATCAATGGAAAAACATATATTTGTTGAACAAATTTTTTTTAAGCACGTTTTCACTAATTTGTTGCAACGTTGTTTTCTTACTAGTTTGTTTCACTAAGCATTAATAAGAACATGGAAATAAATTAAAATTGATGTGTTATTGAGAATTAATAAGGAAAATATTATCTAAAATAAAATTATTAAAAATCTGTTTAATGATTTAAATTATAAATGTTGAATAAATAAACGAAAATGTAAGAAAACAGAGAAATTTGTTTACCAACCAATATCAAAGTGGCTACAATTTTTTAGAACCATTAAATTGACAAGTAATAAGGGAGAGTGCCATGAAATGAGGAGAAAAAATATATATATTGAAAACATGAATATTTAGTAAATTATGCTACGTCCTTGGATTATATAAAGATGTAAAGTGTTTAATTTGGTGCACATAGTCCATAGTTACTTGCTTTTACAAAGTTGACAAAAAGAAAGAATTTGCAAATACATAAGCATGCACAACAATAGATCATGTTCTTAGAACAAAATAACAGGTCTAAGTGTCAAAAGCAAGCATGATGAGAGACCAAACAGATGTAGCTCAACTCATGTTTAGCCTTCATTAAAAGCTTATATGATCCAAAAGATAGTTGAATTTTTTCTTCTGCAGCTAAAACTTTGGATACAAGGGAGTTGCTTAAATGAGGAACAGATTATGATTAACCATTTTTCTTTTGTTTGCCCTTGCATGGATAATAGTTGAGTATCAAAGTGTAGCCAATGCAGGAAAAAATGGGAAAAATATAAATAGATGTATAGGATTTGTAAAGAACTGAATTAATCAAAGCTGTATATGTAAAAAGGGAAACGATGCATTCAATAGATCCAAGGTTAATGTCAGGGAAAGAGAAGTAGGAAAAGAACAATATAATTGAATAGCAATAAATAAATTATATGCAAGATAAGACAAATTAGTAAAACAAAGGATAACCACTTGGTTACGCAGATACACCTGCAGTGATGGCATAGAAAGAGGAGAATCTAGGATCAAGGGGAAAAATGCATAATGAACATGGTAAGACCAAAGAGAAATCATCTATAACAACAAATTGGAGAAAAAGCTTTCTTTACTCATATGTCACAAAACTTGTTCATTAGTAGAATTGCTACAACAAATTGTAAAATCAAGTTAGGAATCAAAAGAGAAAATTTGTCTAAGATAGTAAACTGTATGATAGAGAATGAAAGATTTGGGGAACAAAGATGGTAAAATTAAGAAAAAGAAAGAATATTACTTGTTTCTTAATTTCTTTGAAGGAATGTCATCGTCAAACATTTCTTCTTCAACGTGTTGTGCATGTTCGAATGGTTGTTTTTTTTCTCTTGGCTAGAGGGAAAAGGTGAGAGAAGACATTAGCATAAATGAGCATATTATAAGGAACAAAGAAGAAAAGAAGGGAAAAGAGCAAGTTTTTTCGAGGAAATTAATGTAGATGGATGTATGGTAGATCAAATCATGCTTTGTAATTAAACATTCTCAACACAGCCAAATATTGAATAGATATTATTCCTTTCACAAACAAAGATAAATTTGATGTTCATGTAGAAAGAAGCACACAGAAAAGTATGTGAACCTAAATTTTTTTTTTGAAGTCAGATCAATAATAACAAACACTTCTTATTGAGCAAGCTGAGAAAAAGGCATAATTTGCTTATTTTTCTGGTCACTAGATATCAAAATATTTAAGATTATATTAGTGTAAATAAGTGTTTTATCATAAAAGAAAAGCACCCAGAACAAATGTTTGGTTGATTTGTTTAAGCTAGCTTAAATAATGACCTGGTTAGCTTTTTTTTCATCTGCTCAGATGGAGGTGCTTGTTTTACTTGAGACGGTTTATCAGTATGTTTTGGAGTCCTGGTCATAGAATTAGAAAACAAGATAAGTATAAAAGGTTTTTTCTTCCATAGTAAGCATGTCAATGCTTGCAAAAGCAGATAGGGAAAGCGGTATACCAACTTGATTTCCTTGTTTAAGGTGAAAAGGGCAAAGCGTTTTTTTATTCAAGCTGGTTTGGAATTACAGCAACTCGCTTTTGTTTGTCTTGACTGCAAAAGCAATATTAAAAAGATGATATTAGTGTAGGTAGAAAACAAACAAACAAATAAATAGATATATGGATGGTAAGTTTTTTTTCTTTTCAATTAATCTAATAAACTAGAACAAAACCTGAAAAGTTTCTTTTTTTAACTTGAGTTGATGGAAGCATGCGTGGTAGCTTATTCTATTGATTCTTGAATATTATATAAAATTGGAAAATCAAGGCAAGTGTAGTTCATTGTTGACAAAGTAGTACTAACATTTGAGCAAAATAAAGCCAGGCAAGGATTCTACAAACTTGATTCCCTTTTGTGTAAGAGGAGAAATATATGAAAAGAAATCAGGCAAAAGCTCCAAAGGAGTTTCAATCGCTGTTTGGCTTTGTTCAGCAAGAGAAGTTATGTGGATTGAAGTTTGAATGGTAGAAGTTTGTAAAGGATCAGAACTTGTTGCTTCTAAGATTGGGGGTCTATCTCTTTCAACAGAAAGGTCCTATTGACGACAAAAGTTGGCACACCAAATTCAAATGATTGTCTTGCAAGATTAACTTTGAAGATTCTTTCTTCGTTGATCAATGCTTTTACACATTCAAGCAATACTTGTTGATCCAATTCTTGTTCTTTGGCTTAATCGTCAACTAGTTTTTGGATGAAAAGCTCAGCAGTTTTTGCAAATACTATGAAATCTATTTCACCATTTTCATCTTAAACATTCATCAAGATTTTGTAGCTAGTTTTATTTAGACAAAAATAATGCAAGTGAGAGAACAGGTATATAAGATTTTTGCTTTTCACTTTGAATTTCTAATCAAAGACAAACCAAGAAATCACAGGATAATTGACTCATGCTAGTTTCGGCATCTATTCTCCATAAGTCGGATAACGTAATTTGTCATCTACAAATCTTACACCTTTGGTACAATCGTTGCAGCAATCATAAAACCATCCATTAGAACAATCAATGCTACAATATTTGCTTTGTAAGTGAAGAAATGATCCTACATCAAAATGCAAAAGCATTAAAATGACTGTTCAAGGCAACGAGATTTAAATGATGTAAGAGTGGAACAAAGATATAAAATTTAGGCAGGAATAGAAAGCTATAGCAACCTTTGACCATGAGACATCTATTTTTAAAAGTTGTTCAACATTCATCTTGTTTTCTTGAATATCATCTACATTTTCTTGCCTTAGTTGTGCTTGTTCATTTAGTTATGCAACCGGAAGTGGTTCGTCAGCATATCTAGCAGTCATCAACAAAGAATGGGAAATGTTAACAAAAGGTGTGCTTATAAGCATGAGTTTTGCAAGAAGCTTGTTAATTATTTAAGAATAGACCCGTCTTTGAGCAATTTAGCTGGAGGTATGTCCAGATCAATGTAAACCTTTGTTGCAGTTGAGCTTGACAAAGTTGAAACACCTGTAACACGAAAACTTCAAGATCAGGAGGGGAACGGCAAACAATGTATGTTTGCATGATTAATCAAGAAATTGTCTATTTATTTACCAAGAAATTTACAAATAGTCATTCCAACCAAGATAACCACAATATTTTTTACAAAAAATAGGTGTGAGAGCCCTGTTTTTCTTATATTTGATATAAGTTACTAAGTGTATGAATTTAAAAAAGAAAATTTATTGTTAAAATATATAAATGAAGGGTCTGTTTGATAAGGTTTAGGAAAGTACTCGATGTGGGTACCACTAGGACTTTCTCTGTCTATATCGAAGTGAGACCCTACAATGATGATATTTGAGGTAAATATGAATATAGTGAAAATTTGCATCTCAAAATCACCTAGTTTGAGTATATTTCGAAAGGTGTGAAACAATTTCAAAAATGACGATTGAGGACATAGGCCAAAAGAATTTTCGTAAATTACGGTCAGACCGAGATGACTTTTGATCAATTATCAGTGGTGAGTAATTTTTCATGTAGAAAGGTTTTAGACCATGTGGACTGATAGAAGAAATCATGCATAAAAACATAAATTTACACGATTTTACGATTAGGGGTATTTCAGTAATTTCACTCAAATCGGTAACCGAACCTCAACAAAAGCACCACCAAACATAATAGCAAGTTAAATAGAGGTGTTTTATGATTAAATGAAATATTTTGGAGACTGGATTGACTATTTTCAACTAAGTCAAATTTTAGGGGCAAAATTGGAAAGTTTATTATTAATGAAGGGCATTTTGGTAATTTTGCACCCAAAGATATTTTTAATTGAAATTCCAACACCTTTCTCTTCTATTTTTGACAGCCACCATTTTTTCTCAAAAACAACATTTTTGAAAGCTAGAAGAGAGAGAAAGCTTGATAAACTCTAGTCAAACGACCTCTAAACCAAAAAAAGTCTTCACCAACCCTGTCCAGAATTCAGTGCTCTATCTTTTGACACCATAATCAAGTCCTAAAGTGGCCAAGATCAAGATGAAATAGCTCCCACCAGATCTGGTCAAGAAGAAAGGTGAGAGAATTCTTGAAATTTTCATGATTTAAAGGTTTTTAGCTATGTATTTAAGGTTTTTAAGCTTGTATCTAGGCTTGGATTGAATCAAAACCATGACATTCTCTCTCTTACGGTTTCAATCACTATTCATTCTTCATGAACATGAGAAGTTTTGATGAAAATTTGATGTGGGGAATATGTAGAGATCATGAAACATATGAAAATAAGATTAATTAAGCTAAAATGGAAGAAATACTAAGTATGGAAAGAAGGGACCCATTCGGCCAAAGCTAGAGGAGCATGAATTTAATGCCATTTAATGTGAAATTCATATGGAAATGTAGTAGAAATTTAATGGAATAAAATTGAAACAAGTAATGTAGTTAAATTTGAAGAAATACCAAGTGTAAGGAAGAAGAGTGCATTCAGCCATGATAAGGGAAGGTGGAATTCTTGCTCATTTCAATGTAATTTGGGTTTTAAAATAATGTACGAATTATTCTAAGACTGTACGTGCAGTCGGAATAGAAAACGGAGTTGTGTAGCAAAAGTTGTAATTTGGCACCGGTAGAATTTAGACTGAATTATAAAGTTGCAACAGACTATGTGTTGGCAATTAATTAGTTAAATATTCTTTTAATTAAATTATAGTGAATTTATTGAGTTTGGATAATGAATTTGCATCCTTGAGATTAGAGGGTTCTACCGGTGCTGATGAAGTGAATACCGATAAATTAAGAGGTAAGAGACATATATAGGAGACATAAGGATATCATGTTTTACATCATGATTTGACTTCTAAAACTTTGACATCTGAACTTTAAATTTTGAAATTATTTTGTTTGACTTGGATTTGAACGACTTCTGAATCTTTGATATTTGAACCTTGAAAAAAATTTAAAACGATTTTCATATTAAATACAATTTTGAATATGATATTGGTTTTGACATTAACTGATATGAATTCAGAATTATTAAACGGTTTGACTCTGATTTAATATGCACGAATTCCTTCTCTATTCATTCACTCAAGATTCTCTATAGATCAAGAGTTAGGGAACTGAGACAAGTGAGGTGCTCTAAAGCATCCTTCCAAATTCATCCAACTTCCTAACTCGCTGTAGAGATTATCCTATCAAATTTTCTGTAAATGTTTATTAGTTTTATTTCAGTACCTAGGGTATAGGGTTAATATTTCAGTTATTGATGGGTTTCGTAAACAAAAGAAAATTTAGCAATTGATGGGTTATAAGGATGATTATTTTTGGATTATTAATATTTGATTAATAGATCTAAGAAATGCTTACTGTTTGTGGATTTATGGATAATGACCTGGATAGTGAATATATGAATTTGTACTAATTGAACTTGCCAGAGTTTCAGATTATAAAATCGTTATATTGTCTAAACTTTTATAAATGGTTAAAGTGAAAATATCATGATTTTGAGATAAATTATTTGTTTCTACGATAAGTTTAGTGTTGATTTTAAGGATATATTTTGAAGGTACTAGAATTGATTCATAGTAATGAGACATACGTTTAAAGAGTATATGACTGAACTGTTGAAAATATTTAGAGATAATTGACTCATATCAAATTTAATATCGAAAAGTATATGGCTGAATTTTGATGGAACGAATTAATATTTGAAAGTATGTGACTGATTCCTGTATATCGATCTGATACTTTACGAAATGTATCGAAAAATCTAAGATCAACCCTATACGATAAGGTATGAATTTTTTTTTGAACGATGAGGTATGACTGAAAGGTGAATAAAATCATATATTTTGTTATTTGATTTATGCATAAAGCATGGTTCTGTATACGTGACAGTTTTTGAATATGCATGATCTCTAATTTATTAATATTTGAAATAATGATTTGTATTTGATTATTTAAAAATTTGTCCGATAACATCGTATGCATTATGGTTTATGAAATGTTATATTTATTGTTTTTGAATGTCATTTGAAATAATATTTCTAATTATTTGGATTCATCTAAATATATTGAATGAAATGTTTTATTTTATGAATAATACATTTTGAAATGAAACTTGGTTCTCAAAACTTATATTTTGATTTCTGAGGTGATAAATCCCTGGTTAACGTAGATCCAAGCACTCCCAGACTCTAAAAATAAAATGTTCGTTTATATTACTCTATTTGGTTTTGAAGACTTACAGAACTATTTTGTTTTCTTTTGGAAATCAAGTGGATGTGTGGTGACTGTTGGCCCCTTAGCTACTTACAAGTGCATGCTTTCCGTTTCGTTCTGAATGCTGTTGACTCTAGCCCAGTCATCTAGTTTCCACAATTGTTACCTGGCTAGCATACACATTGTGTGTGAGAACCTATTATTTTATACTGTATACATGTATTTATGTAAATTATTAAATTATTTTGGAATATATTTGTAAATTTCGAGTAAATAGTGATATAGGCCCCACTTAGATTTTGTGCCCAGATGTATATGTGACTAAAGGAACAGTGTATAAATGATGTAATAAGGATATTATGGAAATTTTGAGACCAAAATACCTTGTTTGCATTATTTTTGAAAGTATGGCAAACAAATTAGAAAATGACGGTTACGTCCTGAGGGTATTTTCGTAAATTTCATCCAAACTAAAATGAATTAGGACGAAGTAAAGATACCATGTTATTGTACATGAAAACTAGTTTAAGATAGCATCAATGGATTTATCAAAACAGTGGTTAAATTGGAGAAATTCGCTAGCGGGTCTTGGGGGTAAAATCGTAATTTCTCACTATCCATGCACTGTGCTTTGACGAAACCATTTCCAATCATCAAGATACATTAAATAGGATTGATTGGTACTGGAATCTGAAATTTTGGAGCATGATTACATAGTTTTTACGACAGCGGAACCATAAAGGCAAAATTATCCTAAATTTACATAACTAGGGGCATTTTGGTCATTTTGCCCACTTCTAGAAATGTCTTCATAAATCCATCAGCTGCTGACTGGCACTATTCAGTGTCTTCTCCAAAAGTCTTCCACGCCATTCTTGAGAGAAAAGAGAAGAAAAAAAAGAAAAACTAATGTGAACACCATTAAATCTACCTAATTTCAACAAACTTTTTACTAGAAAATTGCTTTATTGTCTCTCCTCTGCCTACCCATATAAATAAGTTATTGAATAAGCAACAAAATAAGAAGAAAAGAGGAGTGGAAGCATTCGGACAAGGTATGTGGTTGACCATCCATGATGTTTTTTTTAGATTTAATGGTATAGAATGATTAATCTCAACATGGTAAACATGTTCATACCATTGGATTTGGTCAAAAGTGGCTAAATGAAACTTTTCCATTGGAGGACCATTCGGCCAAGCTTGGTTCTTTAAGGATTCATGGTGTTTCATGTTTAAAATGGGTGCCAAATTAATCACTAAGCATGGTAGAGTAAGATGGTAACATTGGACTGTTGAATTTCTATGAGAAATTCAAGATATCAATTTCGGTCAACATAAGGGGTCAATGATTCATGGCTGTTTTTGCTGATTTGAGGGTAGATTTAGAATATAGAAATTACAAGGAGTCTGCGTCAACATAAGGGGTCAATGATTCATGGCTGTTTTTGCTGATTTGAGGGTAGATTTAGAATATAGAAATTACAAGGAGTAGTTTTTGCAGTGTCCAATGTGGCTGCATTAAGACATGAATGATAGCTTAAAAATAAGGATTTAATGAGCTAATATTTTTGGTGGAATTAATTGCAGCCCGGGAGTAACGAATTACGATTGGTGCACTCGGAAGAGTCGTATACTACAGACAGGTAAGGGATGTGTATGCGATCTGTAAGGATATCCTGAGTGCATTATTTTGATATTCATGATTTTATAAGAATATTTGTGAAATGATATGCTTTGGTAAATGTGGAATTACGGCTATTTGGGAATTTTGGAACTGTATTAAATTTGCAGGAAGGCTAGGGAAATAGTAGCCACTATGCTGCTGAAATTTCTTAGAAAATTCTTTAAAAATATCATGAAATATTGTCATGCATAATTGAAGAAATTCCTAGCCTTGAAAATGATGAATTTAATATTTTTCATAAAACATGAATATACCGATAATTATTATTTAAATATTCATGTTACCTACTTTGATGAAAGTGAGGTTACCGAAAATTCCTCCTACATGTTTTACATTATATGAAATGGTTTAAAGATGGAAAAGTGGAAAATATTTTATAAATTGTTTTCCATAAATATTCACTTTATGATTTTATAAAACCTTTATGGACTGACTGATGATTTTATCTATTTTATTGATTTCCATAAAGGTAATATGATGACGAGAACACTGTTTTGAGACTAATAGGCCCCTTTATCATGCCAATATGTGATATGTGATATGTGACATGTGATATGTATTCAGTCCCGGTTAACACCTGATTAGTGTACGATCGAGGACAATTATAAACTATGACCATAGATCTGACATGATTATTTCTCTACCCTACGGGGTTTATAGCATGATATAATTTGGGCGATACCTTAGTCTCCATTATTTTCATGATATGAAAAGTGATGATTCTTCATGGATGATGACATGAAAAGATGAATGATTTCTATATGTTTTAAATGAGACGAACGATAGTTTTCTAAACAGTTTTACTGTACTAAATTTAGTACAATACTATTTATGAGTTTTCAATGATATATGTGATATGTGATATGTTCTCAAAAGGAATATGGAAAATTATCAATCTAATATTCTTTTATGATTTAAATGTGAATATTAGATTATATGATTAAATGTTTTATCTTATGAAAATGCTAATTTGAGATGAATATGAACAATGATGAAAAAAGTGGTTTCTTTTCAAAAATAGCACTTACTCCCCATAGTCGCTTCTAGGTTCTAAATCAAGATAAGTATTTCAAAATACCTTCCTTATTCCATCTGGATCCCTAGCTGACTATAGTATCCTTCGTATTAGGGTCCCTAGTGCACCCATAGGAATTAAATGATTTTATAGCATATAGTTTTCGCGATATCAAGTATTACATACAATTCCTTTACTAAGCCGTGGTTTGCTCACTCCTTTATTTTAACATCTATAGATTTTTCCAGTAACTTAGTGATTATCATCCGAGGATTTTTAGCTGCGCATTTGAGTACACCGAGGTAGCTACCTTATATCCTGGAGGTATAATCAT
This sequence comes from Heritiera littoralis, assembly GCA_031772115.1. Taxonomy (NCBI): domain Eukaryota; kingdom Viridiplantae; phylum Streptophyta; class Magnoliopsida; order Malvales; family Malvaceae; genus Heritiera; species Heritiera littoralis. Next base: position 4,737,036 of record JAPDPK010000040.1, read on the forward strand.
TTATTTTATATGTTCAGGATTACTTTAAAGTACTACTGGTTTGTATTATAAACAAGGGATGTATATGACAAATGAATTACGATATATAAATATTTTACCAAATGGTAATTACAGTTATAAATGTTTACTAAGTAAAGGAAATGGGAAATAAATGCATCGCAGATAGCCCAACTCATATGAAATATATGTGAAAATATGAAAATACTATATATTTAGGATGTGACACTATAGCCCCTAGACTATTGGCCGTATGCCCACCAGCATGAGTCTATTAGGTGAAGCCTAGTCTCCATTATTTTCTTTATACTGGGGTGGTAAATCCTTGGCTAACTTAGATTCAGGCACTCCCAGACTTTATAAATATTTAATTTCAATGTTTGGTTAAATATATTTTGATCTCTGTATCGTTATTGAAAATAATTTATTTTATTGGTTTAAATGAAAGCTAATATTTAGTGTTTATTAACTTTGCGACCAAATAAGTTTAAACGAATTTTCAACTTCAATACTGATTTTCGTTATTGATTTTAGCATCCTTGGCATCGGATTTAAAATGATGCTTGCATATAGTTACATGATACCAGTTCTTTTATGTATGTTTCTTACTAGGCTTTTCCCAAAGCTCACCCCTTTCTCTACCTTCCAGATTTATTTGTAGAGATAGTAGTCTGTTGAAAGAGATTCCTGATGAGATGCTTATGGGATTTCGATGTTGTACTTTACAGGTATGGTATTCAGACATTTACTGTATAGTCCTTTAATATGCAAAAAGGGATGTAAATAGTAAATTGAATACATGTCTAAATAAATCATGGTAATTGTTATAAAGTATTTATGTGAGAAAAACAATCCGTACTTGAATTTTGTGTACTAGAACCTATATAAATAAATAAATAAATATTGTACTCGCTAAATAGTTTTAGCATATAGTTAAAGTGAGGACACTACGCACTGCCCAACCATTTGTGTAAAAATGGAAAAAGTCAATCTTGATTTTCAGAAATCGAGGCATGACAATAGGTCAGCATAGTCTAAAAAAATGCGTGCAGATGTTACCCATAGTGTAACATCAACTATGTCTCCACTGTAGGAACAAAGCACAATAAAAAGATACACAAAGAACAAAAGAGTCAAATAAGAATTAAAGTCAATATGCTTGGAAAAGCATAATTTTCAATGCATTGACAACTCATCTTGGATTCTAATATTTCTTCTGTCAACAGGATCTAGATTGGTCTTTGTAAATCCTTTGGCTAAGTCATCGAGAGCTACAAGGATGCCAAGTGTATCTACAAAGGAGAAAGAAGAGATGAGTAGAAGGAAGCAATTTTTTTTTTGTCGAGTAGAGTAAATCAAGAATTGTTTATACTATCAAGATGCAAAAAGGTAAAGTTGAGCACAAGCATTTGGTAGCAGTAGAAAGACATGATATATGTACATGTTAGTTGATTGTTACTACTAGATCAAGTGTCAAGCATGTAAAATGGGAGGAATTCAAAGTAGTAAAGAGGCATTGGATTAATTGGGTTAGCAATCTTACTAAGCTTAGTATAACGGGTGAAGTTGATTACAACACCAACTAAAGTTGCATTATATGAGCTTTTCCTTTTTTCGACAAACAAATTTGCAATTTTGTAAATCGATCCTTCTCTAATCAAGGGCTTGAAGAGGTGCTTATCTTTTGTTTTTGGATCAAAGCTTGCATTGTATTGCCCTACATAATTAAGTAAATAAGAATAAACCAAGAATATAAAAGGAAGAACTGAATTTTATTTCTATTGTAAATATCTAAAGTGTATGAAGCTTACTTTCACTTCAACAACTAACATATCCATAGACAAAATTTTCTTTCATTTCCTAACAGAATAGTGTCCCAAATTCTAAGCACACGTACTCGAGCTTTATCGCAAGGCTCCAAGGGTCGCAGCTGGGTTAAAAGTTGATAGTCCATTTTGTACACTGGAAAAAATAAGAAGTTATAAGACAAAAAGAGCGAAGTTGTAATGCCAAAGAAGCCAACAGTTGAACAAGTTTTGGCATGGACGGGAGAAATGAAGCGTGTCAAATGAATTATTAATATAACACTAAGTAAAATGCAGATCGAAGAAATTATGCTTATGACCATGAATTAGAATAGCCATTGAAAACTCTTTGCGAATGCAGCAAAAGAAAAATCACCTGTGAAGCAACAGAGCTAAAAAAAAATCTAAATGTTCTTTATATTGGAGAGGAGCTGCTGCATTAGCACAAGATCATGTAAAAGCAGAGATAAACAGTGAGCAAACATTATGAAGTGAATGACATGGATAAGGTAAGATGAGCTCGAAATAAATCATGTAAAAAAAACAAGATCAATATAAAGGAAAAAAGGTAAGCAAATAGCAAAACAACCAACAAAAAGAATCGGAGGAATAGAAACAGAGAACCTATTGGTAAGTCATCAAAGATTTCAAAATAGACAATATTTTTAGTTAAAGAATGCGATTGAGCATCTGAATTTGTGATTAAGATTTTTAAATGTGAGACTCGATTTTATAACACTATACACCATATTTGTATATGATTGATAATGGAAATAAATGTTTTAGTGGTATTAAATAAATATTGAGTATGAATTTCCACTTTGAATTATGGAATTATTGGAACTATAATTTATAATATGGTGTATATGAATTAAAATCAGAAAATTTAGAATGGAAGTATTATTTTCATGGTATCAAACAGCAATAAATACATTTATAAGAGAAAGGAATTATTTATAGATCATGTGATGTATTTTGGCTGGATGGAATATACAAAGAAGGGAGAAACAAAACTTAAATTTTGTAGCAAAGAAGAGTTGGCTTCCACGCCACTTATGGCTGCTAGTATACACGGCTAGAAGCAAATTTGTGAGACCAATCTTGGTGGAAAGATGAGGTAAATAAGAATAGATAAAGAGGGAATTATTAATTGGATATATAGTGGAGTTTTATTAGTTGAAATAGCTATCAAAAGAGGCAAAGAAAAGTCAAGAAATATGCAGCCAAGAAGGATGGACAGCACGTCACTTGCTGCTGAGTTGATACCGATTTTTACAGCTGGAAATTTAAAGGATTTGACCATAAAATTCATAGAATAAAATGCAAAACAAATAGTACAAAAAGGAAGAGAAGATAGAAATACCATGAGGTTAATTTTAATTGGCTAAAAATTACAAAAAAAGAGAGAAGTAAACACGGTCAAAACCGAAACAGCCAAGCAAGCATTTCCAGCCGTTCTTTTACTGCAAGTTTCTTCAGCAATTTAATGCATGTTAAGACCAAAATGATGAGATACAAAGATAAGAAGCTAGGTGGTCATTTACTAATGGATGTCTTGAATACATGGAAGAATAAAGAAACAAAAACATCAGCAAAATACTTCCTTCATCATCGATTTCTACTGTTCGACGAGAGGTATGAGTTGGTTCCATTTTATGTCCTGTTTTTAGTCTCCGTTCATCCAAGGAGAGTCAACAAATTTTCATACCTTTGATAGCTAATCATTTAACCTTTACCATCAAACTTTCCTTCTTCTTTGAACCAATTAAGAAACAAGAGAAGAGGGGCTGACTTGAAACAGAAACTTGTTCTGTTTTGGAGTGAATTTCGGTTTAGGTAAGTTTCAATGATTTTAGGTTTTCTTGATATTACATGATGAAGCTCTATGTTTCTTCATATGAGAAGCATGATTATAGTGTTGTTTTTAGTTAAATCTCATTAGAATATGGAAATTGAATCAAGAAGAGATTTTGGCATAGATGAGAACAAGCAATAAAATGGGCTGGAAATTGCATGTAAATGATGAGAAATAATTGAGGGAATTTAGATAAGTTGAATAGATAGCTTAGAAACATGAAATGGTGAATGAAATTTTGGTTAGTGATAGTGGAGTCTTGGTTTGGCATGGGAGAGTAGAGAAATTGAATGTTCATGCAAGAATATGGCAAGAGTGGCTCACGTAGGCAAGAAACAACCAATTGGAAACAACAATTGAGGAAACAGATGGAAAGTTAATGAAAGTGGCTATTAAGGGGATTCGGCCATGACATTTTGGAACCATAAATGTGCTGAAAATTAGGGATTCTGATGGAAAATAATTATAGAAATTAAAAGAGAAGGATTGGTGAAATTAAAACCGAAAAAGAAGCTAGAATGAGGAAGTTGAGTTTTAGCACTAATATAATTTATACTGGTTGTGCTTATAATATGACATTAGTGGCTGCATTTTATGAATACTAGTGGCTTAAAAATAAGAAGAAAAATATTAATAATTTTTTATAAAATTATTTTGCAGCCCGAGTCGACGGAATTCGGTAAAAGTAACCGGGAAGCTCGACTTCATAAGACTGGTAAGGGGGGAATGTGTGAGTTGTAGTGATATAATGAATTGCATGTTTTATTAAGCTAAATTTTATGAGAATATTGGATGCATGATTTGGTTTGAAAACATGCAAAACTGTGGTTGATAAGCTGGTTTATATACTGCGAATTGTGTGCAGGAGGTTAGGAATTCGCAGCCGTTATGCAATCGGAAAATTTCCAAAAGTATTCTAAAATATTATAAAATATTTTAAATGCATGAAATGATTTAAATGGGAAATTTTGAATATAAATTCCACCAATTTTCCATAAATTGGAAATTATGAGAAAGTTATAAAATTAAATAATCATGTTTTATATTTTCATTAAAGTGAGAAATTAATTATGTTTTATATGATATTAAATATTCAAAATGAATATTTATTATGTTCTCACTTAATACATGAATATTTACCCACTGATTTACGGTATTTGTAAATGAGAAATAATAACCTTTTTGGAAAAAATTACTTAAATAAATGATTTGATTCATGGGATTTCTTTAAAGATATTTTTATGGGAAAATAAATGATTTTATACCTTTATGGAACTAAATACTGATATTATTTATTTTATAAATTCCATAAAGGTGATGATATATGAAAATGTGACAGCCTTATGGATAAACATGAAATATTTCAAATTATTTTGAATAAAATCCATAAAGGCTGTGGTACGGTTTTTATACTGTTTTGAGACTTAGGCCCCAAGATTCATGCTTACTACTGTTACTATTACTGTCACGTTGCTGATTAACCCGCCAATCATCAGTGGTCCTGGATGTCACCTGGCAAGTGTACACCGAAGACCCCCTATAGATCACGACCATAGATCTCACTGTATACTGTTACTGTGTCCCTTTGGGGATGATTACTGTGTCCCTTAGTGGACGATGATAACATGATATGATGTAGGGTGATGCCTAGTCTCAACTTACTAATTAATGTTTATTGAAGGGATTTACTGAATCCTGTTTTACTGTACTACACTGTGAATTACTGTTTACTGAACTGAACTTTACTGAAATACTGTTTTACTGAACTGTACCGCACTAAGAAATACTGTTTACTGAACTGGTAGCTACTGATTACTGTTTACTGAACTAAAAGCTACTGATTTCTGTTTACTGAACTGAAAGCTACTAATTACTGTTTACTGAACTGGTAGCTACTAATTACTGTTTACTGAACTAGTAGCTACTGATTACGGTTTACTGAACTGAAACCTATTGATTACTGTTTACCAAACTGAATTGTACGGAATACTGTTTATTGAACTGAAAGGAAATTTACTGTTATCGAGAAAGAATACTTTGAAAATTATTTCTAAAATAAAAATAATTACTGAACTATTATCCAGTGATTTGGATATTTATAAGCTACTGTACCGAAAAAACTGTTTATTGTAACTACTGTTTTACCACTGTACTGTCACGTGTTTGAACTGTACTGAAAGGAAAGAAAATAAATGGTTTAACTTGTTTATAATTATGGAGAAATGGGTATTAAATTGTTTTATTAAGACAATTTATAAATTACTCCCTATAGTCGCTCTGGGTTTTCGGGACAAGATAGGTATTCCACAATACCTTCCATGCTCCATTTGGATTTCCCGGCCGACTATAATATCCTTCCTTTACTGTGCTTGGTACACCGTTAGGAAAATAAATATTTTCCTACATATAGTTTTCATTATATCAAGCAGAATACGACTCCTTTACTGAGCAAGTGGTTCGCTCACCCCTTACTTTCAAATTTTTCAGATTAATTACGAGGGTTATTTGATGGCTTCTTCAGATAAATATAGATGCGAGTAGCCCACAGGGACAAAAGCAAAGAAATTTAAAGGTACAGTCACTTCTCTTATATATTCAGACACTTGTATACAGTACTACATCATTGTAAAATAGAAACAGGGGATGTAAAGTGTATGGAATATTGTAAAAAATTTTATATTTTGAATTTATTGAATAAATGTTCACCATTTATTACTGATAATGATCAAGTGTTAAAGGCATCACAGACAGCCCAACCGGTAAAAATGTGTAAAATATGAGTAAATATTATGTTATTTACTGTATAGTGGACTGTTACATTAAACCAGCTTGATTTGTAACTCTTGAAATTGCAACACACAATTGATCATGAGTGAAGACAGGTTTTGGTAAATATAAGCCAACAAACTCCAACGTTTGACACTGGCTTTTATTTATAATCATAGCATACGATAGCCAAAAAGGGAATTATTTTCTCTTGAGAACAAATGGACATTTGACATCATTAACAACAAAACATATTTTAGGTATGAAAACTCTGACCAATGTGGCTGCTAGTAATTATTTGTGCTTCGATAACATTTGCAACTAATTGGGTCACTATAAGTCTAGTACCATTACACAAATCTGATGTTTGATTTATATTTCTAAGCAACATGACAACACATCCTAATTTTAGTGAAAGTTCATGATTTGGGACAGTGGGAAATTTTAATGAATTTAAGAATTCTGGAGGGTACAACATTTCTTGCTAAAAAATGTCACCATCAATATTCAAAATGGAATCAAAGCTTAAATAAAGCTTTGCTTCACCTGGAATCATCATAAGGACCTCACAATTCATCAAATCAATTGAATCATTGAATGAAGTCACAATGGCACTCTCCCTTAAATATATTGAATCAGTAAAGTGGTTTTCAATTTTGGGTAAATTACATGTATAATTGTTAGCACAGGAGTGCCAATATCTTCAAGTAGCAAATTTGGTGGGATTTGAATCCAAGCCATATCAGAATCAAATTCAACATCTATAATAGTGATATCACCATTTCCCACATCTAGAATCCATTTTGTAAACTACTTTATTTCTCTCCTTGAGTGAGCATTGGGAAAATCAGACCTTAGTCGCAAGTTTATATTAAGAGTATAAACTTGATAATGCTTCCATATATAGAGGATATCTACTAATCGATGTAGAGACAACCTGTGATCTAGTCTCTCTAGTAATGCAGGCAAGATTTTTTTGAAATCACTACCAAGCAATACTGTCTTACCTCCAAATAGTCAATTCAATCTTCCATTGACACCAGACAGCATGATGTTGAGAATGGGTGTTTTCAAAAGCTTCGAAACATTGCCTGCGAATCATGGGAGCCTCATCCCAAATGATGAGACATGCAATAGAAATAAGCCGACTAAGCTTTTGTGTTCTGTTTGATTTGGCAAGTAGATATGTCATCAACCTTCAACAAAATTTTGAACCGCAAGTGAGAGATTCGACCTCCTGGTAATAACAAAGCAATTCTAGATGATGTGACTACAAGCACAATTTTTCTAGTCGATGGAAGAGCTACCAAGATGGTTTTCCATAAGAAAGTTTTATCTGTTCCACCATAACCGTAAATAAAGAAAATGTTGCCCTCATCATCAGAAACAGATTTCAAAACAGCATTGTAAATTATTTTTTGCTAATCATTTAACATAGAAACAATGGTTGTGTGCTCATTTTGGAGATCAAGCAGATTATGACTAAGCTCTTCCATAATTAATCTATCTTGTATCACATGCATACTGGATAGCTACGGAAGATCATAATTTAACAAAGAAGAACCATTATTGTTAAAGAGTTCTTTAAGATAAACCAGGATCTGATTCTTCAAATCTTCTTTGAGCAACACGACACGATTTTTGCCAAACACATCACTGGATCGATATTCGATATCTTCTCACAGTAGTGTCCAATGTTTGTTCCTCAAAGCCATCAGTTTTTCAACTTTACAGAAAATTATAAGAGTCATGAACAACTACCTTAACTCAAGATCTATTGCCTAAAACGAAGCTTGTTCTAAACCATGATCCCACCTCGATCATCACCCAGCAAACCCAATACATGACATACAGATTGGAAGGTAGGATGGTCAACACCATTGATTATTTTTAAATCGTCAAAACATGTTGCTCTTGTCATCACATTTAACAACAATCTCAAAAATAAACTTCGCCTGCTGCAAGATGAACAAAATTAATTTAGCCTATAGTCTTTCTTTTGACTCTATGTTTCTAATACTTTTCTTTTTGAGACCAAACCCACTGAGTTGGAGAATTACTGTGGGTTAAGGAGTGAGCATGTGGATAAATTTTGTTTGTTTCCATCCACTTGGTAAACATAATTTTTTCAACAATGATTGCCGCAAGACATTTTATAAGTTGGACTCTTCAGCAAAAGTGATGTAGTGTTGATTTGGTAAATGAACAGGAAGTTGGATAACTACAGGATCTTTGTGGTGCACAATGTCCTTCAACAGGCTTCATGTGAATTTATGTATCTACAATCAAGAAAAGTTTTAACTTCATCAATCTCAGCTGAGTCAGTTTCATTGTTTGCTATGTTTGGCGCAGGGCTTTCTTTGATAACAACTCTTGTTCTATCAAAACCTTTGTTGACATACTTGAAAAGGTACTTGATTGATTTTGTCTTTGCACAAACCTCAACATTTAAATACATTTGATAACATACGAGCAAATCAACATTGTAGGAAACTACATATCTTGAATCAAGAATCACACCATTCTTCTCTACATGTTAACATTTATAGGAGGTCTTCTTCTATATGTGGCAACCGAATTTTCTCCTAGGATAGTTTGAGCTTCAAATGTTTTTGGAAAAAACTTGAAACATGCATCATTTTTCATACATAGAGCTCGAGTGTTGGCAGCACCATATGAGCCATGGATCATAAAATTAGATACAGCTTCATATGCAACAAAATCTTCTTGTTTGTTCAAAATTTCAGCCGATATAACTCTGTCAGTATCTTTAGGAGTTGAAAGCTTGTCCTTAGGATGCAACCACAAGAGAATATGCGTATGAGGCAGACCTTGTTTCTGGAACTCAATTGTGTCTATGACTAGATAAATTCAAACATAGGAAAAAGAGAGTTAAAAACATAATGAGGAAGCAAAAAGTGTAGCACAATTAAAAATAGGAATGTAGAGAAAAACCTACAGTAGTTTGACCAAAGTGTTTGTTTTTAATCAAGTCATCCATGAGACATTTCAATCTTAGTTTGAACAGTCTTGTCAATATGTAGGCCTGTTTTCAATTTTTTTAGCTTGAAATCATGGACAATGCTTGTTCAATTTCTGGCCATTTTGGATTGCAAGTAAAGGTAATGAACAAATCTGGTTGCCCAAATTGTCTACAAATGGCCATGGCATCTTGATAATGTTGGAATATAAACCGAGGACTGGAGATAAAACTCGATGGCAATATTACATGCTTGCTTATAGCATGACTATCAATATCTCCTCAAGTTACTACATCTTGTACACCTTGGTAAATTTCATATCTTAACATCTTTTGATTGTCTCGAATCTATTGGAGTCTCATCTGTTTTATAAAGAGATAGGCATCAACAACAAATTGTTAGAATAACTTACCTTGTGAGAACCATAAAATTTCATAATTTGATCGTGTACTTAAGTGTAATTATAAGTGAATATAGTGCAATAATGTAATTTCGGGATCTTACAAATATAAGATCAAGGTTCGTACTCATAAAATGGAAGTCTTCAAGAGTAACGTGAAGTGTACGTTAATACAGAATATACGACGCATATTGAAAGGATGCGAAGGAAGTTGTAATCCTGGACATGAATATGGTTATGTACACACATGAACTAGACGAAATGCGCGCTATGTGCATGCATGCAACGTACATGCATGCATGCGTACATATATATGTACATAAAAATATATGTATAATTAAATGTAAATATATATAAATGATCAAATTAAGTAAAAATATATTTATATAATGTAATATATATATATGTGTATATATATATACATATATTTATTTATATATAAATTACATGCGTAAATATATATGTATATAATTAGAGATACACATATATTGGCATAAATATATTTGAAGGAATAAGAAATTTAAATATGTATAAATAAAGAAGTAGATATATAGAAGTAAAAATAAAATAATATATATATATATATATATATATAACGTAAAAAAAATACTTATATATATACCAAGCCTATAATATAAACATCTTATATTAATATATATGAGTATTATATTATATATTATATAAATAATATATATTTTCGGGTTAGTGGGAACTGTCGAATCAACCCTGCCTCCCCGTCACTTTTCCCTTCTTTGAATTAAACAAAATCCTCTCAACTCACTCATCTCTCTCCACTGTTTTCCACCACTCAAACTCTCTCTCTTTTCATCTCTCCCACTCACGTCTCCTCTCTGCAACTCTCTTTCTCCCTCGCAACAGTTCAACTTTCTTTCTAACCTTCCTCTTTATTGCTTCTATTCCGATGGTTCTCGGTAAAGCTACCTTGACTGAACCTTGGCTGAGTCGGAGCAAGACCTAGGCTGGCCTCCAAGGGCAATAATGGTGAGAACTGAACCGAGAAAGGGAGTGAACGTGGGGGAGAGAGAGAACTGTGAGAGTTAAAGCCCATTCAGGCTGAAGAAAACAGATCCGACAATGAGGGAGTCGGCATCATTCAAGGCTGAGAGAGAGAGGCTTAACTACAGAGAACTAAGTAGGATCGGTGCTGGGTTAGAGAGCTCTCGGTTGGTTGTTTTGAGTAGGAAGAACAGAGGTGAAGTTGTGGCTTTTGAAGGCAGTTCAAGTGCTGCTCTTGGTGCCTAAACAGGGCCTTGAATAGCTGTTGGAAGCACGGGTTCTAACTAACAATGTGAGGTTGTTTAAGGGTTGAGTGTTAGAGGTTATGAAAGGCGGTTTACAGGGCTGAAAAGGTGAGGACCAAGTGGCTGGGTTAAATTCGATCAAGGGTTGGTGTTAGGGTGTCGTAGGCGTTGATTAGAGTTGTTAGACAGTGGCATTTTTGGAGCCTGGCGCAGCCACACAATTTAGGCATGGAGCAGGATTGTTTAGGCGGAAACGGGGCAGTCCGATGGCAAGGGAAAGCAAGGATGTTGAATTGAAATCTGAAGCAAAGGAACCAGTAGCTAACGTTAGGCGAAGGGCTACCATGATTAGCGTTTGAAGCGGTTGGACAGAGGTGTTTAAAAGGTGAAGCTGTACGTTGGTTTGGTGGCCTGAACAAGGGTGGATCGAGGTAGCCTTTATAGTGCTGAGCTGAGTTCGACTAAGGTTCTCAAGGGCTATTACTTGGCTAGATTGTTGGTTGCAAAAACGTGACTGAAGAGGAGGTATTTAAGCTACTGTAAAGTAGTTAACTAGGCATGTAAAAGGCGGAACTAGGTGTTTCCAGCCCCCAAAAGAGAGGTTTCCAAGGGCCAAAACAGGGGCATCAGTGGTGGTTACAGCCGACGCACAAGGGCTATTTACGGGGTTCTAGAGGCTGTCGTGGGTGGTGTCCTGTTCCAAGCTACAGAAAAATACAAGGTAAAGGAAAAGAAAGAAAAATAATTAAGAGAAGAAGAAAAGAGATAAAAGAAAAAAGGAAAAGAATTAAAATATAGATATGTGTGATACATATACATATATATATATATATAGATGTAATTATATATATAGATATACATATATATATGTGAAGATGTAGGAAAGTAAGGGAATTGAAATTTGAAATTTATACCATGTAAATGCTATGCATTTAAATATATATATATATATATATATATATATATATATATATATATATGTGTGTGTGTGTGTGTGTGTAATTAAGAGAAGAAGAAAAGAGATAAAAGAAAAAAGAAAAAGAATTAAAATATAGATATGTGTGATACATACATATATATATATAGATGTAATTATATATATATATAGATATACATATATATTTGAAGATGTAGGAAAGTAAGGGAATTGAAATTTGAAATTTATACCATGTAAATGCTATGCATTTAAATATATCTATATATATATATATATATGTGTGTGTGACACACACACACACATATATTTACATGCATAGCATTTACATGGTATAAAAGAAACAAAAAGGAAAAGAATATACATAGAAATAAATATATATGTATCATCTATAGAAATAAATATCAATTGTATGATATTTATACAAATGTACCGAAGCATAATTTACACACTAAGAAAACAGATGGGATTAGTCAAGATATAAATACAAGTATAGTTGTATAATTGTTAAGGTATGGTTACAATTATATAATTATACAATCATACATATATGCAACAAAGGGAATATGTAACAATTTTTAAATCAATAATACCCTAGTGAACAAATGCAAATAGTAAATGATGATGTATATTGGTTGTATTAAAAAGGCTTTAAATCCTATGAAAATTTAAATGATAAATAGATTTTTTGTAAGGTTGAGTAAAATATATATATGTAAAAATATACATGTGAACACATAAGTGAATATATATATATATATATATATATATATATATATATATATATATATATTGGTTGGATGATAAGGAGGAAATAAAAACTGGCAAAGGTCTTAGTTGCTAACCTTGAAGAGAAAATAGCGTATACAAGTTAATAAACCTCCTATCATCTTATAAAGAATATAAAGTAGAGAGTTATTAAATCGGATGGATAACGCTTTGATGAACACATAAAGAATTTAGTTCCTTGCCAAAGAAATGAATTGGAATAAATTAAAATTCTAAGATATACATTTAATATATGATCAAACGTAATTAAGACATGTTATTGAAACGTCATTCGATTTAAATGTAGTGAACTTGGAGCGGTGTAGAAGCTAAGCTTGAGTTTAAGGATCAAGGAAAAGTAACCTACCAAGCATCGAGGTAAGTGGGATAAATAAGCCTTGCTAGTATCATATCGTAAGAGATAAATAAATCCTTATTAAAAATACTTATCTAAATTTACTACAAGTTGGTGGAATACTATGGATAAGACTATAAGAGTAGGTACGGTAAAATGCAAATTGGACATAATGTGATTGTGAGTAGTAGTTGTTTAGAAAGGAATCTTGCTTGTGAATTGCATGTTATGTGTTGTAGTTTGTTCGTGTTATTGAATGTTTAAGTTGTATACTTTTCGGTACTTGCATTCTTAAGAATGCATATGAATTACTTAAGTCGCACTAAGGGAGCATGTTAGCATATTGCGATACTTTGAGAATGCATATGTGATTTGTGTGCGGTATGTATAGCTCCCAATATTGAGTTCTTGGACCTAAATTTGTACGTAGTCGTGTTTGTCGAAAGCTAGGAAAAAGGTAATCCGAGTAGAACTCAACCTTTGTACCGTGTGAGCCACCTCTAGAGAACTCAAGGGACCTACGTGCTACATAGATTCTTCGAAAACTATGAGAGCCACCTCTAGAATCCTTTAAGAGCTAAGTGCTACATGAGTTCCGATAAGATAGTAGAAAGTATGTGTCATAAAGGCCAACCCGAGTAAAGACTCAATCTTTGTACCGTGTGAGCCACCTCTAGAGAACTCAAGGGTCCTACGTGCTACATAGATTCTTCGAAAACTATAGGAGCCACCTCTAGAATCCTTTGAAAGCTAAGTGCTACACAAGTTCCTATAAGATAGTAGAAAGTATGTGTCATAAAGGCCAACCCGAGTAAAGACTCGATCTTTGTACCATGTAAGCCATCTCTAGAGAACTCAAGGGACCTACGTGCTACATAGATTCTTCAGAAACTATGGGAGCCACCTCTAGAATCCTTTGAGAGCTAAGTGCTACATGAGTTCCGATAAGATAGTAGAAAGTATGTGTCATAAAGGCTAACCCGAGTAAAGACTCAATCTTTGTACCGTGTGAGCCACCTCTAGAGAACTCAAGGGACCTACGTGCTACATAGATTTTTCGGAAACTATGGGAGCCACCTCTAGAATCCTTTGAGAGCTAAGTGCTACACGAGTTTCGATAAGATAGTAGAAAGTATGTGTCATAAAGGCCAACCCGAGTAAAGACTCGATCTTTGTACCGTGTGAGCCACCTCTAGAGAACTCAAGGGACCTACGTGCTACATAGATTCTTCGGAAACCATGGGAGCCACCTCTAGAATCCTTTGAGAGCTAAGTGCTACAGGTGTTTTGAAGAAATATGAGGAATCATAGTGTGATAACCGCAAATTTCTGAATTTTTATATTACTTATTTGAGAATTTAATTTAAAATGCTAAAGATAAATTAAAGTAAATAAAGGAATTATTTACAAGATGGAATATTGTTGGAAATTCCGTAAATAATGAAGTTAAGGAATTGATAAATTATATGGAGGAAATTAATTTGGATAAATGGAAATCCAAATTAAATAAGAAAGAGGAAGAAAATATATATATATATTGTACATACAATATATATTGTATTATTTCATTATATAAATATATATAAATGTTATTCTATTTTAAAGTATATATGTATACATAATATATATATATATATTAGATACATATATTTGTAATATATAATATATATACATATTTTTGTATATAACATATATATAGTACTATACTATATATAAAATTATATATAGTATAATATATATAGTATAATATGTATATAATAAAAAAAAAGAGATAGGAAGGAATCGAGACAAAGCCTGATCCCTTCCCAGCTAGAGGCCGCCGGCAGCAGAGCTGCCGCCGCCGGGGATGAGAAGAGAGAGGAAGGGAGGAGATGATGCCGGCGAAGTGAAGCGAGGAGTCCGGTGACGGAAAGATGAAGCGAAACGAACGGAAAAGAGGTCGAAACCGGCGGAAAACCGGAAGAGAAAAGAAAAAGAGGAACGGGTGGCGTCGGCCAAATTGGTCACCGCCATTGTCACCGAAGCACCACCGGAGGAAGAGGAAGACGTGGGAGGCCACTGTTGAGATGGAGAACGGCGGAGGAAGGCCGACGGAGGAAGAGAAGAAACCAAAGGTAAACCGAGTAGATCCGCCGCCCGTGCCGTCGATTTGGGATGAACGGAGGCCAGATCCAGACTCGCCGTGGTGCCGGCCAGCTGCTGAGCCACCGAACCGCCGGAGAACCGGTCGCCGGAGAAGAACCGGCGGTGAACCAATCTGACCGGTCTGACGGGTCCGGCCAGGAAGGGAAAAAAGGGAAGGAAAAAGAAAAGGAAAAGGAAAAGGAAAAAGAAAAAGAAAAGAAAAGAAAGAAAGAAAGAAAAAGAAAAGAAAAAGGAAAAGAAAGAAAAAGAAAAGAGGAAAAAGAAGAAAGAAAGAAAAAGAAGAATTTTGGAAATTTCGAGAAATCTCGAGAATTCGAAAACCCGAAAATTACAAGAATCGATAAGAAATCACGGAAAGTGATAAATTATTTAAATAATTTATTTATTTAAATAATTATGAAAAAATTCTAAATTTAGAATTTAATTTCTAGAAAAATTTCTTCGATGATCGAGCCGATGGAATCGGGCGAGGTGAACATGGGCGTGACGAACGACGCGGTCGCCGACCCGGAACAGGTAAGGGATGCATGTGCAGCACTGTAAGGATATTCAGTCTGCATAATTTTAATTATGAAATATTTTATGAAAATATTGAGATGAATGATTGGTTGGAAAATTGTGGTGAAGTACCGGTTGAAATTATAAACTGTATTTTCCGTGCAGGAGGCTAGCCAATCGGCAGCCGTTATACTGCCGAAAAATTATCGAAAAATTCCTGAGAATTACTAAAAATCATAATAAATGATTTTATGTCATGAGAAATGATTTTCATCCACGAAAATCGAGAAAATGAATATTTTCATAAAAACATGAATAAAATGAAAATGATTTTAAATTATTCATGTTTTCGAGAGTGGTGATAAGGAAATCACCGAAAATCCTCTTCAAGAATGGTGATTATGAAATCACCGAAAATTCTCTTAATATGTAAAATACATGTAATATGAGACGAAAAATGAAAAGAAGTAAAGTGAATATTTTTATGAATATTCTCGTAATTATTTCTTAAATATTCACTAAATGGTTTTATAACCTTTATGATTTTAAATTATGAAATTATATATTTTATAAATTTTATAAAGGTTATTTTATGATGAAAACATGGTTTTGAGACTAGTTGGCCTTCTATCATGCCGACATGTGATATGTAATACGTGATATGTGATATGTAACATGTGATATGTGATATGTAGTCTCGGCCGACACCTGATTAGTGATCCACCGAGGACAATTATAGACTATGGCCATAGATCTGACATGATTATTCATACCCTTCGGGGTCTATAGCATGATATGAGTAACGACCCAGTGGACGGGCTGGGCATGTGTGCCTAAGTCTCCATATATGAAAATGTTTTATATGATACGTGATACGTGAAATGAAAAAGTTTTTCAACATATAGGAAGCTGAATATCAAGTATGCATATAATTCTTCCCGAAATTTCCAAAATTCTCCTTTTTCTCTCTTTCTTCTTTTTCCTCTTTTCTTTCTTTCTTTTTCTTTTCTTTTTCTTTCTTTCTTTCTTTTCTTTTCTTTTTCTTTTTCCTTTTCTTTTTCCTTCCCCTTTTTCCCTTCCTGGTCGGACCCGTCAGATCGGTTAGATTAGTTCACCGCCGGTTCTTCTCCGGCGACCGGTTCTCCGGCGGTTCGGTGGCTCAACAACTGGCCGGCACCATGGCGAGTCTGGATCTGGCCTCCGTTCATCCCGAATCGACGGCACGGCAGCGGATCTACTCGATTTACCTTCGGTTTCTTCTCCTCCTCCGTCGGCCTTCCTCCGCCGTTCTTCGCCTCAACCGTGGCCTCCCACGTCTTCGTCTTCCTCTTCCTCCGGTGGTGCTTCGATGATAGTGGCGGTGACCAATTTGGCTGGCGCCGCCCATTCCTCTTTTTCTTTTCTCTTCCGATTTTCCGCCGGTTTCGACCTCTTTTCCGTTCGTTTCACTTCATCTTTCCGTCACCGGCCTCTTCGCTTCACTTCGCCGGCATCATCTCCTCCCTTCCTCTCTCTTCTCATCGCCGGCGGTGGCAGCTCTGCTGCCGGCGGCCTCTGGCTGGGAAGGGATCGGGCTCTGTCCCGATTCCTTCCTATCTCTTTTTTTTTATTATATACATATTATACTATATATATATATTATACTATATATAATTTTATATATAGTATAGTACTATATATATGTATTATATACAAAAATATGTATATATATTATATATTACAAATATATATATCTAATATATATATATATTATGTATACATATATACTTTAAAATAGAATAACATTTATATATATTTATAATGAAATAATACAATATATATTGTATGTACAATATATATATATTTTCTTCCTCTTTCTTATTTAATTTGGATTTCCATTTATCCAAATTAATTTCCTCCATATAATTTATTAATTCCTTAACTTCATTATTTACGGAATTTCTAACAATATTCCATCTTGTAAATAATTCCTTTATTTACTTTAATTTATCTTTCGCATTTAAAATTAAATTCTCAAATAAGTAATATAAAAATTCAGAAATTTGCGGTTATCACATTCTCCCCACCTTAAGAAATTCGGTCCTCCGAATTTAACTTAGGTTAAAGGTGGCATTGTTTCGTATACTCATCATTCTTGTCCTCTTAATCATATTTTAATTAATACTTCCAATATGCCATTAGCCTCGGAATCATTTTCACTATATATCATTTCTCATCATATTTTATACTCCCTGTGAAATGCTTATCAATTGGGAGTTATCCATTTCCACTCCTTTTCATATCTCATATGATTCATCATCTGTTTTCTTAATTAGTGCCAAGTCGATATAGTTTGATAACTATCATTTACACGTTTTAAATCAATAGTATGTAATTGTCCTAGTAGCTTTCACACTTCGTGCATCCGCTCTCTCAACATATCTTTGAGCGTTTTCATATTACGCTCAAACATTTTTACATCTTGTACGGAGCGGTGCTGTCTATAAATTTGGAATCTCAGAGCCTTTTGCTATTTCCCATAACATATAGCTACTCAGAGATTCCCATCACATATAGTGCTCACTGGAACTTCACATACATTCTCATCCTTTTATAATCATATTTCGACTATGGCACTAAAGAATCTAAGAGTTTGATAATGGAGAAGTGATTTCATTAGACTATCAGTCTATAATCACTTCCATATTATCATATCTCTTTTAGATTCTTTATTATTATCCCCAATACTCTTTTCATATTTATTTCATCAAATGCTGCAGTTCATTTGCAGACTTTACTATTTACCATCTTTTACCCTACTTAAATCAGGAGACAATTATTTCCTCCCTATATCTACTTCCATGTAATCTCATCATTACATCTCTTATTCTTATGGTATACTCTATATCACTTAAGTTTTAGAATATACCGGAGAATATACTCTTTTGATAATTTAGATTCCATAATGGCAAAATCAAATTATAATATAATCTTCTCATTATTTGACTTCACATTGAATCTATAATTATCAATTTAATCACCTCATTATCCATATAAATCTGCTATTTCCATCATTTCAAGGTGGTATATATATATATATCTTTTTTTTTTCCATTTATATGACTGGCAGTAAAATGTAGATCATTTCTTTACTCCTTTGAGTGTGATTACCTTTCCTTTATCGAGTTTGGCTCGATCTTACATCTAGCCATAATCATGTGATAACCACAAAATTACCTTTAGTTTAAATTCGAGAACTACTTCATATTCGTGTTTCCTCTTCATCATGTACTTTCCTCTTATTACATATTCATCTTTTCCTTCATCATCGTTCTAGTCACCTTTCATCAGTGGTAAAGTATTCCGTTATTAACTCCTTTAACTTTTTACATATCATCTTTACGTTTATTCTTCCACTGACTTTAATTTCTTTACTTATTAATCACATCTGTAGAGCAGTTAACCCATAACTCTCATATAGACTGGCAATAGTATTTAGCTAGACCCAGTACATTCCGTATCTTACTCATTATCTCTTCATCATTGACAGATCCACTGTCATTCTGTCGTCTCGAGATCATATATCTTAGGAGGAGATATTGTCTAGCCAAATCTCTTAGTTGCCAATCTTAGCACAATTCCACAGTCTTTAAGAGTTTAAGGGTCATACCACAATGCTGCTCATTTCCCATTTATACCTTAGATTGTATCGGTATCTCATCATGTTATTCATGTATGGTTGCCTCATTCATTAGGCTCAAATATCTCACAAGGTATTTCATTAACCTTATAAACCTGAATAGGAACTCGTGATAATTTTATCGAGTTCAAATCATTATCATCTTATGACCATTAGTCTTCAACTTTTCATCTGATGATGCCTTTTTACAGAGATTTATCTTATGAACTCCTTATACATCTCCGATTAAAACAATTTAAGGCATCAATTTCATAAAAAAGATTATTTGTTCTTCATAAGAACTTTATTTCATAATAGGAATTAAATTCACCATTTAATTCATCCTCAATCACATCATCTGTATTTCCATCATTTAACTGTATACAAGTGAATTTCATTATCCACAAATTTTCCAGAGTTATTTCTTAAGCTTTTCGGATTCTTCTATGTTTTCCGATATAAGCTTAAAATAAATTTCTGTATCTATAATCGAGTGGATATTGACCTGGTCTCTCAATCTATGTTACTCTGAAAATTTAGCGGGAATTTCATCCGATACTTCCTTTAATCACACATCTCTTATCATTTTGGACATTTCATCTTTGTGTCCTATCATTTCTACTGTATATCCTCAAGACAGAGACATTTAATATTCACAATTATTTTAAATTATACTCCACCTTGATTCATTGTTTACTCACACTTTACAGCCTTAAAAATCTCATTCTAGTAAGCTGTATATAGTACAACAGTTATCAACACATTTTACAGCTAACCAATTTATTATCTCTATAATTTACTTTGGAATCAAGTTCATTTAATAAATTTAGGTTTAACTCCCTTGAGCATATTATCCACGAGGTTTGAATTCTGGTACCTGTACGTACCTAGTTCCTTACACTCGTATTACCATTAAGCTCCTTGTAAGAGTCCCACCCATTTGAATCGGCCGTCTGCGAGCATCCTTTAGGCGATCCTTTCGCCCCAGGTTTACCCTTACAAGTGAGTCGGCAACCACATAGTTCGCCCACATCTCACATCATACTGTCCATTGTGGGTCGCCCATCATTGGGTCGTCCGTCTCATTTTTTCTCAACGGTCCTGAAGAACTTAGGTTAGCTGTCATCTTCTTCTTTTTATCACTTTACTGTTCTTGTGCATATTCTCCAATTTACAATACTCCATACAGTACATTAATTTGCAAGGCATATCTCATAATATTCCGGTTCTATAATTAATTATTCATTTAATACCTCAAAAACAATATATATGTATAGAATCTCAATCAACCGTACTGCTATGGATTTCATTATATGTACTAATCTCTTTCTTATTCATCATCTGTAATCATATTACTTTTCATCATATCCCATGATCCTGTAATCATATCCCGTTAATACACTTTTTAATTCAGACCCTCAAAAATCAATAATAAGTTCGCTCATCCTGCGACTTTCCTATAATCATTCGGGTCACATCAGCACTTTACATGTAAAATTTATAATCGGGATCGTTATACCCGTATTATGTCCTTTATGCCATCAATAACTCCATTTCTCTCAATAGAGTCAAAATCAACTTGGTTTATCACTATTCTAACCATAATCCCACATAGGGGCATTTTCATCATTTTCACATTTATTTCTTTCTCCTCACTATACATTTAAATCAAGAATCTTATTATTTATGTGTTGATAGTATCCTTTCTCATACCACTATCAGTAGTTTAAAATCTTTTTCGATTTTGACAGAGAAATCTAATAGAATCCATAATTGGATTAATTTGCATGAATTGCAGCTTTACATCATCAATTTCTCTGTCAAATCGGTCAATTCCAACTTCTGGTGATCTATTTTGACTCACAGCAAAATTTTGAGGTAGGGGTATTTTGGTCATTTTTGGCTAAAAATTTTCTCTCTCCTCAAAATACCTTTAATCGATGATCTTAATGTCTATTTAATGATGATATTTCATTCCCCTCTTTTATATCATCACTTTCAAGTCTAAGTTCGATCTGGACAGAAAAGTACTGGTGGGGCCCTCACCAAGTTCATTTTTGTTCCTTACCGAACCGACCTTCATTTAGATCATAAGATCACCATTTCAGGAAATTTCTAGAGTCGTTTTCCCTCTTTGACATCCTTAGTTCATAATGCTCACTCCCTTCTAAACACTTAACTCAATTTACAATCATTTATTTCCTTTATGTATTTAGACTACACAGTACTACAGGGGATGTTAACCTTTTTCGACACATTTTCTTTCCAAAAGTATCGACAGACATCAGGCCAACCGTGCTCTGATACCATTAAATCTGTCACAGCCCGTGACCCTATTTTTCACCTTATTCTATACATCTTATTTGGTTGGGCTGTCTGCGATACTTTACTTTTCTTTTACATATAAACAATTTCACATTAAATTATAATATGAATTACATCTCCTATCTTAATTCATAAGGAAGTAGTACTGTAAATAAGTCTAAATACAGAAAATAAATGATTATACCTTATTAAATAAATCAAGCTGTCGCATTGTCCCCAAATGCACAACTGAAGTCCTTCAGATGTCAGACTCTTAGTCCTCGAAAACCTAAAATGTTTATATTAAGGGGTGAACAAACCACGGCTCAGTAAGAGAATTATATGCATACTTGATATTCAACTTCCTATATGCTGAAAAACTTTTTCATTTTTCCCTATGGGGCTCTAGGCTCGCATGTAGGAAGGATACTACAGTCGGCTAGGGATCCGGATGGAGTAAGGTAGGTATTTTGAAATACCTAGCTTGTCCCGGAACTTAGAAGCAACTGTAGAGAGTAATTTTTTTTCTTTTCGTTTGGAATTTAAATCCTTTTTCCTTTTTATTCCATATCGTTCTCATATTCTTTTCAAAATAATGCTTTTATGAAATAAAGCATTTAAATAAAATAGCTTATATTCATATATTCTTTGAAAAGAATATAGTTAAATTCTCATCATTCTCATTTAAAACTCATTTCATGTTTTACTGTACAACTATAATTAGTACAGTACTTTAAATAGCAAAATCGGCTATTAAATCCTTTTCGTATAACATATATATCATTTAAATCTAATATTCAATTTAAATTTCAAAATAAGAATATTAGATTTATTTTTCCTCCTCTTTCCTTTTTGGAAAACATATCACATATCACTTATTCGTGTCACATATAGTCTAATATTCAATTAAAATCATAGTAAGAATATTAGACTTATAAACTCTTTTTCCTTTCTAAAACATATCACATGTTCATATTACATATCATATGAAAATCATCTCATAGTACTAAAATCAGTACTGAAATAAGCATTTTGTAAAATGCTGCAAATCACTTTCATTTGATTTATCACATATCATGTAAAACATTTTCATTTCACGTATCACGTATCATATAAAACATTTTCATATATGGAGACTTAGGCACACACGCCCAGCCCGTCCACTGGGTCGTTACTCATATCATGCTATAGACCCCGAAAGGTATGAATAATCATATCAGATCTATGGCCATAGTCTATAATTATCCTCGGCGGATCACTGATCAGGTGTCAGCCGGGACTACATATCACATATCACATGTTACATATCACATATCACGTATTACATATCACATGTCGGCATGATAGAAGGCCAACTAGTCTCAAAACTATGTTTGCATCATAAAATAACCTTTATGAAATTTATAAAATATATAATTTCATAATTTAAAATCATAAAGGTTATAAAACCATTTAGTGAATATTTAAGAAATAATTACGAGAATATTCATAAAAATATTCATTTTACTTCTTTTCATTTTTCGTCTCATATTACATGTATTTTACATATTAAGAGAATTTTCGGTGATTTCATAATCACCATTCTCGAAGAGGATTTTCGGTGATTTCCTTATCACCATTCTCGAAAACATGAATAATTTAAAATCATTTTCATTTTATTCATGTTTTTATGAAAATATTCATTTTCTCGATTTTCGTGGATGAAAATCATTTCTCGTGACATAAAATCATTTATTATGATTTTCAGTAATTTTCAGGAATTTTTCGATAATTTTTCGGCAGTATAACGGCTGCCGATTGGCTAGCCTCCTGCACGAAAAATACAGTTTATAATTTCAACCGATACTTCACCACAATTTTCCAACCAATCATTCATCTCAATATTTTCATAAAATATTTCATAATTAAAATCATGCAGACTGAATATCCCTACAGTGCTGCACATGCATCCCTTACCTGTTCCGGGTCGACGACCGCCTCGTTTGTCGCGCCCGTGTTTACCTCGCCCGATTCCATCGGCTCGATCATCGAGGAAATTTTTTTGGAAATTAAATTCTAAATTTAGAATTTTTCCATAATTATTTAAATAAATAAATTATTTAAATAATTTATCACTTTCCGGGATTTCTTACCGATTCCCGTAATTTTCGGGTTTCCGAATTCTCGAGATTTTTCGAAATTTCCAAAATTCTCCTTTTTCTCTCTTTTTTCTTTTTCCTCTTTTCTTTCTTTCTTTTCCTTTTTCTTTTTCTTTTCTTTCTTTCTTTTCTTTTCTTTTTCTTTTTCCTTTTCTTTTTCCTTCCCCTTTTTCCCTTCCTGGCCGGACCCGTCAGACCGGTCAGATTGGTTCACCGCCGGTTCTTCTCCGACGACCGGTTCTCCGGCGGTTCAGTGGCTCAACAGCTGGCCGGCACCACGACGAGTCTGGATCTGGCCTCCGTTCATCCCGAATCTACGGCACGGCGGCGGATTTACTCAGTTTACCTTCGGTTTCTTCTCCTCCTCCGTCGGCCTTCCTCCGCCGTTCTTCGCCTCAATCATGGCCTCCCACGTCTTCCTCTTCCTCCGGTGGTGCTTCGGTGACAGTGGCGGTGACCAATTTGGCCGGCGCCGCCCGTTCCTCTTTTTCTTTTCTTTTCCGGTTTTCCGCCGATTTTGACCTCTTTTCCGTTCGTTTCGCTTCATCTTTCCGTCACCGGCCTCCTCGCTTCACTTCGCCGGCATCATCTCCTCCCTTCCTCTTTCTTCTCATCGCCGGCGGCGGCAGCTCTGCTGTCGGCGGCCTTTGGCTGGGAAGGGATCGGGCTCTGTCCTGATTCCTTCCTATCTCTTTTTATTATTATTATTTTTATTATATACATATTATACTATATATGTATATTATACTATATATAATTTTATATATAGTATAGTACTATATATATTATATACAAAAATATGTATATATATTATATATTACAAATATATATATCTAATATATATATATATATATATATATATTATGTATACATATATACTTTAAAATAGAATAACATTTATATATATTTATATAATGAAATAATACAATATATATTGTATGTACAATATATATATATATATATTCTTCCTCTTTCTTATTTAATTTGGATTTCCATTTATCCAAATTAATTTCCTCCATATAATTTATCAATTCCTTAACTTCATTATTTACGGAATTTCCAACAATATTTCATCTTGTAAATAATTCCTTTATTTACTTTAATTTATCTTTCGCATTTAAAATTAAATTCTCAAATAAGTAATATAAAAATTCAGAAATTTGCGGTTATTACACATAGGTTATTGTGACAATAAATAAATGATTCTGATTTGTAAATGTGATGAATACTAGTAGATGAAATAGATCTTATACATAAGACAGAGAATGTGAATAATGATTGAATTATATGATCTTATACATAGGACAGAGAATGTGAATCATGATTGAATTATATTTACATTATGCTATAGAATTATGTGTTATTTGAATGTTTGTTTTCCTTCACACTTAAAAAGGGGATAAAAAGAATGATACTTTGTAAGTTTAAGAAAGGAAGGAAAGCACGAATGAGCTTATGCAATCTGTGTACATACAAATTGGTAGCTAACTCTAATATAATGCATGCATGCTATTTTATAGAATTCATGCATGTATGATCATGTTTTACGATATGAGCCTAGTATGTACTTATTTAAACTACTTACTGAGCATGGATTTGCTTACCCCTTAAATTTAAACATCTACAGATCTTACGGGTTGATAGCCGGCTCAGGCTTCGTATAGGCTCTCAGGAATTGTACCTAGTAATGGTACTCGTCTGCGTTCTTCGAGCCTAGCTTTTGCATTTTTGAGGTATACTACTTGTATATCAGTTTGATAGTTATATGTACCTTAATTTTGCAGTACTAGGTAAGAATATGGGATGTAGTTTTGGATCGTACTAGATTATTATGTGAATCTGGGTGATTGTCGAGTCTGATCCGGGTTAAGATGTACATTTTGAATGATGTATAAATTGCTAGATGTGGACTTACTAATGGTTAAACTCTAGAGGAGCATGAGATGCACGATTGTATGAACTGTGGAAAACAACAGCTGGCTGTATTGTGTAGTTTAAAAATGTGTTTTAATGCAGGCGATTTTATTGAGGAAATTGATAAAATACAAGGGAGGTTTTCGACCCGTTTCTTTTGAAATAGTAAAATAAGACTAAAATCATAAAAATCACCTTGAGAAGCATTACATAGCTTGAGAAATAATATTAATAGGATAAGATTTGATTAAGATACTGCACTAACACCGAATACAAACTGTAAATAGAGAAAGAAAAATTTGGTTCGTAAATTTCTGTCAGGGGTAAAGTAAGTGTTAAGTGGACGTCATTAGCCTTCGGGTCGTAACAGATTTAATGGTATCAGAGCGTGATTTGTCTAGTACGTGTTAGTGTAGTTTAGACCATCTGTGGTGTTACATCCCATGTACTGTGAAATTTATGTTTGGAAATTACTCATTTATTAACTTATACTGAGATTAACTTATAAAGAGGATTGGACGTAAAGGTGGGCCCGAAAGGCCACCTCAAAGGTCGACGATGCAACCATCGACTCCATCACCCTTATAAGCTGGACATGTAATAGAATACATATAAAGTTAGAACCTTTAAGTCACCTGTTACATACTAGCACTCCATTCAACGAAGTCTTAGATGAAAGAGAGTGCTTATCATCAGTGTAGAGTGAAGGTCAGAGATAAAAACCTAATTTTAGATCCGATATTGTTGCACTTTTACGACATTGGTTTCAATTTGGGTATAGACTGGATAGTTACCCATAGTACTGTAATGCCTGAATGTTAAATGCTCAGTAAGTGCAGAAAACTGTTCTAAATGTATGTGTTTTGCATCGAAATTAAATGGCAACAAGGTAAAGAGGATTGCTAAATTGTGAATGATTTGGAGTCTTAATAAGTAACACAATAGCCTATAAGGTATTATAATGTACAATGAGATTAGAAAAGGCACAATAACCTATATGAATTTTAGGAGAGTAGGCATTCTTAGTGAGCCTCCATAAAATATTATTCGACTAAGTTTACTAGATTTGACCAGTAAGAGTTTAGATTTGTCCACCATGTGAGATAGGAAGTGGATTTTTGGAGATGTTTTCAAGAGGATCGTTAACGAACAGTATAGGCATTGTGATTGATATGAATGGGCGGAATGATTGATTGTCAAGATTTGACTTTGATAGAAAGGCCTAGCAGTATGGTAACAATATGTATAGAAATGTTCATTTTGCATAGGAAATTGATGATTGATTGGAATATGTGATTGAATTTCTAATGACTAATGTAAGCAATATGTGGAATTATTATTGGGATAGTTATTAAATGATCAAGAATGGTTGATAGAGATATGTTCTGTTTTGAAGTTAATAAAATGATTATACAAGACATGATTAATATGGAATTGTGAGAACTTATGTCGGGTACTATGAGAATTTTGATGGAAAAAAAAAATTTTTTACGTTAAGGTCAGGATAAAAGACTATGGGAATTGTGGAATGAAGCTTGGATACATGGGGATTGTGTTGAGATATAAATTTGTGTTATGATAGTGCCCCCTAAGAATAGTATTTATATGTGATCAAGCATTGAAATAAATAAGGGACATGTATGAGAGTTACATAGAATGATTCACATGAAATGTTTTAAATTGCATAAAATATAGATTTATTCCAAATGCATATGATGTTTTAATTGTTTTAATTTGCATAAAGCCTTTTTATGTTTTTAAATTGCATAAATGATATTTTATTTATTTTTACATGAACGATTTATTATTTATTTATGTACCAACGAGTTGCTAATATATGTAAAGTTTTCAATGAGTTTTTAATGAGCTTTATTGCTTCCATATTTAATAATCATTTTGTTATATGATTTATGAAAATGTTTTGAGACAGTTGCTCCTTAGTGATCATGCATACTGAGTGTATATGACTGCGAGATCCTGATCAAGTCCGCAGATTTATAACTGTGGGAATATGGTCAAACCCATAGGTTTTCACAGTGAGCACCTGACCCGTGCGAACTGTGACTATCAACGATATCCACTCGTTACTGATTTTTCCTCTGGGAATACTATATCATGCATGATTCTATTGGATGTGACTGTCTCCACTGAACTGAATGTGAAATGATTTGGATATTAAAATGATTTAAATACTGATTTGTTGATTTGACAAAAAAAAAATTTGTCTAACTTCCTTATGGATTTAAGAGATGTTCAAGATCTCGTATATGTTGAGAAGTGTATGGCCTTCAGAAAACAATGTGATTTAGAAAATATGTGAATTGGAGACTACATGAATTTCAAATTATTTGACTATTGAAATTTGCCTCTTTGAATTACATGGACCTTGAAAGTCTAATGAAGTGAACCTTATGATTTTGAACTATGTGGATTCAAGACCCACAAGACTCTTCATATTCTCACTAGTAAAGTTGAAACAAATACAACATGTTATAGAAAAGGGATCTTTGAATGGAAAACTGGAGATCATTAGAGCATGTCGCGTAAGATAATAAATTGATGTAGAAGTTAAGATTATGTGAAATAAGAAACTAGAGACCATCATCTCTTGGCATTGGTCTTAACTCAATTTGATAGTTTCTAAATTATAGGAGGATAAAATGTCACAATGTGTGATCTAATGAGATATGTCCAATTCGGTAGACCTAGTGAGTATTAAGCTTTGAAATTGATATGAGAACGATACGATCTTTAAGATAAGTGATAATATGGAAAACTATTCTTGAAATTACAGGACTTTAATATGATATGAGATAGAGAGAATGATAGAGAAAAGCTCCCTCATATGTTGGGAGGACATTGATCAATGCAGGAATAACTTAAAAAGGAACTATGAGAGTTGCTAGACAAGGGTTTTACACGCTCAAGTGTGTTACCCTAAGGACTTTAATGTTGTTAGTGAAAAAAAAAAAGATAAACAACAGTTTGAGATTGTATATGTATTATAAGCCGTTAAATCAAGTGACAGTTGAGGATAAATGACTGTTGCCTACGATTAATGACTTATTGAATGAGTTAATAGATGCCCAAGAAATTTTTAAGATTGATTTGAGATCAGGGCACCTTCAATTAAGAATTAAAAAGGAAAAGGTCCTTAAGATAGCATTTAGGCGAAGGTACAACCAAATCAAAACTTGGGAGTATAAGATTAATGATGAAGAATTTTAAAGTATAAGGGCAAGATATAGGCTTCAGAACTAGTAGAGAAAGCTTTTAAGAATAGAGGTTGATGTGTGATCAGTTGAGGACAGCTCTGAGCAGACAAACGAATTATGCCGATAATTGGATCAGACACTTAGAGTGCCAGGTTGGAGAAAAAGTATTCTTGAAGAGCTCTCCGTCTAAAAGCATAATGGGATTTAAAAATAAGGAGAAGTTGAGTCCTTAAATAATTAGACCACTTAAGTTACTAGAGAGAATAAGTGACATGACATACTGACTAACACTTCCACCCCAGCTATCGAATGTGCACTGCGTTCTCCACATAATTATGCTTAAAAAGCATTATTCAAATCCATCCCATGTGATTGAGTACGAGCTGTGGGAGATCAAGGACTTGAGTAACATTGAGAGACCTATTCGAATTTTGGACAAAGGTATTAAGGTCCAAAACGATTCCCTTGGTAAAGGTGCTTTGGCAACACCACAGCTCAGAAGAAGCTACATGGGAGATGGAGAGTCTAATGAAAGAGAAGTACCCCCACTTGTTCTAGAATAACTTGTAATAATTTGGAGGACCAAATCTTTAAGGTAGAGAGGATGTGAGAACCGTAAAATTTTATAAATTGATCATGTACTCAAGTGTAATTATAAGTGAATATAGTGCAATAATGTAATTTCGGGATCTTACAAATATAAGATCAAGGTTCGTACTCATAAAATGGAAGTCTTCAAGAGTAATGTGAAGTTTACGTTAATACAGAATATACGACGCATATTGAAAGGATGCAAAGGAAGTTGTAATCCTGGACATGAATATGGTTATGTACACGCATGAACCAGACGAAATGCGCCCTATGTGCATGCATGCAACGTACATGCATGCATGCATACATATATACGTACATAAAAATATATGTATAATTAAATGTAACTATATATAAATGATCAAATGAAGTAAAAATATATTTATATAATGTAACATATATACTTATGTGTGTATATATATATACATATATTTATTTATATATAAATTACATGCGTAAATATATATGTATATAATTAGAGATACACATATATTGGCATAAATATATTTGAAGGAATAAGAAATTTAAATATGTATAAATAAAGAAGTAGATATATAGGAGTAAAAATTTTATATATATATAATATATATATACATATAACGTAAAAAAATACTTATATATATACATAGCCTATAATATAAACATCTTATATTAATATATAAGTGTATTATATTATATATACATACAAATAATATATATTTTCGGGTTAGTGGGAACTGTCGAATCAACCCTGCCTCCCCGTCACTTTTCCCTTCTTTGAATTAAACAAAATCCTCTCAACTCACTCATCAGTCATCTCATCTCTCTCCACTGTTTTCCACCACTCAAACTCTCTCTCTTTTCATCTCTCCCACTCATGTCTCCTTTCTGCAACTCTCTTTCTCCCTCGCAACAGTTCAACTTTCTTTCTCACCTTCCTCTTTATTGCTTCTATTCCGATGGTTCTCGGTAAAGCTACCTCGACTGAACTTTGGCTGATTCTGAGCAAGACCTAGGCTGGCCTCCAAGGGCAACAATGGTGAGAACTGAACCGAGAACTGGAGTGAACGTGAGGGAGAGAGAGAACTGTGAGAGTTAAAGCCCATTCAGGCCGAAGAAAACAGATTCGACAATGAGGGAATCGGCATCATTCAAAGAGAGAGAGAGGCTTAAGTACAGAGAACTAAGTAGGATCGATGTTGGGTTAGAGAGCTCTCGGTTGGTTGTTTTGAGTAGGAAGAACAGAAGTGAAGTTGTGGCTTTTGAAGGCAGTTCAAGTGCTTCTCTTGGTGCCTAAACACGTCCTTGAATAGCTGTTGGAAGCACGGGTTCTAACTGACAATGTGAGGTTGTTCAAGGGTTGAGTGTTAGAGGTTATGAAAGGCGGTTTACAGGGCTGAAAAGGTGAAGAGCAAGTGGCTGGGTTAAATCCGATCAAGGGTTGGTGTTTGGGTGTCGTAGGCGTTGATTAGAGTTGTTAGACAGTGGCATTTTTGGAGCCTGGTCCAGCCACACAATTTAGGCATGGAGCAGGATTGTTTAGGCAGAAACGAGGCAGTCCGATAGCAAGGGAAAGCAAGGATGTTGAATTGAAATCTGAAGCAAAGGAACCAGTAGCTGACGTTAGGCAAAGGGCTACCATGATTAGCGTTTGGAACGGTTGGACAGAGGTGTTTAAAAGGTGAAGCTGTACATTGGTTTGGTGGCCTGAACAAGGGTGGATCGAGGTAGCCTTTATAGTGCTGAGCTGAGTTCGACTAAGGTTCTCAAGGGCTATTACTTGGCTAGATTGTAGGTTGCAAAAACGTGACTGAAGAGGAGGTATTTAAGCTACTGTAAAGTAGTTAACTAGGCATGTAAAAGGTGGAACTAGGTGTTTCCAGCCCCCAAACGAGAGGTTTCCAAGGGCCAAAACAGGGGGCATCAGTGGTGGTTACAGCCGACACACAAGGGCTATTTACGGGGTGCTAGAGGTTACCGTGGGTGGTGTCCTGTTCCAAGCTACAGAAAAATACAAGGTAAAGGAAAAGAAAGAAAAATAATTAAGAGAAGAAGAAAAGAGATAAAAGAAAAAAGGAAAAGAATTAAAATATAGATATGTGTGATACATATATATATATATATAGATGTAATTATATATATATAGATATACATATATATGAAGATGTTGGAAAGTAAGGGAATTGAAATTTGAAATTTATACCATGTAAATGCTATGCATTTAAATATATATATATATATATATTATATGTGTGTGTATGTATGCATATATTATTTACCTGAAGACAAGTAGGAAACAAGGAAAATAAAAGAAACAAAAAGGAAAAGAATATACATAGAAAGAAATATATATGTATCATCTATAGAAATAAATATCAATTGTATGATATTTATACAAATGTATCTAAGCATAATTTACACACTAAGAAAACAGATGGGATTAGTCAAGATATAAATACAAGTATAGTTATATAATTGTTAAGGTATGGTTACAATTATATAATTATACAATCATACATATATGCAACAAAGGGAATATGTAACAATTTTTAAATCAATAATACCCTAGTGAACAAATGCAAATAATAAATGATGATGTATATTGGTTGCATGAAAAAAGCTTTAAATCCTATGAAAATTTAAATGATAAATAGATTTTTTGTAAGGTTGAGTAAAATATATATATATATATGTAAAAATATACATGTGAACACATAAGTGAATATATATATATTATATATATATATATATATATATATATATATATATATTGGTTGGATGATAAGGAGGAAATAAAAACTTGGCAAAGGTCTTAGTTGCTAACCTTGAAGAGAAAATAGCGTATACAAGTTAATAAACCTCCTATCATCTTATAAAGAATATAAAGTAGAGAGTTATTAAATCGGACGGATAACGCCTTAGTGAAACACATAAAGAATTTAGTTCCTTGCCAAAGAAATGAATTGGAATAAATTAAAATTCTAAGATATACATTTTATATATGATCAAACGTAATTAAGACATGTTATTGAAACGTCATTCGATTTAAATGTAGTGAACTTGGAGCGGTGTAGAATCTAAGCTTGAGTTTGAGGATCGAGGAAAAGTAACCTACCAAGCATCGAGGTAAGTGGGATAAATAAGCCTTGCTAGTATCATCTCGTAAGAGATGAATAAATCCTTATTAAAAATACTTATCTAAATTTACTACAAGTTGGTGGAATACTATGGATAAGACTATAAGAGTAAGTACGGTAAAATGCAAATTGGACATAATGTGATTGTGAATAGTAGTTGTTTAGAAAGGAATCTTATTTGTGAATTACATTTTATGTGTTATAGTTTGTTCATGTTATTGAATGTTTAAGTTGTATACTTTTTGGTGCTTGCATTCTTAGGAATGCATATGAATTACTTAAGTCGCACTAAGGGAGCATGTTAGCATATTGCGATACTTTGAGAATGCATATGTGATTTGTGTGTGGTATGTATAGCTCCCAATATTGAGTTCTTGGACCTAAATTAGTACGTAGTCGTGTTTGTCGAAAGCTAGGAAAAAAGTAATCCGAGTAGAACTCAACCTTTGTACTGTGTGAGCCACCTCTAGAGAACTCAAGGGACCTACGTGCTACATAGATTCTTCGAAAACTATGGGAGCCACCTCTAGAATCCTTTGAGAGCTAAGTGCTACACGAGTTCCGATAAGATAGTAGAAAGTATGTGTCATAAAGGCCAACCTAAGTAAAGACTCGATCTTTGTACCGTGTGAGCCACCTCTAGAGAACTCAAGGGACCTACGTGCTACATAGATTCTTCGAAAACTATGGGAGCCACCTCTAGAATCCTTTGAGAGCTAAGTGCTACACAAGTTCCAATAAGATAGTAGAAAGTATGTGTCATAAAGGCCAACCCGAGTAAAAACTCGATCTTTGTACCGTGTGAGCCACCTCTAGAGAACTCAAGGGACCTACGTGCTACATAGATTCTTCGGAAACCATGGGAGCCACCTCTAGAATCCTTTGAGAGCTAAGTGCTACAAGAGTTCCTTTAAGATAGTAAAAAGTATGTGTCATAAAGGCCAACCCGAGTAAAGACTCGATCTTTGTACCGTGTGAGCCACCTCTAGAGAACTCAAGGGACCTACGTGCTACATAGATTCTTCGAAAACTATAGGAGCCACCTCTAGAATCCTTTGAGTGCTAAGTACTACACGTGTTTTGATGAAATATGAGGAATCATAGGTTATTGTGACAATAAATAAATGATTGTGATTTGTGAATGTGATGAATACTAGTAGATGAAATAGATCTTATACATAAGACAGAGAATGTGAATAATGATTGAATTATATGATCTTATACATAAGACAGAGAATGTGAATAATGATTGAATTATATTTACATTATGCTATAGAATTATGTGTTATTTGAATGTTTATTTTCCTTCACACTTAAAAAGGGGATAAAAAGAATGATACTTCGTGAGTTTAAGAAAAGAAGGAAAGCACGACTGAGCTTATGCAATCTGTGTACATACAAATTGGTAACTAACTCTAATATAATGCATACATGTTATTTTATAGAATTCATGCATGTATGATCATGTTTTACGATATGAGCCTAGTATGTACTTATTTAAACTACTTACTGAGCCGTGGATTGGCTCACCCCTTAAATTTAAACATCTACAGATCTTACGAGTTGATAGCTGGCTCAGGCTTCGTATAGGCTCCCGAGAATTGTACCTAGTAGTGGTACTCATCTGCGTTCTCCGGGCCTAGCTTTTGCATTTTTGAGGTATACTACTTGTATATCAGTTTGATAGTTATATGTACCTTAATTTCGCAGTAATAGGAAAGAATATGGGATGTAGTTTTGGATCGTACTAGATTATTATGTTAATCTGGGTGATTGTCAAGTCCGATCCGGGTTAAGATGTACATTTTGAATGATGTATAAATTGCTAGATGTGGACTTACTAATGGTTAAACTCTAGAGAAGCATGAGATGCACGATTGTATGAACTATGGGAAACAACCGCTGGCTGTATTGTGTAGTTTAAAAATGTGTTTTAATGCAGGTGATTTTACTGAGGAAATTGATAAAATACAAGGGAGGTTTTCGACCCGTTTCTTTTGAAATAGTAAAATAAGGCTAAAATCATAAAAATCACCTTGTGAAGGATTACATAGCTTGAGAAATAATATTAATAGGATAAGATTTGATTAAGATACTGCACTAACATCGAATACAAGCCGTAAATAGAGAAAAAAAATTTGGTTCGTAAATTTCTGTCAGGGGTAAAGTAAGTGTTAAGTGGACGTTATTGGCCTTCGGGTCGTGACATACCTCCTTTGAGAAGAGTGTGACCAGTTGCCATTTGCTGCTGGATGAAATGTGTATAGGATTCCATCATCATCACTGTTTTCCATTCCTTGGCTGTCACGATCCGTAATACACAATAATTATCCATTTTCACACATACAGTAGGATGGTTGGGTTGTTTGCGATGCCTTTATTTCACTCACTTTAACAGTAAAACACTTTTTAACGTGAAATTCTATTCAAATCAAATATCAGTAATTACAACAAAATATTATTTTCAGTATTTTCCACAAGTTTACATCCCCTTGTACAAGAATTATACAATCATAGTACTGTCCATAGTAAGTCTGAACATATAAAAGAAATAAATATACCTCTAAGATCCACTCAAAGCTGCTTCGGGTTTTCTATATCGCAGTCGAAATCTGTGGAACGGTATATAAACAATCACTACAAGCAATTTGTGGAGTAGAAAAATAAGGGGTGAGCTAACATGCTCAGTAAGAGAATCGTATGTAAAGACTAATATTATGAAATCTATATGCTAAAACATTTAATCCCTAATAGTTCACTAAGGTATAAATCAGGAAGGATACTATAGTCAGTTAGAAAACTGAATGGAGTATGGGAGGTATTTTAAAATACCTGTCGTGTCCTGGCCCCTAAAAGCAACTATAGGGAGTAATTACTTAAAATTGATATAAATAAATATTTTCATCACTTAAAACAATTCAATAAAAATAAGATGTATAAACAATTTAAATAAAATACTTCAATAAACAATTCAGTATAGAAGTCCAGCTTTTTTAGAAGAAAATCCCTAAAAAACTATCTCTCTAAGACATTCTCTCTTTTTAGTTTTTTTTTCCTCTTTAAATTAGAATTGACTATGCTAAACTATTAAATTTAATATACTAGATAATTCGGTTGTATACTTTGAAGGGATAAAATTGTAATTTTGGTTTGTTTTATGAATGGATAAAAATGTAATTTAAATACATTGTTTCCTTTTAAAAGGATAAAAATGCAATGTACATTATAATTCATTAAAATTAAGTTTACATGTTGACCTGTTAAATTATTATTAATATATTTTGTTAACTTTTATTATCTATTCAATCTCTCATGAGATATTGAATATTTCATGAGATCTTATGACCTTACAGTAAGGTCGATATTTTATAATCTTATTGTAGCCAAGAATTTGAGCATCTTAAATTATGTAATGAAATTCCTCAGAAATTATAAAATTCTTCAAATTTATTTGACAAATAAGAAAATTGGATTTTGGATTTTTAAATATCCTTATGGAAATGAAATCCTTACTTGAAATTCCTCATCCAAACACAGTGTGAAACTAAATAAATCATAACAACTAAATTGGAAAAGGGAGCAGTCATTCCCTCATCTAAGTGGCATAGCCAGAAATGTTGTTTAGTGGATCAAAGAGTAATTACACTTATTCCTCTACAATTTTTTGATTAAATTTCTTTAAATTATATCACCCTACTTTTTTTTTTACAAAATTTAATATCTTTTTTATCTTTTTTATTCATTTATAATTTCATTTTTCTTAATTTATGAAAATTTAAAAAAAAAAGTATAAAAAGGATTGAAAATTATCTTTTAAAATACAAAATATATAAATATAAAATTTTTTAGACAAAATATTTAAATAATTATAATATCATTACAAAAATTAAGTATAAATATTACAAAGAAAAAGATAATTGTTTTATAGGATGGGAAAATTTCAAATTTCACAAGTGAGATTAATATATTTAAAAAATAATAAATTATTTAATTATGGAATGAAAATATAGCAGATAATTTCACTTATAGAATTTAAAAACTTGATGATGATGATGATGATGATGATGATGATGATAATAATAATAATAATAATAATAATAATAATAATAATCTCTTTACATAAAGTTATCTTTTTACCATTGTCATGAAGAGTTTTTATACTTTAAAAATAACCATAAATATATGTATTGCATTTTTTAATGTATGTATCAAATTATCTCTTATTGATTTGAGGAGCAAATTTTCAATATTTTTGTCGTTGAAAAAATTGTTTGCAGGCAATAAAATTTTGATTTAATGACAATGAAGATATCTTTGAACATTGAAATCTTAGGTTTAAATCATCATGTGTGAGTTTGATCAAATTTTATATTAGATTTATCCAACTTGTATATGTTAGTTCATTGTTTGGTTGGTTTATTTATTTTATGTAATTAATTGATTTCTTTGTAATATCAAAATATTATCGTAATCTTTTTGGTATTTATATTTTCATAAAAAAATGTTAGTATAAAAAATTATTGCATAAATAATACTAATATTTTTCTTATCTTAACTACTCTTTAGTTATAAAAAAAAAAACCCACTCTTTAATCTTTATGTGAACTTTATTTTCCACTAAGACTCAAATTATTTTATTATATTATATATTAATTCCTAAATTTTCATTACAGTGAGCTCAATTTATTTTAATTTTTTATTTTCGGTGGATAAAATTATAATTTATCCATTAAAAGTATGAATATGTTATAAAATATTCTAAATTTCAGTATGGTCATTTGACCCCGCTTCCCTCACTTTTCAAGCGCGATCTCCTCTATTGCCTCAACCCAGTGTCAATCTCATACCACTTCAACCGAGTTAGTTTTGGTCGGTCTTACTCTTCTTCAGAATTCAATCACTGAATATCAATGGTCTCTATCCATGAATCTTTTTTAGTATTTAACTTAAATAAAAAACGACTGAATTAATCGAATTAAATTTGATCGGTTAAATCTTTTCAAATTATTAAATTTGATTTGGTTAATGAAAATTTGATAATCAATTTTGGATATTTTAACTCAAAATTAGTCTAACCAATTAAATGAACATTTTTAAATATAACTAGAAAATTGATTGTGTTTCGCTACAGAAAAATTTTTTTCTTCATAATTTTTTGTTCAAATTCAATGCATACAAATGAAGAATTAAAAATTAAAATACTCAAGACTTGAACAATCATGCTTGTTAATTTGTTACAAAACCTGATTGAAATTTTGGTTCAATGTAAACATGGAACAACAAAAGAAGTAAAAGTAGAAATAATATCACTATTGTTACATAGAGATTAAAGTTACATTTAGAGACAGTATTGCAGCAATTGAATAGAATACAACAAATCTAGAACACACAATACACAACATAATAATTGTTAGTAAAAGAAAATACTTAAATAGAACAACAAAATATTTAAATCAATAAGAAATATACTCTAATAAAAAAGGCACATATTGCAGCAGCTCGCCAACCCACACAGGTCACCAATCCACACAACAGCATAACAGCTCGCCAAAGCACATAGCTCGCCAATCCACACATCTGCATAACCGCTCGCCAATCTACACAGCTGTAGAAACTTCCATTTTCTACAATTCAACTATCATAATACTGCAGCAGCTCGCCAACCCACACAGGTCACCAATCTACACAACAACATAACAGCTCGCCAACCCACATAACTCGCCAATCCACACAACTGCATAACCGCTCGCCAATCTACACAACTGTAGAAAATTTCATTTTCTTTGATTCAACTATTGATGTTATTAATAAACAATTTACCAAAACCTACCAGCATGCTGGGGTGGAAACCATGAGAAGCCAAGGAAATTAATAAGGATCATGAATATAAAAAAGATGAGGACACCATAGATGAATAAGTTGTTTGCAATCTCATGTGTTCCTGCATGTATATAAAGAAAGATTTATTTTTTCATTAAATTCCTTCCACAACTCAAATAAAAAACTTACTCTAATAGTCTGATATAAAATCATTTAATTATAGAACAAAAAAATCCAAGATATTAAAAAAAAGGAAAGGTAAGAAATGAAAAGGAATGAAAAGTGAATTTACCTGGTTGGAATTTCTAGGATAAGGTCCCTGAAGAGTTGTAAACCCCAAGATACATAAGTTCTATAGAGAAAAATACACCATTGACTCCAATATAATTTAGTAAGAAAAGAAGGCGGAGAAATTTTTCCTAAAAGAAGAAGTCAAAGAAAAGGATGTCCTTGGAAGAATACAACTAAAAATCAAAGAAAAAAAATTAGAGAATTCAATCGATGTCAAAGAAAGGTGTCACGACCCGTGACCACATTTTTCACCTTATTGTACACAACTTAACCGGTTGGGCTGTCTGTGATACTTCACTTGTACTAACTGTTAAACAATTTTACATAATATTGTTTATATTATACGGATCCCCTATCGTGTTTAATCAGATAAGTAGTACTGTAGACATGTCTAAATACAGAGAATAAATGATCATACCTCAAATAATTCAGTCGGTCTGTCACATTGTCCTTTGTGTACAGCCGTGATCCACAATAAACTGATCTCACAATCATCAAAACCTAAAATGTTTAAAATTAAGGAGTGAGCAAAACCACGGCTCAGTAAGGGAATTATATGCACACTTGATATTCAGCTTCCTATATGCTGAAAATCTTTTTTTTCCTATGGGCTCTAGGCTCGTATGTAGGAAGGATACTACAATCGGCTAGGGATCCGGATGGAGTAAGGTAGGTATTTTAGAATACCATACTTGTTCCGGAACCTAGAAGCAACTGTAGAGAGAAATTTTCATTTCGTTTTGAATTAATAAATCATTTTCTTTTTCATTCCATAACCTTTTCATATTCTTTTCAAAATAATGCTTTTATGAAATAAAGCATTTAAATAAAATAATTAATATTCATATATTCCTTGAAAAGAATATTAGTTAAATCATCATCTTATTTCTTTAAAACTCATTTCTTGTTTTACTGTACTCTCTTAATTAGTACAGTACTTTAAATAGCAAAATAAACTATTAAAATCTATTCCATTTATCAAATTAGCAAAGCAGTAAGCACTTCGATAGATGGGTCACTATACACGTTGATAAAGCGGTTACTATGTAAGTTAATAAATCAATCCATTCACAAAACGAAAATCCACAGACTTTAAGTGTATAGCTTAACTCATTGAAAACAGTTCCAATATAATCGAATTACTTAATCACTTTAGACGTAAGCCCCAATTCACTGATTCAGTTACGACATCCATCCTAACTAGCAATGGAGTTAAGTGTCATATCAAGGAACTCGTGTAGCACGTAGGTCTTTCGAGATTCTGGAGGTGGCTCCCACGGTCCAACTGGTATCCGTGTAGCACGTAGGTCCCTTGGGATTCTAGAGGTGGCTCCCACGGTACAGAAGTCGAGTCTTCACTTGGTTTGGCCTTTAGGACACAGACTTCTTACTAACACATCGAAACTCGTGTAGCACTTAGTTCTCAAAGGATTCTAGAGTGGCTCCCCATAGTTCACAAAGAATCTATGTAGCACTTAGGTCCCTTGAGTCTTCTAGAGGTGGCTCACACGGTACAGAAACTTCTTACTAACACATCGGAACTCGTGTAGCACTTAGTGCTCGAAGGATTCTAGAGGTGGCTCCCCATAGTTCACAAAGAATCTATGTAGCACTTAGGTCCCTTGAGTCTTCTAGAGGTGGCTCACACAGTACAGAAACTTCTTACTAACACATCGAAACTCGTGTAGCACTTAGTGCTCAAAGGATTCTAGAGATGGCTCCCCATAGTTCACTAAGAATCTATGTAGCACTTAGGTCCCTTGAGTCTTCTAGAGGTGGCTCACACGGTACAGAAACTTCTTACTAACACATCGGAACTCGTGTAGCACTTAGTGCTCAAAGGATTCTAGAGGTGGCTCCCCATAGTTCACTAAGAATCTATGTAGCACTTAGGTCCCTTGAGTCTTTGAGAGGTGGCTCACACGGTACAAAGATTGAGTCTTTGCTCGGGTTGGCCTTTATGCCATATATACCTTCCACTATCTTATCAGAACTCATGTAGTACTTATAATCTAATATTCCATTTAAGACCATAGTAAGAATATTAGATTTATCATTTCTTCCTTTTTTAAAACATATTACATATTCGTATCACATGTCTTATGAAAATCATCTCACAGTACTATAATCAGTACCGAAATGAGCATTTTGTAAAAATACTATAAATCAATTGATTTTCTTCTCATATCATATAAAACATGTCCTTTTCACATGTCACGTAATCATATATCACATTTTCCATTTGACATATTCCATATCATGTAAAACACTTTCCTTTTTAACATATCACATATCATTTATGGAGTCTAAGATAGACATCAATCTTATCATACTATAAACCCCGGAGGGTAAAGAAATAAACCGGTCAAATCTATTACCATAATCTATATTGTCCTTGGTGGATCACGGATCAGGTGTCGACATATCATGCATCAGCATGATAGGAATGCCAACCAATCTCAAAACCGTAGTTTTCATCATAAAATAAACCTTTATGGAATTTATATAAATATATAATTCCATAATTTAAAAACATAAAGGTTAAAATCCTTTAGTGAATATTTATAAAAATATTCATAAAAATATTCATAAAAATATTCATAAAAATATTCATTGTATTTCACTTCATCTTTCACCTCGTATTACGTGTAATTTATCTATTCCGAGAATTTTCGGTGGTTTCATTATCACCATTCTCGAATACATGAATATTTTAAAATTCCATCTCATTATATTCATGTTTTATGAAATTTAGTAATTTCCTCATGTTTCGTGATTTAATATCGATTTTCGGAAATAAAATCATTTAATATGATTTTATAAAGTTTTTCTAAAATTTTCGGCAGCATAACGGCTGCCGATTTACTAACCTCCTGCACAGAAAATACTGTTTTAAATTTCCAGCCAGTACTTCAACCCAAAATTTTCAGCCAATCATGCATCATAATAATTTTCATAAAATATTTGCATAAAATATTTCAAATTAAAATATGCAGACTGAATATCCTTACAGTGCTACACATGCATCCCTTACCTTTTTCCGAGTCGACGACTTCCTCTTCTCGGTCGCGCCCGCACTCCATCTCTCATGATTCCTCATCCCGATTACTGAAAATAATTTCTAGAAATAAAAATTCTAAAATTTAGAATTTTTTCATAATTTATTAAATTTTTCTGAAATTAAATTTCTCGGAATTTCTTACCGAATTTCCGTAAATTTTCGGGTTGTCGAATTTTCGGGAATCTCCGAATTCCCGAAATTCTCCTTTTTCTTCTTTTCTTTTCCTTTCTTTCTTTTTCTTTTCTTTTCTTTCTCTTTCTTTTCTTTTTCTTTTTCTTTTTCTTTTTTCTTTTTCTTTTCTTTTTTCCTCTTCCTTTCTCGGTCAAACCGGTTCAGGCCGGTCCAGTTCCCTTCCTCGCTGGTTCCTCGCCGGCAGCCGGTTCTCTGGCGGTTCGAGAGTCCCTTAGCTGGCCGGCATCGAGACTAACTTGCCGGTGCCTTCCGTTTGCCCTGGGTCGGCAGCACGATGGCGGATCGAGGCGGAATAGGTTCAGTTTCTCCTTCCTCTTCGCCGGCCCTCCTTCGCCGTTCATTGCGCCTCCGATGGCATCCATCCTCTTCCTCTGCCTCTGGCGGTGCTTCGATGGTAGTGGCGGTGCCTGGATCGGTCGGCACCGCCGTCCGTCATTTTTCCTTTTCCTCCCAGATTTCCTTCGTTTTCCTTCGATTCTGGTTTCTGTTTCTTCACGCCGCCGGCAGTTTCTTTCCTTTCTCTGGCTGGCGGCGTCTCGCCCTTCTCCTTCCTCCCTCGCCGGCGGTGGCAGCTCTGCCGCCGTCGGCCCTTTGGCTGGGAAGGGTCGGGTCCTTCCCGATTTTTCCTTCCTTTGTTTCTTTTCCTCTTTTAGTTTTATTTCCTTTCCCTTTTTAGTATACAATATACTATATTTTATACACTATAAATTATATTTTATACATATAATATATACTATATATTATACATTTATCATTTCATATATAATGTAATACAATATATATTATATATAAATTATATATATTGTATGTTACAAAACATATATCTAGTATATTTATATATGTATATTTATACACTTTAAAACAAATAACATTTACATATACAAATTATATAAATGTTATAATACAACCTATATACATATAAACTTTAATATAAAATCACATTTACCCTTCTTCTATATGTATTTATATAATTATATATACACATAAAATATTATGCTTATATACATATATATTATTTAAATTTATGAAATAGTATATATTTTCATATATATATATATATATATATACCAACGTATATTAAAATATACTATATAGTATTTTAAATTCATATGTATTTGTATAAAATACATTTGTAAGATTTGAAATTATATAAACATACTTTATTTTCATTTCTCATTTTTCTTATTTAATTTGGATTTTTAATTTGTCCAAATTAATTTTTTTCCTCTCTTTATTATTTTTATTTTCACTTCCAAATTTAATTTCCTTTACACGAATTTCTCGATTCTTTCACTTCCTCAATTCTCGGGATTTTCACCCATATCCCGTCCTCGCAAATTTTATTTATTTCCTCTGATTTATTTTCTCCAATATTTATTTTCAATATTTTATAATT
Organism: Heritiera littoralis; assembly: GCA_031772115.1. Lineage (NCBI taxonomy): Eukaryota > Viridiplantae > Streptophyta > Magnoliopsida > Malvales > Malvaceae > Heritiera > Heritiera littoralis. The sequence continues at coordinate 4,780,498 of JAPDPK010000040.1, forward strand.
TCCAATAAATGGAAAATTTACGGTTATTACAAAAGGTAAAAAGAAGAGTTTTATTATTACCATTAGAAGGGCTTGAAAATCCTCAAGTACATACGTTGACAACAGAATTCCCAAAATTTGGAATGGAAACCCTAACTTTGGAGGAAAACCTAGCTACATTGACCTAAGAAGAAGAGATAAAATCAACTACAAAAACCAAACTCCAACTATGATCAAATTAAAAAGAAAGTAATGATTGAAAAATCCAAAGTGGCTCAAAATATAAATCAGGTAAAATAAAAGAAATACTTTTGGTGATAGAAATAAAAACCCAAATAGTAAAGAAATAATAAATGTTTTCAGGTGTTTGTTGATGAGGAAAGAAAAAGTAGATGAATAAGGAAAGGGAGAGAAACACGGGATTTTATATCTGTTTTATATAAAGACCCAAAGCTGATGAAGTAATGGAAAAGTAAAATCTGTTTTTAAAACTCAACTTTCCACCTGTCGTCAGTCCGAGAGAGCACTCAGCAGAATAAACATGCACGGTTACACGTGACGAAGAAAATATGCATATATCCAAAATTACCCTCAAAATCAACATTAATGCCTAACCTCTTAGCTGGCACAAAATTGAGCATTCAATTAAGAAAAAAGAAACTGCCAAACGTTATCTTTAATATTATGTTGTTATTGATTGATGCATGTTTGACATCTGTCAGCAGAACAACTTCAGCTATAAAAAGCAACAAACGCAGCTGTCTATACGTGGGTCGATTCAACTATCGTAATACACGTTTCATCACTAATTGCTTCAATTGATAAAACAGTGTTTATACACGCGTCATCACCAATTGCTTCAATTGACAAAATATTGTTCAAAACTATCTTTAATAGTATGTATTGATTTTGTTATATATTCATTCAAACATATAATTCAATATAGCCTAAAATTCATTATGTGTTTTTTTTTTTTGTTTTATAATATTTTATTTATATTAATATAATATGGTACTTATTAATTATGACATTTATATTACAACTTGAACAATGAATAATTGATAGTTGAATTTATATTTTGTTAATGAAATTAAATATATATAGTGAATATTAATAAACTTGGCGGCCCAAAATCCAAAAACTCCGGTTAGCTCACCGAAAAGTTTCACATCAAATTCCAATTCGGGTCGGACTCCGATGCTCGGATGGATACCCTCTCCTTTTACAAGTTGGAGTTAAGAGTTCCAGTTTCCACACCTCCTCCGTATAAGTATAAAGTCATCATACGGTTACCCTCCATTACACATCTTCCTGTCCACTGTTGAAAATCGATGGCACTAAAGCGCTCAAACCCCATTGAAGACCCACCAGCGGCTTCTTCATCTGAAGAAGAAGAGGTGGTGAGTTCCTCTGAAGAAGAAGAAGAGGAAGACCAAAAAACTCAAACTATTCTTCTAACCCCGAAAACCCAATATTCCAAAAAGCCTGAAACTGCCACCGCTGCTGATGAATCCGACGAATCCGGGTCTGATTCCGAGTCTGAATCCGACACACCAACTCCTACTGTCAAGCCTATTGCCACAAAACCCGTGGTGGAAATTTCTAATATCAAAAGACCCAGGTCGAAACCCTTGGCTTTACCCGTTAAGGCTTCTTCAGCCAAACGGCTTAGCGAGTCCGAGCAAGAAGCCAAGGAAGCCAAACGGCCCAAGAAGAAAGCCGGGGAAGAAGGGACCGTTATTGCTTCCGTTGTTAAGACTGGAGAAGATGCAAAGAAGCAGCTTTTCCAGCGGCTTTTCACTGAAGACGATGAAATTGCTGTTTTGAAAGGTATGTTGGAATATTTTGACAAAAAGGGGGCTGATCCTTGTGCTGATATGAATGCATTCTATGATTTTGTTAAGAAATCCATTCATACTGATGTAACCAAAGCACAGTTAATGCATAAGATTAGGAGGTTAAGGAAAAAGTTTGAAAACAATGCCGGGAAAGGGAAAAAGGGCGAGGACCGGACTTTCTCTAAGCCTCATGAGATGAAAGCTTTCGAATTGTCAAAAATTATATGGGGTAAAGAAGGAATCAGTGGAAAAGTTGAGTCTTCTGTTGCTAGGTCGAATACTGCTAAGTCGAATGGGAAAGCGAAGGGAAATAGCAAGGCTTTGCCCGTGTCGAAACCAGAGTTGCTTTCTTCGCCCGAGAAGAAAGTGGAACGTGGGGAGCCAATTGAGGTTGATAAGAAGGGGTCTAAGAGTTTGGGTAGTTTGTTTGATAAGAGGTTTGGTGTGGCTGGCTTGGAAGAGGAAGTTCTAAAGAATGGACTGGATATGATTGGGGAAGAACAGAGGGCAGCTTTGGAGGAGAAGTGGAAGAAATTGCAAATTGCTGAGTTGGAGCTGTTTGTGCAACGAACTGAGTTGATCAAGGAGCATGCCAAGTTGATGCTGGAATTTTACAAGTCTGAAGACAAATAGGGTGCTGTATAAGTAATGACATTTTTTCGTGCATTTTAAAGAAATGTAATTTTGTGGTTATTAGGTGTTTTGACTTTATATTTTTCCAATTGTGTGGTTTTCTAATGCTTATTTTGATTACTTATTTTAATCTATTATATAGAGAGTAACGTCTGAAGTTGTTTCTTTGTTTATTTGCCGCTTATGTCTGCGTAATAGCATTCTGTTAAGTGTAATTTGTTATGCTTGGATTTGCTTAATGTTTGAATTATAGGTCATCTTGTAGGATTTTTCCCTTCTATATGATTGCCTGACTGCTTGTTATATTGTTGATTTTTCATGTTGCTACCTAGTTCACTAGGATGTTAATTAGTTAGGTAGCATTTTGAAGATGCAAACTTTTACTCCTTGATTGACTTGGAATAGCCAACGAGCCTATCATCAAAGTCATAGGATCGTTGTTTGACACCTTTATTGACCTCCTTAGCATATAAAAGTCTTTCCTTTCCTTAGGATCATTGCTTCGATATTGGGTTGAGGGATATTCTAGTGCTCCACTTGCTCTTGCTCGATTTAAAACTGAAATGTACAAATCTATAAACTTTTGTGCCCTGCAATGTTTATTTTATAATCTGTGATGTGAATTTGTCTCATTCTGGTTTCATTTGATGTTGTTCTAGCAGTAGTATACCTGAATTATTAACATACTATATCAGAATTGGATTAATGAATTAGAAATAATAGCGATTTTTTCTGTTATACCAGAGTGCCAGTGGGTGTTTGATGACAACAAATCTGGAGAAACTGTTTTTGTTGGCTATTTAATTATTGATTTTTAAACCAAATTTTCATCATAAGTTTCCACATTCTTGGAAATGTTTTCATTACTTTGGAGTTCTCATGTTCTGTAGCAGGTGTATTGCTTTTCAGCTTGGTGGTTTCTGATGCTTGACTGTACATTCCTGTTTCTCTGCATTTATTCTGCCACTTCTTTCCTCTGTTTACTTGAACTTGCCTGAGCTGATCCTTTCATGCAGATGCCTTTTTTTTTATTCTCCAGCTCTAATTTGATTAAACTCCTGCACTAAGAATCTATTATGCCATTCTTTTACAACCTCTACTATCAGTCTTCACCCTTAAGGTTCTGTTTTTTATGACTCATTACAGTTAGTCAAAACATATTCTAGTCTACCACATTGATTATCAAGATGGTTTTTGAGAGAATTTCAGAATGAGAGAAAATATTCTCTTATTGTTATTGAAAAATAAATCGTACAAGGGGAAAATAAATAGGAAGAAGAAAAAATCTGTTCCTGGAAATCAGGAACAGAATAGGAAAGAAAATAATCAGAATGGGATTAACAAATCCCTTTATTTTAGGAAACAAATTCCTAGAAATCAGAACATAAATCTCAGTTTTCCACACTCCCCCTCAAGCTAGGTTGTAGATGTTAAGTAAACCTAGCTTGGACTTAAGCTCATCAAAGTTCTTCCGTGGTACTGCCTTAGTTAGAATATCAGCAGTCTGTTGACTAGTCTGGACATAAATGAGTGATATCACGCCTGACTCTATCTTCTCCTTAACAAAATGTCTATCGATCTAAACATGCTTTGTTCTATCATGATGGACGGGATTCTTCGCAATGCTGATTGCTGACTGGTTATCACAAAAGGTTTTTATAGATTCTGCAGTTTGAATTCCCAGCTCATTAAGAACTCTTTTTAGCCAAATTCCCTCTCAAATGCCATGTGATAGTGCCCTGAATTCTGCCTCAGCACTGCTACGAGATACTACTGACTGCTTCTTGCTTTGCCAAGTGACCAAATTTCCCCAGACATAGGTGCAGTAACCCGAAGTTGACCGTCTATCAGTTACAGACCCAGCCCAATCTGCATCAGTGAAGATTGTTACTTCTCTGTTTGTTGTCTTTTTGAAGAATAATCCTTGACCTGGTGTCATTTTAAGATATCTCAGGATTCTGTACACTGCCTCCATGTGATCTTCTGTAGGATTGTTCATGAATTGACTAACCACGCTTACAGCAAAGCTGATATCAGGCCTAGTATGTGAGAGATAAATGAGTTTGCCTACCAACCTTTGATACCTCCCTTTGTCTACAGGAGCTCTATCTTCCCTATTTCCCAATTTTGAGTTACGGTCCATGGGAGTGTCAGCAAGCTTGCAACCAAGCATCCCTGTCTCTCTCTGTAGATCTAACACATATTTTCGCTGTGAAACTGAAATTTCTCTTTTTGACCTTGCTACTTCCATACCAAGAAAATACTTGAGATTGCCCAAATCTTTGATTTCAAATTCTTTGGCTAGAAAACTTTTGAGCTTAAGTATCTCATCATTATGATCTCCAGTTAGGATGATATCATCTACGTACACAATAAGTATTGCCCTTTTTCCTGAGGATGAGAGCTTAACAAACATTGTGTGGTCTGTCTGACATTGAACATACCCAAATTTTTTGACTGCTCTAGTGAACCTGTCAAACCAAACCTTTGGTGACTGCTTGAGCCCGTACAATGACTTCTTGAATTTACAAACTTTATTGGTGGTAGCTAGAGTATCAAATCCAAGAGGTATTTCCATGTAAACTTCTTCCTCGAGGTCTCCGTTGAGGAAGGCATTCTTCACATCAAGTTGATATAGTGGCCAGTCTAGATTGGAAGCAAGTGAAAACAACACTCGGACTGTATTAAGCTTGGCCACAGGAGCAAAAGTCTCCTGGTAATCGATTCCATATGATTGAGTGAACCCCTTAGCTACTAGTCTAGCTTTGAATCTGTTAACATTCCCATCTGCATTATGCTTGACCGTAAAGATCCACTTGCAACCAACTGGACGTTTACCTGGAGGTAACTCAGATATCACCCAAGTTCCATTCTTTTCTAGAGCATGAATTTCTTCCCAAATAGCTGCCTTCCACTACGGAATTCTAAGAGCCTCATGAATTGAACTTGGAACCTGTATTTGTCAAGATTGCTAACAAAAGCACGATATTTGGGTGAAAGTCCTTCATATGATATAAAATTATAAATGGGATGATCCGTGCAAGTCCTCTTGCCTTTTCTCAAGGTGATAGGTCTATCATCATCAAGTATATGTCTAGAATCAGAGTTGGTGCTATTATTACCTGGTGAAATTTGAGGTTTTGGAACCTAGTCAGACTCATGGCCTCGTTCAAGCAGCTGCAAATCTTTCCCTTCTTGAGTTTTATTTCTCCTTGAATAGACACGTAACTCAGAATTTCCTGCAGGTTGTGTGTGACTAATACGTTGAGGTGATTGGAACTCTATTTGAGAAGAAGATTCAGGTTCAGATTGGACAACAGGAGCTGACTCTGGCTGGATAACAGAACTTGGATCGGAAAGTTGAGATGACTGAGGATGTTCGGATTGGACAATAAGAGTTGACTCTGGCTGGATAACAGAACTTGGATCAGAAAGTTGAGATGACGGAGGATGTTCGGATTGGACAATAGGAAATGAAGATGAATCCAACGTATCAAAACTCCAAAGCTGATATTCTTGATTAGATTTCTCCCCCTGAATATTAGCTTTGTAGTAGGGTTGTTCAAAAAATGAGACATCCATTGAGTTGTAGAATTTTTGAGTGACTGGAGAATAGCACTTGTACCCTTTTTGATTTGAGGAGTATCCAACAAATATGCATTTGAGAGCTTTTGGATCAAGTTTACTCCTATGTTGTGCATGTATATGAACAAACACTATACACCCAAAGATTTTCACAGGAAGAGTATTTAGGATATGAGTATTGGGAAAGCATTGAAGTAGGACCTGACATGGTGTTTGAAAATTTAAAACTCGATAGGGCATCCTATTTATTAAATAGGCGGTTGTTAGGACTGCTTCACCCCAGAAAAATTTTGGAACATGGGTGGTAAACATCAGTGATCGAGCAACTTCAAGAAGGTGTCTATTTTTCCTTTCTGCAATCCCATTTTGTTGGGGTGTATCAACACATGAACTCACATGAATTATTCCTTGTCCCACTAGATAATTTCCTAGAACTGTCTCAAAATATTCTTTAGCATTGTCAGTCTTTAACACTTGTATCTTTGTTTGGAATTGAGTTTGAACCATAGTGTTGAATTTTTTGAAAATATGACCTACTTCCGACATCTCTTTCATAAGAAACAACCATGTGAGTCTAGTATGATCATCTACAAATGATACAAACCACCTAGTGCCAGTAACGTTTTTAACACTCGACGGCCCCCAAACATCACTGTGAATCATTGAAAATGGATATGATGACTTGTATGGAAGACTATGATAGGAATTACGGACATGCTTTGAAAATTGACACACTTCACACTGAAATATTTTTGGATTTTTATTCTTGAACAATGAAGGAAACAATTTTTGTAGATATAAGAAATTAGGATGACCTAGACGATAGTGCCATAACATGATTGCACTATCCTTATTGGAATTTTCATGAGAAACAAGATATTTTGACTCAACACATATTGCATTAGGAGTTTGTCTTACAGGAGATTCTTCAACTTTCAGAAGAAGACCAGAGCACGCCTTAGCACTGCCAATCGTCCTCGCCGAATCCAAATCTTGAAATTCACACAAACCAGAGAAAAATTTAGCCACACAGTTATGTTCTTGAGTGAGCTTGCTGACAGACAACAGATTACATTCGAGATTTGGAACATAAAGAACAGATTGTAGAGTTAGGTCCTTCGAAATAATAATAGAACCTGTTCCTGCCACTTTAGAAAGGGATCCATCAGCTATTTTCACCATAAGATTTTGCTGACATGGATTATACTTGTGAAAAAGTGTGGCATCTCCCGTCATATGATCGGATGCCCCTGAGTCTACAATCCATGGACCTGTTTTTTCAGATTTTACAGTGAGTGCACTTGAGTAATTACCTTTTTGTGCTAAAGATCCCATTCCAACTGTACTAGTTGCAGAATTTTGTTGTGAGAACATCTTTTGCAGAATTTCAAGTGGTTCTTTGGTAAAGGCTTCTCGGATGCTTGGCAAAGGCTTTAATCCCAGAATTCTTCCTCGAACCTCATCAAGATTCTTGTTTAGACCCATTAGGAATACGTAACATCGGATGAAGATGAACTCTGTTTTTCCATGGCCATACCAGAAAGAGTTTTAGAGGTTCAGAGACTGCTCTGATGCCATGAGAGAATTTCAGAATGAGAGAAAATATTCTCTTATTGTTATTGAAAAATAAATCGTACAAGGGGAAAATAAATAGGAAGAAGAAAAAATCTGTTCCTGGAAATCAGGAACAGAATAGGAAAGAAAATAATCAGAATGGGATTAACAAATCCCTTTATTTTAGGAAACAAATTCCTAGAAATCAGAACATAAATCTCAGTTTTCCACAGTTTTAAAGTTGAACGTAACAGTGTAAAATTTTGCCTTGTTATATCGTGTATGACGATTGCTGTATTTTTCTCTGGTTCCAAGTTTATTTTTGTAGTAATTTATACTTCTTACTGTATTTTCATATACTGCGACATAACCTAATAATCTTTACATTCTAGCTATTTGTGTAATAAATTTCTTATATATATTAAGTATAGAATTCCTTCCTGCTTCAGAAGTATAGTACATTCTTTTAATTTCAAAAGAATAACTGAACCTCTTACTGCTGCAAGCTAGTTTCTTTTCAAATATCGTGAGCTTGTTGAAACTTGAAACATTTTGCTGTGCCTTGCCCAAGCATATGTTGTTAAAGTTGCAATCTGAGAAGCTCTTGAGCTTCTTTGCATTAATATGTCCTATTAGTTGAGATGGCTTGGCTGTATCCATGTGATACTTCTTGAACATTATATTTCAAGTTGAGGCTTTTGACTGTCTGCACATGGTTTCTTTTTCAGTTGCTGTTTTTTTACAGAGAATATGTGTATGCTAGCAAATTTAGTTTTGAGTGTAATGGAGATAGTTGTTGGAAATTTTACTGCTTAAATTTGATGGTTTTGCTTGTGCTAACATTGCGGTAATTGAGCTGTCACTGAGATTAGCTCTTTCATTGCACTTGTTGGAATGGTGGTTTTGCATTTCAGTGCATCTATAATAACCTAATTATAGGAGATTGTTATCATTGCTGCTGAGAAACTTGGAATGAAGGTGGAAAAGAATCCTTCAAGCTCTCTCAATTTGGCATTTGTCAGTGACCCAAATATGTAAACCAAACATATATGTATTCCTACTAACATGATTTTTACCCAAGCCCAAATTAACTGATAGATTAATTTCTTAGGTTTTGTATCATTACATGTGGGGCAGGCCTAATAGATTTCCAGCCAAATAGTTCAAAGGAGACATGTTATCTGTTAGAGGGTAAAGTTAAGCTTTGCCTAAAGGAAAGCAAGGAGTGTGCTAAGATTGGTGTCAGACTGTCAGTGACTTGGTTGAGTTATCTACAAAGGAATGAGTTGCACTAGGCAAGTTTATATGGCTGTAGACAAGCACTATTATTTTGGTCATACTGTTTTTGGACAAGGTCTTTTAAGTTTTAACATCTTTTATCCATTTTTGTGATAAATGTATGGACTATGCCAGCTTACATGCTTGTTAAGTTAGCTTATGATCAGTTCTTTGGGCTAGTTTTATTTGTCTGTCCACGTGTAAAGTTTGAGATTGAGATGATTGATTTTGGACTATGTTTTAGTTTATAACAATCTGACGAAATTGCTGCTGTTTTGGTTGAGGTAGCAAGGAGTTTGTGGAGATTGGTGCTGGTGACTTGGTTGAGTTTCCTAGAGGAATGGGTTGCACTTGGGAGGTTTCTGTGGCTGTTGACAAAGACTATAAATTTGGTTGAGTGTTTTAATCCAAGGTTTTTTACCCCTCTTTTCTCCATTGTTATTATGAAATAAATATAAATGCCTGGACAATGTTAGCCATTCCTTACTTCATTTCGTCCACTTATAAATGTTTTAATCCAAGCCACTTTAATATGATTTTAGACATACCTTAATTATCTTATCATTTGCAACTAATTTAGCTATCCATAAATGGTTGCTTAACAATCTGTCTAGCAAAGCCTTTTTCTTGTATTTCTTTTGACATTGAATATGCAATTGGCAGATATATCCCACTGGGAAGTCGGTATGAGGAGCAACAGGTGCGGTCCAGAATGATGGAAAGAAAGAGCTAATTAGGTGCTTCAAGTTGCTGGAAGGAGAGCTTGGAGACAAGCCTAATTTCGGAGGTGAGAGATTTGGATTTCAGATATGTCATTGATTCCCTTCTACAGTTGGTTCTATGCATTGGAGACCTGTGGGAGCTTCAGCATTGTAGCAGAGTGACCAAAGCTGGTTGCATGGGCTAAAAGCTGCATGGAAATGGAGAGTGTGCCTGACCAAATTTATTGTCCTATTGAACTTAAGAGGCGTTAGATGCCAAATAAGCTGTTTTAATTAAAACTTTTTTTCTTATTCGAAAGACTTTTGGGCCTTCAACTATATGATGGTATATGATTTTGTATAGGATAAATTTTATTGAAGTTTTTAAGGTTTTACCATAGTTTAAGTCTAGTACATTAGTTCTGAAAATGGTCAATTTAATTCAAAATCACAAATGACTTTAACATATATCAATCAATTATTAAACTTGAATTAATAATATCACATCTTCAAGTATTAACAATGAATTTTATTACTATTTATTATTTTAAAATAATTTTGTAAAAAATTATTTTATGCAACATTTTTATTTTTTAATATCAAAAAAAGGGTATTATGGATTGTAGACATCTTATTTTGTCTGGGGTTTTGACTTGTAAAAATAATTAGTGGAGTTAAGTGACATTGTATTTTAAGTAATTAGGCTAGAATTAAATTAAGATTTTTTTAGATTTAGAATTAACATTAATTAGGAAATTAAAATAGGATTTAGGAATAACAAAAAAAAAGAGGAGAGACAAGAAAAGAAAAAATTTAAGTTTAGGATTAAATAATTAGATTTTTTTAGGATAATTATATAAATTAGGATTTATTTATTAATTAATTAGGAAGAGTTATTATTAGATTAAATTTAGACTAGTAGAGTTAGATTAGAATAAGGATTTGATAGATAATTAGGATAAATAGAAAGCAAGATAAATATTAGTCTAACCGAAGTCTAATAGGATTTTAACTAAGTCATTATAAAAAGGATCCTGTGCTAGTCTTGAAAAGGGGGAGGGATCACCAAAAAAACGCTTTCTTTGAAAAATCACAACTGGTCACCTTTGCACTTCAATAATTTGTTCAAATAGAAAACACAACCCAGCCTTCAATAATTTGTTCAAGCCTGCTGCGTCAGAATCAAGCAGCCTCCTACATCTGTATCCAGTTGCCGCTCCGTCACTGCTGCTTGCTGCTGCACCGGTTTCTTCATCACTTTTTATCACGCCTTGCTCAACCTTTGCATTCGCATCTCCACCGCCTCTGCCTTTGATCCTTCATAAGTCGGCTATTGCTACAAAACAAAATAAAGAGAAAAAAGTAAGAAGTCAGCCAATTTCAGGTACTCTTTTTTTACACGTTATTGGTTAACTAATATCTTGACCAAGTTAATCCACCAATATTTAATTTGATAGGACCATAAAATGATTGAAAGAAGTGTTGGTTTAAGTGCATAATAATGATTTAATGTTTATAACCGGTTGCTTGAAAATAGTTTAACAACGTAACAATTTGGTTTAATAATTTGATAATTAACTTAATAATTGGTAATTAAATTAATTTAATAATTTATGTGTTAATAATTTGATTCAATAATTTGGTTAAAGAATGAACTTAAATTAACATTAATTTGTATGGTATGTTTGATTTGCATGATTATCAGTTTGAGTTATTACCTGTTCATCAAGTTTTTTTATTTATTTTTATTTTTATTTTTTTTTTTGCGTGTTATTGAGATGTTTAACTTTAATTTGGTTTGTATGAGTAACTAGGAGATGAATTTTGTATGTGGAATAAGACTTTAGAAATTTAATAGGACTTTTTAGGAAATTACAGGAAAGCAATTATTTAGGTTATAAAAATAAAATAAATAAATTTAAATAAAACATAAAGTTAAAATAATAAAATAATGATAAGATTCAGTAAATAAAAAATATTAAAGGTGAACATGATTTATTCCGACGATGAGATTCTAAAGAGGGTTACGCTTAAGTAATACTTCGGAATCTCTAGGTAAGAGAATTTCCTTCATAGTCTGACCAGCTTAATGGAAGGAGCTAAAGGGAATTTTCAATAAAAAAATAATTCACGTACATTTTTTAAAAATATAATAAATAATAATAAAAGAATATGATAAATAAAAATATAATAATAATAAGAGTCAAATAATAATAATTTATGAAAGTGAGTATTGATCATTCCGATGATAAGATTGCAAAGAGTGTTACGCTTAAATAATACTTTAGAAATCTTTAGGTAAGAGAATTTCTTTTAAATTCTACCAGCTTAATGGAGGATTTTAAAGGAATTTTTGATAAAATGATTTATATTCATTTTCTAAAAAATAAAGGATAATTCATTTTCATTGATAAATATAACAATAAATAATGGATAAAGATATTAGTCAAGAAAATAATAGAAAATAATAAATAATAAAATAAAATAAGATAATTTGGGTAGAGGAGTCAAGTTAGGAAATTTCCATAAAATACTAAAATTCATCCGACGACGGAGCCTCTTCAAGCAAGTCGCATAGAACTACTTGAATACTCTTGAGGTGAGAAGGATTTTTTAAGTTATCCCACCAGCTTAATGGAGGATGCTTAGAAATATCTTTCAATATTAAGCATATTGAAAATAAAGATTAACCTAAGCAAATTTAGAAGATAACCTAAGACTAAGTGGTACCATCCTTGGATGGGCGTCGTGGGGGTGCTAATCCTTCCCCACACGTAACCGTACTCCCGAGTCTAAGAATCTTTGAACGTAGACCAAGCCTTATCTTTAGACAAGAATAGGTGACCAATCACACCTTAAGTTTGAATGGTTGGTGGCGACTCCTAGAATTTTAAAGTCTAGCGGGTCAGGTTCTAAGACTTGACATGTTATGACAGCTTGGCGACTCCACTGGGGATCATAGAGAGTCAGGCCAATACTTGGTTTTAGGTTATCTTGGAATTTGCTTGGGAAATCATAATTTGGAAAATTTTAATGAAACATTGTTCCTTCAACACACACATCACTTGCATGCATAAGCCCCCGACCCGGGCTCCGTCCTTCTTAGGAGAGAGTAAAGTACCTACGCCCTCGTGAGGTAAATACCTCCGCAATGGCTATGAAATACTCTCGCTCAAATTGAACCTTTCCGTTTGTAGCCTGTCATGGGTGAGGATTGGGTGCCTTACTAGTCTTGTGTGGACGACAGTAAGGAGCAATTTGGGGACCTTTAGAACGTTAAACTACCCAAGCCTAGCATGTAATAAAACATAAGACTCAGCCTTAGGGTGGAACCATACTAGATTGAAATATAGACTCAGACCCAAGATAGGACACATGAAGGAATAAGTTTTACTTCCTCTTTTGTACATTGTTTTTTTTTTAAAAAAAATTTTCAAAAAAAAATATAGTTTTTTTATTTTCCTTTCCAGTTTTCAAAAAAAAAAAGAGTTTGTTTATATCATTAAGTCATGCATCTTTACATTTGATTTTGCATTGCATAACATGTTCTTTACACTGGTCTTATCATGGAACATTCTTTTAATTGTTAGGAGAGATTACAAGACTTTAGTGCATCCCATGTAGTTCATTCATTTGTATGTGCATAAACATATCATCACATGAAAAATAATTTCGGCTTAATTATGGCACTAGAGGTATCAAAATTGCATCCACTATACGATTAGCTCTCCACCAATATCATACAAGGTATCAAGCACGCATGATGGAAGAGGATCAAAATAGTAGGATAGAGAAGTTGGAAAGAGAAAATACAGAGATAAAGGGGCAATTAAGCGAAATTACTCAGTTGCTAAAAGCCATGATTAAAGGAAAGGAGAAGATGGGTAATCAAGAGGAGTCTATCCAAGAGGCTCAACAAAGCATGCGAGACAACCCCATTTTTGTTCCTGAAGGAAGTACTGTCAAAGCTCCAACACCTCCATAGATACAAGTTCAAAACCCAGTGGAGGTGCCAAATTTAGATGATCCCACAGAGCTAGAAAAGTTGAAGCATAAGGAAAAATATAGTGGTACTAAAGCCCAGCTGAGCTTGATAGAGGAAAGACTAAGTGCCATGGAAGGAGTTGACTATTTCAGAACCATTGATGCTGAAAGGTTGTGTTTGGTACCGGGTGTTGTCCTTCCACCAAAGTTCAAGGTGCCCGAATTTGAAAAATTCAATGGAACATCGTGCCCAAAGGATCATCTCACCATGTACTGTAGAAAGATGGCGGCGTATGCATGGGATGACAAGCTATTAATTCATGTTTTTCAAGACTGTTTGACTGGGTCAGCTGCTAAGTGGTACAACCAATTGGAAAGGAGCAAAGTTTCTTCTTGGTCTGAGTTGGCGAGAGCTTTTATAGCTCAATACAAACATGTGTCCGATGTAGCTCCTGATCGCTTATCTCTCCAAGGTATGGAAAAGAAGAGGGATGAGAGCTTCAAAGAATATGCCCAACGGTGGAGAGATATGGCGTCGCAAGTTCAACCTCCTTTAACCGAAAAGGAAGTCACCATGTTCTTTTTGAACACTCTCAAGGCACCCTACTATGAACGTATGCTTAGCAGTGTAACTAAGAACTTTGCAGACATGGTGTTAACCGGTGAAGCCATTGAGAATGCCATCAAGAGCGGCAAGATTGAAGCACCAGTGAATGATAGTAGGAAGGGTGGATTCTCGAAGAAGGAAGGAGATGCACAAGCTGTCTCTAGTAACTCACGTCGCTCCTATACCCCTTATTCACCTTCAGTAACTTACGCTTATTCTCAACCCCACTCACAAACTCATCATCAAAATGCTTACCAGCCCATTTCCCATTCACAAGCCCATACTTTTTCACCTAATGACCAAAAGAATACTCGAGCTAGCTGAAATGTCACCATAGACCCTATACCAATGACATACACAGAGCTGTTCCCACAGTTGGTAACGGGTCACCTTATTGCTCCTGTTTATGTAGAGCCCTTGAAGCCTCCCTACCCAAAGTGGTATGATCCTAATGCAAAGTGTGCTTATCATAATGACAATGTTGGTCACTCTATTGAGAATTGTATGGGATTGAAGAGGAAAGTCCAAGCACTTGTCAAAGTTGGAATTTTGAGTTTTGGGGCAAATAATGACCTAAATGTGAATGATAATCCTCTGCCAGATCACACAAAGGGTAGCGGTTAATGCTGTGGAAGAAAGTGGATGATATTGATTGATTCATTTAATTTGAAGATAATGGTTGTTTCTAATTTCATTCATCTTAGAATCTTTCAATTTTTAGATAATGTAGGAGTGCTTGTGCCGAAAAGCACTAAGAGTTTCTTTTATGTATTGGGCCAACTTGCATTCATTTTCATTTTCAATAAAGGATTAGTGTGATGCATATTTCTTAATTCCTCATTCCAATCTTGTTCTTTAATGCAAAACACCAATACCCATATTCTTTACTTTGTTACCAAGCTTAAAAGTATCCAAATAATGAACATGATAATGATGATGGCAATGAATATAAAACTCAATTTTGAAAGAACTACTTTGTTTGGTTGGATGGATTTCCAGTTTGCTAAGATTGTTCAAGCAAGAAGAGAATAAGAAGATATTTACAAGTAAAGGTGAGTCTCTACATGAAATTCTAATGAGTTTGTCTTTGTTAAATAGATGACCTTTAATGAGAGTACTTGTATTGAGATGAGAAATGGCCTTCTTTCATTACCTTTCAAGCATGAGTAAAATTATCCATTGATTACCCCTTTTAAGCCTATTATATTCTTTTTGATATAACCTACCAAGAATCACCCTCCACACTGGGGGGCAAAGAGAATAGAAGATGAAAGATCAGTGGGGCAAAAAAAAAAACTTTTGTGAAAAAAAAAAGAAAACAAAAAAAAAGAAAAAGAGAATGAAGAAGGAAAGAGAGTTTGAATCAAGAAAGTGAAAACCCTAGGCACATTTGAATAAAAAAGGAGAGAAAAAGCAAATTAGAATGGGGCAAAAGTCAAAATGCCTAAATGATTCATGAAAAATGATTCTTGGTTTGATGAACCCTGGAACACTTATTTTGGGCCTATATTATCCTTTCTTTCATAAACCCTCACCTGAGCCTACATTACGTGCCTTAAAAGTCCATTTTGATCAAATATGAGTACTCTTATTGAAGAATCATGTGTTGAATAAAGGCATACTTACACTATGAGATGATGATCCTTTAGATGGAATTAGGACAAGCAGATCAAGATAAGCAAAAAGATTTCGTCTAGATGGAAGAAGTGAGATTCCAAAGACTCTCTTGGATCCATGTGAGCATTAAATTGGGTGAAGAAATATTCGATGTTGGGGCATGAATTAGAATGGAGAACAGATAAGAGAAGCTTCATCAAGGACAACGAAGTTGAAAATGAAGAGAAATGAATAAAAAAAAGAAAAGAAAGAAAAAAGAAAAAAAGAAAAAAAAAAGAGAGAAAAAATGAAAAGAGGATTCAGATCGAAAACCCAAAAAGGCGGTTTGGATCAATGGAGTGCATCTAGGTTGAAAACCTGAAAAGGCGGCTTGGATACGAGAAAAGCTAGATGTCAAAGATACTGGGGTAAGAGGATGTTTTGATAAACTCAACATGATCAGATAAAGTAGACCTTTGGAAGGGAATTTTGTATTCGTTGACCAAAATCATTTGAATTTTTGTTATTTGGATACTGTTACCTAAAACTTAATCTTGATAATTCTAGCTTTTCCGTTCTAGCCTATTTTCCTTCAAGCTTGGCTATCCCTTGTAATACTTTCAGATATTGAATACTACTATTGTTTTCACCTATCATTCCTTTGCTATATCCTTACCTTCAGAGATTGAGAAATTGTGTTGCATTGATCTTGAAATTGGAATGATAATGAACGTTTGCTTGGCAAAATATGTGAAAGACTCCTATATTATTTAGGAAAATGAAAGAAAAGGAAACCTATGAATGAATGGAAATTTGAAATCAAGAAAAAACCAATGAATAAAGAAGAGTGAATGAAGATTTTAATGAGCAAATGAATGACCAGATAGGGAGGATAGTAAAAAAGAAGAAACAAGGGAGAAGATAAGATAAAGAGGGTACGAAGACAAGAGCTTCATTGGGAAAGAAAAATGGAAGAAGGAAAATGAGAAAAGAAAGGAAATATAAGGACAGGATGGCAAATGAAAAGTGAAGAATGCATGAAGATAGATTGATGAAGAAAAACCTTGTTGCCACAATTGAGGTTGAAATATTTTTCAAATTAAACATTTCATGGATAGAATAGTTTGCATGAAAACATTGTACAGATAGACTAGAACACATGAATGACATTGCATGAATAGGATAAATTGCATAAAATCTCTAAAATTGGACATGAAAGAAGTCTTAAGGGGTTTCCCAAGATTTCATATTTTGACAAAAAAAAGAGTTTTGGAGGGATTTCCCAAAATTTCAAAATTTGACATGAAAAAGAATTTTAGAGGGGTTTCCTAAAATTCAAAATTAGACAAGAAAATGAGTTTTAGAGGGGTTTCCTAAAATTCCAAAAATTCCAAAGTTTGACAAGAAAAGAATTTTAGAGGGGTTTCCTAAAATTCAAAATTTGACAAGAAAAGAAGTTTTGGAGGAGTTTCCTAAAATTTCAAAATTGGATAAGAAAAGGGAATTTTAGAGGGGTTTCCTAATATTCCAAATTTTGACAAGAAAAATTTTAGAGGAGTTTCCTAAAAATTTTCAAAAAAAATCAGAGCTTTTTCAAACAAGATTTTTAAAGTTTGACTGCTTGCCTGTTTAGGAGGAGCTTTTAGACAAGACTTTTAAAGTTTGACTGCCTGCCTGTTTAGGAGGAGCTTTTAGACAAGATTTTTTAAAGTTTGACTGCCTGCCTGTTTAGGAGGAGCTTTTGGACAAGATTTTTAAAGTTTGACTGCCTGCCTGTTTAGGAGGAGCTTTTGGACAAGATTTTTAAAGTTTGACTGCCTGCCTGTTTAGGAGGAGCTTTTGGACAAGATTTTTTAAAGTTTGACTGCCTGCCTGTTTAGGAGGAGCTTTTGGACAAGATTTTTAAAGTTTGACTGCCTGCCTGTTTAGGAGGAGCTTTTAACAAGATTTTAAAGTTTGACTGCCTTTCTGTTTAGAGGGAGCATTTTCAAAAAAAAATGAAAAAAAAATATAAAAAAAATAAAAAAAAAAGAAGAAGAGAAGAAGTCAGACAAAATAGGTGTCTATGTCTTTGTGCAATTACTGTTTCACAGCAAATACACAAAGAGGGGCAACTGTAGACACCCTATTTTGTCCGGGGTCTTGACTTGTAAAAATAATTAGTGGAGTTAAGTGACATTGTATTTTAAGTAATTAGGCTAGAATTAAATTAAGATTTTTTTAGATTTAGAATTAACATTAATTAGGAAATTAAAATAGGATTTAGGAATAACAAAAAAAAAAGAGGAGAGACAAGAAAAGAAAAAATTTAATTTTAGGATTAAATAATTAGATTTTTTTAGGATAATTATATAAATTAGGATTTATTTATTAATTAATTAGGAAGAGTTATTATTAGATTAAATTTAGACTAGTAGAGTTAGATTAGAATAAGGATTTGATAGATAATTAGGATAAATAGAAAGCAAGATAAATATTAGTCTAACCGAAGTCTAATAGGATTCTAACTAAGTCATTATAAAAAGGATCCTGTGCTAGTCTTGAAAAGGGGGAGGGATCACCAAAAAAACGCTTTCTTTGAAAAATCACAACTGGTCACCTTTGCACTTCAATAATTTGTTCAAACAGAAAACACAACCCAGCCTTCAATAATTTGTTCAAGCCTGCTGCGTCAGAATCAAGCAGCCTCCTACATCTGTATCCAGTTGCCGCTCCGTCACTGCTGCTTGCTGCTGCACCGGTTTCTTCATCACTTTTTATCACGCCTTGCTCAACCTTTGCATTCGCATCTCCACCGCCTCTGCCTTTGATCCTTCATAAGTCGGCTATTGCTACAAAACAAAATAAAGAGAAAAAAGTAAGAAGTCAACCAATTTCAGGTACTCTTTTTTTACACGTTATTGGTTAACTAATATCTTGACCAAGTTAATCTACCAATATTTAATTTGATAGGACCATAAAATGATTGAAAGAAGTGTTGGTTTAAGTGCATAATAATGATTTAATGTTTATAACAGGTTGCTTGAAAATAGTTTAACAACGTAACAATTTGGTTTAATAATTTGATAATTAACTTAATAATTGGTAATTAAATTAATTTAATAATTTATGTGTTAATAATTTGATTCAATAATTTGGTTAAAGAATGAACTTAAATTAACATTAATTTGTATGGTATGTTTGATTTGCATGATTATCAGTTTGAGTTATTACCTGTTCATCAAGTTTTTTTATTTATTTTTATTTTTATTTTTTTTTGCGTGTTATTGAGATGTTTAACTTTAATTTGGTTTGTATGAGTAACTAGGAGATGAATTTTGTATGTGGAATAAGACTTTAGAAATTTAATAGGACTTTTTAGGAAATTACAGGAAAGCAATTATTTAGGTTATAAAAATAAAATAAATAAATTTAAATAAAACATAAAGTTAAAATAATAAAATAATGATAAGATTCAGTAAATAAAAAATATTAAAGGTGAACATGATTTATTCCGACGATGAGATTCTAAAGAGGGTTACGCTTAAGTAATACTTCGGAATCTCTAGGTAAGAGAATTTCCTTCATAGTCTGACCAGCTTAATGGAAGGAGCTAAAGGGAATTTTCAATAAAAAAATAATTCACGTACATTTTTTAAAAATATAATAAATAATAATAAAAGAATATGATAAATAAAAATATAATAATAATAAGAGTCAAATAATAATAATTTATGAAAGTGAGTATTGATCATTCCGATGATAAGATTGCAAAGAGTGTTATGCTTAAGTAATACTTTAGAAATCTTTAGGTAAGAGAATTTCTTTTAAATTCTACCAGCTTAATGGAGGATTTTAAAGGAATTTTTGATAAAATGATTTATATTCATTTTCTAAAAAATAAAGGATAATTCATTTTCATTGATAAATATAACAATAAATAATGGATAAAGATATTAGTCAAGAAAATAATAGAAAATAATAAATAATAAAATAAAATAAGATAATTTGGGTAGAGGAGTCAAGTTAGGAAATTTCCATAAAATACTAAAATTCATCCGACGACGGAGCCTCTTCGAGCAAGTCGCATAGAATTACTTGAATACTCTTGAGGTGAGAAGGATTTTTTAAGTTATCCCACCAGCTTAATGGAGGATGCTTAGAAATATCTTTCAATATTAAGCATATTGAAAATAAAGATTAACCTAAGCAAATTTAGAAGATAACCTAAGACTAAGTGGTACCATCCTTGGATGGGCGTCGTGGGGGTGCTAATCCTTCCCCACACGTAACCGTACTCCCGAGTCTAAGAATCTTTGAACGTAGACCAAGCCTTATCTTTAGACAAGAATAGGTGACCAATCACACCTTAAGTTTGAATGGTTGGTGGCGACTCTTAGAATTTTAAAGTCTAGCGGGTCAGGTTCTAGGTTATTCGGTTTTTTTTATAATAACTTAATAGAACAAATTTTTTGAATTGCACAATTTCTAATTTTGGACTAAAATGTCTATTTTTTAAATTAATAGATTTGAGTTAAATTATGATAAAATTATGAGGATTTTAGTGAAATTTATTCTTTTGTATGTGTTTTTAGGATTGGGATGTAGGCTTTGATGATGATGATGATGTTTCTGTCGCATATATTCAATAAAAGTTTCCTAGGAAGAATGTTTTTATGCAATACTTATTTAGCAGTGAAATATTCTTATCCATCAACTGATCATAGCGGCATACCAATTACTATATGTAATATTCAACAAGTAATTTATTAACCAATATGATAATTAGTAACCGGAGTAAAATGCCCCAAAACTGTTACAAAAGCCAATTCTATACGCATAAATGCAGGAAAAAAAAACTGAAACTTTTATTGGTACTAAACAACTCAAAATTAATATCATCTGCAGTCAAGAAATTTTCCAGGGAAAAGAAAGGAAAATAATGTAAACAAGGCAAAAACAACACATTGCTGTATGCATAGCAAATTTGTTGCTTCTCCTAATCTACTTATTCAGGTTAATTAGCCTTAATTATATGCAGGCAGGCCATTATTAATTTCCTTGAACAGCCATTTTAAAACCGGCTCTTTCTTTTGGCCATTACAGGGCTAGTTTGGATGAGTGATGCGATTAGCTCCGGTGAGATTGAAAAAAAAGAAATGACCACCGTGGGTATAAGTTTTATAATAAAATATTTAAAAGTATGGGTAAAAAATTAATTTTACGTGATTTTTTTTTGTCTTTTGCAAAAAAAAATTTGTTTTTTCTGGCTTCACTAGACTGGAGTCACCGTGACATCCAAACGAAGCCACAATCAGTTTGGTGATGAGGAACAACCAGTAACGGATCTTGACAATTGATTTGGGGGCAATTAATATTATATTATGTTATATTTTTTTTTCAAAAATGTGTTTTATCAAACTCACACACACACATATATACACTAATAATAAAAGACAATAAGTTCATAAAATTATTAAATAAAATTATATTTCAATAACATTTCAATTTTAAGAATATAAAAAGTTTTAAATTAATAGTAGAGGTACTAAGTATATAATCTTTTAATGAAGGCTTAATAGCTAAACAGACCCTCAACCTTTAGCATAAAATGGAATTAAGCCCTCAACGTTTTATCGCGTAGAAATCAGTTCATAAACTTTTATTTCATTGTAAATAAACCCTCAACCTTTTAAAATTATGCAATTAAGTCCAAATCTATTAAATGACACTAACTTCCGTTTAGACATCTAACGTGAAAGCTGACGTGAATAGCTTAGTTGACTGTCACGTGGCATGCCACGTGTGCAATACTAACGAAAGTTAATGTCATTTAACAGATTTGGACTTATTTGCATAATTTTAAAAGACTGAGGGTTTATTTACAATGAAATAAAAGTTTATGGACTGATTTCCACGCGATAAAAAGTTGAGGGCTTAATTTCATTTTATGCTAAAGTTTGAGGGTCTATTTAGCTATTAAACCTTTAATGAATTATAAAACTTAATTGATTCATTGGGAAATTTAAAAATTAAATAAAAAATATAAATAAACAATAAATTTTTTTGATTGAAGCAGGAAAAATAAATATATTTAAAAAAATGAAGTTGAAACTTTGAAATTAAAAGTTATGATTTTTTAAACTTTTTTAAATAAAGTGATTCTTATCTAATTTTTGATTGAAAATAAAATAAAATTACAAGACAATATGAAATAAAGATATAGAGTAAGATGAAAATTTATATGGAGAGGAAAAATAGTAATAAGTTAAAAAAAATAACTCCCTTTCACAAAAAAAAAAAGGTTCTTGGTTAAGGGTTTATAGTTTTTCAAAAAATCTAAAAGTTAATTTTAGCTTTATTAAGTTTACATAATTGTGATTTAAATATTCTAACAAATTTCTTATTTTGAAGAATTTATAAATAGTGATTGGTGGTAGGTATAAATATAATAAATAGACAAATAATAATACGATTTTAATTAACATTATTAAATTGCAATGTATAAAACTAAAATTTGAACCAAAACATAATAAATAAAGTTAACAATTTAAATTTTATGTATATGTATATGTATATGTATATGTAGAGGTGGCAAAAGTTGACTCGACTCGAAAAATCCGTCCAATTAATCC
The DNA here is from genome assembly GCA_031772115.1 of Heritiera littoralis. Taxonomy (NCBI): domain Eukaryota; kingdom Viridiplantae; phylum Streptophyta; class Magnoliopsida; order Malvales; family Malvaceae; genus Heritiera; species Heritiera littoralis. The sequence continues at coordinate 4,802,867 of JAPDPK010000040.1, forward strand.
AAATCCAAACCCAATCGATTCGATTTGACTAAAAAAGTCAACAATTTAAATCCAACCCAATCCGAATCTGAATTGACCTGAAACCAAATTTATCCGAATTTACATTGATCCAAACCCGGCTAGATGTGAACCTGAATTGATCCGAACCCAAATTCATCCGAATTTAGATTAACTCAAACCCGAATTGATCTGAACCCGAATTGACCCTAATCTGAATTTATCCAAATCCAAATTTATTCAAATCCAAATTTATCCGAATCCAAATTTACTCAAACCTGAAAAGATTCAAACTTAAATTTAATATTATCAATAAATATTTAAATGTTAAAATTAATTATCAAAGTATTTTAATATAGTAAAAATATAATTTTTTTCAATAATATGAGTGTTATATATTTTTTAATCTAGTTAAACTTAAATAGTCACTTTTATATTGCATTCATTTAAACCTAATATATAATTATTTAGTGGCTAATCTATAATAGAGTACAGAAGCTATATCATCTACACTTAAATATCTCCAATTATTCTATAAAAAATAAAGATAAATTAAAGAGATATATAGTACTGATTTATGATATTTAGTAGAGATTATTAAATCACTTTGATTCATAAAGTTATTAATTATTATAGATAATAAAAATAAAATGAAAAAAATGTAATTAATTTATGAATATTGGTAAATATATTATAAAGAAAACTATCATACAAATTATTACGAGATGACGAAGGCTTAACCGAATAAACCTGTCCAATCGACTTGAATCCAAATCCGATTGACCCGAATCAAAATCCGATCAACCTGAATTGACTAAAAAAGTCAACGACCTAAACCCGATCAATTCCAAACCCGAATTAATCTGAACCCAAATTGATCCGAATTCAAATTGATCTAAACCCGATCATATCCGAATCCGAAATAGACCGATTTTTCCTTGACCTAAACCCGAAATAATTCGAACATGAAATGAACAGATTTTTTCTTAACCCAAAATGATTCGATCCAAAATGACCTAACTCAAACTTGATCCGACCCACCCATTTGCCACCTCTATGTATATGTATGTGTGTGTATATTATATACACACATTAAGGGCTGTGAAAAGGGGGGGAGGGGGGGGGGGGGAGGGAAGAGAGCTCAAAAGCTCCATCAAATTCTAAAGAGGTTCTGCCCTATATATACAATACCATGAGTGTTGAAAACTTTGAGGGGGCCTTAGCTAAGGACGGTCCGCCCCTGGGAATAACATTGACCTCTGGACTTGTCTTGACACACGAAATGTGGCTTTGCCAGTGCCATAGATTGGTGAGGATGTTAGTCCTCTAATCTCATCATTTTCTTCCTCAGTTATGGTAGCCAGCATTTTCCTGAGTGGACGGTTGGCCACTGAGATTAGCAGAGGCGGAGCAACTTCGGTCCTGAACCTTTCAATATTCTGGAACTTGCCCATTGTAAAAAGCATGTAGAGGAAGACCTGTAAAGGGTCATAAAAGATGGACAAAAGGATTGGAAAAGAGATTGATGCATGCCTCCATAAGCAGTAGAGCCATTGAATTTATATAGGAAGAGTTGGGGGTAATGAGGTTGGTTGGCAATGGCATGGCATGTCGCATGTGGGCGCATATGCTTTTTTTTTTTTTATGAAACTTTTCTTTTGTTACATTTATGAAACATTGATGCTCAATCACCGAGAGATTCTTGTTAAGAGGTGACCATTTTTGGAAGAGTAAAAATGTCTCGTTATTTATAATAAATCTCTAATTAATTACTTTCATAATAAAATGATCAATTTCATAGTTTTAAATTTATAAATTTTTCATGCATAGAGTTTATTTAAATTTAAAATTCTTATATTTTAGATTTAAAATCTTAGAGTAAATTATATAATTATTCCTTGAAAACTTAAAATACTTTTTTTTAGCTTCGACTAAAAATTTTAGTTCTTTTCATCCACATCCTTTTCAAATTATTTTTAGTTCTTTCATTTAATATATTAGAATTTGAAATTTTGAATGGAACATAAATGATATTTGTTACGTGGCACTTCATAAAGACACGTAACAAAATTGTACATAACTTTTTTTGGGTATATTATATATGAATGAATTTGAAATAACTTCAAAATTTTGGATATAAAAAAAATATTTAAGTCGCAAAATGAAAACGAAAAATTATAAATAACCAAGTCAAGTGGTTGCAATTATCTCGCTATTCCTTCATGCTTCATTTCCCCCTTCCCAAAATTTTTGCTGTGTTTGCCGCGCAGCGCTGCCAGCCTTCCAAACAGATTCTGAATCAAGAATTGAACATTCAAACTATTTTCAGCATTAATCGAAAGATATATGGCAAGAGATTGCTGTTGGCCGTGGGGAAAGGACCTTTTATCTTGGAGGGAAGAGCTGAGGTACCCAACCAGCCAGAGTCACAGCCGTAGCCACTCCACCAAATCCGTTGAACAATTTCTTATTTTATAAAAGAGATTTTTTGATACATTTTTCAATGGAGGTTTTGTATTTTACAAGAAAGATTAATAAAATAACACATTTCTTAAAATAAATTAAAAATAAAATGTGTGATAATTTGTTAATTTTAATAAAAAACTTTACGTATACTACGTGTCGTCTAAAGCATTATAATTGTCTATATATGCAACACGCGGAATCAATTATCTTATGATATAATTATTATAGTTTAATAACCAAACTGTTTATTGGTTTGTCCTAAAATAACATGCAATGATTTAGAATATGAGACACCTTTTAGAAGGTTTGGGATGTTAAATCTTAGTGGAGAAACAAGGCTTGAATTATAGGTTGGAAAAGATATTCGCTTCTTTGTGGAGCCAAGATTTAATTAATGGCCTTTTACATATATATATATATATATATATATATATATATATATATATATATATATATATATGCTACTTTTAATTGTTAATTGTTGTGATTCAAACAAAGTTTTTCCTTCGCAAGTGCAATGGTTAAAATATAGGATATGTTTTATGCATACTTTTGGATTTTAAAATAGATAATAAAATTATTATTTTACATGCGGTAAAATTTATAAACTCGACAAATACATTTGTATATAATTAGAATTTATTACATCCACTCTATGACTACGAGTGAAAAAGGAGTTTTCAAACCTAAGGTTGTATGTATGTATGTATGTATGTAAAAAGATGTGGGTAGTTTTTGGGTACATAGTAGGTTTTTTTTTATTTTAATTTCATTTTTATGTAATTTTTTCAATTGAGTCGACATAAGATTAGCTATTGACATGAACTCAATCAAATATTTTATTGTTATTATAGATTAATACATGCCAGTTGATGAATAATTCTTTTAATTTATTAATATCCTATATTATAACCTAAATGATATATGATAATCCTGAATAAGTTTATCCAGCACTACAAGCTTATGTTTGAAAGGGGATAAAAAAACAAAATATAACAAGACAAGTGCTGAGTCTAAAATGTACAAAAATTAACCTGTGGTGGACACGGTCATACTCGACCACGATTTTGAGTTTGAACATTTAGCTACCGACCAACTAAAAGAGCAACTACCGTGAGGCGCATTTTGAGGAAAAAATATATCGTGACTCAATGAGCTAAAGCGGACAATACTTTACAGTTGAGTGTGAACTGTAACAGTCGATATCAGATCCGAGATACTAGCTACGTCACGATATGCCACTAAGAATAGTGGATCCTTAAGTGAGTGAGGGGATGGCATGGTCTCAAAAGGGAGCTATGAATCTCATATCGACAGTATACTAGAGTTTGGTCTTATATTTAAGTGTTCACATTATCCTTTAGAAAAAAAGACAAAACCGAGATGCTTAATGAGTCAAAACAGATAGAACTTTACAGTTGGATGTGGACCGTGACATTTAGATTAACATTGGGCAAAATGCCTAAACTTAAATATGGCATAACAATTAGTACAGATTAATCCATAGCCGATTGATGAATAATTCTTTTAATTTATTAATATCCTAAATTACAACCTAAATGATATATGATAATCTTGTATAAGTTTATCTAATGGTACAAGTTTATGTTTGAAAGGGGATAAAAAACAGAATATAACAGGGCAAGTACTGTGTCTGAAATGTCCAAAATTAACCTGTGCTGGACACGGTTACACTCGAACGGTTTTGAGTCCGAACATTTAGCTACTAACCAAGCAGAAGAGCAGAAGCTGTGATAGGCATGGGAGGGACCAAAGCAAAGCAGTTAGTGTGGTTGAAAACTGTTACTGCATCAACACGTTGTAGGGCAAAGAAGGGAGCAACGCCAGTTTTTCTTCGATTGAAATTGTCCATGCCCATCAAAAAGTTGTCTCTGTACTATTTATTTCAAGTTGTTTTCACCAATGCCGGCCTTTGAATGCACATCATGGATCATACTTTCATGCGTATGGTACTACAAGATTCTTACTTAATATGCCATAAAGCTTGAAAAATGTAACACCCGGACATTCAACTGATGTTTAAGCTAATCTTATGCTCTAAATACAAAACAAAACAAAAAAAAAATACCATTGTAGTTGATTTTTTATAATTATAACTTCTGTAGCATTATCTCCATTTGGATCACGACAGCAATTTTACACAGCAAGCAGGGCTGCTTGTTTTCATCGGGAACAAGGTACCCTCTTCTCCAAGACTTGCTGACAAGGACGAGTAGAATTCATTCCAAAAAGTAAACATTGCTCAAGCTTCCATTAAAAAAAGAGGATTATATTCAAACCAGTTTCCATCTTTGGAAAGTGCTACTTGAAATTAGGAAGCAGGAGCTTGAAAAGGAAACTACCACCAAAGATGTGTGCAACAATGTCATTCTCCTCTGTTTTAGTCTGGCGCAGCCGCTTTATTCCCATAGATTTCACATTTTTCCGTACAAGAAAATTGTCAAACTATGAAATTCCAGTAAGCCAAAATGGCCTCTGATGTTTTATTTATATGCATAAAGGTAGATAGCACCCAATGATCCAGCAAAAAGAAGAATAAATTCATACAGACTGAAGAAGATTCAAAACAGATTCCCTGTCAGGCATGCTAGGAATGGCTCCCTTCACTTGAACACAAAGAGAGGCTGCTGCAGCTGTGGAATTGTTAAAAGAAAATATATGTGAGGATAAATGTTGCATGAAAAATAAATTAAGAAAATAAACAATGTATAATGCTTTTAATCATATCATGCTGTTGTACCATAATTAGGACCAAATCCTCAGTAAAGTTAATAGAAGCAAGGTCCTGTTCCAAAAATATATAAATATAAAAGTAACTGAGAGAGAGTACCAGCAAATCTCAAGCATTCCTCTTTGGACTTCCCCTCAACTAGAGCCACAGCAAAGGACGCAGTAAAAGTATCACCAGCTCCTGTTGTATCTAGAACTTGTGCAGCGGGAATGATAGGCTGTCTAATGGGTTCCTCACCTTCGACAAAAAGGGCAGATCCCTTGGCACCAAGTTTCACAAGAACTTGTCTAACACCCTGAAAAGTATTCACATTCAACTTGCGGTAAAATCTTGACATCTGCCTTGAGACCCGTATAATTGCCATAAAAAGATTGCTTGCTCACCAGTGAAGGCCATTTATTTTAGCTAAATCTGGAAATGATCAAACAAGAAACTAAAACAGATCCCTCTGTCATCTATTATGTGAAAAGATTTTACTACTGAGAAATCTGTCAATGAGACAATTAAAGTTCCAATCCAAAGAACCTAATCCAGTGTCTATTTCTGCTGTATGTGTGTGGGTGTTCAGCTTGCTACTCCACATGTTTCAACGAGTACAAGGAAAGCATGTTTTCAGATCATTACACAAGATCATTCACCATGAGGAGCAGAGAAATAACTACATATGCAATAGTGAAACACATCAACAGGATTACACTTGTTGCTTTAATATTTGGATATTTCAGAGAACCAGAATAGCCTCACTGCTCTCTCAGGAAATAATCCTTCAGTTAAAAAGGCCCATAAGAGCTTGCCCTATTACCAAAATTGTTGCCACTTCTGAATGGTTGCAACAATATATTTCAAATGTTACATTTCTAAGAGTTACATTCCTTAAGAACTTCAGGTCACAACATATATTCTGGGTTAAACAAATGCCAAACAAAGGACTTTTTTAGGTGCGCCAAAACTCACCATTTTGTGGCATTTTGCAGCTGCTTCACTAATCTGCTCAAAATTTTCAGTAGGCATTCCAGTCAATCGTCCAAGTTCAGATTCATTTGGGCTCAAAATATCTACAAAATCCAAAAGTTCTTGGGGCATTCGTGCATCCATTCCACCAGCATCCATAATTACAGTAACACCTGTAGTCCTAGCGGCCTGAAAAGTTATGGCACAAAAAGTATGAAAAATTGATGTAAAAGAAAACCTCACAATAGAGAGAGAGTGAAATAGGAAATGCTGCCACATCAAGTCCATTTTAGCAAAGCAAAAAAAAGCAGAGTACCCATTGGATAAAATTAAACTAAGAAATTATTAAACTAATCACCTAACAAATACCAAATTCACCTTCCATTGGAACAAAAGAACTTCATCGTCAATGGAGAACCCAGGACCTTAACTTTTGGCTTCTAAAGACGATAAAGTTTATCTCACCTCACCAGGCTATCGTTGCAGCAGTCAGAATATTAACAATTATTTCTTCGACTTTGAATTGAGAGTACTCCACAAAAGTAGCATGGTGGCAGACTTCTCTTTGCAACCACATCACTTTCCTCTTCTAACCAGAGAACCCTAGCCCATAAATACTCAACCATCTCTATATAACTATAACAATCCGCAGTGTCTTCTCTAAAAAAAATAAAGCCTACTTTTGAGGTCACTATCCCTAAATTGCAGTAACTAGATCTTTAATACATGCCAGTGTTTTTCCATGAAAAACCCACCTTTTCAAACCTTACTTTAGAATAGAAAAGTCTGTGACTTAAAATATAAGACCCTAGCATCCCTTATTTTTCTAAGGCATCGAAAGCCCGTCTTATGTAATTCCCATAAACCATTGTTGCCTTTTCATCTTAGTAATTGTAAACATTTCTATTTGTTTTTTGGATTTCATCTGATATTTGAACTTGAACTGATGATATATGCAAGTCCGTGGTACTTATTCATGAAAGCAATTTGTTTCTGATGCCACAACAAACATCAATCAACTAGGTCGTTTGTTTTCTATTTCCCCTTCACTTTTTTGGATCTAAAATCCCTCAAGACTATGGTCCACTAGCTTGTCCATGGCACATGAGGCAATATATTAGTTTTTCTCAAACCCTCCTCTTTTAGTTCTTTTTCTTTCCTTGGCCAATCTCCTTTTTACTTTTGTGTAGCTAAAAGACAAAACAGAAGTCTTGCAAAGAAAATCTGATGGAAAATGGCAACAACCTTCAAAAGTGTATAAAAGGCATGCCAAGTCTAGTTGAGTCTCAAGCCTTACTTTGGCATGTGTCTAATGATGAGATGCCTTATTGGGAGCTTGAAAAAGTTTTTCTAATTTTAGTTATTTATGTTTAAAGTCAAACGTATTTTTGTAATTTCTAGGTCCTGGAAAAGTGAATTTTCTATGATTTATGATTTAGTATGTAGAAATATTTGAATCCAGAAAGAGGACAGGACAACAGAGAACCCAAATATACTATGGACAAGGTGGCAAAATGCATTAGAGAGGTGGGCAAGGAGATACTATGAGTATCAAATGGAAGAGCACCAACTAGAAAGGCTGCATCATGGTAGACTGCATCACTTAAGGAAACTATAAAGACTAAGTAAGATTGTTACAAGACTTTGAAAAAAAACAACACCGAATAGAATTTCACAAAATATAGCTTTACTAGAAAGAAGGTAAAGAAGGCTGTGGTAGAAGCTAAAACAACTATTGTAAAAGATATTGATGAGAAGTTGGACAAAAAGGATGGAGAGAAAGAGATATACAGATTGGCGCAAGCAAGAGAGAGGAGAAGTCGTGACCCAAGAGTCGTTAAATGTATCAAGGATGAGTACTAAAGAACTTTAGTAAAGGACAATAACATTAAGGAAATGTGACGTGATTATTTCGGCAAGCTATTTAACGATAGACAAAGCCAAATTTTGGACAATATCTCGTTTTCTTCCAAGAATCTAAACCGATGCTTTATTCTCCAAATCAAAGAGATAAAAGTAAAAAAGGCACTAAAGATAATGAAAATAGGAAAGGCTATTGGGCCTAACGACATTCCCATTGAAGTTTGGAAATGCTTTAGAAAAGTAGAAGTTAGATGGTTGATAAATATTTTTACTAAGATTTGACACACTAACAAGATGTCAAAGGAATTAAAGAAAAGTGTTTTGGTTCTTCTCTATAAGAACAAGGAAGATATTTAGAGTTACTCTAACTACCTAGGCATAAAACTGATGAGTCATACAATGAAATTATGTGAAAAAGTGATGGAACAGAAATTAGAGAATACAGTAGAGATATGAAAGAATCAATTTGATTTTATGCCTGACTGATCAACTATGGAGGCAATACACTTGCTAAGACAACTTGTAGAGCATTCTCGATTACAAGGTTAAAGATCTTATGGTCTTTATAGATTTTGTCAGAGTTTAGGGTTTGAATTGTAGTTTATTGAATAATATGTTTGTTTATATACACAAGGGCTCTAGCACTAAATCAAGAAACTACTCCTAATACTAATTGAAATCCCTAAACTTACGGGATCTCAATAAATACATAATTACAACTAAATATATACACTTGATTCTAGAAAATATTTATTTTCCTAAAATAACACGGTTTCCCTCACTCCCCTTCAAGCTGGTGAATAGGAATTTTCCATTCCCAGCTTGGATACAATTCTGTCAAATGTCGTGCTACTCAACCCTTTGGTGAGGATATCAGCAAGTTGCCCATGTGTTGACACATATGGAGTACATATCAAGCCACTGTCTAACTTCTCCTTGATGAATTGTCTATCCACCTCAATACGCTTCATTCGATCATGCTGTACTGGATTATGAGCTATGTTGATTGCTGATTTATTGTCACAGTAGAGCCTCATAGGCCCTTCCCATTTAATCTTTAAGTCTTCTAGGATGATTTTCAGCCAAAGTAGCTCACACACGCCTTGTGCCATTGCACGAAATTCTGCCTCAGCACTAGAACGTGCTACTACACTATTTCTTGCTTCTCCATGTCACAAGATTCCCTCCAAGAAAGGTACAGTACCCGGAGGTTGATCTCCTATCAATGATCGATCCTGCATAGTCAGCATTGGTATAGGCTTCAAGTGTCGTACTCCCATTCCTCTTGAACAGAATTCCTCTTCCTGGTGTTCCCTTAAGATACTGCAAAATTCGGTGGGCAGCCTGCAAATGAACCTCTCTTGGACTATGCATAAACTGACTGATTAAGCTCACCGCATAAGCTATATCCGGTCTGGTATGTGATAAGTAAATCAATCTTCCCACGAGACGTTGATACATTTCCTTGTCCACTGTGGCATCTTCCTCTGCTTTTCCTAGCTTAAGGTTTGGGTCCATAGGAGTACTTGCGGGTTTGCATGCAGTTTTGCCCGTTTCCTTGAGCAAATCCGTAACATACTTCTGTTGGGATATAAAAATCCCTTTTCTGGAGTGCGCAACTTCAATTCCCAGAAAATATTTCAATCTTCCCAAAGTCTTAATTTCAAACTCCTTAGCCAAGCATTGACTCAATATTTGCTGCTCCCTTTTGTCATCTCCTGTCAATATAATGTCATCCACATATACTAACAGTGCTGTTACTCCCCCTGAAGCAGAATGTTTGATAAACAATGTGTGATCCCCCTGACTTTGTTTGTATCCCATGGCCAACATGACTCTAGCAAATCTTCCAAACCAAGCTCGAGGAGATTGCTTCAGGCCATACAAAGCTTTGTTCAACTTACATACAGTATTGGCAATCACATTCCTTCCATAACCTGGTGGAATCTCCATATAAATCTCCTCCTTAAGCTCCCCGTGTAAGAAGGCATTTTTCACATCAAATTGTTGTAGTTCCCAACCAAAATTGGCAGCTAGAGATAAGATTACTTTGACTGTATTCATCTTAGCAACTGGAGCAAACGTCTCTAGGTAGTCAATCCCATAAGTCTGTGTATACCCTTTAGCTACCAACCTCGCCTTGTATCTCTCAATTGACCCATCTGCCCTGTATTTCAGAGTATAAACCCACTTGCACCCCGCCGGCCTTTTTCCTGCTGGTAACTTCACCAACTCCCAAGTTTTGTTCTTCTCTAGAGCCTCCATCTCCACATCCATGGGTTGTTTCCATTTTTCATTAGACAATGCCTCAGATAAGGTAGTAGGAATGGTGGTGTTCTTTAGGCTTACAAGGAAGGCTTTGTAGGTTGGTGAGAAATTTTTAAATGATAGGTAGTGTGAAAGAGGATATAATGGCTGTTTTGTACACTTTCTGGTCCCTTTTCTAATAGCAATTGGAAGGTCCTGGTCATCTTCAGTAATTTGGGCTTGGGTTTCAATCTGTAATGCTGGAAAGTTAGTAATTGTTACCTCATTTGAAGGACTTGAGTTGGACTCTTGAACTTGCATAGATCCTAGATTGGCCTTTTTCTACCTTGAGTGCACCAAGTTTTTACCAAATCTCACACCTCCAAGAGCAGATTCAGGGCTAGGTACTAGTTCGGGTTCAAACACATTTGGTGCAGTAGGAGTGGTCTCATTTGACTTAGGTTCAGGTTCACCAACAACTGGAGCATTTGACTTAGGTTCAAACTCAACAGATGGCTCAACAGACAGTTGGGGCATATGATTGGGTTGAGACAAAAGTGAAAGATCAGGCAACCCAAGAAAACCTTCCTTATCTTCCCTAAGACTCTCCCCCTGAAGATAAGGTTGAGTGAAATAGACCTCTTGTTCATTGAATGTTACATCTCATGACACATAAAATTTCTTGGACGGAGGATGGTAACACTTATATCCTTTCTGAGTTGAAGAATACCCAATAAAAACACACTTTAGAGCTCTAGGGTCTAGCTTCCCCCTGTCTTGACTGTGGATATGAACAAAGGACACACCCAAAAATGCGAGGTGTAAGATAGTTTGTGGTAGAAAGGTTTGGATAGAATGAAGAAAGCACATCCATTGGACTTTTGAATCCTAGAAATCTAGAGGGTAATCTATTGATGAGATGAGTGGCTGTGAGAACTGCTTCCCCCCAGAAACTTTTTGGCACATTTTTTTGATACAATAGTGCTCGGGTTTGGTCTAGAAGGTGCCCATTTTTTCTTTCGGCAACTCCATTTTGTTGTGGTGTTCTCACACAGGAAGACTCGTGAATTATTCCCTCTCTTTGACAAAAAGGGGTAAGAATTTTATTGAAATAATCCTTGGCATTGTCTGACCTAAGTTTTTTAATACTCACACCAAACTAGTTTTTTACCATAGAGAAGAAATTAGGGAACACAGTGCTAACATCTGACTTATGTTTAAGCAAGAAAACCCAGGTAACTCGGGTACAATCATCAATAAAAGTCACAAACCATCATGCCCCTGACACATTAGAAACAGTAGAGGGACCCCAAATATCAGTGTGAACAAGATAAAAAGGAAAAATGCTTCTTTTATTGCTTATTGGAAAAGGTATACGCTTGTGTTTGGCAAGTTCACACACCTCACAATGAAGACTCTCAATATCCAACTTTGTAAACAATGAAGGAAACAGAATTTTAATAACCCTAAATGATGGATGTCCTTACCGACAATGGTAAAGAAAAACTCTCCTTACTAGATAACATAGACTCAGACATGAATGAGTGGGGTGATCTGCTCTCGAATATGTTTGACTTGTTTGATTCTGCAAGGTAGTAAAGACCATCCCGTTCTCTAGCACGTCCAATCATCCTCCCCGAATCCTTGTCCTGAAATAAACAATAACTACTATGAAAAGTTACATTACAAAGCAAGTCTTGTGTGAGTTTCTGTACAGAGACAAGATTGGTGGATAGCTTAGGAACATGAAGGACATTTTTCAAGGTTATGGATGGGTTTATTTGAACATCTCCTATACCAGCTACGGTTGCTAAGGATCCATCAGCTGTGGCTATTTTCTTATTGCTTGAACATGGTGAGTATGTGGAAAAATGTTTGGATGAGTGGGTCATGTGATCGGTGGCTCCTGAATCCATGATCCAAGATTGAGTAAAGGGTGTTTCTGAGGCATTTAATCCAAATGAAAATAGATGCTTACCTGAATACGCCAAAGTACAAGTACTTGTAGGTTTCTCGAGGTTACTTAAGAATGATCTCACCCTTTCCACCTCCTTTTGGTTAAGAGCAGCCGTACCAATCTCCTTGGTCTCTGACATCGTCCTTGGTCTCCAATGGGCAGAAACTAACAGATTACTTGAAGAAGAAAGGAAAAAACAGCAATAAAGGCTGATAAAAAATTTCCAGCAATGAAGGCTGGTAAAGCACTGTAAATGCTCTGTTTTGGCAGTAGAAAAACAGAGCAAAACAGAAAAGAAAAACTATGACAGGCCAAACAACACCTAATTTCCCAGAAAAATCTTACTGCTCTGATGCCATGTCAGAGTTTAGGGTTTGAATTGTAGTTTATTGAATAATATGTTTGTTTATATCTACAAGGGCTCTAGCACTAAATCAGGAAACTACTCCTAATACTAATTGAAATCCCTAAACTTACGGGATCTCAATAAATACATAATTACAACTAAATATATACACTTGATTCTAGGAAATATTTATTTTCCTAAAATAACACGGTTTCCCACAGATTTGGAGAAAGCTTATGATAAAGTACTTAGGGAGATGTTATGGTGGTCCTTAATGAAGAAAAGAGTTTCCATAAAATATATTGAAATAATTAAGGATACGTATGGAGATGCAAAGACACAAGCAAGGATATGTGGAGGGCAAACAAACTAATTTCCTATCACAGTGGGACTATGCCATTAAGCCCACTCTTGTTTGTTGTAATAATGAACTAACAAACAAAATCCATCTAGGATAATATGCCTTAGAGTATGATGTTTGCAGATGATATTGTCTTGTGTGCTAAGACTAAAGTGAAGGTTAACACAAAGTTAGAATTGTGAATCAAGAGGGTTCAAACTAAGCAAATTGAATACTAAATACATGGAATGTAAATTCAATTCAAACAAAGAGAAAGATCAAAATATAGTGATGCTAGATAGGGTGGCAATCCCTAAGGGGATCATTTCAAATATATGAGGTCACTTGTACAGATAGATGGAGAGATTAATGACAATGTGACACATTGGATCCAGGCTAATTTGAGCAAGTGGAGAAACGCTATAGATGTGCTGCGTGATAAATGAATTCTTATATGGTTGAAAGGCAAATTTTACAAGACAGTTGTTAGACCAACATTGCTCTATGGTAGTGAATGTTAAGCGACTAAAAGACTACATAGACAAAAAACTAAGTGTAGCAGAAGTGCAAATGCTACGATGGATGTATAGATATACGAAAAATGATAGAATAAGAAATAAAGACATTCACAAAAAAGTTAAGAGTAGCACCTATCGAAGACAAGATGAGTAAGTCGTTCACGTTGGTTTGACAAATACGATGTAGACATGTGGACACTACAGTTAGGAGAATGGAAGCTATGTATGATGAAAAAAGAGTCAAGGTTAGGGAAAGAGTAAAAAAGACATAGAAGAAAGTCATTTGGAAAGATATAGCGGAACGAGAGTTGGAAGAACACATTGCATTAAATAGGAATGAGTGGAGGAGGAGAATTCATGCTGACAACTTAGCGTGAGTTCATATATTGGTTCATGTAGCCTACCCTATTGTTCAGATAAAGGCAGTAATGATGATGATGAGGCTTAGGTATTAGGATTCTTAACAAGGTTAGGTTTGCCTGCTTCTTTATAAATAGGCCTTGTACTCTCTTTTAAAGTATGAATGATTATCAAAATTATCCAAAAAAAAAAAATTGCTCTTTAGTTGTGTGATTCAACCCTCTTAGGTGTGATTCTTAAGAAACCCTAGGTGAGACTCTAGGCTTTTTTTTTCTTTATTTCTATTGTTCATGTCACTGTTCAAAGCAGCCTATTCAGCCCCAAATTTTCTGAATTTCGATCAAAACTTCAACTTTAATCCGAGTCCTTATAAAACCCATATTAGCCTTAATATTCTATTTACCTATTCCCCGCTCTTAGGCTAAAATCTAATTTTTAACGACAGTCCAGACCTGTCCTATATCAAAACCTCTAAAAGCAACATCTCCTCACTCCCTTGCAACCTTGTGATTGAGGCTTTAAAAGATCAGGTTGCCGATGTTCATCATAAGGACCAAAACCATTCAACATAAAGAAAAAGTCTTGATGTCAAAAGGAATGCTATTAGCACAAGTAATCCATCTATTGTAGACTTTGTACCTTTTAGGTTTCAAGGAACCCTTTCTCCATTGTTAATTTAGAGTATCTCCAGCCAAGGCTTAAATATGTTAATCATAACTAAATGGATTAATTTTTGAAAAGCTTGAATTAGTTCAACAACATCCTCTAATGGATTTTGTTTCCATTAAAGAACATTTTGATGAAAATGTTCACACGCGAGCAAACCTACACAAGTCAATACAATTCATCATTACGACAACAATCACAATAAATTTTTTATGGTTGCCAAAGATCAAATATAGGAGAAATTTCATGGATAGCAATTTATTTGAGATATGGTGATGTATGCAGGTAAACCAAATAGTTTCTTTTGTGGCCAAGGAGAAAAGAATCAATCCTAGGTCTATTTGAAAACATCTACTTTAGAAGTAAACCCCAAATAAACTCATACAAACTAGAACAAAAATGTTGAGGTGGAGTAAAATCTAGAGCACATAGTAGTTGAAACCTGCCAGTTAAGAAGGGAGCCTTCATTGATCGGTAGAAAAGAAAGCTTCCTAAGTCTACCGACAAAATAGTCAACCTTCTAAGCATGAAGACACTAATATACACCAGAATAAGTGGGTCAAAGTTAAATCTCAATACCCAAATCAAACAATTTATGTGAAATTTTTATATATAAATGTATTCACGGTTCTTCTATTGCATTATTACATGCAAGGAAACACTTAGGAGGAGCATATCAAAATTATATACCTCAAAACATTTCAAATATGACTGAGATGTTCAAGACCTCAAAGCTTAGCTAGAGCTCTTTCTAAGGCATAGGGAAACACAAGAGCTCCAAGCTCAAAGTAAACCACGTAGAAGATCCTCATTGCACAAATTCATAATAAAGGTTCTAATAAATTGATTTTTAAGCAGGAAAGGAATTAATAGCAGACCAACTTAAGGACAATACATTCAATAAGCTTAAAAACTGCAAAACATATTAGCTCCTACTTACTAACATTTGTTTTATATCTAGTTAGTGCGATCCACTCCAAGAGGATTGCAAATAGAGAACCTCTCAAGATTTCTAAGCCCTCGTGATACTTTAGTAATGTGCTTGCTAGCAGATAGAAATCATTTAATAAAGAGAAATCAATTTTCAACCTGAAGTTAAGAACCATAAACTTATACATTATTTAAAGTTTCTTAATTGACCTAATGCACAATACTAAATGAAAAAGGGAACAAAAGTTACTTTTAATTAGCAAGATTAGCATCAGCATGTAATAGGATTCCCTGAAGTTGAATATTACTTTTGACCAGATATATATGCATCTTTAAAATCAAACAACAAGCGTCTTGGCATAATGTTCAAAGAACATATTAATTACTGCTTAACCATATAAATTTAGGATGTTAAGTGACAAAAAACAGATGTTGCAATAAACTAGTACATTATTTAAAACAAAACAACAAAAGGCTAACAGGATGAAATAGTTTCCTATAGTTCCTTAGAGAACGTACAAACCCCATAATGATAAATCACAAGCACAGACAACTATTTAGAGCTTTAAAGCATCTTTCTTTTCTCAAATTCTATTATCATTCCTAGGAGTTCTAGTTTAGTTAATAAAGTTCACATTCTATATGTATAAAAGAATCTATTCACTATTAATTTGGCATCTTAAGTAAAATCATTTATAATTTATAATGTAAAAGAAACGACAGGTGCACAAATTTCAGATATAAGGAAAAGGTCCTAACCTTAGCAACTTGAATATTAACAGAATCAGGAATTTCCCTCTGAAGCAAAACAATGCCAGCCTTCCTAACAACATCCAAGTCCTGATCAGACAACTTTTCAGGCCAAGAACTCGTATTAGCACCACCAACAATGATAATAGAATTCTGCCCATCAGACTGCAACATCACCACAGCATGACCAGTAGGCACACCACCACCCAAACTCTTCAAATACTCCAAACGGACCCCACCATTTCCCAATGCCTCAGTTATCAATTTCCCATGTGCATCGCCACCAACTTGTCCTACAAAATATGTTGGGTAGGAAAGTTTGGCTCCACAGGTGGCCTGGTTGGCTCCTTTGCCACCTGCAAGAGTTTGGCCATTTTTGGCTGAAATGGTCTCTCCTTCTGTGGGTAATCTGTCGATTTCCACATAGATATCTGCATTTGCTGAGCCTACTACTACTAATGGTGGTGGTTGGGTTATCGGGGTTTGGTTGGTTTTGGTTGAGTTTACGGAAAATGAGAGAAGTGGTTGGTTTAGGTTTTTGTAGTTGCAGAATGGAAATGGGACTTGCGTTAAGTTTTTGATGAGTTGGGGCGTTTGATTGGTATGGATTTTGGAGTAGCAATTGAAATTGTTTGTTGGTGAAAATATGATTCCTTTCATCGTGCTTTCAGTAGTTAGCCGTAAAATTGAAAACTTCTTTCTTTTCCTTTCCCCGATGCAATCGATAATCAGCCAGAAGAGAGAGACTGACTTTTGATCTCAAGGAAAGACAGGACTCAGTCAGGGGGTTTGACTTTCTTGGACTACGGATCGTACCACTACGACTCGCCCAGATTAGACCAAGGAACTCCAAAGTCCACAGTTGAAAGTTAATCAAAAGACAATTTAAGGCTTTAAGCCACTCATCTTTGTTTTTTTTTTTTTCATAAAAAAATAATAAGAATTATCTTCATTCCAAGATCAGAGTAGATTATTAATCTTTTACCGAAATTAATGAATTATAATTAGGCTTTCACCTATTGTTTATAAATTTTTTTTCAATGTACCAAAATTTATTTTTTCAAACTTATAAATCATTTACCAATAATAAAAACAGTAAAAATTCAAATTCGAATCTTTTTTATTCAAAAAACTTTACCCACTAATCTTGTTGGCATCTTTGTTTTATTTAGCCATCTACCCTGCCTCTGTTGAACGTTGATATTCATATTCATAAAAATAAAATATTGCAAATGTAAAATTTTTAATTCAACACAATTTTTAATTTCATAACTTTTAAGCTTAGTTTGATTTATAATTTTTTAATTATCATTTAAAAAACAGTAAATAATAAAAAGTTCGTTTTTATATTATAATAATAATAAATATTTTTTACTTCACTCTTTTAATTAAAATTTTATTTTTAATATATTTTGAATATATATCATTTGATTAGTTAATCACTGAAATTCAGAACTTTGATTAACGATGTATATGATGAGATGATTTCTCATAATTATAACATTAATTAAACAAAACCATATTTGCATGATTGCATATGATGAAATACACAACTTTTTTTCCTATACAAAGAAATGATTTTTCTAGTTCGAAAGTAGTAATTTTTTTCCGATTGATCGATAAGAGAGTTAATCAATTGATTAGGCTTTTCAATTTCTTATATGCATTTTATCATGAAGGTTTAGATTGTTATTTTAACAAATTAAACTTCTTTTTTTTTTTGGTGTAAGCACAAGTATCCTCATTCCTTTTATGGTTTGAGATTAATCCTGTTTGGGCCGGAAGTAGTAAACGGTAAAGCCCTCCCAACAATGGGGACTCCAGGACTCGAACTCTGTCCAAGCATCTGGGAAGAAGTCCACTTCTACTTCTTCCAACCACTTGTTGGTATTAAACTTCTTTTTATTTTTAAATATTTATATAATAAATCACACGATATTTGATAAAAATATATAACTTTTTTTGTTCAGGGAAGGAACACATCACTAACTCCAAAACCGGTTTGTTTGCTTAGCATGGAATTCCTTATAAACGCACACACTAAAACACTACACACTTGATGTGGGACGGAGACAAACCCAAAGGGAAAGCTAATGCTTTTAGTCTCAACATCAGAACCACACACCAAAAACACAGGGAAATGAGTTTTTTTGTTCAGGGAAGGAACACATCACTAAATCCAAAACCGATTGGTTTGGGTTAGCATGGAATTCCTTATAAACGCACACCCCACAACACTACACACTCGATGTGGAACGAAGACAAACCCAAAGGGAAAGCTAATGCTTTTAATCTCAATATCAGAACCACATACCAAACACACCAAAAAATGAGTTTTTTTGCTTAGGGAAGGAACACATCACTAATTCCAAAATCGATTGGTAATATATAACTTGAACGCTTAACATAAATAATTAATATTTTTAACACATAAAATAATATATAAAATTATGTGTGTATGTATATAATATAATAAGGTACAAGAACAACTCATAAAATATGTTTTTTTTTTTGTTACAAAGTAAATATTTAACAAACAAGGGATGGGGAATGAGTTGCTAAGATTCGAACTTAAATATTACAATATGTCATAACTCATCCTTAACCACTAGATTAAGAGATTGTTGGCACTCATAAAATATGTTACGTAAATGCTTATGTGAGTAATTTATATTTTTGACACATAAGATAATATATTTTGTTATTTGTTTACTTTATTATTGTTATTTGTATTTATCAATTTATTAGTTATCGATTCATGAAATATAATATACTGATTATGATTATAACTTTGAATTATGAGAATTTACTATTCAAAAAATTCAAACAAAAAGAGCAAATTTTTTAATTTTGAAATTTGAAAATATTTAAAATTATATAACTTACCAAAATAAAAATAAACTAAAAATATCAAATCTTTCTAAATCAATATAAACTTAAATTGGTTTTGGTCATTAAATTGGATTTGTTTTTCAATTTTTTTAACTGATATAAAATCATGCATATTCCTTTTATTTCCATTAACTGAAATTATAACAACTTACTAGAAAAATGCCCGCGCGTACTGCGGGGTATTCTTTTTTGTACGCTCATATTTTTGAAACATAAATAAAGTTAAGTGTATTAGATAAAGTATTGCAATCTAATTACATTAGAGGAAAATAGACCAAAACCAGATAGATTAAAGAGCTGATGAAAACGCAGCAATGAATTTGTATAAACACATACAAATAATATTTTTGTTAATGAATTGAAAATTATTTAAAAATTATTTTTTAGTATATTTAATGTTACTTTATACTATACTATAATATAATATAATATAATATAATAGGTAGTAGATATTGCAATTGAGCCAATGTAGATTATCTAACAGTTAATATCATATTATGTTCGAGCATTATATAATACGTTACATTGCTCCGAAAGATCAAAAGTACAAGAGTTCAACGAAGATCATCTCTTGATACCAAAAAAAAAAAAGTTGTTTCTGCATTTGGTTTGTTCAAGGGTTGAAGACAATATCAACTTTGATATTTTTGAGACCGTAAGTTGGAATTTGCATGATGTGCCCAGTGTGATATGATCATCCCGAACAAAATTTTTTCAACCAGCTGAGAAAATTTTATTATGATTGGTGCATATATGTTTTACAGTCCAGCTCCTGTCATTTTGTGGAATAGTGAAAGTGAATGATGTTATGTACGATGGGAGGTGAAGCCTAGCAAATTTTATGAGTACATGCTGTCAAATACACAAAAAAAGGACAATTTTATGCGAAATAAAAGCATTAATTTTGGAAAGTAACAGAAAGCAAAAATAAAATAAAATAAATTGATTGGTATGAGTAATTACCACCATGGAAATGTAAAAGAAAGTTGGATTGGCTCGCAGTTCACTTACTTTGAAACGGTTGATTTCCTTCTGAGAATTTCTTTTTCCTTGTCACTCTGATTTTCATTTCAATTCATGGAGGAAACAATTAAAGATTTCAAAAAGCAAATTGGTTTACTTTTTCTTTTTTTAAGTTTCTTGGGAGTCAACAATGTGGTAGACTTGTCACAGAAGATGACATCAAAGAGAAGTATTTGTCTGTATTTGAACACCAAAAGATCTTGCACTTCTATTGAGTGAGCATTAAGAAATTTGGTCCAACTCTTGGCAAAAAAAAGTCGACGGCCAAGCCATCTAAGTGTAACCAAGGACCAAGTATATGACTGTTCAAAATAACTTTTGTGGATTGGTGAACTCTCAACATATGCTCAGAAACAAACTCTCGTAGAATTACCTAAGGAGAATAACAGAAAAGATGGTGTTTAGGGGTAAATCAATATCTATTTATTATTAAAGATAGAAAGTTATAGGAATAAGGTAATGTGCAAAGCAATGATAAAATCTGGAAAAAGTCCTATTATGTGTTACTAACCAAAAAAACTTTGGCAGACTGACTAAGATTGTGAACAATTATTATGTAAATAAACAAAGGCGGTTTTTATTTGTGAGTATAACAAAAGAAAACCTGGAAGTCGTTTGCAATTGCTCAATTGTCGAGGAACATTCCGAAGAACTAAGGAAGTTCTTCATGATCGTTGATAGCTAACAAATGTAAATTTACATGCGTTGCTCCGCCATCTATTGGATCTCTGATGGGATTCATTATATGCTCATTCAAAGCTGATTCAGGAGAGGTAGAAAAAGATAAATACATATGTAAATAAATAAAAATCATCAAGAGACAATAACACCCAAAAAAAAAAAATCAATTTAAAACAGGATTGACATTTTCTTTTCTTTATATGTTCCATTGTTAAAACAGAAACTTTTCGAGTGTAAATTATTACATCAAAACAGAAATTTACATGAAGTTTGAAAGCCAAAATATCTCTGTCAAGAAGGGAGTGTTGTGCAAAGAATGTTTTTCATCCATCTATAAAACGAATTTGTAGATCTTTCCATTCCAACTTAATGTTGAAAGAACCTAGCAAAGGGCTTTCAACTACTGTTCAACATGGATATTGTTGACCGCTCATGTGGTCATATGTAAATTTTCTCGGTATAACTTGGTGATAACAAAAAAGGATTGCATCACTGTTTTATCAATGAAAAACATCAAAGAATAACTAAAGGTCAGGAAAAAATTAATATGCATGAAATAAACTTTGAAGAACAAAGATTGGACTATTATTCAAGGTTCTAGGTTTTTTTTTTCCCTTACCAAATAATCATCGTCTTTGGATTCGTTGGTGATGATCCGATAAAAATCTTGTATGAGCTAAGGATGGTAAGATTGCATTTTTTTCCCCAAGTAGAAGATATAGTCAAAGGTAAAGCAGAAAGCTGTTGTGGAGGTAGAAGACGGTGAAGGTCTGCTTTGGAATAGTAAACAGAGGAAAATGAGAAGGGAAAGTAAAGAGTTGGATTTCGGAAGATTGGAAAAAGAATTGTGTGTCGGATGGATTAGAATGTTTCTTTCTTGAGAAAATGGCGGCAAGCATTTAATCATTCTTGGTTGAAAAAAATTTTTTGCTTGTTTTTTTTTCATCGTCAACCAAAGTGTGGATGTTGTAACAATGGAATTTTATTTTGAGCAGACAAATTTGCAGGTATGTATGTAGCAATATATATAGAGTATTTTGTATATTACATATTATATTATTATGTATATTTTATTATTATAACAACATAGAACAATGATAAGTGGATATATTAATATGTTAATTAAATAATATGATTAGTGGATATATCTTTATATATTAATTAAATAATAAATTTTAGTATTATAAATTTAGGATAAATTTTAAATAATATTAATTTAGGATAAATTTTTGTGAGATCCAATTCTACTATACTGTACATGTAATATGTAATTAATTTTTGAGAAAAATTTTTGTGCTAAATAATTATAAGTGAAAGTGTGATGTGGGCTCCACTTATTTTCAATGTATTCAGATGGGCTCGAGACTAGAAATGTTGTGTACAGTGGTGTAATAAAATATAATATGATGATTTTGAGGTTTAAAATCATTAAATTATATTATTATTAATTTTTCTGAATTTTGTGAATTTTGAAAAATAAATTAAAAAATGACGGTTACGTCCCGAGGGCATTTTCATAAATTATGCCCAAATTAAAATGGGTTGGGACGAAGTAAAAATACCATGATATTCTACATAAAAAGGAGAATAAGATAGTGTCAAGAGATTTATTGAAACAGTGGTGAAATAAGAAGGTTAGAGAGCTTAGATTTATGAAATAGTTGAAAATAAAAAAATTGGTATATGGAAGCTTTCGGCCATGGGGTCTTTGGGGCTGTTATCATGTTGCATTTTATGGTTTGAATATGGAAAATGACTATAGAAATTAAGAGAAGACTGGTGAAATCGGATTCGAAAAAGGAGCTAAAACGGGAAAGTTAAGGTTTACAACCGATATAATTTATACTGGTTAGTCATAGGCAGAATAATTAATGGCTGCATTTTATGAAAGTCAATAGCCTAAAATTAAGGAGAAAATTAATGATAATTTTTGGTAAATTATTTTGCAGCCAGGATTTACAGTGTACGATTGTTGCTACCGAACAAGTCGGTATCGCTAGACAAGTAAGAGATGCTTGTGTAAGCTGTAGTGATATTTCAAATGCATATTTATTATGCATAAAATATTATAAGAATATTTTTGAAAAGAGATACATTGAAATCTGTGGAATTGAGGCTGTTTGCTGTATATGGAACTGTGTTTAATTTGTAGGAGGGCTAAGATAATAGCAGCCGTTATGCTGCTGAAAATTTCTAGAATATTTTCTAAAAATACTAGAAAATATTTAATTACATGAGTTGATAAATTCTTAGCCTTGAAAATGAGAAATTTATTATTTTTCATAAAACATGAATATACCGAAAAGTATTATTTAAATATTCATGTTGCCAATTGGGTTGAAAGTGAGAATACAAAATATTTCTCTTACATGTTTTACATCAAATGATATTGGTTATGAGATGAAAAAATGAAAAGTGAATATTTTATAAATTATTTTCCATAATATTCACTTTATGAATTAACAAAATCTTTTATGGAATGATTGAAGAATTATTGAATTTCTTTATTTCCATAAAGGTGATATGATCATGAAAATATTGTTTTGAGACTAAAATGTCTCTACATGTGTTCCACAGTGAACAATATGTTTTTGAAATTTTATTATTATTTTTGGAAATTAAATACTTCCATTTTCCATAAATTATGAAAATTACAGGAAAATGATTTCCAGTAATCTTAAAAGTAAAATGTTTGAAAAGAAAATATGAAAATACGAGTATATGTGTTTACGGTGAAATAAAATATTTATGAGATTTAGTATTACAATGTAATTATTTTATAACACTGTTTTCACCGTACGAGATACTGTGATTTATACCTTTATAAATTTACTGAAAGATATTATTGATTTTACTTAATTGCATAAAGGTAATGAGATTTCACATATACTGTTTTGAGACTAATAGGCCTCATATCATGCCGATATATGATATGTGATATGTGATACGTGATATGTGATATGTGATGTTTCGAAATGACAAATGATTGTAAATTTGCTTTAAATTGACATATGTATTTTGAAATGACAAAAACTTAAGTAAGCTTTAATGTTTCATTCATATTGTAAATTTGCTTTATCACACACGATTCTCTCAAACCATGACCATGATTTAATTATATAAATTCTTATTGGTCTTAATATTTTACAAAATGAGTTTGAATATTTTCATCAAAGTAATTTTCTCATGAATATATTGAACACAAGTTTAAAAAATTACTTAATAAGTTTTTGACTAAGTCTTCACTTGAGAAAGTCAAGAAAAACTCCCATAAAACTCATAAATGTTTTGGGCTAAATTAAAACCAAATATCACATCATTTCTAACCCAAAATGGCCCAAAAAAGTGCAGGAACAAGTTGAGGGATTGATCCCCCATGTTGAGGGATCCATCCCCGAGTGGCAAAATGCTCCAAGAAGCAAAATTGAAGCATGGGATTGATCCCCTAAGGGAAGGGATCGATCCCTTCATGGCATAATGCCTTGGAGGTGTGAAATGAAGCGTAGGATCGATCCCTTACTTCAAAAAAGCACTCCAACGGCTAGATTTTGTGAGATACAACGGTAAATTTCGATTTTGGCTCCACCCAACATCAAGAATACTTCCAAGGGACTATAAAAAGAGGCTTGGAAGCTTAAGAAAGGAAGAGGAACAACTGAGCATCAATATTCTTCATCTTCTCCATTTTCCTCAAGTCTCAACAACATTTCAAGTGCTAAAATTCTTCATATTCTATCATTCTCATCTACCTTGTATAAACTAGCACAAATATTGTATAGGCTTTTCTTTGTGCTTAATCTTTGTAATCATTTGCCTACCTAGAGGCCTTCTTTGATAACACCCATTGTAAACCTAATCATATCTTGTAAAGGGGAGTGAACCCTTGAATGCTATAGTCTAAGTGAGAATCGGGGAGATAAGGTTTACTCTTTGAGCCCGGAAAAAGAAGGGGATAGGTTTCTCTTAAGCATTGAAAAAAAGGGAGGAGAGGTTTCTCTTGAGCCTAGAAAAAGAGGGATTGTAAAGACAAATTCAAGTTAGTGAATTTGGGGAAAATCCTTGGGAGCGTCTCAAGGTAGAGGACGTAGGCAAGGTTGCCGAACCTCTATAAATCACTTGCGTACATTTCTCTTTCCCTTCTTTCTTTATTTATTTGCAATTATATTGTGATTGTTGTATTGAATTTGGATTGCATGCTTGCTTAGCCTAGAGAACTTAGAAAACATTAATATAGGCTAGTGAATTTAGAAGAACCAAAAAATGAATATAAGGTTAGCTAAAAACCGATTCACCCCCCTCTCGGTATTGTTATAAAACCAACAATTGGTATCAGAGCTTGGGTTCGAGATTGATTTGGATTAACATCCAACGAGTAAAACGATCATAAATGGCTCATTTGAACATAGGTACACCCCTAGGGAAAGAGAGACATTCATTAGTTAGACCTCCACTTTTCAATGGAGAGAATTAATCATATTTGAAAATTATGATGATGTTGTTTGTACAATCAAATGACTATGAAGTGTGGAGAGTGATAGTTAATGTCCCAAAATTTCAATGAAAAAAGTTGATGAAAAGGATGTCCCTAAAGTGAAAATGAGTGGGACACAAATGACATGAGATTGGCTCAATTGAATGCCAAGGCTATGCACACACTTTTTTTTGCATTAGGTCCAAATGAATACAATAGAGTCTCTCTATGTGAGAATGCTAAACAAAAATGGGACAAATTGGCCATTACACATGAAGGGACCAATCAAGTTAGAGAAACCAAAGTAGGTATGCTCACACATGACTATGAACTTTTTAGGATGAAAGAAGATAAGTCCATGAGTGATATGTTTACTAGGTTTAATGACATAATAAATGGACTTAAGGCATTAGGCAAGACCTATTCTAATGTAGAAATGGTTAAGAAAATTTTGAATAGCTTGCCAAAATCTTGGAAGGCAAAGGTAATCGCAATAGAAGAATCTAAGGATCCTAATGTCTCTAGATGAGCTTATGGGTGCCCTACTCACATATGAAATGAAATTAAAAAGAAATGAAGTGCCTTCAAAGAAAGTTGGGGTAGCTCTTAAATCATCCACTCATGAAATCATTAAAGATGATAATGATGAGAGTGGAAATGAGGAAGAAAAGGAAATAGCAATGTTTGCCAAAAGATTTAATAAACTTATGAGAATGGAGAGAGAGAATGATAGGAGACATCAAAGAAGAGGGGTAATAAGAGGAGAGTCAAGTAGGAAAGAAAAAGACCTCTTAGTGTGCTATGAATGTAATGAACCGAGTCACACTAAGTTAGATTGCCCTTTACTTAGGAAAGAAAAGGATAGGAAGCCAAAGGGAAAAAAGCATTTGTGGCTGCATGGAGCGATAGTGATAGATCCGATGAAGATAACATAGATGATGAGGTAGCTTATTCATGCTTTATGGCTATTAGTGATGATGAGGCTAGTTCTATTTCTAGTGAAGATAATGATTATACCTTTAGTGAACTACAAAATGCCTTTAATGAACTAGCAAATGAGTTTCAATGCATGAACTCCAAATATAAAAAGATTATTGCTAAATTGAAAATAGAAAATGAAATGATATTAAATGCCAAACTTGAATTTCAAAAGAAATTAGAAGAAACAAACTTAGAGATAAATGAGTTGAATAAAAAAAATATAAATTTACAAAACTCATTTTCTAGATTTTACATGGGTCAACAAAAATTGGATCACATGCTTGAGACCCAAAGAGCTTTCTTTAACAAAAATGGGGTAGGATATAATGCAATTCATAAAGAAACTCATTTAAAGAATTTCCTTGTGAGCAAAAATACTATGCATGATTTATCTCTTACATGCTCACTTTGCAATAAGATTGGCCACTCTTCACAAGCATGCACATATAGAAAAACTACATTTAGAGGAAGAGTAGTTAGAAAAATGTGGGTGCCAAAGCATGCTGTAAATAATGATGAATTGTGTTTGAAATGGATCCCTAAAGGATCAAAAATTATTTACACTAACTTTTATGGACCCAAGAAAATTTGGGTACCAAAACATGCTTGAAATTGTTTATTGTAGGAGTGTTAGAGCATGGAGCTATAATGAAACAATGAAGTTCAAATGCTCTACACATCCCATGGAGTTTGCTTGTACCAATAAGAAAGAGAAAAAGCTTGGGAATCCATCCTTGTCAAGGTCACAACAATTCCTCAAAGGATAGCTCAAGATGGATTCAACAAATCAAGGCAAAGCATTCTCAAGCAAAAGGAGTTTTGTAAGCTTAAATTCTATCTTTTCAAAACTCATATTTGCTAAAATTATTTGTGTGATTTAATGAGGCACTTTGTTGATGATCCTTTATGCATGAATGAATGAAAGGCATGATAAATGATTTTTTTATTACTTTGTGGACAACTCTTGATGATTGGATAAAAAGCATGTAACATGATTTTGAAATGATTATTGGATTTCTGTAATTTGAGCAAGTTGGCAATGTGTTGATAATATATTTTCTTGCTCTAAAAATGTCAAATATGTCATGTATGCAAAATGTCATGTCATGAGCATTAATGAGGAATTTGTATATTAGAAATCATGGCATGATGTTCACAAGTGTGGTGATTTGATGATATGTGCTTAAAATCTATGTGAACATGTTTGTTTTGGCATATTTGTGTTTCCCAATACTTTGGTTTTGCCAAAATATGTATAACTTTTTAAATGATCTCTTTTAAGACCAAAAATGCATTTTATGGTGCAAATTCTTCCAAAATTATGAAATCTTTTGTTAAATGATTTTTCATCCATGTTTTTCATTCATACAAGTCCAAAATCATGTTACACAAATATTTAAACTTTTACTTGGACTTAAAATACTCAAAAACGAAGTTTTGGTACTTCAAAAGTTGAATTTTCTATCAAAATTCTGCAGAAATTAAACGAGAGATCGATCCCTCCACATGCAGGATCGATCCTCTTGCCAAAATATGCTGAAATACAGCTTCTGGCTTTAAGGGTGTGAGACCCGATTTTATTACACTGTACACTATACTTGTGAATTATCGATAGTGAAATTTAATTATTTAGTAGAATTTAAATAAAGATGGAATGAATTTCCATCCTCACTTTGGAATTTTTGGATTCATGAATTTTAGTATAGTGTATAAAGTTGAAACAAATATGAGAAGAAAAAGAATCAGAAAAATTATGCATAGAAGAGTTATTCCATGGCATAAAATATCAACAAAAATATTAATAAGAGAAAAGAGAATTTTATATCACATGTGATGTATTTTGGTTGTATGGAATATACAAAGAAAAGAGGAATCAAACTTGAATCTTGTAGCAAAGAGGGGGAAGCTTCCACGCCAACTACATGGCTGCTACATGTACTCGGTATTGCATTTGATTTTGATTTAGTTTTTGATGAAAAATAAATGATAAATAGTATTAGATGAAGGGGAGTTAATATACAAACATGAAGGAATTTAATTGGTGGAAATAACTAACCAAAAGAGGACAAGAAAAGTCAAAAAAATAAGCAGCATTCACGCCAACCAATTTCTGCTACTTTGTTGAATTCGGCTGGAAACAATTGTAAGGAAAAGAAAGTTAGTTCATGGATAAAATGATATATAATAAAGCCAAATTAACACATAAAATGAAAACCTAGAAGCTCATTGGTAGAAGCTTTGAAAAAGAAGTATGAAGGAAGTCAAGAAAAGTGGTTACAAGTGGACTTTAACGCCACTTGAGCTCTCCTTGTGTACCGATCGATTGGACATAAAATGGCTGATAAAGAATTGGTTGTTATAATGTAAAACAAGTAGAAATGAATTCTAAGAATAAATTAATAAAGAATACTTTATATTAGAATTGCTATTGGTTAAAATAAATCAAAGAAAGAGTGAAGAACAAGGATAGACCGAATGGTCAAGCAAAGTCCACACCAACTTTGCTGCTTGGAGACGTTTCTGCCTAGCCTTTCTAAAGGCTGCCGAAACATGACCTGATGAGCAAAAATATTAAGGAAATATAGTATAAAAGGGACATGGAATTCATTGAAGTTTGACATGGCTAGAGTCTTAATTGTGAAGTATAAAAAAAAGAAGTAAAGGAAGTGTAAAATGGAGACTTTCACGCCACCTTGAGCAGCAGTTTTTCTTCAGCCATTAAATGAAGTTTAATGCATGAAATGATGAAGAAATATGATAAAATGCTAGGTGGACTTTATTGGCTGAAGCAGCCATCAAAAGGTAAGCCAAACAAGTCAATAACGTGTAGGAAAAAAAAGAGTCCAGTCGATTTCTTGTGTTGTGATTTTCTTCATGAATTAATACGCTACAAGACAAGAAAATTGATGAGGGAAGAAGTTAAGGGAACATGCAGCAAAGGGGTATTGAGTAACATGAATATAAAAAGGAACCATGGGATCAAATACTCCAGCAATTCTCCTCTTTCTCCCGAATTATTCTACTGCACGCCAACCTTGCTATTGCAGTTGGAGGTTTGACTGTTTTGCTCTCGTTCTTCCAAGGAATTTTAGCAAAAAATTCATCCCCCTCTCTAGCTAACTACCTAACCCTCTTTGCTAAATCTTTCTTTCATCTTAAGACCACTTAAAAACAATGAGAGGAGGGGACTGACGTGGACTAGAAAACCACACTGCTCTAGTGTTGGGTGATTCGGTCAAGGTAAGCTAGTAAATCTTTATGGTTTTCTTAGTATTCCATTGTAAATATTTATGATAAAAAATAGGATAAACATGGATATAGCATGGTTCTTAAGTAAATCTTTTTAGAATGTGAAAATAGAATCAAATGGGATGTTAGTGTTGGTGAAAATAAATAAGAACCTTGGTGGAAATTATAGTTGAATGATGAGACATGGTTAGAGAAACATGAATAAGATGATTATAAAGTTAAAAATCATGAAAGTGGCTTTGAGAAGGTTTCGACCATAGCTGAATTGACCATGGTGCCATACTGAATTTTATGGTTTGAGGTCAGAAATTGACTATAGAAATTGAAGGAGAAATATCGGTGAAATCGAAAAAGGAACTAAAACGAGCAAGATTTGTTTTAGCACCAGTGTAATTTATACTGGTTATATGCATGTTAAAATTTTAGTGGCTGCATTTTATAAAAGCTAGAGGCTTAAAATTAAGAGGAAAATTATTAATAATTTTCGACAAAATTATTTTGCAGCCGAAAATTACGGATTTTGGTAGACGCAACCGGGAAGCTCGGTTTCGTAAGACCAAGTAAGGGAGTAGTATGTGAAGTGAAATGCATGTCCTGTGGAGAAAAATGTTATAAAAATATTGAGAAAATGATTTGGTTTGAGACATGCATTAGTTTGACAAACTATTTTGAATTTGGGTGAGCCAAAGATTGGCGACGCCTTTTATATAATTCTGGGCGAGCCAATAATAAGCGATCCCTTGTATTTTCTTTAAAAGAAAAATATTTTGTGGGCGACCCCCCAATTCAACTCGATGTGAGAGCCACAGTGGGTGATGTTAGTTTGCTACATGGGCGAATGAAAACATGCGAACTCAATCTACTGCGAGGAGTGAACCGTAATGGGCGAGCCGGTTTAACTTGTGTTTTTCTCACATGAAAAATAGTGAAATTATTGGCTGTTTTTACTGTGTTTTGTAAACAGAAAATATAATACCTTTTTGGAAAACGATCATTTTAAAGAAATGATCAAATGTGTGAAATATTCCTTGAAGGTTCTTTATAAGATATAAATTGATTTTTGAGACTTTAGGCCCCGAGTTTCATGCGTTACTATTCACATGGCTGATTAGTGCCATAGATCTAGTTGTGCCCCAGTGGGGATGCGAATTGGAGTTTTGGCCTAAGGGCACACTCTGAGAAAGCCGTGAGGGGCGATGGCCTACGGGTGCACCCCAAAACGGACGACTGGTGTTCCTGTGGGAACGATGATAGCATGATTTAATTGTAAGGTGATGCCTAGTCTCAACTTACTGAGTTCTGTTTACTGAAAGGATTTACTGAATCCTGTTTACTGTTTACTATACTATATCGTAAACTGTTTAGCCAGTGATTTGAATATTAAAGACTGTTTACTATATCCACTGTTTTCCTATTGGGTATGCTGTTAGGAAAAATAAACATTTTGTGGTATATAGTTTTGGTTTTATAAAGCAGCATACAACTTCTTTACTGAGCACGTTGTCGCTCACCCCCTTATTTCCACTCCACAGGTTATTGATTTGGATTAAAGGGTTTACCTTCCAGAGTTATCGGCTGCTAAAGTAAGCAGATATATGATATAGAAGGTACATTATATTCTTTATATGTTCAGTAAAATTGTACAGTACTACTTTGAGTAAAAAGGGAATGTAGGTGATCTCAAGAATTATAAGGTATTCATATTTCTATTTTGGTACTGAAATGAAAGTACCATTTATTTCTGAAAGGGTTAATAAAATGTTAAGCATCACAGATAGCCCAACCGATAAAAATGTGTGAATAAGAGTAAAATATGTGATTTACTGTAGATTCGAGATGTTACAAAGGGATCGATCCCCCTCCTATAGGGATTGATCCCCTTAAAGGGAAAATGCTTTCCCTGCACATTTCAACCAAATTTGAGAAAAATTTTTCATTTTCTTGATAGTTTCTTTCATATTAACTTAAAATTCATTGCTTTAACTTCTTTTTGATGATCTTTTAATATGAAAAATCACTTTTCATTGGTTTCACGCCTCAACTTCAACAATTGGTACTATTTTCACCAATTAATATCTTCTTTCCTTGAACTTAAAAGTGCAAATTCATTTTTCTTATTGAAGACATTCATGAATTGCATAAATTTTGAAATAATCTTAAAATATACTTTCAATGAATGCTTAAATATTGTTTTAAGGACTATTTCAATGATTTGTGTATTGATTTAAAAATTTAGATGAACTTGTGCATAATGACTATTGATCATACAATTTGTTCATCTTAGTCAAGCATGCTTAGATGATTTTATCTTATAGCTTGACTCACATATTCCCATTAGACATCATGATATATTTCTTAGTGGAATATGAATAATTAAAGGTCAATATATATGCTTGAATGATAGAATAATCAAAACTTGACCTTAAGGATTGAATTCAAATATGACTTACGTAAATATAATGTTTGAGATGCCTAACACATTACCTAGAGTCATAATTGTCTTTGGCCTACAATTTGTGATGATAAATGGATCTTAAATGTTCAAATGCATGAAAATTTGTCATCAATGAACTTAGATTGATCTTATGGCCAAATTTCTAAAGAACTTAGGCTTTAATGACAACATCAACATTCAAAGATAAATGCAAACTTGAACAAATGCACTTTGATTGATATACATGCATTGAATCTTGATTGTTTTGATGTTGAACTTGTATGTTTACTTAAGATGAATCAATGATCATGTCTATGAGATGAGGATATTAGTTTTCATGAAATTGTACTTGACATCACTCATAGATTGAAAATCTTAATGATAAAAGATATTTTAGCTTGATCATATTGATTCACTTGAGTAAAGCCATTTTAGTTAAAATAGCATATATCCTATAGATACTTAAATGATAAAAACAACTAGGGATATGGCTATTAAATGATTAACATGAAAATCTTGAACCTTTCCTTGCTCATAATTTGTTGAGGACTTGAATTGGAAACTGAGCATAGGATTTTTGTGCTTATAACCATGGAAGAAAATGTGTGTGCTTGGATGATATAAATTTTTGAATCTTCCATTTATGCTTATGAATATGGATTAGCATTTTATGATAGGACGCTAATGTTTAATTAATCCATATGCATATTTGATGGTGTGTGATTATGTTGTTACATGTTTGACTTGGTTAAGCATATCACACATAACAACTAGCATCATGCAAAATGGCTTAGACAACCATTAGTAATAATTGGTATGAGCTTTAAATTGACAATTCTTCTACTTTTATTTAGAGTGAAATGACAAATAGAGAAGAATTTAGTTAGGACATTTTTGCATGAGACCTAGCACATGCTTACTTGAAAATGAGTTCTGAGCTCAATGCATATGATATGTCATCAAACTTCAACTCATAATCATGATTTATTGACATGCACCTTAGTTGGACCTTAGAGAACAATTGATCTATCTAGGTGCTTGCTAGAATTAAAATGAGCAAGTTAGAGAAATTAGTAGATAATTTATAAACAACTTGCTTCATGACCTACCAATTGAGAACTTCTTACAAAACTAATTATGAAAAATTGGTATAGAATCATAAGCAATGTCATTTGCATGCTCAAACATCTCATAATTTTTTATGGACATTGACTTATTTATTTGTGCTATTAGTCCCATGTACTAATATGTTTCTTGTTGGATGGAGCATATTTCTTGGTTCTCACATTTATTAAGCCATAATTTTAGGGGGAGCATAATTTTTCCTTCTTTTTGCTATGACAAAAAGGGGAGAAATAATGGGTTTTGATTGATTTGGAAAATTCTTTTGAAAACCATGCTAATATTTAGGGGGAGCTTTATATTTAAAACCATGTTTTATTTTAGGGGGAGTATTTCTTTAAAGAATTTTCAAAGCAAACTTACCTTAAGTTTTGTCATATCAAAAAAGGGGAGATTGTTAACTTTAAATTGACATATGTATTTTGAAATTACAAAAACTTAAGTAAGCTTTAATGTTTCATTCATATTGTAAATTTGCTTTATCACGCATGATTTTCTCAAACCATGACCATGATTTAATTATATATATTCTTATTGGCCTTAATATTTTACAAAAATGAGTTTGAATATTTTCATCAAAGTAATTTTCTCAAGAATATATTGAACACAAGTTTAAAAAATTACTTAATAAGTTTTTGACCAAGTCTTCACTTGAGAAAGTCAAGAAAAACTCCCATAAAACTCATAAATGTTTTGGGGTAAATTAAAACTAAATATTACATCATTTCTAACCCAAAATGGCCCAAAAAAGTGCAGGAACAAGTTGAGGAATCGATCCCCCATGTTGAGGGATCCATCCCTGAGTGACAGAATGCTCCAAGAAGCAAAATTGAAGCATGGGATCGATTCCCTAAGGGAAGGGATCGATCCCTTCATGTTCAAAATGCCTTGGAGGTGTGGAATGAAGCATAGGATCGATTCCCTAGGGCATAGGATCGATCTCTTACCTCGAAAAAGCACTCCAACAGCTAGATTTTGTGAGATACAACAGTAACTTTCAGTTTTGGCTCCACGCAACGTCAAGAACACGTCTAAGGGATTATAAAAAGAGGCTTGGAAGCTTAAGAAAGGAAGAAGAACAACTAAGCATCAATATTCTTCATCTTCTCCATTTTCCTCAAGTCTCAACAACATTTCAAGTGCTAAAATTCTTCATATTCTATCATTCTCATCTTCCTTGTATAAACTAGCACAAATATTGTATACGCTTCTCTTTGTGCTTAATCTTTGTAATCATTTGCCTACCTAGAGGCCTTCTTTGATTACACCCATTGTAAACCTAATCATATCTTGTAAAGGGGAGTGAACCCTTGAGTGCTATATTGTAAGTGAGAATTGGGGAGATAAGGTTTACTCCTTGAGCCCGAAAAAAGGAGGGGATAGGTTTCTCTTAAGCCTTGAAAAAGAGGGAGGTGAGGTTTCTCTTGAGCCTGCGAAAAAGAGGGATAGTAAAGACAAATTCAAGTTAGTGAATTTGGGGAAAATCCTTGGGAGCGTCTCAAGGTAGAGGATGTAGTCAAGGTTGCCGAACCTCTATAAATCACTTACGTAAATTTCTCTTTCCCTTCTCTCTTTATTTATTTGCAATTATATTGCGATTGTTGTATTGAATTTGGATTGCATGCTTGCTTAGCCTAGAGAACTTAGAAAACATTAATATAGGCTAGTGAATTTAGAAGAACCGAAAAACGAATATAAGGTTAGCTAAAAACCGATTCACCCCCCCCTCTCGGTATTGTTATAGAGCAAACACACAAATTTCAAACTTTTGAAAGTTCTAACCTTTATTCCTACAAAGATCAAAACTGGATTGGTTGAGTTATTAATCTTCTTTCAGCTGTGGTATAAGTTAAGCCCAAACACAAACTTTGAGTATATTTTCTATGCAATTAGAAAAAGGTTTGAGTTGATAAAAAAAAACAAATTTAGATAAAAATAGAAGAAAAATATAAATTAATGAAATGAAGAAAACGGAAGAAAGGAAAAAAATTAAATTTTCATTTGACCTGGAATCTTGAATGCACACATCATGCTTTTCACGTGTTACATTAGCAGCTACTTCAACATCCATAATAAGTCCTAAAAATCTGAATACCCAGTGATGTCTAAAGAAAGAAATAAAAAAGAAAAAGGAAGGGGGCTAACAAATATTGATAAAAGTGAGTGAATAGGGAAAATATACAAGGATAAACAATAAGGACTAACCTATCATATATTTGGCGTTGCCTATGAGTTTTTGCAACCCTTCATATGAGCAAAACTGAAAATAATACCTAGGGTAACTGGTGGCATCACTTTTAATTTCTAAAACCTGAGTTGATTTGTTCAAAATGATTATTGTATCTCCAGAAACAACATTATGACTATATTTGGGTTCATTTATTTGGAATTTTGACAGTTTGTATAAGTTACCTTCTTCAAAGGTGTCTTTGGGCATATCAGCATCAAAACTCCTAATAGTAACATGTTTGGTTGTTCCCTATTAATAAACACATTTTGCATCTTCAGTGAACAAACAATAAAATAATAAAAAGAAATAAGCATGTGCAAATAACCTCCACATCTGTTACAACAAAGTCAATGCTAAGAAATTTGTTGTTCTTTCGATTTATAGAGCTCTATAGACGTGCAACTCTAATTTCAACCACTTTATTTTGCCTGATCTGAGATAGCTCACGAAGAAGCTGGATAGTCATTTTGCAAAATCTGACAAGAACAAAAATATTCAATGAATAATATATATATATATATATATATATATATATATATATATCCACATTTGTGACTACATCAAAAAAAGAATAAAAAAAAAGTGAGTAAAAGAAAGAAAAAAACAACATGAATCAAACATAGAAAAAATAAGAACAATAACAAAAGAGAAAGGAAGTAATATTTTGTTAACATAAAAAAAGATTTGCATACCAATACAATAGAAGAACATTCAAACTTCAATTTAAGTTATTCAATACTTCTCTAAAAACAATATTCTTTGTTTGACTTTTGCGCATTTCATTTGTATAATCCAAAAAAACTTTCAACCTTTTCGAAAAGTAACTCTTGATAAAGCAACATATAGCTGACCATGTGTGAAAACAGGTTTTATCAAATATAAACCAACAATATATAATGTCTGTCCTTGACTTTTGTTAATGGTCATTGCATAGCATAATCTCACAGGGAATTGTTTTCTGTTAAAAACAAAAGGTAAACTTGCTTTTTTTACTGACATAATAATCCTTGGAATATAGAATTTCTCACCTGAAGTTGAATCAGAAATATTTCTTGCTTCAATCATATGTGCACTTAATTGTGTAATACTAAGTCTTGTTCCATTACACAGACCTAATGATTGATTTATATTTCTAAGAAGCATAATCATAGAACCAATTTTCAATTTAAGTTCATAATTTGGTACACCTAGAAATGTCAATGAATTAAGAAATTATGAGGATAGAGCAAATCTTGATCAGAGAAAGTATCAGTGGCCTTGGATATTGAATTAGAACTAAAATATGTCTTTGTAGCTCAAGGGGGCATATCAAGAACATAAGAATTTAGTTCATCAATTGTGTTATTATAAGATATTAAAATAGCTCTCTTTCTTAAATACATAAGATCAGCAAAATTCATTTTAAGATCTGTATAAACAATAGAAATCATAGTTTTGATTAGATCATTTGTTGACGGCAACAATAAATCATCATGGATAACAATCCATAAAGGCTCTTCTTCATCTCCATATGCAAATTTCTCAACTTTACCATATGCAATATCTAACAACCATTGAGCAAATAACTTAAGTTTAGCTCTTGCTGCATCAGTTAAGTCCTTGTTGAACAATCTAATGTTCGTATTCAAGCGAAAGACAATACAATGTGCCCAAAGTCAAGACTGATTAATAGCTGCATTTATAGTTTCAGTTCTTGTTCCAAATTTAATTACAGGTAGTACCTGTCTAAAATCACCTCCTAACAAAACTGGTTTCCCACCAAATGGCTTATCTATTTCATCTGTTAAGCCATTAGAAAGTATCTCTCATGGATTTGTCTAATGCTTCAAAGCAATGACGATGAACCATAGGAGCCTCATCCTAAACAATAAGTGTTGTTTTTTTGAAGTAATCTTAATAGTTGAGTTCCTCTTTTTATCTGGCATGTAGAACACTTATTTATGGTTAAAGGAATTTTAAATCTTGAATGTACAATTCTGCTTTTAGGAAGCAATAAAGATGCTATTCCAGATGAAGCAACAATAAGTATAATTTTCCCAGCCAAACGAATTCCAGATATAATTGCATTCTAAAGATATGTTTTACTTGTACATCCATGGCCATATACAAAGAAAATTCCCCCTAACTTATTGTCAATTGATTCTCTAACAACTTGATAATTTGCCATCTGATCTGAATTAAGATTTTAAAACATCTCAACATGTTTCTGTTGCAGAGAAAGCAGATCATAATCGAGCTCTTCATTCAAAAGACTTTCTGACTTTAAATGGATATTTGAAGATGCTGGCAAAGGCAAATTATATTCTGAGAAAGAGATATTCTTAGTATTGAAGATTTCCTCTAAAGCAACCAGCATGTATACTACATAATTGCTTGACAGTTGTATTTTTCTTTTTATCTTTGGATGACAAATAGCTGTTGACAATAGTATTTTTTTATCTTCAGATGACAAATAGCTGTAAATAATTGTTGTACAGACATTGGGAGGGAAAAAACGTTTTGCCAAAAAGTGATTTGGAGGGAGGTTTGTATCTTTTATTTTTTTTCTCTCCTTCCATGAGATGTCAATTGATGCCTTTGTTTTGTATTTTTTTCCTCTTTTTTAATGGAATGTTGATGCATTTTGGTTATGGATGGATCGTCAAACTATTTTTTTTCCTTTTTTTTTTTTTGGGGTTTTGACATGCATGGGTTTGTTACTAATTTTTTCCATTTCTTTGTTTTCTTAATCTGTTGAGTTCATAATTCTCTCTAAACTCTAATTTCTCATTTCTACCATTTCTATATAAATTCTAAAATTCTTTTCCAATTTCAGATCTCTCAATAACAATCTCTTACTCCATAAATCTATTACAACAACAACAACCTCTTTTTCTTTTTATCTCTACTCTAATTCTACTAGTTTGAGACTGGCTAAGATTTAAGGTTTTAATCTAAGTTGATGGCTAGATGTTGGGAATGGGTTTTGAAATTAGTTTCTGGGTATTTTATATGTTATTTAGGGAATTATTTTTTCTTATGGGTTTATGAAATTCTATAAATTGAATCTGAGTGATTTAGGTCTATTGTGTTTAAAGTGTTTTTTGGTTTGCTTATGGGTTTGGATGAGTTCTGGATTTGATTTTTTGGTTCAATGGTTTATATGTGAAATATGTTTTCTTTGAATTGATTTATGGGTGTGAGTTCTTGGCTTGCTTAGATTGAATAAGCGAATGTGTTGGATTGTGGAGACAATGGGGAATTGAGTTTCAATTTTGGTAATAGATTTTTGGGTTTGAAATGAGTGATGAGGGTTAAAATATGGTTTTTGTAGTTCGGTTTCAAGATGAGGTTCAAGATCGAATTGAAACAATCCATCTTGAATTTTTTTTTTGAATTTTTCTAATAGATTTTATTTGAAATTTTTATTTTGTTTTTTGTTGACAGTGGGAAATATACCAAGTGACCTCTTCTTGCCGCAGGCCACACATTTCACCTCCCCCTCTCTAATCTTTGCAGGTTTGTTTTACCAATTCCCACACATCATCAAGTTTTTGATTTCTTTATCTTTCTAGGTTTTCTATCCTTGTTTCATTCTTTAGATTCTGAAACGCCATGTTTTTTAAACATTTCAAACAGTAAGGCATCAATTTCAATCCTAACCAAAGCCAATTGTTGTCTATTTCTCAAATGATTTCAAAATATCTCTTTCCCTTGGACTTTCTCCTATATGCAAAACAAAGTATACTATACTTAATACCTTACTTTTTGAGGTAGTGATGAATTATTGGTAGTATCTTGATTCCTACCAAAAAAATTGAAGTAAAGTAGCAGGCTATATTAAAAAAAATGGAATAGGTATGCTTTTATGTTATTTCGTACTGTACACTTCCTTTGTTTGTGAGATCATTTTATTTTCTCACGATGGGTAATGAAAAGAGTTATAGAATAGATTGCTGCTTTGGTTTTTTCAGTTTTAAAGGTAATGTAGGTGTTATATTTATTTTTCTTTTTTTCCCTTTTTGTTTGTGTTCTTCTTTTTGAAGGTGTTTTTTTTTCAATGGCTGATTTTGATGATGGGAAAGGTAAATAAAGCTAAACGATCTTTGAAGAGGAAATTAAAAAATGTTTGTTTGTGGGATGTTCCTTTTATTGATGATTAGATGAGTGTAAATTGAGTAGTTACTTCTTTGTGTGTTTTTTTTAATCTGTCGAATTTGATGAAGTTTTTCTTCTTTGCAATGCGTGGGTGCTTTCGTTTTTTCAATTTTAAAGGTAATGTAGGTGTTGTTTTTATTTTTCTTTTTTTTTTTTGCTCTGTTTGTGTTCTTCTTTTCGAAGTTTTTTTTTAATGGCTGAAATAAAGCTAAACATTTTTGGAAGAGGAAATTAAAAAATGTTCATTTATGGGATGTTCCTATTTCTGATTGTTTTGTTCATAGAAAAAAAGTTGATAGATTAAATGCTGGTGAGTTATATGTTGTTGTGGGTTCAAATAGAGATGTGAAATTTATTTCTTTTTTTTTCTTGATTTAAGACTTTGCATGAATTAAGATTATAGGATACTCTTATTTTTATTGATGATTTATATAAGTGTAAATTAAGTGGTTATTTCGGAGGGGCTATTGTGAGGTTTGATGGTGTTGAAGTGAGTTTAATGCGATGGGTCTTGGAATTGTAGTGGAAGATGCTGTTTGTGGTAGTAACATTGGTGAATGTAATAGTTTGAGTGCGGTGAGGATATCTGAAGAAAGGTAGGATATTTGTGGGGTTCAAGCTACTTCATGTTATGATGATAATGAGAGTTTTGGTCAGATGTTTGAGCTCGTAGAGGATATTGAAAAGCCTCAGGCTGTTGCTAGTTCTGATGGTCATCAGTTTGGGTTTTCAAAGTTTTCCTCTTTGAGTAAGAGAAGTCAATTATTTTGCATTCCACAGTTAATTGTGATGGTGAGTTGCAAATAGTTTCTTTTTCTGAGAGAAACGTGGAAACAATTCTTTTCCATGAGAGAAACTTTGGTGAATGCGATGTTCCCTAGTGAGGTAGAAATTTTTGTTTTGATTTGACTGCTTCGTTTAGTCAAAGTTTGGGTATTGTTAAAGTGTCGGACAAAAGAAGAAGGAGGGGTATGAT
This sequence comes from Heritiera littoralis, assembly GCA_031772115.1. Lineage (NCBI taxonomy): Eukaryota > Viridiplantae > Streptophyta > Magnoliopsida > Malvales > Malvaceae > Heritiera > Heritiera littoralis. The sequence continues at coordinate 4,843,206 of JAPDPK010000040.1, forward strand.
TTAGAGTATATTGAGGTTGTACGTAGTTTTGCAAGTAAAAGGAAGAAAGGTGGTTGTTCTGTCTCTTATTATGGTATTAGAGCTCTTGATGCTGACTCTTGCCAAGGTTTTTTTTATTTTTGATTTTTTTTGTTAATTGATAAGTTATTTGTTCTTTTTTGTTTCTTTATAATTAATGTTTTCTTTTACTGGTGATTTGTGGTTAGATGGAGATGCATGTAGCTAAGGAAAAGAAGGGCAAGCACGAGATGTCAGAGTTTTCCTCCGATGATTTATTGGCTTTTATAAGCTATTACGTTTTATTTGTTGTTGATTTTTTTCTAGTGAATTTTTGATGAAAAGGAAGAAGAACTTTGCTGAGCATAGCTATTTGTTCTTTTTTATTTCTTTGTAGCTAATATTTTCTTTTGGTGGTAATTTGTGATTAGGTGGAGATGTATGTAGTTTGAAAAAAGAAGGGCAACTTGGAGATGTAGCAGGTTCCTTTAGGTGATTTATTGGTCTTTATGAGCTGTTATGTTTTGTTTGTTGTTGATTTTTTTCCTCTTTTCATTGAATTTTTTATGTTTTTGGAAGGGACAATAATCACTGATGTTTTAGCCTTTTTGTGTTTATCAGGTGAAAATGAAATCATGGAGACTCCTGCAGTTGATGAAGAAATAAATAGTGTTTCTTCTCATTTTGCTTCAGGTCATTTAAGAAGTTAGTAGGATTTTGCTTATGATGTTTTATGTTTGTTAGTTTTGGGTGGTGTAGTTTATTTATTTATTTAGTTATTTATTTTCTTCTTTTATGTTAATAAGAAGATGTTTTGAAGTCCAATCTTTTAGTGAACCTCGATGTATTTCTCCTTTCTGTGGTACATGTATGTGGTATGATGAAAATGCTTCTTATCCTACAGATTCAAATCATCCAACATTTTCTTTATGTTGTAAAGAGGGAATGATCAAACTTCCTTGTCACATCCTGTATATACAGTATTTTACACTTTTCATACATATTACAAGGGTTAGGCGGTCTACGATGCCTTTATTTCCCATTTTCTTTTCACAGTAAACATTTAGGATCGCAATTTACCATTTAATAGTAATATTCACATATCATAAATCATTTATCATTTACATCCCTTGTTTATAATACAACACAGTAGTACCATAAAATAAGTCTAAACATATAAAATAAATATTTATACCTCCAGAATATAAGCTAGCTGCCTTGGGGTTTTCAAATGCGCAGCCAAAATCTTCGGATGATATATCACGCAGTCACTGGAAATACTCTGTAGATGTTAAAAATAAAGGAGTGAGCAAATCACGGCTCAGTAAAGGAATTATGTGTAAAGCTTGATACCACAAAATCTACATGCCATAAAATCCTTATTTTCCTATAGGTACACTAGGGATTGAAATAGGAAGGATACTATAGTTGGCTAGGGATCCAGATGGAGTAAGGAAGGTATTTTGAAATACCTATCTTGTCCTGGAACCTAGAAGTGTAAGAGCCTCGCCCGTCTCACCAGGCCTTCGGCGAGCATCCCCTAGGCGTCCCACGCGCCCCTAGGTTTACTCTTACAACATCTTCAAGGCCTCGCTCGTTCCAGTGGGCCGTCGGAGAGCATTTGCTAGGCTTCCTCATTGCCCCAGGTTTGCCTTGACAGCGAGAGTAGGCGGTCCCCCAACACTCACTAGCAACGTACTGTCTGTTTTGCACGGTCGCCCACCCTCACGGTTTTGTCCCAAGGCTCCTGAAGAACTCAGGATTAATGCCTTGAGCGCGTTTGCTGAGGCTCGATGGTAACATGAGTGTAAGGCTCGGGTACTTAAGGGTACCAGTGTTTGGGCCTCAGCAAACGCGCTCAAGACATTAATTTGAGTTCTTCAAGAGCCTTGGGACAAAGCCGTGAGGGTGGGCGACCGCCCAAAGTGGACAATACGTTGTTAGTGAGTGTTGGGTGATCGCCTACTCTCACTGTCAAGACAAACCTGGGGCAATAAGGAAGCCTAGTGAATGTTCACCGATGGCCCACTGGAACGGGCAAGGCCTTGACGATGTTGTAAGAGTAAACCTAGGGCGTGTGGGATGCCTAGGGGATGCTCGCCGACGGCTTGGTGAGACGGGCGAGGCTCTTACAAGAAGCGACTATAGAGAATAAGTCTTGATTTTTGAAATAACCCACTTTTTCATAACATATCATACTCATTTCGAAATCAATTCTTTCATCATATAAAACATTGAATCAAATGATCTAATATTCAAAATTTAAATCATAAAAATAATATTAGATTATAAATCATCATTTCCGTTTGAACACATATTACATATATCACTGAAATTTCATAAAACAGTATTGTACTCTCTTTAGTACAGTAAACTGTTTAGAAATCATCACTCATCTCATTTAAATCATATAAATAATCATTTATCATTTAACTCATCATTCATTTAAAACATCATTTTCGTATCATAAAATGGTGGAGACTAAGGCATCACCTAAGATATCTCATGCTATAGTCCCTGTAGGGTAGAATAATCATCATATCATAGCTATGACCATAATCTATAATTGTACTCGCTCGTAAAGATTAGGTGTCAACCGGGACTGAATACATATCACATATCAGCATGATAAAGGGGCCTATCAGTCTCAAAACAATATTCTCATCGTCATATCACTTTTATGGAAATCAAGAAAATAGTTAAAATCATCAGTTAGTCCATAAAGATTTTATTAAATCATATAGTGAATATTTATGGAAAATAATTTATAAAATATTCACTTTTCAACTTTTCACTTTATAAACCACTTCTCACACTGTAAAACATATAAGAGGAATTTTCAATAGCCTCACTTTCATTAAATTCGATAACATGAATATTTAAATAATATTTTTCGGTATATTCATGTTTTATGAAAAATATTAAATTCATCATTTCCAAGGCTAGGAAACCATTCAAATATGCATAAAATATTTCATGATATTTTCAATAAATTTCCTAAGAAATTTTAACAGCATATCGGCTGCTTTTACCGTAGCTTTCCTGCAAATTCAACACAGTTCAAAAACTAGCCAACAACCACAATTTCACAGTTTCCAAATCAGTTCATTTCTCAAATATTCTCATAAAATTATTTGTAGCAAAATCATGCTTTTGATATATCCTTACAATTCACATACACATCTATTACCTGTCTAAGTTAGTCGACCTTCTCGCGTGCACCACTCGTAAACCGTTACTCCTGAGCTGCAGATAATTTCACCAAAAATATTAGCTCATTTAATAGTTATTTTTGAGCTATTATTCATGTCTATGTGCAGCCACATTGGACACTGTAAATAATTTCGCAGTATAATTTCTATCGAAAATACAACATAACTTCTTCATTTTCAGTCGTATTTTAAATCCGAGCATATCGATAGACTCCTTGTAATTCCTACAGTCTAAATGTACCCTCAAATCATTAAAACCAGACATGCACAATGGTCCCCTTATGTTAGCCGAAATTGCCTTCTTACATACCATAATGATTTTCAACAATTCAATGCTATAATCTTATTCTACCATGCTTAATCATTAATTTGGCACCCAATTTATGCATGAAACATAATGAATCCATAAGGAACCATGCTTGGCCAAATACCTCTTTAAGGCAAAATTTCATTTAGCCACTTTTGACCAAATCCAATGGTATGAAGATGTTTAACTAGCTTAGATTAGTCTTCCTACACCATTAAATTTCAAGGAAACAAAATGCATAGTGAGTTACTTACCTTGATCGAAACTTTGAGGCTTTCTTTCTCCTTATTTTGCCACTTATTCTATGATCTATTGGTATGGGTAGGTAGAGTAGAGAGAGTAGAGAAATTTTCTAGTAAATGGTTTGGTGAGATAATGGCTAGGTTGGAAGATATGAAAGCTTTTATTTCTTTCTTTCTTTTTCTCTTCAATGGCATGGGAGCAATATGGGAGAAGACTGAATAGTGGCCAGTTGGAAGTCAAGAAGAATTATGAAGAGTCTCTAGAAGGAGTGAAAATTACGAAAATGCCCCTAGTTATGTAAATTTCGGACAATTTTACCCTTAAGCTTCCATAGTTATAAAACCTAGGTAATTGCACTCCAAAATTTCGGATTCCATCACCAAATACTCTTATTAAATGTATTTTGATGATTAAAAGTGGTTTCATCGATACTCGGTACACCGAACGAGTGAAATTATGATTTTACCCCTTGCAACTCGTTAGTGAATTTATTCGATTTAACCACCAATTCAATAAATCTCTTGACACTGTCTCAACCTCCTTTTCACGTAAAATATCATGGTATTTTTACTTTGTCCCAATTCATTTTAGTTTGAGCACAATTTATGAAAATACCCTCAGGACGTAACCGTCATTTTCTAATTTGTTTGCCATAATTCACAAAATGATGCAAATAAGGTATTTAGGCATCAAATTTCCATAATATCATTATTACACTATATGTACACTATTTCTTCAGTCTTATATACATCAGGGCTCGAAATTCCAAATAGGGCTCACATCACTATTTACTTGAAATTTACAAATATATTTCAAAAACAAATTAAAAATTACATATATACACATGTACAGTACAAAATAATCGGTTCTCACATTCCTCCAGCCCCTCCACTGCCTGATACTTTAGCTAAGCTTTTAGATTACAATAGAGGTCGAAAGAGTTTAGCTTTTAGAGAGAACATACGGATATATAATTCTTTGTTTCAGTTCACTTCAATTGGAGGTCATATTGATAATTCTATTAATTCTGAAGGAGCTCCTTATGTTTTCAAGTTGAATGGTTAGAACCATCATAGGATTGGTTCTTTACATACATCTTCATTTATAAAAGTTTTAGTCTGGAATTCTTTGGGGTAAAATTTAGAGCATCTTCCTTTTACCATACATTAGGATCGAGTATTAGCCACACCACATGGACCATGAATCATAAAATTTGAAACAGAAGCAAAACTGATTGGATTTCCATTCTTATCAAGAATCTCAGCTGAAATAAATCTGTCAACCAAAAGTAGATAATTTATCTTCAAGATGCAACCATTACAGAATATGATATGCAGAAGTCCTCTCTTTTGAAACTCTACAGTATAGGTAACTATAAAAAAATAAAAAAAAAGAGAAAAATACTTAAATAATTTAAAAGAAGGAAAAAAGCTTTACTTGACTAACCTACCAAAGATCTACCAAAGTGATCTTCTTTTGTTATATCTCTTATCAGCTGGCGAACTTTAAGCTAGAAAACCTTGCTCACTATATTTAGTCTATCCTTAGGCTTTTGCCTAGGTATAAACTCTAAGGCTTTTACAATCTCAACCCACTTTACATTACATGTAAAAGTAATAAACATATCTGGATAACCAAAATAACGACAAATTGCAATTGCATCTTGATAATGCTGGAACAATAACTTTGTCCTCGAATGAAGCTGGCTGGAAGAATAATATGTTTCCTAATTTGATTTGCTGATTCGTCACCGCTTACCATTGCATTAGTAATTCCTTTGTAAACCTCAAGACATAACTTTTTTGGTTTTTCTTAATATATTGCAAGCGCATTTCTTCAACACATGAGAAAGCATCAACCAAAAACTATTGGAATAATCTAACTCCTTTCAAGAGCGTACCATCTACAAATGGACGTTGCTGAATAATATATGCAAAAAATTCTTGCATGGGAAGATTATCATGTTTTTCTTAGAACTCTGACCATTATCAGAATAAAGAATACCAAGAGTGAAACCATCTTCACCATATGGAAATAGAAAAGGATATTGCAGAGCCATAAAACTTAGATGCAACTCATTGATTCGCTTAAGACCCTCCTGTTGATGCTCGACAATTATATCCCTATGACCATCACATTCGTCGATATCACCAACAATCAATCCAGCAACTTCATATCCACTTGGAAGATTATAACTTGGATCTTCTCTATTTTGATTTCCAATCAACCTCAAATTAATGGGAGCATAATCTGAAGTAACAAATCTATCTCTCGCTGTTCTAAAAGCTTTTACAATACTATTCAATTCATCCAACATGTCCTTTAATAATTCAACAACATCAACACCCACATCTGATTGATTTTCATAATCGTTCAAAGCAGCCATTCGATTAGATATTTTATTTGCTGTATCATAAACATATAACTGAGCAAATTTAGGTCTTATTCCAAGAGTAGGCAGCCAAGAACCAATCCTATGATGGTTCTGACCATTCAACTTGAAACATACGGAGCTCCTTCAAAATTAATAGAATTATCAATATGACTTCTAATTGAAGTGAACTGAAACATATAATTATATATCCAAATGTTCTCTCTGAAAGCTGAACTCCTTCGACCTCCATTGTAATCCAAAAACTTAGCTAAAGTATCAGGTGTTGGGGGGATTGGAGGAAGTTTGATCACTCCCTCTTTGTAACGCAAAGAAAATGTTGGATGATTTGAATCTGTAGGATAATAAGCCCTTTCATCATACCACATACATGCACCACAAACATATACATCGAGGTCCACCAAAAGATTAGACTTTGAAATATCTTCCTGTTAACATAAAAGAAGAAAATAAATAAATAAATAAACCACACCACCCAAAAATAACAAACAAAAAACATCATAAGCAAAATCCTACTAACTTACTTATATGACTCGAAGCAAAATGAGAAGAAACACTGCTTTCGTTTATTTCATAGTTAAGTTCTTCATCAACTGCAAGAGTCTCCATGATTTCATTTTCACCTGATAAATAGAAGAAGGTTAAAACATCAAAAAGAGATTTTTGTCCCTTCAAGAAACATCAAAAATTCATTGAAAAGAGAAAAAATCAACAACAAACAAAACATAACAGCTCATAAAGACCAATAAATCACCTAAAGGAAACTGCTGACATCTCTTGCTTGCCCTTCTTTTTTTTTCAAACTACATACATCTCCATCAAATCACAAATTACCTCCAAAAGAAAACATTAGCTATAAAGAAATAAAAAAGAACAAATAGCTATGTTCAGCAAAGTTCTTCCTTTTTCTGCAAAAATTCACTGGAAACAAATCAACAACAAATAAAACGTAATAGCTCATAAAAACCAATAAATTACCAAAGGAAAACTGTTAACATCTCGTGCTTGCCCTTTTTTTCCTTGAGCTACATGCATCTCTATCTAACCACACATCACCAGTAAAAGAAAACATTAATTACAAAGAAATAAAAAAGAACAAATAAATTATCAATTGACAAAAAATAATCAAAAATAAAAAAAAAACCTTAGTAAGAGTCAACATCAAGAGCTCTAACACCACAAGAAGAGATAGAACAACCATCTTTCTTCCTTTTACTTGCAAAACCATGAACAACCTGAATATACTCTGAATCATACCCCTCTCTTCTTCTTTTGTCCGACACTTTAACAATGCCCAAACTTTGACATGACAAAGTAGTCAAATCAAAACAAAAATTTCTACCCTGTAAGGGAACATTGCATTCACAAAAGTTTCTCCCAGGGAAAAAAATTGTTTCCGCATTTCTATCAGAAAAAGAAACTATTTGCAACTCACCATCACAATTAACAGTGGAATGTATAATAATCTGACTTCTCTTACTCAAAGAGGAAAACTTTAAAAATCCAAATAGATGACCATCAGAACTAACAACAGCCTGAAGCCTTTCAATATTCTCTACCAACTCAAACATTTGACCAAAACTCTCATTATCATTAGAACATGAAGCAGCTTGAACCCCATAAATATTCTGCCTTTCTTCAGATATCCTCACCACACTCAAACCATTACATTCACTAAGGCTACTACCACAAACAACATCTTCCACTGCAATTCTAGGACCATGCATTAAACCTACTTCCAACACCATCAAACCTTACAACAGTCCCTCTGTAATAACTACTCAATTTACACTCATCTAAATCATCAATAAAAATAGGAGTATCGTATAATCTTAATTCATGCAAAGTCTTAAACCGATCAAAAAAAGAATAAATTCCACTTCTCTATCTGAACCCACAACAACACATAGCTCACTAACATTTAATCTATCACCTTTTTTTCTACAAACAAAACAATCAAAAATAGGAACATCCCACAAATGAACATTTTTTAATTTCCTCTTCCAAAAACGTTTAGCTCTATTTACCTTTCCATCATCAAAAATCAACCATTAAAAAAAACCTTCAAAAAAAAGAACACAAATAGAGTGAAAAAAAAAAAGAAAAATAAAAACAACACCTATATTACCTTTAAAACTGAAATAATGAAAGCACCCACCACTGCAAAGAAGAAAAATTCCATTAAATTCAACAGATTAAAAAAAAAACACAAAGAAATAATACTCAATTTACACCATCTAAATCATCAATAAAAATAGGAACATCCCACAAACAAACATTTTTTAATTTCCTCTTCAAAAAATGTTTAGCTCTATTTACCTTTCCATCATTAAAATCAGCCATTAAAAAAAACTTCATAAAGAAGAACACAAACAAGGGGAAAAAAGAAAAATAAAAACAACACCTACACTACCTTTAAAGATAAAAAAACCAAAGTAACAATCCATTCTATAGCTCTTTTCATTTCCCTCATGAGAAAATAAAATGATCTCACAAAGGAAGTGTATAGTATGAAATAACATAAAAGCATACCCATTTCATTTTTTTTAATATAGCCTGCTACTTTACTTCAATTTTTTTGGTAGGAATCAAGATCTACCAATAATTCATCACTACCCCAAAAAGTAAACTATTAAGTATAATATACTTTGTTTTGCATATAGGAGAAAGTCCAAAGGGAAGAGATATTTTGAAATCATTTGAGAAATAGATAACAATTGGCTTTTGTTAGGATTGAAATTGATGCCTTACTATTTGAAATGTTTAAAAAACATGGCATTTCAGAATCTAAAGAATGAAATAGGGATAGAAAACCTAGAAAGATAAAGAAACCAAAAGCTTGATAAGCAGGGGAATTGGCAATACAAACCAGCAAAGATTGGAGAAGGGAGGTTAAATGTGCAGTCTGCAACAAGAAGAGGTTACTTGGTATCTTTTCCACTATCAACAAAAACAAAATAAAAATTTCAGATAAAATCTATTAGAAAAATTCAAAAAAAAAATCAAGTTCAGGATGGATTGTTTCAATTCAATCTTGAACCTTTTCTTGAAATCGAATTGCAGAAACAATATTTCAACCCTTATCACTCATTTCAAACCCAAAAATCCATGACTAAAATTGAAACCAATTCCCCATTGTCTCCACAATCCAACACATTCGCTTATTCAATCTCAATAAGCCAAGAGCTCACACCTATAAATCAATTCAAAGAAAACATATTTCACATTTAAACCATTGAACCAAAAAATCTAATCCAGAAATCATCCAAACCCATAAGCAAACCGAAAAACACTTTGAATACAATAGACCCAAATCACTCAAATTCAATTTATAGAATTTCATAAACCCATAAGTAAACAATTCCCTAAATAACATATAAAATACCCAGAAACCAATTTCAAAACCCATTCCCAACATCTAGCCAATCTCGAACCAACAAGAATTAGAGTAGAGAAAAAAGAAAAAGAGGTGGTTGGTGTTGTTGTTGTAATAGATTTATAGAGTAAGAGGTTGTTGTTAAGAGATCTAAAACTGGAAAAGAATTTTAGAATTCTTATAGAAATGGTAGAAATGGGAAATTAGAGTCTAGAGAGAATTATGAACTCAACAAATTAAAAAAAAACAAAGAAATGGAAAAAATTAATAACAAACCCATGCATGTCAAAACAAAAAAAAAAAAGAGAAAAAAACCAATTTGACACCCATAACCAAAATGCATCGACATTCCATGAAAAAGAGGAAAAATACAAAACAAAGGTATCAATCGACATCGCATGGAAAGAGAAAAAAAATAAAAGGTACAAACCTACCTCCAAATCACTCAGGCAAAACGTTTTTTCCGTCCCAATGTCTGTAGAACAACCATTTACAGCTATTGTCATCTGAAGATAAAAAAATATAGCTGTCAACAACTATTTGTTATCTGAAGATAAAAAGAAAAATACAACTATCAAGCAATTAAGTAGTTGTCACATCCTGAATATGCAGTATTATACACTTTTTCACACTTTTTCATACACGTGAATCGGTTGGGTTGTCTACGATGTCTTTACTTTCCACTTTTAAATCCACAGTGAACAGTAAATACTGCAATTTACCTTAATTTACATTAGTAAAATACTTACAAGATAGCATTTATATTAATCATTCACATCCCCTGTTTAGTATAACACTGTAGTATTGTAAATGAAAAGTCTGAACATATAAAATAAAATAAATATACCTCTGGGATCTACAATAGCTACCTCTGGGTGCTCAATACGCAGCCATTAATCCTTGGATGATATACTCGGTGATCACTGAAAATACTCTGGAGAGATAGAAATAATGGGGTGAGCAAACCACGACTCAGTAAGAGAGTTGTATGCAGTTTTGATATCACGAAACTATATACAGTAAAATCCTTGAATTCTTATTAGTATGCTAGACACATTAAAAAGAAAAAGATACTATAGGCCCGGTAATCCAGATAGAGCATGAAATGTATTTTGAAATACCTGTCTTGTCCCCGGAAACCCAAAGCGACTATAGGGAGTAGAAATTAATTTTAATGTAATTTTCATTTAAATATTTACTGCATATAAATATCTCACATATTTGAGTAAATAACTCGTTTAATCATGTAAAACAATACTTGAAAATAATTTGGTTTCCACCATTGAAATCATCACCTTGAACACGTGTAACAAAAAAATAAACTGTTTAAATATATATTCCAATTCAGTGGTAAAAATACCATGGTAAACATTGCTTTTCAATAAACACACAAAATCCAATAATAACACGTGAAGTAACAATGGAGACCAGGCAACACCCTAATGATATCATGCTATAATCCTCGTAGGGAACAGTAGAAATAAATATGTGAGATCTATGGCCATAGTCTATAAATGTCCTCGGTCGTACACTGAATGGGTGTCAACATGGACGCTGAAGACGGCTCAATGTCAACAGCATTCACACATGATATAATAACACATGAACACGTGAGCATGATATGGGGCCTATCAGTCTCAAAATAGTATTTACACAGTGAAATAGCCTTCATGGAAAATCATTACACGTGATAAAACTTCAGTCAGTCCATAAAGGGTAATAAATAAAATAGTGAATATTATACTGAAATAATTTATAACATATTCACTATTCAATCTTTCACTTCACAAATCATACATTTCACTGTAAAACACTTAGAATGAATTTTTGGTAGTTTAACTTTTACCGAAATCATTATCATGAATATTTAATAAATATTTTTCGGTAAATTTACCATTTAAGAAAAATAATAAATTTTTCACTTTTAAGGCTAGGATAAAAATCAACAATGCACAAAAATATTTTATAGCATTTTTAGAAATATTTTTAATAAATTTCGACAGCATAACAGCTACCAGTGTCCTAGCCTCCCTGTAATTTTAAACACAGTTCAACCAGCCAGATAATCACAATTTCACAGCAATTCGAGGTAATTCACTTTCGAAATAATTTCATAAAATTGCTAGCATGAAAAACATGCATTCAGATATCCCTACAAATCACACACGCATCTCTTACCTGTCTAGCGAAATCGCGTTTCCCGACTGCACCACATGAATGTCGTAATTCTCGGGCTGCCATTAGTTTTACCAAAATTATTAGCTTATTAAATACTTATTTTTAAGCTATAATTCTTATCAAAATGCAGCCACATTGGATACTGCAAATATTTTTGCAGTATAATTTCTATCGGTAGTTTAACGTAACTTCTTCGTTTTGCATTGGATTTTAAATCTGAGCATACCGATAGACTCCTCATAATTCCTACAGTCTAAATCTACTTTCAAAACATCAAGGACAGCCATGAAACCTAGTCCCCTTCACCTTGGCCGAATCTCCCTTATGGCATTTTTGATTGATTTTCAACAATTCATTCTTACCAAGTTATTCTACTATGTTCAATTTATTTGGCACCATTTTTAAGCTTGAAACACAATGAGACACCATGATACCATGCTTGGCCAAATGCTTCATCAATGGATAATTTTTATTTTTCAATTTTTAATTGAAACCATGGCTATAGAAATGTTAAGCATGCTTAGATGAATGATTTCATGCCATTAAATTTAAGGAAAACATAAGGAATGGCCTAGTACCTTTGCTTGGCCGAAACTTGTAAGCCTCCTTTCTCCTTGTATAGTCCCTTATAGGATGAGATATTGATGTAGAATTGTAGAGGAGAGCGAGAAGATCAAATTTGGTATAGAAATTGTGTTGAAATTCTAAGTAGATTGGTAGTAATAAAGCTTAGAAAAATTTCTTTCTTCTTTCTTTTGAAGATGGCGTTAGGCTTGATGGAGAAGAAGGTGAATAGTGCAGCTTCGCTGCTGAGTGAATTTTAAAGAGAATTCTGGAACCATGCAAATTGACCAAAATGCCTCTAGTTATGAAAATTTTGGACGATTTTGCCTTTAGAGTCACGCTGGTGTAAAATTTGTGTAAACGTGCTCCAAATTTTCAGATTCTAGTTCCAAATGGTCATATTAAATGTGTATTGATGATTGAAAGTGGTTTCATTGTCGCGCGGTGCACGGATAGTGAGAAATTACGATTTTACCCCCATGACCCGCCAGCGAAATTTTCTGTTTTTGTGACCGTTTCAAAAGATCCATTGACACCATGTTAAAGTACTCTTCATGTAGAATAACATGATATTTTTACTTCTTCCCAATTCATTTTAGTTTGGGAGAAATTTACGAAAATGCCCTCGGTATGTATCCGTCATTTTTCAATTTGTTTCTCATACTTAACAAAACAATACAACTTGGGTATTTTGACTTCCAAATCACCATAATATCATTATTCAAGCTCCCAAAAATTATTTTCTCACTCATATCATCATCTGGGCATTGTAAACTAAGTGGGGTCCACATAGCTTTTCACTTAATATTTATAAAGATATACAAAATTTATTTATTAATTAAAATTTACATTTCCATACATGTACAGTACAAAATAATGAGTTCTCATAGTAGTATACGTGTCATCCTTAATCTAACCAAAATTAGCCAAAAAAAACTGTTGAAACCTAACTTTAATAATATGTCATTGATTATTAGGATCTTTCTAGTGTAACTATTTTTTATTATATTTCCATATATCTTTTGATCCTTTTTAAAAACCAAATTTTAGCAATCGATTGCTAGTTAAAAACTTAACAAGTTTCAAGCTAATTAGTAAGGTTTTGTGATACAATTTTGAGTATTGAATTATTTTTTATGCTTGCTCTACAATCCAAGGCTCCTTTCAAATCACCAGCACCAAGGCCCGATGGTTTTCAAGTGGGTTTCTACAAAGCCAATTGGGTGGTAGTGAGATCATCTTTTTGTAAGACTATTCAAGATGCTTTTAGTAATGGATTTTTTGATACAGAGTTTAGTAAGGTTTTGATTGTTTTGATTCCAAAGGTGATGCAACCAAAATACATTATACAATTTCAACCCATCAATGTTTGTAATGTTTCCGTTAAATTAATCTCCAAGGTGATTGTTAATCGACTTCATCCATATTTATCAAATATTATGGCTCCTACTGAATGCAATTTTATACGTGGGAGTATTGCAGACAATATATCGGTGGTACAAGAAGTAGTTCATTCTATGTCTTGGAAAAAAGGCAAATTAAGGGAGGAGATTTTGAAGATTGATCTCAAAAAAGCATATGATTGGGTTAACTCCGACTATTTGAGATAGGTTTTGTTGGACACAGGTCCACCTCATGAGTTGATAGATCTGATTATGTTTTGTGTTACATCCATAGAGATGAACATCTTATGGAATGAAAAAATAAGTCCAATTTTAAGCCTTCACGAGGGCTTAGGCAGGGTGACTCTTTGTCCCCTTAATTATTTATTCTTTGTCTTCAAAAATTGTAGGATACAAATTATTGAAAATGCAATAAGTGAGGGGTTATGGAAACCTATTCGATTAACACGTGATGAACCTCTACTACCTCCCAAATCACTCTTAAATATTTCTTTCTAACAGCCAACAAAACTCATTCTCATAGAACTAATGCTTTTACCATTAAAGCATTCTCAGTTTATAACTTCATATTGAAACCATCCACCAAACACCTTTCATTGTTCTTGACAATCACTCCAAACTCCAGCATGCCTTAACTAGTTTGAACAACTCCATCACAATTAATTTTCATTTAACCTCTCTCAAGAGCCCTCCATCTGCAATTTACATTAATTGAGGCTTAAGCACTTCTTCTATCAGCTTTACTTCTACTTTCAATACCATGCAACCATTCTCTAGCTGCCAAACGATTTCTATTTATTAAATTTATACTTATCTTGTTTTTCCTTCCAACTACTACTTCACATCTTGCTTTCCAAATATACCAATAAGTATACGCAATCATAATTCTCATATCTTGCATATTCTCTTTTGTAAAAAGTTAAAAATATTAAAAAAAAACACACATCAAGTGTTAAGATAGCCTCATTATCAATCTTTAAAGCTTGACAAACAACAAACCAAACCCCTCTCGTCCAACTACTAGAAGAAAGTGCAAAGACTACAGTTTTGTAAAAACAGTAACTAGGGTTATTAAAAGCGAGCACAGTCTAGTATCTTTAACTACAGTTTTTAATCTTAACCTAATTTTCAACTTTCAAACATCATAGATCTAATTCTAGAAAAAAAAAACCATAGATCTAATAATGATTTTCTTAAAAACCTAGTCTTAGTTTATATTTATTTTTCCTCCTTTTTCATTACGTTTTTTGAAACTAAATTAATAGTCTATAGACTACATTTATATCTTTAACCGTCATCTATTTTTAAAAAATAGACATTCCTTTATATTAAAGACTACGGTTAATGTTGAATCATAGTCTATACTATATTTGCTTTATATAAAAAGACTGTGATTTTTCTTAAAAATGTAGTCTTAGTTTATATTTATTTTTCTTCATTTTTTCATCACACTTTTTGAAATCAAATCAATTACATATAGACTACATTTATGTTTTTAATCGTCATCTATTTTTATTGAAATAAATATTTCTTTGTGCTAAAGACTATGGTTAATATTGAATCGTAGTCTATACTAAATTTGCTTTAGATACAAAGACTACTATTTTCTTGATAACGTAGTTTTAGTTTATATTTATTTTTTCTCATTTTTCCATCTTGGTTTTTGAAACTAGATCAATTGTATATAAACTACGTTTATGTCTTTAATCATCATCAATTTCTATTTAGATAGATATTTCTTTAGACTAAAGACTATGGTTAATGTTGAATCGTAGGCTATATTATATTTACTTTAGATACAAAGACTATTGTTTTCTTAAAAACGTAGTCTTAGTTTATATTTATTATCCCTCATTTTTCCCTCACATTATCTAAAACATATTCATAATTGTAATTTCTATCTCTAAGTTCACTCTTGCCCCTTCTTCTGCTATTGACCAAAAGACTACAATTATTTGCGAATTGATCTTTTGTCTTGTTCTCGCGTCTTTATCGTTGCCCTCTTCAAGTTAGCATTTATTTTCTATATTTATTACTTTAATTATTTCTTTAGTTTTTATAAAATGTGGTTATGCTTGAATGGCTTAATGGTTGTATATTAAAAATTAATTTTCTTATAAATATGGATAAATCTTGGTTACAAGCTGATAGACAATCAATAGAATATGAGGAATGTGTGAAAATGTTCTTACAATTTGCTTCAAAAAATGTAAATGGCTTGAATTATGTAAACTACATTGTAATAAGTGTGAGAATATGAATTTGCAAAAGATTCAGGATGGTAGATGTCAACTTTATTTTAATGGTGTTGATCTAAGTTATACCAATTGAGCTTTTCATGGGAAAATTAAGAAAATGAATCATCTGCATCTATTAATAAAGAAGAAGAATTGAGAATTGATGAAATTAGTTTCAAGTTATCTGATGAAACTGTAGAAATGACATAAGGTGCACATGATTGTTGTTTAGATTATCCTAAAAAATTTGACCATTTGTTGAAGATGCAAGGAAGCTATTATATCTTGGTTGTAAGAAATTCACTAGGTCATTTGCATTGGTCAATTTGTACAACTTAAAAGCAAGAGACAGATGGAGTGATTAAAGTTTCTCAAATTTACTTTGCCTACTAATAGAAATGTTTCCAGAAGACAATCAATTTCATTAATCAATGACGAGGCTAAGAAGACATTGTCTTCACTAAGAATGGATTCTGAAAAGATTCATGCACATCTTAATGATTGCATACAGTATATAAAGGAGTATAAGAATGCAAAAAGGTGCTCTACATATAATAAATCCAAATGGAAGTTGAATGCAAATGCAAGTGTCAAGAAACAAAGTGTGTCAAACAAAGGTACATGGCATTTTTCTCACATACCAAGATTTCGTAGAATGTTTGGTATGAAACAAATAGCTCAAGATTTGACATGACATGCAAATAAGAGAACAAATGGACTTCTAGGTCATCAACAAAAACATCATCATGGAAATCAGTAGATTATCAGTAACCTAGTTTTGCAATTGACTCAAGAAATATTTGACTAGCCATTTCAGCTAATGGGATAAACTCTTATAAAACTCTTAGTAGTACTTACAATATTTACAAAATGGCAAAACTCCTTTTTCAATCTCCAATCTTAGGAATAATCATTCAAGAATACAAGTAATTTATGATATTCAATTGTATATTTTTTTAAAAAAATTTTGTGGTTTTCTTTTAAAAATTTATTTACTCTTAATTAATTCTCTTTCAGATTGCTTTACCCAATTTCTTCTTGGAAGCTCAGTTACTACAGAGATGATGTATTTTGATTGTTTTTAATATTTGAACAATATCATCGGCTATATTAGTTAATCATTACATATAAAATTATATGTAATCCATTATGTATTTATTCAATTTTTTTGTATAAATTTTTAAAGTTTTAATTTACTTTTTCTTTATGGGTTTCTTAAGGGTCTTGCAAATAAGAGTGGTAAATGTGCAACCTGGATGGGGGGTTTTTGGGAATCTTTGAGCTATTACATATACTTAGCTCTTGCCCTTCCTCTTTATAATATTGGTTATTAAAGTACAGTTTTAGATATTGTAAAGTGCATTTGTAATGTAAAAAACAAGACCCAATTTTTTATATAAATTATGATTTGATTTGATTTTATTTAATTTAATTGAAGAGTGATCTTTATAATTGGGGAAGCTCCTGCACCCCTTATAAGTTTTCCATTATATATCTCCATTGAGTTTGAAAACAATCCTTTGTGTGTGTACACACACACATATATATACATACACATATTTAGAGATCTTTATAATGAGAGATAAGATCACCATATAATGATTTTGTTCTTTTTTATTCCCTTACTGGGATATGTAGCTTGGGTTTTTCTCATAAAAATTAGTTAGGAGAAAATGGAAAAGTATCATTTCTATTTTTAAAAAAAAAATTATATTTGATGCACTGACAGTGTATGTAATGTATAAAAGGTATACACTGTCAATCAATCATATAATACCACCTCACTAACAAGCAAAACTTAAAAATATACAGGTCTTTAAAAATAAATTTAAAAACTTTATTAATATTTATTTTTAAGTGCCTACACATTTTTTAATTTTGCTCATTAATGATATATATTTTGGTTGACTGACAGTATATAATCTCTATACAATGTCAGTGCATTATATATAAACTATAAAAAAATAGATTTTTTAACTAATTTTATTGAGTTTGTATATGATGCACTGACAGTGTATAGTTTCTATACACTATTAATGCATCAAAGGTTGACACTTCATCAATTGATAAATTAAAAAATATGTCAAGCCCTTAAAAGCAAATATAAATAAATTTTTTTAATTTGTCCATAAGGGCCTATTAATGAGGTGTCAACCTCTTGTGCATTGACAGTGTATAGAAACTATACACTGTCAGTGCATCATATATAAATCCAATTTTATTTATATAGTAAAATGATATGTATTTTTAAATAAAAAATAAAATAATCTATAAATATTGAATTCAAAATCATTTATTGAGACAAAATCTTATCAATTGAATCCATTTGTCATTAGATTTGTAGCTTATGTAAACATTTTTTTTTACAACACTACCAATATTTTTCTTTATAAAACTGATTCAAATATCTTTATATCTACGGTATCTTATCTGTTTCGTATCCACTATATCATTCTCTCATCTTTTATTCTGTATCTTGCTCTTTAATATTTCATTTTCACTCTCTCTTGATATCCATTTAATGTTTTTTTAATAAGTTGATTATTTTTTAAAAGAATATTTTACTTTTTTTTGAAAATAGTTTCCATTGAAAATAATTATCTAATACATTTAATATAATTAAATTGTTATATAAACAATATTAATATATATACATCTTCTAATATGTTTTTGTAATAGTAATTTACTACACGTATATAGTACTTTATTATACTCTAAAATCAAATAAATATTTTATTTTTCAAAATTCATGCATGGCAGAGGATACAATCTAATTATATTAAAATTTAATAAACCAAACTTATTAATACATATTTTTAAATTTTATTTTTACAAAATATTTATTCTATTTTTCTTGTATTTTATTGGCGAACAAAACGCTCAATTAAAAAAATGAAAATCAAAATAAAATTTAACAATAAATATGCTATCCAGATGGAGCAAGTGATGGACGCGGACAGTCCACAGCCTCTTCCTGCAATGCTTTCATAGCAGTCAGCCACGTATTACCTTTGGCAGTTTCGACCGTTCGGTACATATTTCTCTTTCCACTCAAAATCACCACAATCACTCTTCTTCTTTAGATGAACGGTTCAGATTCCCTCTATAATTTCTTTATTTTATTATGGGAATGCCAGCAATTGGAATGTTTGAGAATCTTGGAAAGTTTTTAAATATATTTCACTTTTTACTTTTTATACCTCAATATTTTTTTTTATAAACAGTAATTATCGAAAAAATTGAGGGTAGTAAAAAAAGAGTTCATTACCGATATTGGTTGGCATGAGTGGTAGCGGCTCTCGTCTCTTAATCAAGTGTTCAGGGTTCGATTCTTGATCTTGGGTATGGAGCAAACTATGCTGGGATGAGACAACTCACTTTGTGTGCGCTCAAGATCCCCGACAAAAATTAGTCATTGTTATCGATGGTAGATACTTCGTACCAATATCATGATTAAAAAAAAAAGAGTTCATTTAAAAATTCTCATCTGCGTGTTAGGTTGTTACGAAATGTCCATTAACAGTTTAAGCATAGGAATTTATATTCCTTGGAAAACACAATTCTTTTTAAGACCCAAATCCAAGGCTTTTGGTGTTCTTTACAAACCCAGAAAAGTTCCCTTCTCAGTTCGATCAATGGGTTCTTCGGCTTCATCCCAGAAACCCGAGAACGTTCAGGGTATTTTTTTTTATGTTTTTTGGTTATGATCAGAAATTTTGTGAATTGATTATTGTGAGATAGTAAATTGTTAGAAGTTCTTTTTTGCTTTCTCCTTTTTCCTAGTTTACCTGTTAGATGTACTCTTTTTTTTATTTACTAGAAATTTTCAGGGATGATTATTATGTATAGGCAACTGTTAGGAGAAGTGTGAGTGATTTTGGGTTGACTCTGCCTTCCATCTTGAAAGTTAACCTGGCTGATATTAAAGATTTCTATTAGCACCTTTACTTGGTGTGGACATTCTATAAAGAAGCATTGGGTGTGGCTGCATATGTCTAGCATCTTTGATTTTGTCTATGCGGAGTATTTATTTTAGTGACAGGAGCTTTGTTTATGCCTCTGGAGGGTTTGGGAATTGGAAATGCGTTCTTTTGTTGTTTTGCTTGAGAGCAGAACTTTGAAGTATAAAATATATGCTTGTTTCCTTTAAAATGAATCTATGCTAGGCAACACCGTGACTGGAAGAGGCCTGTAAACTGACCACCAATCTATTGCCAAGAATTTGTGCGACACCCATCGCATAGAAGCCTTTTTCCATATCAAATACAACATGGTCATGTTAAGTAAAAGCTTTTCCTGTACTGGTTTCTGCTTACCCTTTGAGGCTTCTATAACACCAATGATAATTTCTGAAAGTCCTCAAAGGAAGGGGGGCCTTTGTTTCAAAAAAACAAATGTAGTTGAGAGATAAAAAGAAGAAACTAAATAGATATATGCAGAGGGACGCGGAGATTTAATGGACTTCATGAAATTAAGAAAAATTTTTACACATTGAGAATTTTTTCAATAGGGAAAAGCTAGAAGAATTGGTATTATTTATTGTGATCATTGTCGTATTCGGTATTTGTTATTGTTACCGTATTACTTTTATTATTTGACAATACTTTTAAGTTTGTGATTTATAAACAACTGTATTGCATAATAGTAATTGAATTTCATAAATCCTTACAAAAGAAAAATTTGACAAAGCATCTTCTTTTCTTTGGCTTAAGTTGAACTTGAGGACTTGGCATGTTCCATCTGACCTATCATAGCTTATTCTTATGCCAAGGTTTTAACTGTTGACTTGATTTTTTGAATAGGACTTGCAGTTTGAGGTTTATCAAAGTATCTTCTTTTTCTTCTTGGTTTGGTTTCAATCTGTGGCCAAATCCCACCATTCTGACCTAATGATATGCCAAGAACTTTAGAGCATAACTTAGTTCTTCTAACTCCATCAGGATTCAGGACAGATCGTTTGGTAAATCTTATAGATGCTGTCATCAGTTTTGCATCTAAAATCTTACTTCCAATATGCTTTTTCTTCTGTTACTAGTGTAAAGGATGATATCTTAGTGCCATAATCAGATTGTAGGAATTTAATTCCTGGATAATGAAGGACAAAAGACAAACTTCTTTGGATGGATATTTTGCTAGAGGCAAACTTTCCACATGATCACACAACATTGCAACTGTTTTTTTTTTTTAAATCTTTTATATATCTTCAATAGTGAAACAGCTAATATACTCTTAACTCATCTTTTAGGGGCTTATTTGGATGAATGCATGTTCCTATTCTTTCCTGTCAAATCCCTGCATTGTTATTATTCTTTTCTTAAAATCTGAATTGCATTTGGGGCATCAGATATTTATTGTCTGTCCTGACCCTGTGCAGAGGCTGGTGCAGTTGACTATGCTTCTTTAAGTGATGGAGAATGGAAGAAGAAGCTTACACCTGAACAATTTTACATTACTCGACAAAAAGGGACTGAAAGAGCTTTCAATGGGTATGTTCTATTTGTTCATAGAACATCTACAGCTTTTTAGGTTCAACTTCTGAAAATGCTTTTTTTTTTTTGTAAAACAATTGTTTTAATTATTTTCTGAAAAATTCTACTAATTCGATAGATTATGGTTTTTGCATAATTCTTTTCTGAGCTACCAAGAGTTTCCTCCTCCCAATCTATTGCCAGCCATTTTTTGATCTCCTAATAAAAGTTGTATTTAGTTGTGCACGTTGCAGGTGTTGTAATAAAAATAGAACATATATATCTGAATCTTATTTCGCCTACTTTTCTCTCTTCTGATGAATGTTGTCAATCCTTTAATGATATCGCTCCTTCTTCTCTCCATATAAAGTGGGCGGCAAACACTAGGATATTGTGGAGAGACATGCATGTGAGCATTTTTCCTATTGTTGGTGCAATTAATTGGTGACATAGAAGTTTGTTTCCATATTTCATCTTTCTGAATATGAAGATTTAATCGTATGTAATTGAGCTGACTTGGTTATTAAGCTGTATCTGACATTACTGGCAATTCATACTTTGGAAGGAATTGAGGAAGTCAGACTACATATAAATACTATTAAGATATCATGCATGAGCCACCTCCCAATTTCTTGCCTCCTAAAACTGGTGAAAGTGATTCCCCAGTGAACAGACTCAAGAAAATAATTACCAGAAAGGAAACAATTATTGGTTTTTCTTCAAAAACCAAAGAAGAACGTGTGCACATATTTAAATGCTATAGTGGACATGACACATTTTTTCAAAGTTTTATAAGTTGCAATTTGAAAGAATTTTCTGTTCTTACTTTATTGGTGGTTATTACTTGTGATATTTATTTTTTAGTTAGAGTTATTAAATAAAAACACATAGTATTAAGCAAAATCATATTTAATTAAAACGAATGGGTAAGATATAAAGCCAATTCAAGTGTAATAAATTCCATATAAGTGTAAAATCAAGCTTTTTCTTTTCTATGAAAGTTGAATATTATTTCTTAAGCCTTTACTAAATTGTTTGCTTTTGTATTCAACACATTCTTGTTACACTTTGTTTCTGGAAGAAAAAGTGAGGACCACAGTGGTGGCGAAATGGAGCCAAATTTGTTTTTGGCCTTCCAACAGTTTTTCACTTTTAGCAAGTGATTTCAATCGTGCTAAGCATGGGATCAATTTACAATGCAATTCTGGAGATGTCATCTTTTGGCAGTGAAGATCTAAAAGGAGGTTTATTTTGGATAGAGATGTAAATAGCCTTGAACATATAGTCCTCGCATAATGTGGCCTCTGAAATCTAGATTGTTCAGATTGCTCTCTAAACCTTAAAACTTTTGTGCAATTTGGTTGGATAACCGATAGGATTAACCAAATTTCCAAAGTTTTGGCCAAAAAAAAAAATCAATTTCCTAAGTAGATAGACATGTTTGTTAACTTCAGAAAAGTACTAAGCATATTTTATTAAAAACAACTTGTAAGCATTTGCATGGCATTTGGACCGCCACCTGGATTAGAAACATATTTCACGTGCGTGATTGATATGTTAAGGAAATATAAATTATCTGCTTGAGCTCCGATCTTATTGCATGTTGAACACAAACCCTCTGACACCTATTCTTCTAGCTAACAAGTATGTATTGCTCTTCTATAATTATCAGAAAGACCAGTCATCTGTTATTCCCTTTGTGCATCTAATCACATTGCTCAGTATTTTGAAATGCCGGTATCATATTGAATATTTGTTTTTTCAGTTTTAAGGATCACGATATCGATGATTATCATTGTAGGGGTCATTAAGAACTTTACCTGCCAGGATAGTGTCTTTAATGTGTGAATTGAACCTAAATCCTACCAAGTCGCATTCTGTTCTTTTTTTTTTTTAAGCAAGTCACGTTCTATTGAACTTGCATTATGTCTAACCAGAGAAAAAAAAAAGAACTTGCATTATGGACACTTTGTATTAAAGATGAATACATAAATCATATCAGATTGGGGATGCTAAATCTGCATTGGACTGAAAGCTGTTGATGTAATCTTAATACTTCTATTACTAATTTACACTGTTTGCACCTTTTTTATGTGCAGGGAGTACTGGAACACAAAAACACCTGGAACTTACCATTGCATATGTTGTGACACGCCTCTTTTCGAGTAAGTCTTTGGGCTTTGTTAGGAATTACTTAGTACTAAAATCATTTGAACCTCTGATGTCCCAACACTTAGCAAACCATGATCCTCTATTCCAGATCAAGGACTAAATTTGATAGTGGAACTGGGTGGCCATCATATTATGAGCCAGTAGGAAAGAATGTGAAGTCAAAGTTAGATCTGTCAATAATTTTTATGCCTCGCCAAGAAGTTCTTTGTGCTGCTTGTGGTGCCCATCTTGGCCATGTCTTTGACGACGGTCCTCCACCTACAGGACAGCGTTACTGTATCAACAGGTAAAACATTTTCTTTTAATGCCAGGATGCATCTAACGTTATGCACTTCATTTTTTATGGAATTCATCTTAATTATGGTTATTTTGCAGCGCTTCCCTGAAACTGAAACCCAAGTAAAAGGCACTGCTATGCTTGCAGATGCAGAGCAGACGAGACACGTGATGGATGTCTAATTAAATTATCAATTGAATCAACAGAATTGTCAGACTCATTTTCAATATATTTTTAAATATATTATGTATAATATAAATAATTAAAAATATCAAAAAATTATTATCTATTATTTGATTTAAACCAAAGGCATATGAAAATTCAAGAATTGGAAAAACATTTGTAATAGTAAATATGTAAAATAAAGATGGAAAAGTTTTTTTTAAACCAATCGAATTGACTTATTTCGATTCGTTTTTTTTTATTAGTAGAATTAAGTATACCAACTAGGTTATTTCTTAATGGTATGCTTGGACGAGAGATTTCAAGGAAGAATTTTATTTCAATAATGATATTTAAAAGTTCAAAATTTAAATTTTTTTTTGTCAAAAAAATTTGAAAAATTTTAAAATTTTGAAGAAATTTCAAAAGAGAACTTTAAATGCTCAAATTCCTCATAATCTTGAAAATCTACATAAAAAGGTAGTTTTCAAAATTTCTCATAATTTTTCTTATTTTATTAGGCATGATTCACTATTGAATATAAAATCAAAAAATATATATTATTTTATTTAAAAATAATATATATTTTTGTTTTTTATATTATTAATAATATCTATATATTTTTATAAATCTAACGATACTCATATTGCATATTTTGTTTAATATTTTTCTTTGTCTAATGTATCATATCATTAATTATCTTCTATAATTATTTTTTTTATTTCATAAAATTTTAGTATTCGAAAATTTCCTCTAAAAAATATTTATCCAAGCAAGACAATTATACATGTTAACATTTTAAAATGATAAATTTTAAAATGCCTTTATTTTGACATGGTTTAAAATTTTAAAATTTTAAAATTTTTTATCCAAATGCGCTCTAAGGGTAAGTTAATTAATTTGATTTTTGTAATTTTTTAAGGCCAAATTGACTAAAAAAATTTGATTATTCGACCATACCTAAAATTAGTACCAATTTATAGGCTACTAATCCCTTTTTTGGGCTTAAGTCCACTATCATGAAAAGCCTAGAAAGCCTGTAACCCAAAAAAAAAAAATGAAAAGCCTAGAAAGCCTCCAAAAACCAAGAAAATGAAGTAGAGGGGGGTATTTTTTTTTTTAAGGATTATTATTTTATCTACTGTCAGTAGAGTTTTTTAATTCCATAAGTAGGGTTTGGATGATGATATGTGTCTTTTAAAAGTATAAAGAAAATAAAAAATAAACAAAATGAAACATGTATCATCATCTTAACCCTGCTTGTGGAGTTAAAAAACTCCACTGACAGTGGATAGGATAATAATTCTTTTTTTAATGAATTTAGTAGTACAAAACAGCTTACAATCATATTAAACTATTAGAGGTATAAATTAATCACAAGAACAAACCAGTATCAAACGGAGTAAATCAATATAAAGTTGGATCAAATTCAAACATGGTGGAACTTACCTCAATTTTTTTTTCAAAAACAAATGTCATCGTAATAAGCAATGTAGATAACTTTTATTTTATGTTAAACTTAGGCGTTAAATTAGTTTTTATTTTTCATTGACAAAAGTTAATAAAAGTTTGACTGCAATTTAATAAACAACCATCTTCCAAGAGGGCAAGCAATAAAAAAAGTCCTCCAATAGAAGGGGATATCAATTGGCTTGCGTGTCCTGATATTGTATATTTGTGCTAATGCATGCATTTGGGCAGAGGTGTAAAACGGGTAATGCGGTGCGGGCTGATGCGGGCATAAGTTTAAACGGATCAAGTTCGTTTAAACCTGCATTTAAATAGATCAAGTCCATTTAAAACCAAAAAAATTTAGATTGATCCGGTTTTAATATGAGCCGGATCAGCCCGCGGATCACCTTAATTTTTTTTTAACTCAACTCAAGTTTATATTTACTTACTAGGCTCAACTCAAAAAATAAAGACAATGAGTTCGAGATATAAACTAAAGCTTACACCTCATCAATTTTTTTTTTTATAAATACACCTCTAATCTGGCATTTTCACTTACTAAAAAAAATTTTGGGAATTGACAAAAATTATTCAAAACAGAATCTTGTAAAAACTTTGATTAATATACAGAGTTTAATTTGAAAATTTTTATAAGAGAAATATTGGCTCATCAATGATTAATATATTATATACAAGTTTAAACAAAAAAAAATTGGAATTCTCCGCTTAGTTTCAAATTGTGGGTTACAGACTAGTAGGCGGCGGTGACTAGTAAGATGAGAAATTGCAGGCAGAGAAGGCACCGAAACCGACCACTGTGTTGTCGATCTTGAGGGAGAAACAGAACCAGTAGGAGAGCAAGTGAGGAGGCACCGAAATCGAAAGGAGAAATTGTTTAGCTGAGCCGAGAGAGTTGCGTTGCTTCGGCAGGAGACGAAGCAAAGTATTGATTTTTTTTTTTCCTTGTTACACTTACACTGCTCAGACCTCAATCAATGCTCAACACAACAACCCTAAGCTAAGCCAACGCCTAAGGCTAAGAAACAGAGGCTAGCCAGCAGTGCACTTACATGCTACAGCCCACATGCCAAAATTCTAGGGCCAAAAATGATAGGGGCTGGCGGAGATGCTTCATATTTTTTGGGTTGAAAAATGGGCTGCATTCATGAAGCTCATTTACTTGGCCCGCGGGTCAGACCGTATCAGCATGGGCCAGATCCTTGCGGATTGTTGACCGTCGGATAAAATCCGTTTAAACGGACCTAAAATATAAAACCAATCATTTTAAAGCCTGTAAATTTAACAAGCTGACTCGCGATTTCCAGTCCGTTTTACACCCCTACATTTGAGCACAGAAATTGTCTTTCACTTCCAGGAAAAAGAAAAATATAAACCTTTCATAAGAAACCTTGCAATGGTCAATTAGGTCCAAATTTGGGCATGGAATGAAATTAGAAAAACCTTCTCAAATAGGAAATATGACATCAATTATTGATAATTTCATCCTTATCTTGTGGAAGTCGGCCACAAATTTGTATACAGTTCAATGGACCATGGACAACCAAGTTGAAAAAGGCGGTCAAATTAACAAAGATCATGTGCAGAAAAGAGTAAGAAGATAAAACCTAGGAACTTCTATATTAACTACGTACTTTTAATTTAGAATCACAATCCCAAGCACACATGGCACAACTAAGTGCCCATTTATTTGAAAACATAAATAAAAACATGGTAATTAAAAGAAACTGTCTTGCTTGTGTAGCCCCTCCACGATTTACTCAATTCCAAACACTTTCTTCAGATGCAAAACAAAGCCATAAACTTTTTCTTGGTCAGGAAGAGACTTGGATACACTCTGCTTTTCCAGGCAGCGTTTAGCCCATGCAATCAGCTTGGGGCACTCTGCCTCAATGCTGAAGTCGCCACACTTCTCGTAGGCATAAAACCAGCTGTAAAATGGAACAAGAACCACATCTACATAGCCAAGATTTTCTCCACCAAAGTAAGGCTTGTCTCCAAGCTCTCCTTCCAACAGCTTCAGGCTCTCAATGAATTCTTTCTTTGCTGTTGCCTGTTCTTCTCCCTTACTTGTCCATATTTTCCTTCCAAGGTCATATACCTGCATTTGATTCAATTAAACAATATTATCGAATAAATTGCTTATTTGCAGTAATATTAGCTTTTACACTCGACTATATGACTCAATGATTAAAAAATATACTTTTTATCCCATTTTTCAATTTAAAATTAGAACAAAAACAAACCCATAAAGCCATGAACATAAGTTTAATCACAACAATTTAGCCAAAGACAAACAACGCTGATTTCAGCTTTACAAGATATAAGTCAAGGACAACAAAATGTTGAATACATATATGTCAATTGTCAGATGAAAGTTAAGCATAGTTTCCTAGTGGGTCACTAATTTCAACTCCCAATCAACATGGAAGTTAGAACCTGCAATGAGAAGAGAATGATTGTGTTCTCCTAAAATAGTCTCCATTGAAAATTGTAGGAATTCAAAGTCCAAACTACATGTAGTGTTTATAAGAACAGTAATCATGGCAACCAATTACCATCATCACCAAGTAGATCCACAATTTCGATGTGACAAGCGATCAAAATAACCAACTTATTTCCGGATGAGCAGCATACCGTTTTACACCACTAACATCGAACTTTCTAACTTGATTGAATGAATAAAATTGAAAACCAACTAATAATTTCCAAGTTCTGACACAAGGTAGCCAGATTGCATATATAAGAAGTTGAACTGAACTAAGCTCGAACTAGACCACAGGGGCACCCCAACGATTCCAAGTATAAAAGTTTAAATTCGATCTCAGAGGTCTCGAGTTTAAACACTAATGGCATATATCCTTCAAAATGCAATTCAGTATCACTCAGTTATACCAAAAAAAAAGAACAATAAAACACAAAGAATCTCATATCAAATCAACCCATTGATCAAAATTATCATTCTAACACTAGGAGTCGGAGCTTAATTAGTAGAAGGGTTAAGAAAACCCTACAAAATTCAAAGTCGTTCTGGTCAAATCAAAGAAACACAGACATGAAAAAAAGTAGCAAATTAGAAAAGAAAAAAAAGAAAAGAAAGTACCTTCTTGTCAACAAAATCAGCCCAGAATCTAGCAATAGCTTTTTGGTAAGGATCAGAAGGAAGCAAAGGAGATTTATGGTGCCAAACCTCATCAATGTACTGAACCTGGATGAGTGACTCACAGACAGGTTTACCGTTGTGGATAAGAACTGGGATTTTCTTGTGAACAGGGTTCATCTGAAGAAGCAAAGCACTCTTGTTCCTCAAATCCTCTTCCTTGTACTCATATTTTATCCCTTTCTCGGCCAAAGCAATCCTCACTCTCATCCCAAACGGACTCGGCCAGAAATCCAACAAAACCACCTCTTCTGCCATTCTCTACTAAACAAACAAAGACTGAGAGTTTCTTTCGTTTTCTGCTTTTGGTTTTCTCCTCTCTTATATTTGGATCCGAATGCTTTGCCAGTCTATTTATAGACAAAAAAGTTCGTTCTATAACTTTCCTAACATAATTACCAAAAAGAAAAAGGAAAAAAAAAGAATATCACGAATATTCCATTGGTTCATTATTTTTGTTTTTCCGTTTTGAAAGCTTACTGACACAGTTGCTTTTATTATATCAAAAGTTCAAATTTGTTTCTGTTATGCAATTGCTTGCCTCATCTATGACGTTTTCCGCTTAAGGTTTTTGATTTTTCTTTTTATATTTTTTTCTCATTTTATTTTTATATTCATCTCTCTAAATAAATTTGTTGCTTATTACTTTTTTTTAGTTGTCTATTTTATTTTATATTCATCATTGTTAAAAATATTTTATTGAATTTTTTGTAAATATGGAAAAATAAAAACTTTCTACAAACAGACAGTAATTTTATGTTTTTTTATGTCGATAATCTGATTATTTGACGCATGGATCTTTTGATATTTTATTTAAATAAATTTGATTCTAACCAAGTTAATTATATTCATTTTTATTTTTATTTTTTATTTTACACATGCATCGAATACAAATTCAAAATTGCTCTATTAATATACATTTTTTTGCATGTACCACCATGGTTAAACTATGGTAAAAAATGGGAGCTTCAAGGTTGAGTACATCATAGTCAAGAAACAAGTTCCGCCATTGTTGACTCTCAGTTGCTCAATTGAGTCTTTCCTTAACATAGTTTATCTTCTGGGCAACCATATGACTTTCTCTTCCCAGCTATTAATGATGATACTCCCCTTCCAAAAGAATTAATGATGATTAAAAGAAAAATACTCGCTTAACCAGTGTCTTTAAAAATTACTTGAAGAGTTAAAATTTCAGTAGTTTTAAAAAATTAACCTTTAGTGTACTGTTTTCATAAAAATATCTAAAAATTATTGTCTTTTCTTTTTTAAAGCAAGCAAGATAATTGCATTAATGGGAATGAACCATAGGGCATTCCTCAATCCAGAAACACGGTTCATTACAAGTTAATCCAAATTTAGCAAGAAGATGTGCCGCTGTGTTCCCTGGTCTTCGAACATGCATAACTGTGTGGCTTCTGAAACTATTGAGTAGCTGTTTTGCTTCTTCAATGAGATGACCTATAACTGATAGATCTGACGCAGTTAAGCTTACAAACAATGGATGGTGCATCTCCTTCAAGCTTTATCTGCTGAAGTCCTAAGTTAGCTGCAAACCTGAGTGCATGGACAGCAGCTTTTGCTTCCACTCTATCCGGTGCAGGGCACCTTTGTTGCATGGGCAGCAATCATCTCTCCGAATGAATCTCTGATCACAACACAACACCAATACCTCCTATCTGGACATCACTATTTAAGGCACCGTCGAAATTAACTTTGTATTGTCCCGCCTTAGGAATTCTCCATTGTAAACTGTGTTGATCCCTTACTACTTCATTCCTCTGTTGAGCATTGTTATACTCTGCAATGTACTGATGAATAAACACAGCCACATTACCTAGGCTATACTGCTCGTCATGAAGTTGGGCATTCCTAGTATTCCAAATCTCCTAAGCAGTGAAAATAAATTGTTGCAACTGTGTAGATGTGATAATAATATATTTGTTATATTATTTTATTATTTATTATCACATTTATTGCTATATTCTTGTGTAAAATTAATTGTTTAATGTATCTGTGAATTAATTTAGAGAAAGTGATTTGAGAATTAATTTTGAAAATTATGGCATGGAATCAAACAATAAATTTTGTAATTGGAATAAATTTTTGAAATATACATTGTTTGACTTTCTAATGTTGTAATTAAATTTTGATTTGTTTTAAGGATTTTTTGGGTCCACAAGATTAAAAAAAAATGAAGGGCTGAGATTTATTCTTGACTAAAAAGAAATCCTAAATTGTGAGTTTTTTTATGAATTTTTTATTAATGAACTGTTTATATTTTTTAATATATCTATTTATGAACTGATTGAAGATATTATCACTGAAATTGATTCCATAAATAATGTTTCTACTGTTTATAAACTGTTTTGAGACTGTAGGCCCCGTATCATGCTCACGTGTTATTGTTACTGTTACTGTTGCTGATAGACCTGCCAAGTCTTCAGCTTCCGTAGTTGTCACCTCGCAAGTGTACACTGTGGACCCACTGTAACTATGGTCATATGTCGTACTGTTATTGTTTCTCCCTTCTTGAGATATTGTTATAGCATGATATTTATTGGGTGTAGCCTGATCTCCACTGTATTGTACTATTTTACTGAATTGAAAATCTTACTGGTATCGAAGTAAATGTTTTAGATATTAACTGTACTGTGAAATCTTAAAGTGTTTACATTTACTGTACAGTTTACTAGATTTCTATACTAAACTGTTTACTGAAATGAATTATTTAAATTGTTTATATGCAGAGATATTGCATAACATGATCCTAAAAGTGTTTTATATTGTTTAATCATATCATCTTCAAATATTACTCCTTATAGTCGCTACTAGGAACTGGGACACGAAAGTTACTTCAAAATACCTCCCATACTCCATCTGATTTCTTAGTTGACTATAGTATCATTCCTTTAAATGTCCTTTAGCATATTGATAGAGATTAAACGTTTTTATTCATATAGATTTCATAGTATTTGTCTTGCATACGATTATCTTACTGAGCACATTAGCTCACCCTTTATTTTTCCACCTCACAGATTATCTGCAGTGACATATTGATATACCGTTCCACGGATTTGCTGCGCTTTAGTACCCTGAGGCAATAGTGAGTGGATCCTGGAGGTATATTTTATTTCTTTATATGTTCAAACTTGTTATGTACAGTTCTACATTTGTATAATTATGAACAGGGGATGTAGAACTTGTATAAGCTACTGGAAATAATATTTTGTTGTAAATACCAATATCACTTATAAATGGAACTTTTGTTTTAAAAGTAATTTACTATGGAAGTGAGTGTGATAAAGGCATCACAGAGTCCAACCAACTTACTCTATGTGTGAATTTGAATAAATATTGTGTATTAAGGTACGTTACATTCCCGATGTTTACCCACCTTGTGATCCACCTTTCTCAGCAGGTTTACTTTGTGATTGCGGACTGTCCCCCGTCTCCTCAAACTCTACTATTTTGGTATCTCGTCTCGATGTTCCAAAGCTTCGCCTTGGTGGTGTTGCTCTGAGCCACTCCCCGTTATGTTGTCCTTCACCACTATATTCTATCGATTCTTCCTTTTCGCACTCAACGTCTATATGACCGAGTAGACCCCATGTGTAATAGAAATTGGGAATCCTTTCATATTTCAAATGCCCAACTAACTCTTTTTTCCCCTTCTTGTACGAACGTCCTAATAGGTTTATTAATTTCAATTTTCAACCCTTAATCTCAGACATGTTCCACTTGCTCCATTGGAGTTTGATAAGTCCATTCCTTTAGGCGTCCCAATTTTTTTACCAATTTTTTCACCTGCCTCTCGTTGAAGTATCTTGACTGGTAAACCATAGATCTGAATCCAGAACAGAGCTTTATCAAAAGAGTAATCACCTATTCGTAAATCTCCATCATAGTCTATCATTGCCAACTAATTTTTATCAAAAGACCAAGATGAACCATTTATTACTCTTTTCTTATCATTCTTAGAAGTAAACTTGAAAAGAAAACGGTTCTCTTCTAAAATATCCACATGTATCTCTTGGGATAACTTCCATATCACCTTCATTGTGCCCTACCATTGCATCCTTGTTAAAGGATCTTGTAGTTAGTAGTTTGCCAACCATCCAATTTTTTGTAGCTAGTGGATCTGAATCGCCCTTTGAATCATCAACTACCACTAGATCCTTCTCATCTTCTATTAACTTCATCTTCTCTCATAATATTTCCAACGATTCCTCCATCATCCCCTATGTGCAACCTGCCCTCCTAACTCTACCCTCTGCTATTGAGTATTTATTGATAAAACTATTCAACACTCTAAAGACTATCTCAGATAATCTTAGAGGACAACCACTTGTATCAAATAAGACTAGCAAAACTCTTATAGAGCCTCTTCTCCAAGGAGACTCAACTTGTAAGAGTTTAATTGACTGCAAAAAATGTTATGGGTTTGAATGATAATCACATTAAAATTCAAGAGGTTTTTTGACCTTTAAACCCTTACATATCTTATAAAATATTTCAATTTTGTTACTTTTTATCTAAAAGTAAAAAAATAAAAATATAATGATAAAATTAAATAAAATTAGAATACAATGACAATATTTACATATTGAATTATATTACTATGACTCATTTGACCTCAATCCTCTTTTTTTAACCAAAGATTGAAGGTTTGCCTTGAAATGGACGTTAATTCCACTCCATTATCAACAATCCAAACAATGAATTTTAAAATTTAGAATAAATTATACACATGCAAATAAATATTATTTTTTAATTTAAACATTTAAAAATTTGATTAAGTTCACCAGTTTCTACTGGAGTGTCTAGAATTAAAATGCTTAGCTTTAATTATTCATGTTAAAATGTATTGGCATTGAGATATAATTTGTTTTTAGTAATTATGGTTATATTTTTTCCTTAATTTTTCTTTTTAAGATTCCTACACATATAATTTAAATTTTTATGATTTCAATATTATTTATTCCAACTTTTATCATTATTTTATTTTTAATTATCTTTTTATTTATTGTATTAACTACTTGTCAATTTTATATAATAAAAAACAAAAATTTTATTATGAAAAAAATTTCTAAATTTTTTTCACAATTTTAGTAATGTTTAAAAAATTCTTAATTAAAGAATTCTCAAAATTGTACCTTACAATTTTCTTGAAATTCCACCATAAAATGGATTTTCATTTACTTACATAATCAAAATTAAAACGCATATGATGAAAACAAATATATAATGATCATTCAGAATTTCAAATTATTCAAAATTTAATTTATGAATTTCTTTAAAAAAATTCATCATTGGAGGATTTTTCCTAAAATGATTTTTGTTATTATTTTATTTAGTGATTTATTTGCCTAATATACTTATTAATATCCTTAATATTAAATTATCATCATCATCAACAACAACAACAACAACAACAACAACAACAACAACAACAACAACAACAACAACATAATAATAATAATAATAATAATAATAATCTACAATTTCCAAATAAAAAAGAATTTATATATGATGCATTAAAAGTGTATAGTCTCTATACTCTAACAATGCACCAGAGTTGCTAATAAGGTCTTGGCTTAGTGGCAAAATGATGAGGCCTTGAAACTTTGAGGTCTCAGGTTCGAGTCTCACCAAGTGTGAGCTTGAGTTAGTCTAGTTATTTATTAGTCTGTTTAGTTTATTATAATTGTTTGCTATTTACCTAGTTTGAGTAATATGATTTTCATAGTTACCTGTTCATGGAATGTGATTGTAACTTTTAATGAAAATATATTACTCAAAAAAAAAAACAATGCACCAGAGTTGACACCTCATCAATAAACAAAATAAAAAAAATGTCAAGCCCTTAAAAATAAACACAAATAATTTTTTTTTCAATTTGCTCATAAGATATCTAATAATTAGATTAAGATAATTGGGTACATTACATTATCCGACCCAATTATATAAAATTAAGATATCTAATAATTAGATTCAAGTAGTAACTATACCATTCGTCACTAGATCAAGTAGTGATCTTATAGTACCCCACTATTCGAAATAATTTTATATAATAATTTTTAAATATTATATACATTTTTATTTATAAATTATTTATTGCTAAAATAATACTTAATTAAATTAATTCATTAAGCATTTTAATTATGATTTTTAACATTAATTTATTTTTATGAGTTAATTTAAATTTATTAATTTAATTTTTCTTAATATATGCATTAAAGTTGATTTCAAATTTAAATTTGAAAATAAAACTTTGACTTAATAAAAACTACTTAACGGGTTTGGATATTTAATGGGTATTTTTTGTATTATATGACTAGAGTTTGGATAATTCAAAATATTCGAATTGTCAGCTGATTCAGGTATTGTAAATTATAATCAAGTTTGGATTCAAATATTTTAAAATTAGCAGGTACTATAACTGCTGCAATTCTCATAAATCTCTAATGAGAACTTCACTTCTACTAACAACCAACTCTTTTTTTTTGTAATACCTAAACCATACCTCTTTTTGCGTCAGTTTTTTTTTTCAAAAAAAAATGTCATCGGATGTGGATAACTTTTATTTTATGTTAAACTCAGGTGTTAAATTAGTTTTTATTTTTTATTGATAAGTTTATAAAATTTTGATTGCAATTTAATAAAAACAACCATCTTCTAAGAAGGCAAGCAATAAAAAGTCCTCTAATAGAAGCGGATATCAATTGGGTTGAGTGTCATGATGTTGAATATTTAGGCCAATGCATTCATTTAAGCGCTCAAATTATCTGTCACTTCCAAGAAAAAAATATAAACCTTTCATTAGAAAACCTTGCAATGGTTAATTAGGTCCCATTTTAGGCATCTATTGAAATTAGAAAAACCTTCATAAATAGGAAAAATGACTTCAATTAATGATAATTTCATCCTAAACTTATGGAAGTCGGCCACAAATTTGTGTTCAATGGACCATGGACAGCCAAGTTGAAAAAGTCCGTCAAATTAACGAAGAATATGTGCAAAAAGAGTAAGAAGATAAAACATAGGAACTTCTTCTACATTAATTAGTAAACTTTTTTATCAAGTCCAAGTTTGGAATCGCAATCCCAAGCACACATGGCACAACCAAGTGCCCATTTATTTGAAAACACAAATAGAAACATGGTAATCAAAAGAAACCGTGTTGCTTGTGTAGCCCCTCCACGATTTAATCAATTCCAAGCACTTTCTTCATATGCAAAGCAAAGCCATAAACTTTTTCTTGGTCAGGAAGAGACTTGGATACACTCTCCTTTTGCAGGCAGCGTTTAGCCCATGCCATCAGCTTGGGGCACTCTGCCTCAATGCTGAAGTCGCCACACTTCTCATAGGCATAAAACCAGCTGTAAAATGGAACAAGAACCACATCTACATAGCCAAGATTTTCTCCACCAAAGTAAAGCTTGTCTCCAAGCTCTCTCTCCAACAGCTTCAGGCCCTCAATAAATTCTTTCTTTGCTGTTGCCTGTTCTTCTCCCTTGCTTGTCCATATTTTCCTCGCAGGGTCACTTATCTGCATTCGATTCAACAACAATTTAGGCACAACAGTTCTCTATTATTAAAGAAATCGCTTATTTGCAGTAATATTAGCTTTTACACTCGACCATATATGACTCAATGATTGGAACGTGTACTTCCTTTTATCCAAGCCCAATTCAAATCCCATTTTTCAATTTAAAATTAAAACAAAAATAAAGCCATAAAATCACAACAATTGTTAAAGGGATGCTTGGACAACTGAAGACAAATAATGCTGATTTCAGCTTTACAACAAAAGTCAAGGACAACAAAATGTTGAACATATATGTCAACCGTCTGGTGAAAGTTAAGCATAGTTTCCTAGTGGGTCACTAAGTTCAACTCCCAATCAACATGGAAGTTGGAACCTGCAATGAGATGACTAGAAGCAATCAACATCAAGAGAATGATTTATGATGCCAAACCTCATCAAGAAAGTACCTTCTTGTCAACAAAATCAGCCCAGAATCTGGCAATGGCTCTTTGGTAAGGATCAGAAGGAAGCAAAGGAGATTTATGGTGCCAAACCTCATCAATGTACTGAACCTGGATGAGTGACTCACAAACAGGTTTACCATTGTGGATGAGAACTGGGATTTTCTTGTGAACAGGGTTCATCTGAAGAAGCAAAGCATTCTTGTTCCTCGGATCCTCTTCCTTGTACTCATATTTTATCCCTTTCTCGGCCAAAGCAATCCTCACTCTCATCCCATATGGACTTGGCCAGAAATCCAACAATACCACCTCTTCTGCCATTTTCAACTAAACAAACAAAGACTGAAAGTTTCTTTTGCTTTTGCTTTTGGTTTTCTCCTTTCTGATGTCTGAAACTGAGCGGTTTGCCAGTGTATTTATAGACAAAAAGTTCGTTGTAAGTTCTATTTTTATTCTATGACCTTCTTCCGCCGGCCAAACTGCTGAAGGCCTAATGGCATACCATGCAATCGCTTACGTCACTTGGCCCAAAAATTACTTTGTCATTTTTTAATGCTGATTGACTTATGACCAAAAGTATGAATTTGCTTCTGCTATGTAATTGCTTGCCTCATCCTTTACGTTTTCTCAGGCCCAAAAACCTTTTTTTTTTACGTTTTCTACTATAGGTTTTTCATTTTATATTTTCTCATCTTATTTTTATATTCAACTCTCTGAATAAATTTGTTAGATATTATATTTATCATTGTTAAAAATATTTTATAGAATTTATGTAAATATGGAAAAATCAAAACTTTCTATAAAAAGACACTAATTTTAGGCTGATAATCTGATTATTTGGCATATGGATATTTTGAAGTTTTATTTAAATTAATTTGATTCTAACCAAGTTAATTATATATTTTTTATTTTTTTATTCTATAAATGCATTCATAACATTATTTTCTGTTGTCGTCCTCCTCCCCCTCGTGTTCCACCTCTCAATGGAACCGGAAGCCTCCCAGTCCACACCGCAATCTTCCAGTGCTCCTCTAAGGGCCACCATATGACTTTCTCCTCTCAACTATTAACGATGATTAAGATTATTTGTACTCCTGTAATGATGATTAAAGGAAAAATACTCCGTTAACCAGTGTCTTTAGAAATTATTTAAAGAGTTAAAATTTCAGTAGTTTTGAAAATTAACATTCAATGTATTGTTTTCATAAAATTAAAAGAATATATATGAATTAAAATTCTTTTAAAATATTATCTTAACCAATAACAATTATCAAAAGAAATATTTATCCAATTTAATTTCAACAATTATTATTTATAATTAAGAATCGATTTGGATGAAGAGTGAGATTAGCATTGGTTAGTTTGAAATAATTGTAGATGAAGTTAGTTATTATAGTAGTAAGATTAAAATCAATGATGAAATATATTTATATATATATATATATATATTTGGATGCAAAATTAATGGTGACACTTAAAGTGAATTGTAGCAAAAAAAAAAAAATTAAAGACATAAAATTAAATTTTTCTATAATTAAAATTTAAATCATTTGATATTTATGAAATTAATAAATAATTAAAATTTTATTAAAACTATTTTTATATCAAGTAATAATTTTGTTAATAAATAATTAAAATTAATAAAAAAAAGATAGTAATGTATCAAATAATATTTTTTTCATGATTTTCTTTATTATATATACTTATCTATTTTTTGTTAACTCATATTAATTATATAATAATAAAATTTATTTATTTATTTATATATTATTTTAGTATATAATAATACAATTTATTTATTTATTTATATATTATTTTAGATATAATAATACAATTTATTTATTTTATTAAACAAACAAAACTATTCTACAATTTAAAAAAAATCAAATTAAAAAAAATGAAAAAAAAGGTTAACCAGTTGGATATTTTCATCCCGACATTATAGTTCCAAAGAGAGAGAGCAAGGGTATATTAGGAACGAGGAGCTGATGGAGAAGGGATTATTTCCACTGACTTTTTCCAATAAAAGAAGGGAGCAGATGATGTCCACTATTCCACTATCATGTGATTCAAACGAATCAAACGGTACGATTAGACCAAAAAGTGCCTTTGATCGTATTGTTTTGTAACTCCGTTTGTATCCAAACAAGCCCTACGACTCCATTTAGTTACCACGAGGTTTTGCTAGTTAGGCATGATAAAAAATAAACCCCTTCGAACTATGGGAAATGAGCTGTTTTAACATATACTCTTTTGTTTGAATAAATTTGATTCACATTTTTACTTTTAACAATTTGGCTTAAACTTTATGAAAATCTTACGTGACTAACGGTTCCATCTAGATTCAGAATCCAATACCGAGTTGCTTTATGAAAATACACTTGGCATTCCACCTATATATCAATACACATGCAAAATGCCGTACAATTTAAATGCCATGTGTCTAGTCAGGACTTGACATCGTCTCCGTGGACACGAAATGTTTGGTGTGGTTATAAAATTAACATTTTTCTTTTTTATTTTTCCTTGTCTTTTTCTTCCTATACATTTCCCTCTCTTTTTAGTACCTTAGCTTTGTTTGCTAGAAAAAATGAAAAAAGATTAGGATGAAAAATTTACTAATTCAATAATCAAGTTTTATAACTACTTTACTATTTTGTAATTAAATCATTAGATTAACAATTTTTATAGTATTTTAAAACTCCGAGGACGATCATTATTTGTTGAAAGAGAAAAAAAACAAGATTGAAATACAAATTAAGATATCACTTTCAAAATTTTAATTATTTTGTTTTCATTTTGACAATTTTTTACTATTGCTTATTTAATTCGGTATGATCATAGTCCATAAGGGAAGAAGTAGTTTGGCTACAAACTCAGATCTTATAGCCTAACATAATTTTTTTAATCACTTAAAAAAAGATTGTTCATTTTGTAATATAGTTTGAAATGTTTACATCGAGAAAGAGAAAAAGCATGTACGCCCATTAATAGCTAATAAATAAATCAAAAAAAACCTTGGGTTTTGAATTATAAGCTTGGGCTAAGAGCCTTGCACTTGGAGCATCTTGGGCTTCAAGTTGATTCCAAAAATAAACAAAAAAAATAAAGAAAGTTACTAAAAGTTATGTCAATAAAAATTTGTATGAAATTAAAAATTATGTCTAACGGACACAATATTTCTTTTTTATTTTGTTCATAAGAGGTGTAAGAGAGGAGTAAAGAATTGAATTTTGGATTTAATTTTTTTTAAAGAGGAATAATAACTACTAAGTTAAGCTTTGATTATTAATGGACACAATATTTCTAAAGTTAAAGGTCATGTGACTAATAGATATAATTTATCAAAAATTTTTTTAGTAGTTAATTCGTCATGAATTAAAAATAACATTTAGTAGACATAATTAGTTTGAAATGATATATTTTGGACGTGTTCATTAGAAAATGTTGTTTGTTATTATAAATGTGTAAACTTCTGTATTTAATATTCATTTTAATTTTTATATCTGTATTTAAGAAATTTTTAAATTCTTAGAAAAATAGATTGAAACTCAAATATCAATTTTTTTTTGTTCTGTATCTATCGGTAAAGTAATAATTGTTTTTATAAAAAAAAATAATAATTGTTGCATATTTATTTTCATTGATTGATGGTCTACTAAATTTTTGTGGACTCCTTTATCTCCCACAATCGTATCAGTGGCCATCCTTCTCCAATCCATGACAAACCTATCATTCTCACAAATCACAATCCCTTTTCTTTCTCCAAAGTTCTCCTCATCAAGTCAATTCGCACGCAAGAAATCCTCCAGGGGCGTTTCCAAAGCAATTTCAAACTCACCGAACTACCGATGGCTGTTAGAATTTTCTAATTGATGGATTACTATTAATTGATAGTTTTGTTTTTTAATAAAATAGGCTAATCATTTAGTTCTGGTATGAAAACATATAGATAAGCTTAATTGAATAATTGTGATCAACTTGAAGGAGCTTTTGCACATCTTACTGGGTCAGTGTATTGTAGTGGTTGTGTAGGCTGAAACTTAATATTTTTTGATGGGGGACTATTAGGTTCAATTATAAATATAAAGTTAAGTCTCCTTTTCACTGGAATTTACCTATTGAGAGCCACCATAAAGAGAGAAGTAGAAGAGGAATATTTACCTGTCAAAAATATGTCTTCAAGCTCTACATTGTTTGCTGAAAAAAGTATGTCCAATTAATTGTTTAAATCTCTTGTGTTCTAAGTATTGCATAAGAAATATTGTTTGATTGATCTTATATGTGATATCAAGAGCTAGGCTTATGTAGAATTAGAATTAATTTTTTTTATTGTTCATAAAAAGGGGTCTTAGGCGTTATTTTGATTTTGTATATATATACATACACATTCAGAGATCTTTATAACGAGAGATAAGATCACCATATAATGATTTTGTACTTTTTGTTCCTTTACCTGTACATGGAGCTTGGGTTTTTCTCACAAAAGTTAGTTAGGAGAAAATGGAAAAGTATCATTTCTATTTTTTAAAAAAAATTTATATATGATGTACTGACAGTGTATGCAATGTATAAAAAGTATACACTATCAGTCAACCTTATAATACCACCTCACTAACAAGCAAAACTTAAAAATATATTGGTCTTTAAAAATAAATTTAAAAACTTTATTAATATTTATTTTTAAGTGCCTACATATTTCTTAATTTTGCTCATTAATGATGTATATTTTGGTTGACTGACAGTATATAATCTCTATACAGTATGAGTGCATTATATATAAACTATAAAAAAAGTAGATTTTTTTAACTAATTTTATTTATATAGTAAAATGATATGTATTTTTAAATAAAAAAGAAAATAATCTATAAATATTGAATTCAAAACCATTTATTGAGGCAAAATCTTATCAATTGAATCCATTTATCATTAGATTTGTAGCTTACGTAGACATTTTTTTTTACAACACTACCAATATTTTACTTTATATAACTGATTCAAATATCTTTATATCTATTGTATCTTTATTTGTTTTGTATCCACTATATCATTCTCTGATCTTTTATTCTGTATCTTACTCTTTAATATTTCATTTTCACTCTCTCTTGATATCAATTTAATGTTTTTTCTTTGTGTAAGTATAGGTATCTTCATCCGTTTTACAGTCTGAGATTAATCATGTTTGGGTCGTGAGTGGTAAACGGTAAAACCCTTTCAACAGTATGTATTCCAGTACTCGAACCCTGTCCAAGTACTTAGAAGTTCACTTCCACTTCTTCCAACCACTTGTTGGTCATTTAATGTTTTTTTTTAATAAGTTGATTATTTTTTGAAAGAATATTTTACTTTTTTTTCAAAATATTTTCCATTGAAAACAATTATCTAATACATTTAATATAATTAAATTGTTATATAAACAATATTAATATATATACATCTTCTAATATGTTTTTGTAATAGTAAATTTACTGCATGTATATAGTACTTTATTATACTCTAAAATCAAATAAATATTTTATTTTTCAAAATTCATGCATGGCAGAGGATACAATCTAATTATATTAAAATTTAATAAACCAAACTTATTAATACATATGTTATTTTTAAATTTTATTTTTACAAAATATTTATTCTATTTTTCTTGTTTTTTATTGGCGAACAAAACGCTCAATTAAAAAAATGAAAATCAAAATAAAATTTAACAATAAATATGCTATCCAGATGGAGCAAGTGATGGACGCGGACAGTCCACAGCTTCTTCCTGCAATGCTTTCATAGCAGTCAGCCACGTATTCTCTTCGGCAGTTTCGACCGTTCGGTACATTTTTCTCTTTCCACTCAAAATCACCACAGTCAATCTTCTTCTTTAGATGAACGGTTCAGATTCCCTCTATAATTTCTTTATTTTATTATTATGGGAATGCCAGCAATTTGAATGTTTGAGAATCTTGGAAAATTTTTAAATATATTTCACTTTTTACTTTTTATACCCCAATTTTTTTTTTTCGTAATAAACAGTAATTTATCGAAGAAATCGAAGGTATGAAAAGTAAAAAAAAAAAGGGTTTATTTAGAAATTCTCGTCTGTGTGTTAGGTTGTTACGAAATGTCCATTGACTGTTTAAGCGTAGGAATTTATATTCCTTGGAAAACACAATTCTTTTTAAGACCCAAATCCAAGGCTTTTGGTGTTCTTTACAAACCCAGAAAAGTTCCCTTCTCAGTTCGATCAATGGGTTCTTCGGCTTCATCCCAGAAACCCGAGAACGTTCAGGGTATTTTTTTTTTTTTATGTTTTTTGGTTATGATCAGAAATTTTGTGAATTGATTATTGTGAGATAGTAAATTGTTAGAAGTTCTTTTTGCTTCATCTCTTTTTTTTATTTACTAGAAATTTTCAGGGATGATTATTATGTATAGGCAACTGTTAGGAGAAGTGTGAGTGATTTTGGGTTAACTCTGCCTTCCAT
Source organism: Heritiera littoralis (assembly GCA_031772115.1). NCBI lineage: Eukaryota > Viridiplantae > Streptophyta > Magnoliopsida > Malvales > Malvaceae > Heritiera > Heritiera littoralis. The sequence continues at coordinate 4,886,283 of JAPDPK010000040.1, forward strand.
CTTGAAAGTTAACCTGGCTGATATTAAAGATTTCTATTAGCACCTTTACTTGGTGTGGATATTCTATAAAGAAGCATTGGGTGTGGCTGCATACGTCTAGCATCTTTGATTTTGTCTATGCAGAGTATTTATTTTAGTGACATGAGCTTTGTTCATGCCTCTGGAGGTTTTGCGAATTGGAAATGTGTTCTTTTGTGGTTTTGCTTGAGAGCAGAACTTTGAAGTATAAAATATATGATTGTTTCCTTTAAAATGAATCTAAACTAGGCAACACCGTGACTGGAAGAAGCCTGTAAACTGACCACCAATCTATCGCCAAGAATTTGTGCCACACCCATCGCATAGAAGCCTTTTTCCATGTCAAATACAACATGGTCATGTTAAGTAAAAGCTTTTCCTGTACTGGTTTCTGCTTTCCCTTTGAAGCTTCTATAACACCACTGATAACTTCCTTATCAAATTGGAACTCTTCTAAAAGTCCTCAAAGGAAGGGGGGCCTGTGTTTCAAAAAAAAGAACAAATATAGTTGAGAGATAAAAAGAAGAAACTAAATATATATATGCAGAGGGATATGGAGATTTAATGGACTTCATGAAATTAAGAAACAATTTTAACACATTGAGAATTTTTTCAATAGGGAAAGCCAGAAGAATTGGTATTATTTATTGTGATCATTGTCGTTTTCAGTATTTGTTATTGTTACTGTATTACTTTTGTTATTTGACAATACTTTTAAGTTTGTGATTTATAAACAACTGTATTGCATAATAGTAATTGAATTTCATAAATCCTTACAAAAGTAAAATTTGACAAAGCATCTTCTTTTCCTTGGCTTAAGTTGAACTTGAGGACTTGGGATGCTCCATCTGACCTATCATAGCTCATTCTTATGCCAAGGGTATAACTGTTGACTTGATTTTTTGAATAGGACTTGCAGTTTGAGGTTTATCAAAGGATCTTCTTTTTCTTCTTGGTTTGGTTTCAATCTGTGGCCAAATCCCACCAATCTGACCTAATGATATGCCAAGAATTTTAGAGCATAACTTAGTTCTTTTAATTCCATCAGGATTCAGGACAGATCGTTTGGTAAATCTTATAGATGCCGTCATCAGTTTTGCATCTAAAATCTTACTTGCAATTTGCTTTTTCTTCTGTTACCGGTGTAAAGGATGATATCCTAGTGCCATAATCAGATTGTAGGAATTTAATTCCTGGATAATGAAGGACAAAAAGACAAATTTCTTTGGATGGATATTTTGCTGGAGGCAAACTTTCCACATGATCACACAACATTGCAACTGTTGTTTTTTTTAAAAATCTTTTATATATCTTCAATAGTGAAACAGCTAATATACTCTTAACTCATCTTTTGAGGCTTGAATGCATGTTCCTATTCTTTACTGTCAAAACCCTGCATTGTTATTATTCTTTTCTTAAAATCTGAATTGCATTTGGGGCATCAGATATTTATTGTCTGTCCTGACCCTGTGCAGAGGCTGGTGCAGTTGACTATGCTTCTTTAAGTGATGGAGAATGGAAGAAGAAGCTTACACCTGAACAATTTTACATTACTCGACAAAAAGGGACTGAAAGAGCTTTCAATGGGTATGTTCTATTTGTTCATAGAACATCTACAGCTTTTTAGGTTCAACTTCTGAAAATGCTTTTTTTTTTTGTAAAATAATTGTTTTAATTATTTTCTGAAAAATTCTACTAATTCGATAGATTATAGTTTTTGCATAATTCTTTTCTGAGCTACCAAGAGTTTCCTCCTCCTCCTAATCTATTGCCAGCCATTTTTTGATCTCCTAATTAAAGTTGTATTTAGTTGTGCCACATTGCAGGTGTCGTAATAAAAATAGAACGTATATATCTGAATCTTATTTCTCCTACTTTTCTCTCTTCTGATGAATGTAGTCAATCTTTTAATGATATTGCTCCTTCTTCTCTCCATATAAAGTGGGTGGCAAACACTAGGATATTGTGGAGAGACATGCATGTGAGCATTTTTCCTATTTTTGGCACAATTAATTGGTGACATAGAAGTTTGTTTCCATATTTCATCTTTCTGAATATGAAGATTTAATCGTATGTAATTGAGCTGACTTGGTTATTTAGCTGTATCTGACATTACTGGCAATTCATTCTTTGGAAGGAATTGAGGAAGTCAGACTACATATAAATACCATTAAGATATCATGCATGAGCCACCTCCCAATTTCTTGCCTCCCAAAACTGGTGAAAGTGATTCCCCAGTGAGCAGACTCAAGAAAATAATTACCAGAAAGGAAACAATTATTGGTTTTTCTTCAAAAACCAAAAAGAACGTGTGAACATATTTAAATGCTATAGTGGACATGACACATTTTTTTCAAAGTTTTATAAGTTGCAATTTGAAAGAATTTTCTGTTCTTACTTTATTGGTGGTTATTACTTGTGATATTTATTTTTTAGTTAGAGTTATTAAATAAAAACACATAGTATTAAGCAAAATCATATTTAATTAAAACAAATGGGTAAGAAATAAAACTGATTCAAGTGTAATAAATTCCATATAAGTGTAAAATCAAGCTTTTTCTTATCTATGAAAGTTGAATATTATTTCTTAAGCCTTTAGTAAATTGTTTGCTTTTGTATTCAACACATTCTTGTTACACTTTGTTTCTGGAAGAAAAAGTGAGGACCACAGTGGTGGCGAAATGGAGCCAAATTTGTTTTTGGCCTTCCAACAGTTTTTCACTTTTAGCAAGTGATTGCAATCGTGCTAAGCATGGGATCAATTTACAATGCAATTCTGGAGATGTCATCTTTTGGCAGTGAAGATCTAAAAGGAGGTTTATTTTGGATAGAGATGTAAATAGCCTTGAACATATAGTCCTCGCATAATGTGGCCTCTGAAATCTAGATTGTTCAGTTTGCTCTCTAAACCTTAAAAATTGTGCAATTTGGTTGGATAACCGATAGGATTAATCAAATTTCCAAAGTTTTGGCCAGAAAAATAATCAATTTCCTAAGTAGATAGACATGTTTGTTAACTTCAGAAAAATACAAAGCATATTTTATTAAACACAACTTGTAAGCATTTGCATGGCATTTGGACCGCCAGCTGGATTAGAAACATATTTCACGTGCGTGATTGATATATTAAGGAAATATAAATTATCTGCTTGAGCTCCAATCTTATTGCATGTTGCACACAAACCACCTGACACCTAGTCTTCTAGCTAACAAGTATGAATAGCTCTTCTATAATTATCAGAAAGACCAGTCATCTGTTATTCCCTTTGTGCATCTAATCACGTTGCTCAGTATTTTGAAATGCCGGTATCATATTGAATATTTGTTTTTTCAGTTTTAACGATCACAATATCGATGATTATCATTGTAGGGGTCATTAAGAACTTTACCTGCCAGGATAGTGTCTTTAATGTGTGAATTGAACCTAAATCCTACCAAGTCGCATTCTGTTCCTTCTTTTTTTTTGAGCAAGTCACGTTCTATTGAACTTGCATTATGTGTAAACAGAGAAAAAAAAGAACTTGCATTATGGACACTTTGTATTAAAGATGCATACATAAATCATATCAGATTGGGGATGCTAAATCTGCATTGGACTGAAAGCTGTTGATGTAATCTTAATACTTCTATTACTAATTTACACTGTTTGCACCTTTTTTATGTGCAGGGAGTACTGGAACACAAAAACACCCGGAACTTACCATTGCATATGTTGTGACACGCCTCTTTTCGAGTAAGTCTTTGGGCTTTGTTAGGAATTACTGAGGACTAAAATCATTTGAACCTCTGATGTCCCAACACTTAGCAAACCATGATCCTCTATTCCAGATCAAGGACTAAATTTGATAGCGGAACTGGGTGGCCATCATATTATGAGCCAGTAGGAAAGAATGTGAAGTCAAAGTTAGATCTGTCAATAATTTTTATGCCTCGCCAAGAGGTTCTTTGTGCTGCTTGTGGTGCCCATCTTGGCCATGTCTTTGACGACGGTCCTCCACCTACAGGACAGCGTTACTGTATCAACAGGTAAAACATTTTCTTTTAATGCCAGGATGCATCTAACGTTATGCACTTCATTTTTTATGGAATTCATCTTAATTATGGTTATTTTGCAGCGCTTCCCTGAAACTGAAACCCAAGTAAAAGGCACTGCTAAGCTTGCTGTTGCAGAGCATACGAGACACGTGATGGATGTCTAATTAAATTATCTATTGTTACTGTTACTGTTGCTGATAGATCTGCCAAGTCTTCCGCTTCCGTAGTTGTCACCTCGCAAGTGTACACTGTGGACCCACTGTGACTATGGTCATATGTCGTATTGTTATTGTTTCTTCCTTTTTGAGATATTGTTATAGCATGATATTTATTGGGTGTAGCCTGGTCTCCACTGTATTGTACTATTTTACTGAATTGAAAATCTTACTGGTACCGAAGTAAATGTTTTAGATATTAACTGTACTGTGGAATCTTAAAGTGTTTATATTTACTGTACTGTTTACTGGATTTCTATACTGAACTGTTTACTGAAATGAATTATTTAAATTGTTTATATGCAGAGATATTGCATAACATGATCCTAAAAGTGTTTTATATTGTTTAATCATATCATCTTCAAATATTACTCTCTATAGTCGCTACTAGGAACTGGGACACGAAGTTACTTCAAAGTATCTCCCATACTCCATCCGATTTCTTAGCTGACTATAGTATCCTTTCTTTAAATGGCCTTTAGCATACTGATAGAGATTAAATGTTTTTATTCATATAGATTTCATAGTATCAGTTTTGTATACGATTCTCTTACTGAGCACGTTAGCTCACCCTTTATTTTTTCACCTCACAGATTATTTACAGTGACATATTGGTATACCGTTCCACGGATTTGCTGCACTTTAGTACCCTGAGGCAGTAGTGAGTGGATCCTAGAGGTATATTTTATTTTTTTATATGTTCAAACTTGTTATGTTCAAACTTGTTATAGACACCTAATTTTGTCCAAGTTTTACAAATTATTTTGACAAATCTTATTGTTTTATTTTATTTTTTTTATTTTCTTTTATTTTCATTATACCCCTATTATTATTAATTTTATTATTATTTTTTCTAATATTAATATTCTTTTATTATTATTATTAATATTATTATTATTATTATTATTGTTATTATTTGTTTTTGTTTTTATTGTTATCTTTATTATTATTGTTGTTATTATTATTATGATCGTTACTCTTGTGTTATTAATATTAATATACTTATCTACTATTTATTTTCTTTTTTACCTTTTATTATTATTATATATTTCTTATTTTTACTTTATTATTATTATTATTATTATTATTATTATTATTATTATTATTATTATTATTATTATTATCAGTCCCTTTTCCAGTCCCTTTCCAGTCCCTCTTCCATTGCATTAAATGCTTGATATCTACCCAAGATCTGCCGATTCCTGCCCCAGCCGCCGGCGCCGCAACCCTCGGCAAGATCGTCTTCCCCATCCCGTGAATCCCGCTTCAACAGAAACCTACTGATTCTGTGATTTTGAAAGGCTAGGGAAAGGCTCCAATGTCGTTTAAGAGGACCCAAAGCGAGGATTTTTTCTGGTTCTTCTTCGGACAGAGAGGAGAGGACGAAAACCCTAAGCACTCACCACCATCATCACAGATACCCACCAACATCATCACTAACCATTCTCCACCGAAACCCCTAAGCACTCACCACCATCATCACAGATACCCACCAACATCATCACCAACCACCCTCCACCGAAACCCCTAAGCACCACCACCATTGGCACCACCGAAGCCCCCCAAACCAAAACAAACCCCCTAACCCAGATCTGGAAAACCATAACCCAGATCTGGAGAACCTAGGACCCGAGACCCCCAAAACCCTAGATCTCAAACCTGCAAGAGACAAGAAAAAAAAAACACATAAACCACAACAAAAACACAAACCACAAGAGAGCCCACAACCAGATCCAAAGAAAAAAAAACAACAAAATAAAAAAAGGGAAAAAGGGAGAGAGGTGGCTTCGGAGAAGGTCAGATCTATGGGGTTGGGAGTATTTTCGGGATAAACGGAGGTTAGATCTAAGTAGAAGGGGAAGAGTAGAGCATTTTTTGGCCTCGGGGCCCTGGGGAGCCACCGGCGACCGGCATACGGCGGCGCACGGCGGCCGGCAATCGGCCAGAGGAGGAGAGAGTCGAGAGGGTTTAGGGATTTTTTGTTGGAGAGGCCGGTGGAAATGAAGGAGTAAAAAAATTTGGGGCCTTTTATAGAGAGCAAAACGCAGCGTTTCGGTGAGCCCAGGAGATCCGCGCGTAGCCCCGACCCGACCCGAGATCCGCGCGACCCGCTTTTGCCACCCGCGAGCCGACCCGACTCCACTACTGCCTGCGACCCGGGATCCGCGATCCGACCCGCTCCGGCCCGTTCACCTTGGCAGGCTTGGGCCCTGCTGTTTGGGCTCGATTTTAGGCCCATTTTTGGGCTGTTGGGTATATTTCTTTTCCATTTTATTTATTTGTTTTATAAATTAATTTGTTTTAGGTGTTTTTAAATGTATTATTATGGCAAAAAAATAATAAATTAATAATAAATAAGGAAGTGATACAATATATAAAAATAAAATACACATATAGTTTCAAAAGAAAATATATAAATTTTATGTACATAAAAGGCATATATTAATAAATATAAAGAAGTGTATATATATATATATATATATATATATATATATATATATATATATATATATAGTTCAAAATGTAAAACAAATATATAAAGTGTGTAAAATAGATATAGAAATATAATACATATGTAGAAATATAAATAAAAAATACATAAAATAGGTATATAAATTACATATAACCATATAGTCATTTGTGTATAATAAATGTTTTTTTTCAATTTAATATAAAAAATCTTTTTAGGAAGTTAGGAAATTTACATAATTTTAAAATGTACATAGGATATATAAAATGTGTAAATAAATAAAATATTTAATTTTTTTCTTTTATTATTAAACAATTTACCATAAAAAAAATATTTTAAGAAGTTAAAAATAAAATAAAAATACAAAAGTAAAATAAATAAATAAAGTAAGCATGAATTCCGACGATAAGATATCGTAGAAGTCACAAGTAGTGATTCTTCGAATATCTCTAGGTGAGAGGAATTTATCGAATGTCGCAAAAAGTATTGGGATATTCGATTTAAATTTTTCAATATACAAATTCATGCTTATTTTAAAATATATAATAATATGTTTTGCAATAAAGATTATTTAGAAAAAATACTAATTAAATGAAAATTAATAAATACAAAAGAGGTAATGGAGATAGATGGGAAAGATTAATAAAAGATAAAAGGGATTTTAGAGATATATGAATACAAAATAATTAAACCAATAAAAATTAATAATAATAAAGTTTCAAAAGTGATTAAATTAACCAAATAAATGGTAATAGGATTTTGATAAGAGATGATAACAAAAGGGACTAAGTTAATAAATCTAAATAAATGAAGACAAGAATTAATGAAGATAAATAATTCATGAGAGGTAAAAGCTATTGCGCGATGATGGGATGTTACGGAAGTCACAAATAGTGATTCCTAACTGATCCATAGGTAAGAGAAATTTCACTAAATGTTGCCAAAAGTATTGGAATATTTAGAGAGGTTTTTCAATGCATAAGTTTTTATCTTAAAAGTATTTAATAATAAATATAAAAAAATAATAATAAATAGTAATAATATCGACAAAAATAACAAAATCAATAATGTAAAAATAACAAAATAAACGATGAATACGTTAAATAAGAAAGTAAAAAATCTATATGCATTATATATTTGCATCATATGCTTCAAATGTTAATATTAAAGAATGGAATTCGTCCGATGATGGGATGCTACGGAAGTCACAAGTAGTGATTCCTAGCCGATCCCTAGGTAAGAAGAGTCTGCTAAATGTTGCCAAAAGTATTGGAATATTTAGTGTGATTTTTCAATACACGAATTTTCATTTTTTAAAAGTAAAAAACAAATAATATAAAGAATAAAGAAATAATAAATGAATTAAATGGACATGCATCCGCATCATTATCTGTTTGCATCGCATGCATTCACGTGAATTAAATAATGTGGGTCCCATCGATGATGAGATTCTATAGAAGTCACAAGTAGTGATTCTTTAGAAATCTTTAGGTGAGGAGAATTACTTCGAATGTCGCCAAAAGTATTGGGATATTCGACTTAATTTTTCAATAAAAGGGATTCATGTTCCTTTTAAAATAAAACTTATTTTAAAATATATAATAACTTTTTATTCCATTACACAAAAAATGTGAATCCTTCGAGGATGAGATTCTATAGAAGTCACAAGTAGTGATTCTTTAAAAATCTCTAGGTGAGAAGAATTATTTCAAATGTTGCCAAAAGTATTGGAATATTTGATTTAATTTTTCAATAAATGGGGTCCATATTAATTTTCAAAGGAAGTTTTTAAACATACAGTAATAATAATTATTTTTAAGCCAATACACGAGTTTTCTAAATAAGCAAATTAGTGTTAAACCAAGACTCTTTTATTAAAATCAAAAGATACCACGTAGTTAGGATGGTACCGTTTTCTAACGGGCGTTATGAGGGTGCTAATCCTTCCTCGTACGTAACGAACCCCCGAACCCAAATCTTGTTTTCGTAGACCAAAGAAATTGTCTTTTTAATTAAAACTTAATTAATTTTGAGATTTTGTTAAAAAGATAAATATTTTCAGGTGGCCAATCACACCTAATCAAAAAAGATTGGTGGCGACTCCCATGTTTTTGTTTTTAAAATGCTTTTTCGAAAATCGTCGAGCGCGAAGCCGTTACGACAGCTTGGCGACTCCACTGGGGACGCTAAGAGGGTCAAGCCATTAATTAACCATGTGATGTCTTAAATTTTAATTTGATGGTCTTGGTTAACATTTAAGTCTAGTTTTTCATTTTAAAACAAATTTCTTTAAAACCAAAAATAATAATCCTTTCATTCATTTTTGAACTTTTGATTCATTACATTCTTTGTGTGTGAAGGTATTGTAAATAAAGTAGAATATATGCTCATTCATTTTACATACATAAATGCATTGGCATAACATGAGCTCTATACCCGGGCTTTGTCCTCCTTAGGAGGGAGTAAAGTACCTATGCTCTCGTGAGGTAATCACCTCCGCAATGGCAAGCGAAATACTCCCACTCAAATCTGTTGCTTACTAGTCCAGTGTGGACGACAGTAGAGAATGGTTTGGGAACCTGTTAGATGGGTGATACCTCGAACAAGCATATAGTCTGTTGTGAGGGGACCAACCTAGGATAGAGCCATTCCTACCTTTTTGAGAGTGACCTTTGGTAGGGCATAAATAAGCATTTTATTTTTATCTGCTTTTATTTCTTTGTTTATATGTTTTATACACATACTAATTCGTATTTGTTTTCTTGTTTTCTTTTGCATAAAATCACCTTGCATCACATAGTCACATAAGGGGTGTTTTTAGTCATGGCTCTCTTCAACGAGGAATTTTTCACAGAATCCATAGAAAGGTTGGCTTGTTCATCATCCGTGAATGTTCCGTGTGATTCCTATAGAGAAGTGCAAATGTGGTCCGAAAGAGTTCAGCAAGTGAAAGGAGATTGTTTGACTGGAGATTTTGTGTCCCCACTACCGCAAGAGGTGAATTTGAATTTGAAACAAAACAACCTAATAGACTTAGCCAATTTATGGAATCAAATCACTGAGGAGGGGAAGAAGGATTTCCGAGAGAAATATGGCCAAATAGAATCCTTGATTGCTGTGAAAGTTGAAGAACCTATGATTAGAGCAGCCATACAGTTTTGGGATCCTTCTCACGGGTGCTTTTCTTTCAATGGGTTAGACTTAACACCTACGGTCGAGGAATACTCCGTTTTGTTGGGAATAGATTTGAAAAGTCCGGATAAGATATACGTTCGGAAGCCAAAGTCCGAATTTCGCAAGAAGCTAGCTAAGCTTTTGGGAGTCAGACCGGAGGATGTAGATCTCCATGTGAAGCATAAAGGGTCCAACATCTGTGTGCCGTGGGATTTTCTTCATGAATTCATCAAGGGGCATATTAATGACGAGCAAGGGTTGACAGTTTTTGCTTTGGCAGTCTATGGTTTGGTTATCTTCCCGAAGGTACTAGGACACATTGAAATAGCAGTAATAGATCTTTTTAAGCAAATCGAGAATAATGGAAATCCATCGCCTGCTATTCTAGCTGAAACTTTTAGATCTTTGAATCATTGTAGGCGAAATAAAGAAGGTCGGTTTGTGGGGTGTATACAGTTACTTCATGTTTGGGTGAAGAGCCATTTCAAGTGCGAGGGAAAAGCGTTCAAGAGAACATTCATCCATCACCGTGCCCCGGTCAAAGAGTTTTGCAACAGCAAGTGGCCGAAACCGAAGAACAAAGAAGAATGGGTCGATTTTCTGCAAAGACTCAGGGAAAATCAAGTAGTGTGGATGGCACCATGGATGCCTCATGTACCTGTCTTATATCGATGCGGAGAAGAGTCGTGGGTACAACTTTTGGGACCATGGGGAATAGTGAGCTACGCGCCGCTTATGGTACTACGACAATTCGGAGCAAAACAATTCATTCCTCCGACACATGGACTCAATGACGTGGAATTTTCATATGGTGAATCAAAGGCAATGAAGAAAGTCGAGCAAGCTGTTCGTTCGTGGAAACAAACCCGAAGAGTCAATCTTGGACCCCTCTCTGATAAGGCTACCCTGGAATACTTGGTGTGGAGGATGAAGCAAGTGAGGGAGGTAGTCTTTCTCCCAAAAGAATGTAACATGCCTCTAGAACCGGAAGTAGAAATATCCGAGGTTGAGATCGCTAGGCAGCAATACAAGATAGAGGAGGAAAGGTGGAGGCAAGAGAATTTGAAGCTTCGGAAAGAAATGGAACAGCTCAGATACGAGGCAGAAATGCGAGAAGCCAAGCTCATGAAGGTCCAACAAGAGCACAATGTCACCAGGAAGGATCTCAGAAGTTTGCACCTAGAGAACAAGAAGTTGAGATCTGAGATGAGAGTCGGAGGAATTATGCAAACTTCAAATGAAAGGAAAAGGGAACTAGAAGACTTACACAAAAGAGCCGAACATTGGGCACACAAAGCAAAGAAGAGTGAAGAAGAAGTCGCTTATTTATCCCAAGAATGGCAAAATTGGGAAGGCATGTACTCAACAAGCGCAAGGAAATTAGCCCAATGTCAGAAAGAGAACGAGGAACTAAAGGAGAAGTTGAAAAAGGGAAAGCAAGTTGAGATAGATGATGAAAAAGCTACATTGCAACAAAAGGTTCAGATGTTAGAGGAACAGCTACAAGAACATAAGAACCACATCAAAGTGATAATAGAAGATTGGGAACAAAGTGAAAACAACTGGAGTTATGGATATGACATGGCACAGGATGCAAGCATGACATGGAGAGTGGAAAATCTGGGGAGACAGCAATATATTGAGCATATGGCCACTCAAGTTTGCAAGGCCGTGACAAAGGCAAGGGAAATGGTTGATAAAGCTGAAGCTCTGAGACAATAAATCCTTCCGACAGAAAAATATGGGCAAAGGCTGCTGAACTTTTTAGACGAGGCTAGGGATCAATATCAGCAAGTTAGTCGTTTTTATGGCTTTAATCAGAATATGATCGGAATGTAACAAGTGACTTTTTGAATGAATGAAAGTTCCTTTTTGTTGAAATTGTTATGGCTTAAATATCCCTTAAAGTATCATTTACTTAACATCACATTCATCCCATTCATTCATTCCTTCATATAGTTTAAATAAAATATTGCATCATGTAGTAATTAGTTTCTTATTGTGGTAATCAAGATTCAAGGGTAACTTCAACATTCAAGATTCCAGCCCAAATTCCCAAACACTCATACAATACCCGGTCACGCTCAAGAGCAATGGAGGAAGAACATGGTAATAGGATGGATAGGATGGAGAAAGCGCAAGAAGAAATCTGAGGGCAGTTAGCCGATTTAATGGAAATGATGACAAGAATGAACCGAGAGAAGGAAGCGGCTAGAGAAACACCTAACCCAGGGACAGATCAGCCCCGAGAAGATGATGATCCCCAATACCCTCCAGGGTTTACCCCATTTCATGCCCAATCCTCACAAGGCATACCTCCACCTTATGCCCAATCCTCACAAGGCATACCTCCACCTTATGCCCAATCCTCACAAGTTATACCTCCACCTCCACCTTATGTCCAAACCTCACAAGGCATACCTCCACCTCCACCTCCACCTCCACCTCCTCCACAGCCTATGGGCAGCTATGCTTATGTGTACCCAGGAGCACCGAGCACCTCAGCACAACCTCATATCACAGTGCCTATACCTCTCACTCAAGGGACAAGACCTGCGGATCCAATTCAAGTCCCTGACTTAGATGATCCAAGAGAGCAAGAGAAATTGAAGGGTAGCGTGTCGGAGGTAAAAGGCGATTTTGACTCTAAAAAGTTTAGCATTATAGAGGAAAGGTTGCGGGCCATCGAGGGTAGTGATTTCTATGGGTCAGTGGATGCAATGGGATTGTGCTTAGTTCCAGATGTGGTGATCCCTCCTAAGTTTAAGACTCCTGAGTTTGAGAAATACGATGGGACCAAGTGCCCCATCACTCATGTGACAATGTATTGTCGCAAGATGGCCGCTTATAACCATGATGACAAGCTATTGATACATGTGTTTCAGGATAGCCTCACGGGGTCCGCTGCTAGATGGTATGTGCAGCTAGATGGGACGCGTATTCATAGTTGGAGTGACTTGGCTAGGGCATTTATTGCTCAGTACAAGCATGTCACGGACATGGCCCCAGACAGATTGTCCTTGCAGAACATTGAGAAGAAGGCTAATGAAAGCTTCAAGGAGTATGCTCAGCGTTGGAGAGACTCGGCAGCACAAGTCCAGCCACCTCTGACTGAGAAGGAGATTACAGTGCTATTTGTTAATACTCTGAAGGCCCCCTATTATGAACGTATGATAGGGAACGCAACAAAGAATTTCGCTGACATGGTCATCACTGGTGAAATAATCGAGAACGCAATTAAGAACGGAAAGTTGGAGGGCAGTGATTCAAAGAAAGGTGGGTTATCCAAGAAGAAAGAGGTTGAAACACAAGCAGTCACCCATACAACACCTCGGTATAGGGGATATGCACCCTACCCACCTCGATTTCGACCACAACCACAGCCTCAGCCTTACCCATATTACCAACATTATTTCCCGGCCTCAAACAATGTCTCTCCTGCTCCCTACCAAAGCCCATTACAATCACCAACTTTTCGGCCAAATTTTCGTCCCCCAGCACCGTACTATACACCAACACCTACTGCCCCACCTTACCAACCAACTAGTAACTCAGCTGCTAACCAAAGACCTCCTCGAAGAATTATTGAAAAGCCTCCTATTGATCCTATCCCCATGTCATACACAGACCTATTCCCACAATTGGTGAAAGGTCACATGATCGCACCTCTTTACATGGAGCCAATGAAACCACCTTTTCCAAGATGGTATGACCCCAGCGCTCGATGTGACTATTGTCGTAACGATTTTCGTCCGGGGACTCGATCGCTAGACGATTTTGGATAAACACAATAAAGAGGAGTCGCC